>CAMZMU010000042.1:20922444-21522444 GCA_947311845.1 Poa pratensis | reverse complement strand
GTATTAGCGACACCTAAATGTAATTCACCTAAATGTAATTCGAAGAATGAAATTACTACATAGTTTGAGTAGTGTGTGCTATAGTAGTAGTAGAGAAAAAAAAAGGCACCAGCAGCACAAGTATACCTTTGTTAGTGAAAACTATGTGATCATCTTCCATTGCTTCCGCTGTGCTTCCTAGATTACCTGTTATTTCAATGACAGTGTAAAAATGACAACGTAAAAATTTCCGTAAAAAATGACAGTGTAAAAATGCATACTCAAATGTATTACAAATTATGGTGTCTAACCGCGTGAGCAGCAAAACTAACAAAATCAAGGTTCTCACTAAAGCCTAACATGAAACATCAAGCAGAACATGGCACTATAATTTTTATCACAGAATTTTATTTCAACAAGAATGTTATCTAACGCCCACAAAATGCATACACTACATCGGTGAATGCATTCAATAATAAACATGTAAAGATAGGGAACTTGATATTCTTCACCTACAACTTTATGGCTCTTTCCTTCTAGATACATCAAAGCATAAACCTAAAGCTTGATAATATATGACTAACGCTCTACTTTTATGGATAAGGAGATCCAAGGGTGGACCCAAACATCACCAAAATATATTTATCAAGAAATTCCAGTGCACAAGAAGCTAATCCAATTGATATATTTGCTGAACAGAAAAATACTCTCAGTCAGCTTGCACCTCTTACAAATAGAAGCAGCAAGAAAATTAGTTATAAATGACTACCAAATAGGGAACAAATTAATAGAGACAAATAGCTAACAGAACAAAATATATTCACTTGTTCTTGTACATATATCCAAAACACAGAACTTGGAAAACCTAACAAATATAACAGAAGAAGCCCAAACATATACCAGATGTATCTTTTGCCTAGTCAACGAAACCGGTGATTTCCTATGCAACTATTGGCCCATTCTCAATTTTTAGCAGTAAGACAACAATATTTGATAAAATTGACAAAGATAAAGGAATTTGTATGTGAGAATTACCTTGAATTGCAGAAAAAGTTTGTGTCAGCGTACTTGATGATGGATGTCCCATCAGTGAACCTGTAGGGCACTCTAGTACAATGGAATCAATGCATGGGGTATCTCGTCTAGATGCATAACTTGCATTACGTTGAGCTAGAAGTATCTGCCGCTCTTCGGGTGGTAGGCTTTGCCGACGCGCTCGCTGGCATGCATTTATTTCTTGCCTCTCCTCTGGTGCTAAACTTTGCCTTCATGCTCGCTGGCTTGCATTCCTCTCATCAAGTGTCGTACACTGTCGTTTCTCTCTTCTTCGTGCATTAATCTCTTCCTTTTCCTTAGGTGTTAAATTTTGCCGACGTGCTCTAACACGTTCTCGCCTTGCTTGGATTTGTTCTGATGTACGGCTAGCATATCTTATTGCTTCACGTGCACGCTTTCTCCATACAACATTTACATGAGAAATTAATTGAGTGGGTAAACCGAATTATATAAGCAAACACTTTCGCCTTATAGATTTACCTTTTGAGCTTTCTCCTCGCTGCAAGCCCTCGATTGATGTGAGCATACCATCGACAACTGTATTATTACACAAGTTGGACCATAAAAGGTTAGGTACAAATAAGAAATATACAACCAATTGTTTTTCCAAATAGTAAGGTACATGATACCAACCTTTTTGTTTTCCATTAGCACTTTGTTGGCACGAGAGCTGTAACATTTGGGGCGTAAGACCTGCTAGTTTTCCCCAAAAAACAGAATTAGAAAAAATTGAATCAAAAGCTGAAAACACAAAAGCTAGTACGACCGTTATATGCACAGGTGTGGCAGCCCAATAGTACAAACCAAAACATAACAGTTTGCAGGGGGTCATAGACAGAGTAACAGGGCAAAACACCTTCTGATAAGGAGGTGTGCTGCTCACTGGAATGGAAAACAAAGCAAAAGGTTACAAATATACCATTGAACAGCATGTCCTGAACAGGTGTTACGATATATTAACTTGATAAAGTGAGAAGGTAACGGTTTGGTAAAATAATGGAAATCTTCCTTGGAAACAAATTAAACGTTATGCCACTTGCAACTTGGTATCGTTTTCAGGGTTCCAGCATGAATACATATGAATTTTGCACACTACTAAATAAAATAATCCACCAGCATAACAGGTTGATTGTATCCAACAGACTATAAGTTTACACGACATATAACAACATTTTTTCAACTAAAAAATGAAGCAATATAGCTGTCTGGGCACAAATTAGCAATATTTTTTTTTCACCTGCAATTTTCAACCAAATCCGAAGAGCGCCAATCAAAACCAAACCAAGATTGGACCCTTATCCGTTGCAATCATTAGTAAAAAACTTGATTGCATAACACGACATACCTTTGTCCTCGGAGAAGCAAATCAGAAGGCGAAGGGCAGTAAATCCACCTCCTCACACTCCAATCGACCTGAAGATATGAGAGAATGACCACCGTGTTGCTTCTTGGGATGTAGTTCGAGCAGTGTGAGTCTCATCTGCCTGCTCACTTGTATTTATATTGGGCTGCAAGAGTGGTTTCTAGACAGTTCGACCTAGGCGGGCGGACTCAGGTGACGAAAATTTGAATTTGGGAGGCGGCAAGGGTGGGAAAGATGAGGTTTGGGAAGGATAGGTGGTAGCCGAGCATAGCTCCAGAACATTCTGTCGAGCGCGTCGGTGGGAAGTTTAAATAGCAGTAGGTGGCGAGGCCGCCGCCGAGGATGAGCACGGTGTAGCCGGCGGCATACTTGTGGAGGTCGGAGTTGGAGAAGGAGGAGAGAGCGGAGGAGACGGTGATACGTCTCAAACGTATCTATAATTTTTGATGTTCCATGCTGTTATTATATCAATTGCTACATGTTTTGGTTACACTTTATATCATTTTTATGCATTTTCTGGACTAACCTATTAACAAGATGCCACAGTGCCAGTTCCCTGTTTTCTGCTGTTTTTGGTTTCAGAAAATCTATTAAGGAAATATTCTCGGAATTGGACGAAACAAAAGACATCGTCAATAATATCACGAGGAGATCACGGAGTCCAAAGGGGAGTCGGAGCAGACCCACCAGGGGGCCACGCCACACTAGGGCGCGGCCCAGGGTGGGCCCGCGCCCCCCTATGGCGTGGTGGCCCCCCTCGGCCACCGACGCCGCCTCTTCGCCTATATTCTCCGCGACGCGAAAACCCTATTACGGTCGATCATATTCCACGAAAAGTTCCGTCGCGGCCGTCATCGTCAATCTCAGATCGGAGGAGTTCTGAAGCTCTTCCCGGCACCCTGCCGGAGGGGAGATCATCACCGGAGGGCTCTACATCACCATGCCTGCCTCCGGAGTGATGCGTGAGTAGTCCACCCCTGGACTACGGGTCCATAGCAGTAGCTAGATGGTTGTCTCTCTACCTTGTGCCTCCATGTTTAGATCTTGTGAGCTGCCTAACATGATCAAGATCATCTTATTGTAATGCTAGATGTTGTGTTTGCTGGGATCCGATGAATATTGATACCATGTTTATTCAAGTTGTTTATCTATGTGCTCTTGATCTTGCATGCTCTCCGTTGCTAGTAGATGCTTTGGCCAAGTAGATGCTTGTGACTCCAAGAGGGGGTATTTATGCTCGATAGTGGGTTCAGTCTCTAGATATCTGGATCAGTGACAGAAAGGTCTAAGATGGTAGATGTGCTGTTGCTACTAGGGATAAAACATTGGTGCAGTGTCCAAGGGCACTTGTATTGATTACATTACACACTTTACTTCATGCAATAATCTGTTGTTAGCAACTTAATACTGAACAGGATGCGGATGCTGCCTTGAAGGTGGATTATTTAGGCATAGATGCGGTTGGAATAACGGTCTATGTACTTTGTTGTAATGCCCAACTAGATTTCATAGTAGACATCTTGGCATGTATTGCATTGTTATGCCCTCTCTATTTGTCAATTGCCCAGCTGTAATTTGTTTACCCAACATGCTAGTTATCTGTTCTGAGAGAGACACCACTAGTGAACTGTGGACCCTGGTCCAATTTCCTCATACTGTTTACACAACCTGCTGCAATCATCTGTTTCCTGTTACTTGCTGTTTTTCCTGCTGTTTTCCACACCATACGTTTAACTCTTTGTTTCTGCAAGACCGGAGAGATTGACAACCTCTCTGTTTCGTGTTGGGCAAAGTTCTGGTTTGTGTCTGTGCAGATTCCACGTTGGTGCAAGCTCCCTAGCGCCAGGGGGAGTCAACATCAACAACCTTCCGATAGATCGTCAAGTCCTACTGGATTGATAACCTTGGGTAGATTATTCAAGGGAAAACTTCTGCTGTCTACATCATAACCTTCCTCTTGGGGTTCACCAACACGTAGCCATCAAGCTGTTTTCTGGCGCCGTTGCCGGGGAAGTACTCATCATCACCATCATCATCATCCTCAAATACTCTCCCGTCAACCAGGCACCAGCTGTTTTCTGGCGCCGTTGCCGGGGACTTGGAGGCTATTGGAAAGGGGAGTCTCTCAGTTCCAATCTCTTTACTTTGTTTTTGTCTTGCTTAGTTTATTTTATTTTATCTTGTTTGCTTTCAATATTCAAAAATACAAAAAAATTAGTTACTTGCATTTAGTTTATTTTCGGTTTTGTTTCTTGCTGAGTTATTATGTCTAGCTCTTTACTTGCTATCACTAGTTACTTTCCTTGAAACTAGTCCTATGGCTGAAAACAACATGAGAGAGCTTTATGAAATTTATCTTGAGTTGGGACATGAGGTGTTTGAAGAGAAAATTAAAAAGCCTATGGAACTTTATTTGCATAACAATCATGATAGTAGCAATGTTATTAGCATACATTCTTTGAACACCATTATTGCTAATGCCATGGAAAGCTCTAAGCTTGGGGAAGCTGGTTTTGATAAAAATGATATTTTTAGTCCCCCAAGCTTGGAGGAGGAAGAATGCTATACTTTTGAATGTCATGATTCTATTGAAATATCTCCTTTTGATAAATTTGAAGTAAACATCCTCCTTGACTCAGTAAAAGAGGAAATTGCAGAAAGTAAAAATGTGCTCCCTAATGTTATTTATGATAATTCTCTTGATGATGGTCCTATATTGCCTGATGATATTAATCTTGCTACTATTGTCAAAAGTGAGTTTAATGACTCCACTGTTTTTGAGCTTAATAAAAATTATGTGTTTGAAGATCATGAAAAGCATGCTTCATGTGATAGCTATATTGTTGAGTCTATTCATGATGCTACTGAAAATTATTTTGAGAGAGGAAAATATGGTTATAGAAATCTTCATGTTATTAGATTTCCTCTCTTTGTGATGAAAGTTTTGAGCTTTCTCTTGTGTTGCTTTTATATGATGGTTTCTTTAAAACCTACTGGTCATTATGTGAGAGGGAGACATAGTTTCATATATCACAATAATATTAAGTCTCCTCTCTTTATGTTGAAAATTTTGAAGTTGCACTTGTTTTGTCTTCCTATGCTAGTCACTTTGTGCTTCATTTACTTGTTTTCTTACAAGGCTCCTATGCATAGGAAGAGTGTTAGATTTAAACATGTTTTATATATGCTTCTTGATGCTCTCTTTTACGTTTCAACTCTCATCTTTATGTGAGCATCATAAAAATCACTATGCCTAGCTAAAAGGCGTTAAAGAAAGCGCTTTTGGGAGGCAACCCATTATCTTTTATTTTCAGTATTAGTCAAGGATGTTTGTTTACCTCTGTAGCAACTCCTTTGTATCTTTTATTTGCTGTTTTGTTGTGCCAAGGAGAGTTACTAATGCAAAGTTGGTATTTATTTTCGGGACTGCATTGGGACAGATTGCTGTTCGTCACCGTTTAATTCAGTAGAAAATCAGAAAAAATCGAAAAATGCTGAAACTTTTTGTGCATGTTCCTGATGATGTTACGCAACTTTCATTATTTCAAAAGTTTTCATCTGAGCATCGTAAGTGCCTCGAAAAAATTCGTCATTACAGACTGTTCTGGTTTGACAGATTCTGTCTTTTATTTTGCATTCTCTCTTTTACAAGTTTTTAAGTGGTTTCTTTTCGTGTAAAAGTGCCCACTTGAGCCTAGTAACAGTGGCTAATGTTTAAAATAGTTGGCTTGTGAGTTTTGTCTTTGCTAGAACTTTGAAGTATTATCTTTTAGTGCACTAACCTGCTAATGAGAAAAGCTGTTAAGTTTTGGTGTGAAGGAAGTTTTCAAGTGTTGATAGAGGAGAATGATATTACATGATCAAGAAGAGTGAAGAGCTTAAGCTTGGGGAGGCTTACCTCCCCAGCATATTTCAAGAAGACTCAAGCATCTAAGCTTGGGGATGCCCAAGGCATCCCCTTCTTCATCTACAAATTATCAGGTCATCTCTAATGGTGCTATATTTTTATTGCTTCATGCTAGTGTACTCTTCCTTGGAGCGTCAGTGTGTTTTTGTTTTCAGTTTGTTTTGTTTTGTTTGCTGTGCTATACTTGTTGGATCCTAGTATTCATGTTTGGGAGAGAGACACGCTCCACTTTTTCATTAGAATACTCTTGTGCTTCACTTATACTTGTTGAGTATTCCTGTCTAGTTGCTGTTATTGCTGTTAGCTCTCAGTTTTTCATGTATCTCTTGTTAGAGCTTCAGTTTCTTTTGAAGAAAGTACTCTCTTGCTTCACTTATATCTGTTTGGAGAGTTGTCAAATAAGTTGATTGGTGTTTGGTTGGACCAGAAAAATGCTATGCATGTGGTAGTGGTATAAAATGCTTACATGAATCTTTTTAGATCGTTGTCTTGAGTAATTTGATGCTTGCCAATTGTTTTGAGCTGTCAAGTAATTAATGTTTAAGCTTGTGCATCATGTAAGTAATGGCTATTAATGAAGAACTACTATAAGGATTTTCTGCTATAATAATCTGTTGCATAATTGGAAGTCCATAGTAGTCTAGATAATTTTTGGATGAAGGCTATGTGTTAACAAGGAAGACAGTGGGAGTCTATGGTTCGTCAAACCTTGTGTTTTATGTACACTCTTGCTATTCCAGTTGATAATGATGTTTGCTTATAATAACCTTGCTAGCCTAAACTCTGTACTAAGAGGGAATGCTTCTTGTACATCCAAAACCTTGAGCCAAATCCATGCCACCTGTGTCCACCATACCTACCTATTATGTGGTGTTTTCACCATTCCAAGTAAATTTCTTCATGTGCTATCTACTAACTACTCAAAACTGTTACATTTCCTTTTTGTGTCACTACTTGAAAAGCTCATAAGGACGTAGATAGGTGGTCTTTATTTCCTGGTTGATCAAATTTTACACACCTGGACTAGTGGCATATACATCCGCTTATCCAATAATTTTGCAAAAAGAGCTGGCAACGGGGTGCCCAGTCCCAATTAATTACAACTTTAACCAAACAATTCTCTTCACATCTTTTTGCCCCTGATTCGTCAGTCAAGCAATGTTCACAAGTGTGTAAACAAAAGAGAAGAGGGATGATCTGCCCGCTGGTAGAAATAACGTCCTTCATGGGAGCCGCTCTTGTAAAGTTTGATCAACTAGTGAAGTAGAGTATTGCCTATTTGCTGATTTGTTGACACCTGTATACACCATTACCTTACAAAACAATATTTTATGCTCTCTATATGCCTTCGGGAACTACAGCTCTAGCACATGATGTTAATCCCTGCTTCCCTCTGCGAAGGGCCATTCTTTTACTTTTCGCCTAAAACACCGAGCCTTTCATCCAGAACATATTCGCTGCCGCCGCCGTCGTCAACCCTAACTCGGGGGGTTCTGAAGCTCTTCCCGGCACCCTGCCGGAGAGGGGAATCATCACCGGAGGGCTCTACATCGCCATGCCCGCCTCCGGAGTGATGCGTGAGTAGTTCATCCTTGGACTATGGGTCAATAGCAGTAGCTAGATGGTTGTCTTCTCCACTTGTGCCATCATGTTTAGATCTTGTGAGCTGCCTATCATGATCAAGATCATCTTATTGTAATGCTACATGTTGTGTTTGCTGGGATCTGACTTATATTGATACCTATGTGGAGCTGAATATTATATTATCAAGTCTATGTCATTTGTGATCTTGCATGCTCTCCGTTACTTGTTGAAGCCTTGGCCAAGTGAATACTTGTAACTCCAAGAGGGGGTATTTATGCATGATAGTTGGGTTCAACCTCTATTTAACCTGGGATAGTGACAGCAAGTTCTAAGGTTGTAGATGTGTTGTTGCCACTAGGGGTAAAACAGCAATGTTTTATTCAAGGATGAATGTATTGTTTACATTACGCACATTACTTAATGCAATTGTCTGTTGCTTGCAACTTAATACTGGAAGGGGTACGGATGTTAACCGGAAAGTGGACTATTTAGGCATAGTGCATGCTGGATAGCGGTCTATGTACTTTGTCGTAATGCCCAAATGAATCTCATAGTAGACACCACAACTCACACATGCATGTTATATGCGCTTATCAATTGTCAATTGCCCAGCTGTAATTTGTTTACCCAGCATGTTAGTTATTTTATTGGAGAGACACCACTAGTGAACTGTGGACCCCGGTCCATTCTTTTACATCTGAAATACAATCTACTGCAATCATTGTTCTCTACTGTTTTATGCAAGCAAACATCATCTTCCATTCGATACGTTTAACCCTTTGTTTTCAGCAAGCCGGTGAGATTGACAACCTCACTGTTAAGTTGGGGCAAAGTAATTTGATTGTGTTGTGCAGGTTCCACGTTGGCACCGGAATCCCTGGTGTTGCGCCGCACTACACTCCTTCACCAACACCTTCGAAGCAACCTCGTTTTCCTACTGGTTCGATTAAACCTTGGTTTCATACTGAGGGAAAACTTGCTGCTGCACTCATCATACCTTCCTCTTGGGGTTCCCAACTGACGTGTGACGTACAAGCATTGTTTCTGGCACTGTTGTCAGGGAGATATTCCCTCGTCAACTTAGAGCCACCATCACTTCAAAAATTATCTGTTTTTATCGTTTACCTACTCGAGGACGAGCAGGAACTAAGCTTGGGGATGCTTGATACGTCTCAAACGTATCTATAATTTTTGATGTTCCATGTTGTTATTATATCAATTGCTACATGTTTTGGTTACACTTCATATCATTTTTATGCATTTTCTGGGGCTAACCTATTAACAAGATGCCACAGTGCCAGTTCCCTGTTTTCTGCTGTTTTTGGTTTCAGAAAATCTATTAAGGAAATATTCTCGGAATTGGACGAAACAAAAGACATCGTCAATAATATCACGAGGAGATCACGGAGTCCAAAGGGGAGTCGGAGCAGACCCACCAGGGGGCCACGCCACACTAGGGCGCGGCCCAGGGTGGGCCCGCGCCCCCTATGGCGTGGTGGCCCCCCTCGGCCACCGACGCCGCCTCTTCGCCTATATATTCTCCGCGACGCGAAAACCCTATTACGGTCGATCATATTCCACGAAAAGTTCCGTCGCGGCCGTCATCGTCAATCTCAGATCGGAGGAGTTCTGAAGCTCTTCCCGGCACCCTGCCGGAGGGGAGATCATCACCGGAGGGCTCTACATCACCATGCCTGCCTCCGGAGTGATGCGTGAGTAGTCCACCCCTGGACTACGGGTCCATAGCAGTAGCTAGATGGTTGTCTCTCTACCTTGTGCCTCCATATTTAGATCTTGTGAGCTGCCTAACATGATCAAGAGCATCTTATTGTAATGCTAGATGTTGTGTTTGCTGGGATCCGATGAATATTGATACCATGTTTATTCAAGTTGTTTATCTATGTGCTCTTGATCTTGCATGCTCTCCGTTGCTAGTAGATGCTTTGGCCAAGTAGATGCTTGTGACTCCAAGAGGGGGTATTTATGCTAGATAGTGGGTTCAGTCTCTAGATATCTGGATCAGTGACAGAAAGGTCTAAGATGGTAGATGTGCTGTTGCTACTAGGGATAAAACATTGGTGCAGTGTCCAAGGGCACTTGTATTGATTACATTTCACACTTTACTTCATGCAATAATCTGTTGTTAGCAACTTAATACTGAACAGGATGCGGATGCTGCCTTGAAGGTGGATTATTTAGGCATAGATGCGGTTGGAATAACGGTCTATGTACTTTGTTGTAATGCCCAACTAGATTTCATAGTAGACATCTTGGCATGTATTGCATTGTTATGCCCTCTCTATTTGTCAATTGCCCAGCTGTAATTTGTTTACCCAACATGCTAGTTATCTGTTCTGAGAGAGACACCACTAGTGAACTGTGGACCCTGGTCCAATTTCCTCATACTGTTTACACAACCTGCTGCAATCATCTGTTTCCTGTTACTTGCTGTTTTTCCTGCTGTTTTCCACACCATACGTTTAACTCTTTGTTTCTGCAAGACCGGAGAGATTGACAACCTCTCTGTTTCGTGTTGGGCAAAGTTCTGGTTTGTGTCTGTGCAGATTCCACGTTGGTGCAAGCTCCCTAGCGCCAGGGGGAGTCAACATCAACAACCTTCCGATAGATCGTCAAGTCCTACTGGATTGATAACCTTGGGTAGATTATTCAAGGGAAAACTTCTGCTGTCTACATCATAACCTTCCTCTTGGGGTTCACCAACACGTAGCCATCAGACGACAACGGGGAGCGGTGGTGGTGCCGGCGGAGGTCGGCATCGGAGGAAGCGGGGGACGGGGGTGGAAGGGATGGTGAGGAGGAAGGGGCGGTGGTGGTGATGCCGGGTTGGGGTACTGTTATGGCAAAGGAAGCAGGAGATGCGCCGGCGGAGGGCCGGTGCCGCCGGCGTGCCTGCCGAGCCCGGCGTGGGAGGAGACGGGGGTGGGGGCAGAGGGGATGGCGAGGAGGGGGGGTGGTGGTGGTGGTGCTGGGAAGTGGCACTGCGCTGGAAGATAAGGAGGCGGGAGAGCGCCGGCGGAGTGCCACCATCGGCGGCGTGCCTGCCGAGGTCGGCGAGCAGATGGGGAAGGGGGCGCAGGAGACGGCGAGGAGGGGGTTGTGGTGGGCGGTGGAGTTGCGGGAGGCATGAGAGTATCTGGGGGCGGATGGCACCGGCGGCGGCCTCCACGCCATACCGGCTCTGACGCGTCGGCCGGCGGGTTGCTGCTCTCGCTGCTTTTCCCCAATTCTCACGTGGGGGAGAGATAAAGAAGACAAGGACTTGCTGCGAATATGTAACAGAATGGTGGGTCTTTTCGTTAAATTGCCACAGATTGCTTCGTGTTCGTTAGATATAAATCGGACGATCGTGATTGAAAGATGGCAGGTACACCATCATCACCAAGTGTGGTTTTTATAGGAGTGGAGATGTTGGCACGGAGCTCGATCTCTAGAGCACGTGCGATGCACTAAAGCCATATTGGATGGAGGGAGGGAGAGAGGTCGTGCCGATGGGATAGCGGAAGATTGTGTACACTTTTAGAGTGTGTGAATATTCTTTCATAAATTATTTCGCTTGTACAATTTCATATATGTTTTTGTACTATTCCAACCCTCAGAATTTGGTCTATGGATTGTGTTAGTGAAAAATGTTGATCCTTCATCCATCGATGGCTGTCTTTGACCCATGCACCGTATGAAAATTTGGAAAAGCAATATCCACCCACGATAATTGTCTTCGCTCAATCCCACTCTCCATGTACGGTCAGAATTGTGAAAATTTGTACAGATCGGTGCAGCGGTTAGGCATCCTTAGACAAAAGAGTGGTCTTTCAGGATTGATCTATTAATCGCCACATCAAGCCTCTTATTCGTCCATCGACATAGACCACAGGGGTCTCTATTCCTTTTGGGCCGACTCCCCTGTAAACGTTTGTTAGAAACAAAATATGGTAATAAACACACCTTACTAGACGTATACACATATGCAGACTCACACCACATATATAAAAAGGGATGTAGTTTGTGACATTATTAGTATATTTCATTGTTTGCTTCCGCGACAAGCGACGGACTCTTTGCATTGAATTTTTATCTCTTTGTGTTGGTCTTTGGTGAATTTCTCAGTAGAATATACCAGCCGAAGGTTGCTAGTAATATTCAATAGCCTATGGTGTTTTAAAAGCAGTTTGCCATTTTATTCTTCGTGAGCATGTGCAAATAATGATTTAGATTGCCCCGTTGATGTGTTTGACTGTTAACCCTTGTCTTAGATTATAGCTGCCGACGAACCCGCCATGTTACTTCAGAAGCATGTCTGCGTTTAAGGATTTCTTATAAGATTTCTCAACTGCAGTAAGAAGATCTTACGGTATCTAGCAGAGCTACTTGCAGAACCCCTAGCTACTTGCATGGATTACCCGGAAAAAAAAAACTACTTGCATGGATTGCAGTAGTTAGTATTAAAGGATAAGAGACCCAAGTGCCTAATGCCCTCAAGGCTTAATTAAGGACCCAAGTGTCATTGAAAGTTTAAGAGGCATGTGCAAGTAGGGCAAGGCCGGTTAGTCAAAACCTAAACCAAAATGAACCTGTGAACGAAGATGAGGACAAAAATCCAATCGAGTCTGTACATGGAGCATGGCCAGAAAACAAAAGTTCAAAAGACCGATCTATGGCTTAGCTAAAACCATGCAAGATTTCACGGCAAGCTAGCTAGGTAGCCTACCTACGGTTCTGGTCAACTTAAATAGTACTACTACTTCCTTTTTGCTGTCCCTTTCTTGTACCAGGTCAACTTCCACGCCCACTTCATTCTGTCCCTGTACGAATAGGAGTAGAGAAAGGAATTGAAGGTATCTCGATTGTTTCTATCCCGTTGTCCACTACGCTAGTACTCGACGTCACGACAGCAATGGAATACAGTACAAAATGTTAACTTTTTTTTTTTTGCGAGGGAAAGTTACAATTACATCCAGCCATGATTCTTACAGAAAATCCCAGAAAACATAAAAATTACAATCAGGTCCTTCTGAGCTGAGGCATCGTCTTCATCGCGACGCTACGCCGGCGAATCCCGCCGCACCACCTCCGATAGCTTGGACTGGGAGGCCCCCCGTCGCGGACGGGAAGTCGACGCTCCTCGGTGCCGGAGCACCTCCACCATGCACAACGGACGGCGACGCCACCATGGCCTTCAACAACCTCACCTTCCAAGATGTCAACCACCGGATCCACCATCCCTTGGACTCCGGCGAAGGGGGAACCCTCCCGAGCACTCCGAGAAGCCGCGGACGAGGGCAAGACGGCAGATCCTCGGCGGAGCTCCCACGGAGCCGCACCAACGGAGGAGAAGACCGCCGCCGACAAACTCCACTCCGGCACCACCTCTTCCACCACGGCGCCACCGGCTAGAACACACCCACGCACACCTAGACTATATACACGCCGGGATTCGAGGATTCCCTGTCCTCCCGCCGCCGAAGCGGCCGCCGGAGGGCGAGGAATCCGGCGAAACGCCGGCGGCGAGCTGTTGCGCGCGAGGTCGCCCAAGAATTCGCCCTTCCTCTACTGTAGATGGGGAAAGGGGTGTCGGTCCAACACGACTGATTCAGATAAAAAAAAATGTTAACTTTCTGTTAAATTTGGCGTCCCTACGAAGATCCTGCCGCCAGCTTTCTTGATCTCATCTCATAAAAAAAAACTTTCGTGATCTGGACCCCGTTTGGAGCGTGGAAATAATCTCTTGCAATTGATCAACACAGGCAAAAGTTTTGCCTCAGACCAGTTTGGCAACAAAGCCGGGATACAAAAGACTACTCTCGCGGCATAATGGATCGTCGGTTGCTTGGTAAATAAAGTCACACTCGGTAAATAAAGACTAAACTTTCCGGCACGCGAGATCTGGAAGTAGACTATGCTTAGGCCCCGCTTGGATTCGGGTTTTTGGGCCGGAAATGACCGGTATTATTTCACGGACCAGGAATGCTCCGTAATTTTCTGAAGGAATCGGTCGTTTTCCCACCGGCGGAGGAAAAAACGGTGAACCAAGCGGAGCCTTAGTCCATGACATGAAATTTAGAAAAGCATGATGAGCGAATGCTCACCTTCTGCGGAAAAAAACTGACGAAATTACAGTGATCTGAACACTCGACCAATCGGCCAGTGATTCCAAACTTTAGGCCGAAGCCTCCTCCGTGATGTCCCAGCAACGAGAGTGATGGATCTGACCGATGCTAGTAACAAAGTCCAAAACTGTAGCTGTCCTTTCCGCCAAAGTGCCAATGGCCACTCAGAGCCTTGCTGCCCCAGACCGGTAAAAAGTGAAGTTCCATTTTGGAGACCACCAAATTTGGAGTTAGCTAGCCTCAAATTTCTACTAGAGAAAGAAGTTGGAGTTTTCGGTTCGAAAGATGCATGTTTTCCTGATAGAGTTAGCTAGCTGCAGTCAAGTCTGTCAATAGAAACCAACAGGTAAAAAACAAGCAGTGGTAAGCAGGTCTCCCTCATTAACGTTGATCGCAAGCTCGCAACTGTGTGCAGCTTGTAACGACGACAGCCGATCGAAATCGAACCTACCTTTGAACCGGTCTTTCACCTCTTGAGCGCTTTTGAACCGGTCTTCACCCTTCACATCAGCATCCGGAAGAAGAAGACAGCGATCGATCGGGCTTTGCTGCCCAGGGACAAATAACCGGATCCATGATCCATCCACATGGTTGCTAGCAGCTAGTGCGGTCGTGTCGTCGTCGGACGACAGCGGCCGATGGAACCACCTTTGAACCGGTCATGGCGTTTTGCCGCGTGATTTGATGTGAGAATTGATTGATTGCTGCCTCGCGGACTCGCGGTCGGTCGGGTCTTTTTCCTGGCGATGAACCGGTTGGAAAATGTTGGCCAGTGACTGGCGGGCAGTGCGTCGCCGGTGAAGTGGCCGGCAGTTGAGCGAATTTTGGAAATTGATGGGCGAGATTGGCGTGACAGGTGTGGTAGGCTCCCTGGGCTGGGCCACCAGAGTGGGCCTCCTTTGTTCACGCGAACTGGAACTCTCAGCTCGCGCATTCAGATTCAGATGTGTGTACTCTACTGTGCTAGGACCAGCCAGCCAGGTTCACCCTCCTTTGCTTGTTCTATCCAATTGTGTGTTGCAGTCGCCTCCGTGGAATTCTACTACCTCCAGTCACAAACAACGGCTAGAGGTGACCAACCAGCCAGACGCAACGCCAACGGAAGCGCGTGCCGCCGACCCTGGGAAAACTGGCGATCCGCGATCCGGACCGCCGGATGGGACGCGCCGTTCACTGTCCATGCAGAGGACGTAGAAATTTCACAGCTTACCGCTCATTTTGTCCAGCAGCGTGAAAGGAATCACGTGGACTCGTAGTACCCTGTCGACAGGGACGGGACCGTCGCCTATTCCTCCGAATCTACAATAGTCGTCCCTTCTGTTCCTACTTCCTAGCCTTCCTTCCTTCTCACAACCCTGACAAGTGAAGATTACCCAAGCAAACTAGTGAGGACAGCAAAGCAATATCCCCTCCCCTCTGCAGTCTCCTTCAAACCTGTATTAAAAAAAAAAATCATATATAGCAAAACTCATCACCATGCCTCAGGTTTCGCAGCGCCTCCTCGTACCATCGCCTCTTGTTTGTTGCATTTTTCTGCCCTCCGCCTCCCATCACGCTTAGTTCCCGCCTTTAGGCTAGCTCGCCCTTGTCGAAATTGCGTGGAGAACGGTTATTGGATTCGTTAGAAAAGCCTTGAATCCCGGTTTGAATCGACTTCGGGTTCGTTCAGGTCAATAGGTGTTTGCAACCCGAGTCATCGATCTACGGCAAACAAAATCACAGACAACTGCTCCACCAAAATCAAACTATTTGGTGTCATGAAGTTTCTTGAACAAGACCATGGGTGAAGTCATGGGATTCATACTGGAAAACACTTGCTCACGATTATAATTTTGTGCTACATAAACTACATATTAATACAGAACCTACTGATCAAACATTTGTCTAAACAGATCATAATACACCTTACATTATGATATAGAGGGAATCCACGAGGTATTTCTTTTGAAGCAAGAGTCTAGCCTTGTACATAATATGATCTTAAACTATACATCATCTTGTTTTTGTGGTTCCATAGCTTAGCAAGGGTACCTTGCTAGTGGAAAAAACACTGGGGACTGTTCTGGCTTATAAGATGATGACACCTACATCTGTACGTAGGCTAGGTGTAGTACAAATAAATAGTAGTATATGATGAGACATATAGGAAATTAAATTCAATTAAGGAAGATTTGACACTTAGTTTAAGAGGTACCATCCCTAATCAATGGCACATTTCTCTTCTTTACCTTATCTTCGTTCCACTACTGAATTAAGGACTTTGCAGAGCCCAAGTAATCAATATGAACATTTTGCTCCATTCATGTTACAAAGAATTTTTACGAATACCATAACTGCATTAGAATATATATGAGTGAATTAGTTATAGAACAATAGTTAAGAAATTGCTGCCTGAACAGTTCCGTAGACTTGCAGAAAGGAGATGTTGCACATAATATTAGGTCGGTCCAATTAATGTTCCTAACATTCCATCACTTGATGACAAGTCTCACAAAATATAAAACATAAAAGCACGTAAACATTGTGAGCAGCCTCTCCCATCTACAAAGTCTACAGAACTGTTCAGGTAACAATTTCTTAACCATTGGGATATAACTAATTTAATCTCATATTCTCTAATGCAAATATGGTACTGGGAGAAATTCTTTGTGACCAGAATGGAGCACAATGTTGATATTGATTACTCTGCCCGTGCACAGCCCTTAATTCAGTACTGGAACAAAGATAAGGCAAAGATAAGGCAAAGATAAGAGAACATGTGCCAATTGGAGTAGGGATAGTAAGCACTTAAACTTGGTGCTACATCCTCCTTAAATGAATTTAATTTCCTATATATCTCATCGCATGCCACTAATTCTCCTACCTACTACTAGTATCCTGCATTGACTTCAGTAAATATATTGAAAATAATGCATACTGCTATTTTCACCTGCCAAAAGTTATAGATCTCTAGTCCTCAACGTAACAGAACAACCAAAGAACTGGCCATGAGACTGAGGCCTTCAGGAGGGAAAGCAGGAATCTGGAGTGGCTAACCATCATTGGCAATTGCAATAGCATGACGTAGGCAAGAAAAGAAACACCATTAAGCTGCACCTCAGAACATATGGTTTTCTCTACAAAACAAATACGTTGCCCCGAGCATGCCAATAGTGAGACCAGCAGACAATCAAGAACATGAAGCGTAGATAGAGAGTTAGAGTCTTAGAGACAGCATATGGTTCTTTACTTTTTGATGGTACTAACGGGTACCGGGCATGGAACAAGTATTCAGATCATCATTTACAGGCACACGGAGTTAGATACTATATCGTACAGCATTGCTAGCACTATAAATAGAAACCTAAATTTCGGGATTATACAGCATTCAAAAGGTCGTCGTGAGTTAGAGGTCGTACTTAAAGCTCCAGATGATGGACCATGCAGATTTTATAAGCCACCTTATCATGGGCAGGATACGATGGTTGCATATGGGATGTCTGCCCTTACTTTGAGACGAAGGAAGACATTGCTCGTCTAAACTTAAGAGATTGTAGAGCAGATTTTGGTATCGGACTGCCACCAGGGATCCACAAATCACCTCTGTCAGGAAGCATAATCTTTTGGCTTATACTCTTATCACCATCACTTGTATCCACAGAAAGAGACTCGTTCTTTTTCTTCACAAATTCGAAGAACTCCGCAACTTGCCGGGCATATCTACATGGGCAAAATTGACACATCAAACAGGTGCAGGATTTTGAAGTAATTTAAGAGCACATGGGGTGTTCAGGACTTCGGGTGTTATATTATTAAAAAGAAACATCGCAGGTTGCTGGAAACTATGATATGGATTTTTTTTATAAAACGCCATATCTTCGTTTGGCCCTTGATTAAATGCCAAGCCAATGTGTCACTGACAGGTTGGTCCTAGCGTAGTATTTGATCAAATACGAAACTAAGACGTGTAATTTAATAAAATCTCCACAGCATACACTACCGTCAATAGAAATATTGAAATTACTACATAAATAATAGAAGAGACGAAATAGCAAATACCATGGCAAGGATACATGGATAGCAAATCAGGCATGGACGTGTGTAAAAACAGACTTTATCTTACAGGTGAGTAAATACAGACTTAGCAAGCTAGATTTGGTCTTAAAAGCATCTCATATGAACTAGCAAGCTGTATGCAAAGAACCACATATAACCAATTCATAGATTGTTTACAGGAGATCCGTCCATATCCTAACCAAACTTAGCCTTCAGGCAATTCACTTGCAAACAATTTAGCAGGAGGGATATCAATTAGTACAGAACTAGGGTCGCATAACGTAGTAAAGTAACAAAGGACATAGTATATTAAAGATGAATCAAAAGCACATAGAAATTAGCAAATATTTTACTTTTACAAAATAGACGTGTAAACATATATATTCTTGTTAACATGAAAGCTGAACTTGACTCTAACGCCATAAGGTTGTGTTTGGTTGGGCTGGAACTCCAAGGCCAAAAAATTATGTTTGTATGGGCTCCAGCTTCCACAGCCCGGAAGCAGTTGGAGCTGCTCCTTGGAGCCCAAACAAACAGACCATAAGAAATGAACCAATGTGAGGTATGGTGGTATGGAGCCTAGCACGCCACATTACACAGCATAAGACTATTTAGATTCAGTTGGCACCCTTTCAGCGACAATAGTTAGTGAGTTCAATTCTGGAACATATAGATCAATACAATGTTTGTTTTTCAAAAGGTACATAATATATGTGCACTTTTTTTGCTTTAAACTCAGAGAATTTCATTTTCATAAATAATGCCTGCTTAACAATAAAACAATTTTTTTAAATGCGATGAACAATATAAAGGTTTTGGGAACTTACTGTTGTTTAGCTGCAATATCCTTGTTAAAATCAATGTCGTTGTCGCAGTCCAGGACCAGAGCAGGAACCTAATTGGGAAAAGGCATCACCATGTGACCAAATAACACCTTAGAAGATCATTTTTAAGTAAACAAAGTGGGAGAAAGTTACCTTCTGTATACTAGAATGCATATGATCTCCCTCCAAGAAGAACACTCTATCTCGTATTTCTGGATGTAGGGAACCCTCCATATGCATTGGAAGCTGACTGACTGACAACAAACCAGAACCTTGTCCTTTGGAAGGAAGTAGCCAGCTTTCATGTTTCTCGTGCAAACCTTGAAGGTAATCAAGACTAACACCACCCTCCTCTGATCTTTTCCGGACCATCATTCTTTTGTGGCAAGTGTCTGGACTAGCTCTTAGATAAATAAAACCATCGGGGATGAGACCCGGGAGAGATGACACAACGGGGTCAAACCAGGAGTCATAGATGCTGATTTCCATCTCGTTCATCCACTTAGCTTCATGAACAGCACGAACAAAAACCTGGAAAAGAAAAGGACTCATTAAATAGGAAAATATGTTGACTGTGTGATAGAATAAAAGTGAATACTCATCAAAGCTTTGGATCCCTCAGTGAAACTAGTTTTTTCGGCAAAAGATAGACCTACCATTCTATCGCTGAAAACACTTCTTTCCATCAGTCGGAGAGGCTTTATTCCACTTGAAGACTCCTTCTCTTGCATGACCCTCGTCACAAAGACGTAATTTTGGAAAGTGTATGCATACCTCTCTGGTTCAGCATAGAAAGCATCAAGTATGTTGAAGTGTTCAGGGCCAACATCCTGCCACTTACCAACAGGTTCAGGTACTATTTCCACGAGGTCACGTAGTTCAATAGTCTCATTGGCAATTCTTTGAAGGAACGTGGATTTCCCAACACTGATATTCCCTTCAACACAAAAGGTCAGCCTCTTGCTTCTGCAAGGCTTCGATGTGTCAGTATCTTTCACCTCCTCATCAACGCTCTCTTTAATGAACATAGTTATACTCTCAGCATGGTTCTTGTGTATGATGCCAACTGAGCTTTGCAGGAACTCAACCATCTTCTCGTTATACTTGCCAAAGAACTGCAAAAGTGCAAATACTTGCAAAGTGTTAGCACAGCATAGAAGTTCAATTAAATCGACATAACATTCGGTGAAAACGGCACATGATATTCATATGGCAGGATATCCGCAATGAATTAGAGGAGCACATAGTAGACACAAAAAACAGTGCATAAAGGCATTTGTTCCTTTTCTTCGAATTTTACCAACGGTCTTTCATCACTACTAAGAACTGTGGAGTGACGACCAGTTCTCTATGACGCTGAATTGGTCATCAAGATAGATAAATAATGGAGACTTGCAAAATTCATTAAAAATTGCTTTCAGGCATAGTACACTAACTTCAGAATTTGTGAATGAGGATTGCACACCAGGATGCAAATGTAAGCATATTAGTTGCTTTGCTAAACAATCAACATATCATTTGCAGCTGCCAGGATTAGCTCAGTAGTGCTAACTGATATCTGCAGAAATTTTGAGGCATGGCTGCTGTTCCTTTTGTAGCCAATATGCATTAACCAATGCTCTGTCATCACTACTGAGAACTGTGGAGTGACCACCAGATTTCTATGATGCCGAGTTGGCCATCAAGATGGGTAAATAATGGGAAACTTGCAAAATTCGTAAGATGATTGCTTGCCAGCACAGTAAACCAACTTCAGCATTTCTGAATGAGGATCGCATACCAAGATGCAAGTGTAAGCATATTAGTTAGTGGCCTTAGTTAGCAATCAATTTATCATTTGCAGCTGCTGGTGTAAGCTCAGTAGTGGTAGAATCTGAGTGTTTCAGGTAACACAAGCCAACCAAAACGTAATTTCCATGTCAATGCAATTCATAGGTCCTACTGAAGGTTCCAAGCATACGTGTCGCTTACTACATATTTTGCGAAGTACGATAAAACAGAAACAGATCAATATGAACAATCCAGAACAGCTCAGAGCACGCACCTTATCCCGATAGAGCTGCTTGAGCTGCGCGACGCCATCGAATCCCTTCTCAACGAGCTTCCTCTGGTTCCGCGGCCCGACCCCGGGGATGGCGAGCAGCTCCCCACTCCCCACCGCCGCATCGCCCCGGCCTCTCTGCCTCCTCTCGGGCGAAGCACGGCCCCCACCCCCTCCTGCTGCGGAATCCCTCCCATCTACCTCCTTTGCGTCATCACCCGCCTCGGCGGAGCAGCAGAGCCCCCTCCTCGCGACCGCGCCGCCACCGCCGCAGCGCGGGCGGAGGCGGGCTGCGAGTGGGTTCGCGCGCGTGGCGAGAAACGGGCCGGCCAGGCGGAGCGCGGGCATGTGGGTGGAGGAGGGCAGCAGCGGCCGGGCCGCGGCGGCGTCAAGGAGCGAGGCGGCTCGGGGGAAAAGCTTGTGCATCGCTGGGTGAAGCGGTGAAGGCGGGGCTCTTCAACGGAGCACCGGGTCCGGGGAGTGGCGGCGCCGGCGGCGGGAAGGGATTGGGGTTTAGGGTTTTGGCGTTATCATCTCGCAGTGTTGCCGGGAAAGCGGGGGAGGAGGAAGGTTGGCGGAGCGGTGGACACGCGAGTGGTCTACGGAGGACTTGAGAGCCTGTGGTGGGTCCACGGGAATTGAAAATGCGTATAATAAGACGGGCCTACATGGGCCGGGCTCTATGGGCTGTCAGTATACGGATCTGTTTTATTTAGTGAAGGCCTGATTCACTCGAAATACAGAATGGAAGTGCAAACGCGTCACATCTTGTTTTTTTTTCTTTTCTTTTACAAGTACAGGAACACAAAAGAGTGATCTAACTGTTCCCGTGATACTGCAACGGTACATGTGTTTTTTAACTGGCACGGTATATATGTTTGAAGTGTTGGTTAAGGCACAGTTTAACACGTCCATGCAACATATCATGAGCAACCGGTCTACACGTATAAAAGGGCAACCTATCTAAAGTCTTAATTCAAAAAGAAAAATCCACAAAGCAGTCAAAAGTTCAAACGCCAGAGTGACCACCTGACACCTGTACTGTACCCATGCGAGTTTTTTTTGATGGGGTACCCATGGGAGTTAGGCCCAGTTCTTTTGGTGATTCTAGGTAGCTTAACAGTCAAAAGAAGCCTAATCCTAAAAGAACTCGAATTTAAGCTGCTTTTTTGGGCAGCCAGCTTCCACCGTTTCTTCACAGTGGGAAAAAGCCACCCACCTCTACTTTCCGCGGCCGCGCGCGGCTTCCCGCAAGTCCACCGAAGCGTTATTTGGGTTGCCCTTGTTTCGCACGAAATTTACACTGAAATGCCACCGCGCGTCATATTTTTTCTTTCCTCTCCTTTCTCTCTCCCAGAAACGAGCAGTTCCCGAAACCAGCAAAATCTCTTTTTGCCTTCCTCTCTCCCGAGCGTGGTGTAGGGTTCCTCGTTGCCCGCCGCCGCCACCATCCGCACTGTCGCCATCGTCGCCGCTCCCGAGCCGCCCCAGTTCCTGCGTTCCATCTCGAGGTCGCCGTCGCCGCTCCCTCTGCTGCTCTGCTGCCCGGATTGGAGTCGAACTCGAGGTCGCCGGCCGCCGCTCCGCTGCGGCCAGCCACCGGTGCTCCGCCTTCAGCCGACCTGCGTCGCTGCCCACCTGCTTCTCCCGTCCCCGATCTGCTTCTCCCGTATCAATCCGCGTTGATTCCTCTCCATCCCCATATTCCTTCTTTGATTGTTCTCCACACTCAAATCCCCACTTTTAGGTTCAGATATTCTTGGAAGGAAGAGGGAAAACCAGATACACAAGTCCCACCGCGTAGGGAAAGTCACGGCCGCCTCTTACCTCATCAGCCAGGACCGAGCGGATCTCAAGTTCGCCCGGTGAGCGACGGCGCTGCCTCCTCCTACCTCGGGCTGACTGTTGCGGAGGTCGATTTGCCGGCCGGCCGGAGCAGAAACAAAGTACTACGAGACCCCGTGAAAGATTGTACGATTCCAGTGCATATGCTAGTCCTACGATGATACGATTCCTGGATGCTAGTCAACAAACTAAATATAAAAAAAAACTAACTAAAACTTGCGCTTGACATATGTGTATCTTTTTGCACAAGGACATATGTGTATCAGATACGAGCAGTTCATCCTGTGCATATGCTAGTGCATATCAGATACGATTGTATGTTTGCAGTATTTATCACTTTATGATATTCGAAAATCGAATTTATGCTCATATGCAAAGCAAAATAGTAAGAAATAACTCAAAACTAGTTAATTAAAACATAAAATCATCCTAGGGCCATTACAGACTTTTCATTGTAAAGTTCATAAAATAAGCTATGACAGTGGAAGCCGAAAAGAACTGGACTGCAGTTTCTAAGGGGCTTATTTTCACTGTTGTTTCTCTAGGCAGCTCAAACCGGAGTGGCTTATGCACAAGCCGGAGCCAAAAAGAATTGGGCCTTAGAAATACAAGCGAGATGGCAAAGTGCTTACCGATCACACGGAACTATAGTAATCGTGGTTCGTGCAGAATCTCCGCTATCTTGGAGAGCCTCTTTGAAAGGGTCAGTCCGGCTAGGCTAGCTTTGACTGTTCTTCGTTCTTGGGAAAACCCTGACAAACGGTCTAAGGTTGGAGCGAAATCCATAGCCGGAAATGACAATTCGTACTATCTCAGACGTGAGAATAGGAAATTCTTCACGAGTCTGTTTAAGTTAGAAGATTCAGACATGGCTTGTTCAGTTGCTCTCCTCATGCGAGCTGAGTCCCTGTCTCAAAGAAGATACAGGAGCTAACCGAAGAAGGTAAACTTGTCATACCTGATCCCGACAGGGAAATAGTCAAAATGTTAGTCCGAATGAGTTGAGTACTTGAGTTCCCTTGTCGACTTGGAAGGGGTCTGAACTCTGAAGTCTCTCGAGAGTATGCCAATAGCGTATCAAGGAGTCCGAAGTCTGAACTTAGCGTCTGCTAAGAATCCCACGCAGCATTTGATCCGACGCAGCATTTTTTTGCTACATGCGATGTTACATAAGCAAACAAAATTTGCTACACGCGAAACGTTTTTGCTACATAGATCGGACGCGGGAACGATCCACTTAAATGGATCCAACAGTGCGGAAGGCGGTTGTAGCAAAGCTTTGCTACAACCGACTGACTCCTAGCATTTGCCAAACTATACTTAATCCTTTTCTTTACTAGTGAAGGCCTGATTTTTGTAAATGGGGCCTGATTCACTCGGCATACAGAATGGAAGTGCAAACGCGTCACATCTTATTAAGCGTGGCCCGTTTAGCCGGCCCATAAAAAACAGGTCAATTTGTAATTTCTTTAACTTCAATATTTATATTTCTGAACGAAAACTCCAAGAGCGAGGATTAGTTGTACAACATTAATTATTTTGACAACTATAAAAACATTACAAAGTGACCACCTGTTGAGCTGTACAGTACGCATGGGATGGTCATGGGAGGCAGAATAGGAGCGATGGGAAAGTAACTACCGATCACACGGAACTATAGTCTGATGAATCGTGGTTCGTGCGGAATCTCCCGCTATCTTGGAGAGCCTCTTTGAAAGGGTCAGGCCGGTTAGGCTAGCTCTGACTGTTCTTCGTTCTTGGGAAAACCCTGACAAACGGTCTAACGATTGGAGCGAAATCCATAGCCGAAAATGACAATTCGTACGATCTCAGACTGAGAATAAGAAATTCTTCACTAGTCTGTTTAAGTTAGAAGTTTCAGACATGGCTTGTTCAGTTGCTTTCCTCATGCGAGCTGAGTCCCTGTCTCAAAGAAGATAAAGGTGCTAACCGAAGGCAGGGAAATAGTCAAAATGTTACGTCCGACTGAGTTGAGTACTTGAGTTCCCTTGTCGACTTGGAAGGGGTCTGAATTCTGAAGTCTTCGAGAGTATGCCAATAGCGTATCAAGGAGTCTGAAGTCTGAACTTAGCGTCTGCTAAGAATCTAGGTAGGTAGGAATTTTTGTCTCTTCCGGACTTCTTCGTTGATTCGAGCGAGCCACGGTGATGCTGAGTTGTTGCGTCCGGGAGATTTTTTTTTGTTAATCAATTTACTATACTACATATGCATATTCTTCCCGAGTTCTCAAACACGCATGCATCACACGGACAGTGGGAATCCAGAGTTGGTGTCATAAAAAAAATTTGAGATTAACCGGCACTCTCCAAGAAGTTGATGAGTCTGTATTTTACAAAGTAGGTACAACTGGTAGCATCTGATTAATTCGGTAGAGATGAGCTATCACACCTCCTGCATACATACGGCGGCTCTACACTCTACAGCTCTACCTGCAACGACCCAATTATATAAACTGTACTGTATGTACTAGGGCCACGAGGAGATCAAACAATCAACCACCGGCGACCCGCCAATGCATGATCGATACCGTCGGAAAGGTTCAAAGAGAGGAAATGGTATCGACGATGCGTCACTGGTGCAGATGGAACTAAACATTAAACACTTGATTGATGCCATCTTCGGAAGGGGAATAATCAACAACCCTAACAATATTATCTTTCCCGGTCTATGCATGAAACGGACACCAAGCAGGCGTATACTGGAGTATAATACTATCGGGTTAAGAACAGTTTTCCATTCTCAGCTAATGCCCAAACAACGTGGCAAATTTTATTGACGGGGGATTAATTAACTAGTCGCAGGATGATTCCTGAAGCCAGCAGGTTGTGATGGCACCATCAGGCAGGTTGCGCTTCCGACCATAAACAAAGAGGCTGCCATAAACAGCCACAATTCGGTAGGCAGTAGCTCCGACTCCGATACACTATAGTGTACGGCCTCGTATATGTATATTTGGCAAGTAGCTAGAGACATGGTGTGGTTGCGACTTTGCCATTAGCTATAATTGATAATCTTAGTGCTTATAATTGAGATGTAGTTAGGGAATGATTCAGTCCAAAATGTACGAGTACAAGAGCCCAACAACTGTAGCGTCAGCTTAGCATGGTGCATTACGAGCTTAATTAAGATTCCGGACCGTAGTTTGCTTGCAAAAGGTGACCACCGAAGTAATGGTAGTATACGTGCACTTACAGAAACCACGAAATAATGCTTGTATACATGCACTCATGTAGTTTGGCAAACGCTTATTAAGCGAAAATACATTGGCACAAGGGCGTTATCACAGGTATATTGGAAACCTGGCGATTCTCACTTTTGGGCTGCCCTATTTGCGACGGAGAAACATTTCTTTCGCTTTGGCGTATTTGAAATTAAGGATAGATCGGAGATAAGATTCTATGAGGGCAGATGGTTAGGCAATACCACCCTCCGAGAACAGTATCTGGCCCTATGCAATATCGCCCGTCATAAGGGAGAAACCATAGCCACGGTTATGCAGTCTTCACCTCTGAATGACGTTCAGGCGAGAGTTAATCGGCCTGAGGCTTGCGTCTTGGAATGCCTTGTTAGGCCGGCTGGCATTGGTCCAGTTGTCGCAAGGCTCTGATGAGTTTCGCTGGAATTTACTGGGGATGGAAAATTCTCGGTAGATTCCATGTATAAGGCTTTGGTCCATTCCGATTTACCAGTCGATAACAATAAAAATATGACAAATGAAGATACCTCTAAAGCTGAAAATATTTCCTTGGTATATTCGTAAGGGTGTCATTTTGACAAAGGATAACCTTGTTAAGCGTAACTGGCATGGAAGCACAAAGTGTGTTTTCCGTCCACAAGATGAGACGATAAAGAACTTATTGTTCGAGTGAGTTTGCACGTTCTATTTGATCAGCCATCAATATAGCTTCCAACTTGTATCCACCAAGATTGTTGCAAATGTTTTTGGCAATTGGTTACATGGGATTGATCACAAGTTAAGAACTATTATTAGGGTGGGAGCGGTAGCCGTTATATAGTCGTTATGGCTTTGTAGAAATGACAAGGCTTTTAACGATAAAAATTATTCTCGTTTGCTGGTACTCTACCGGTGCACGTGTATTCTTAGTTCGTGGTCCACATTACAACGGGTGGAATATCGAGACTTTTTACGGAGGCGTGTGCAGGACTGGAGAAAGTGACGAGGGTATTTTTATCCAACATGGATGGCCGCTTGATCTTAGGATTGGTCCACCTTCGGCATAGGTTACATCTGAGTGCTTGTAATCCGTGAGTTGCTACTAGTTTCTTTATTTTAACTCTTTGTTTGCGGCTGTGTGCATCTTAGCTATGCAGAGGCTGGGTGCAATGCTTAAATCTTTTAAGTAATAAAGCCCTTTATAAAAAAATGCACTCATGTAAACACGTTGCTACCCCTCAGAGCATCTTCACGACACCCCGATAGGTGATACGTCAATTTTGCATCACTATTTTATATCATAATTTAATTTATTCATTAATATATTTCATATTAGAATACAATACTTATGTTATTTTTATCTTATTTTGCTGTTTTGCAACTCCCCGGGATTTATTTCGTCGGAGTCAGGATTCAGCTGGAAAAAGCACCGTCAAGATACCATACTTCTGAAGCTCCAAAAATTATGGAAAATTACAGAAGTTATTTTATCAAGAAATAAGCTAGGGAGCCAGAAGATCAACCGGAGGGGAGACACCGGGAGAGGAGGCGGCCTTGGGGTGCGGCCCCACCCCTGGCCGTGCCCTAGACCTGCCTAGGCCCCTGGCCCACCTCTGGCGCCCACCTTTGGCGTATATCTTTCTCCTGACCTAAAAATGTCCGAGGAGACTTCGCATTATTATTCCGCCGCCGTCTCGCGGCAGAACCGAGACAGAGAAGAAAGATCTCTCCGGCAGGGAGAAATCTGCCGGTGAAATTCCCTCCGGGAGGGGGAAATCGTCACCGTCGTCATCGTCATCACGCCGGGCATCATCGGGATCATCATCTCCAACACCAGCACCATCTCAACCATCATCCCATCTCATCCGTTGTAACATCTAGGGTTATATCTTGTACTATTCATTGGGATATCTCTCCTGGAGTTAATTACCTTGTTGTAGTTGATGCTTTTGAGTGTTATCGGTGAATTCTTGTTATGACAAGATTGTTATTCGTTCATATATCACCTCTGATCATGATCCATTTGATGTCTCGTGAGTAGTTTTTTTAGTTCTTGAGGATATGGGAGAAGTCTTGTTGCTAGTAGTCAAATTATGTTGAGTAATATTTAATGGTTTGATATTTAAGTTGTGGTGTCATTCTTTTAGTGGTGTCATGTGAACGTCGACTACATGATACTTCACCTTTATGGGCCTAAGGGAATGCATTGTGTATTTAGTTTACTTATTGAGGCATTGCCGGAGCGACAGAAACCTGAACCCCCGTTCATAAACTATTGCATGAGTGAGCGTAGGATCTCGGAGTTTAAGGATGTCGTTAGATTTATCTTAATTATTTTTATAGTTGTGGATGCTTGCAAGGGGTTTAATCACAACTGTGTACTGGTCCAAGTAAGGGCGGTGCATTAGCATAAGTTCACCCACAGAACACTTATCAAAATAATAAATATTAATCAACGATGTCTGATGAAAATAACTTGACAATATTCCCGTTTGTCCTCAGAGACATTTTAGTCATCATAAGTAACACCACCGGCTTGTCCTTTGTGCTAAAAAGGATTGGGCCACTTGCTGCAATTATTTTTACTTGCTTTTATTTACTTGTTCTTTATTTACTCGTTATTATAAAAACCCATAAAAACTTGTCTTTTAGTATTTGAAGTGAAACCTTGCTTAAAACTACTTGTCAACACCTTCTACTCCTCGTTGGATTCGACACTCTTATTTATCGAAAGTAGTACGATAGATCCCCTACACTTGTGGGTCATCAATAGGCCTCTGTCTCGGCCCAATGATAGTTCGGACAGGAAAATTGTTTAGTTGCGGCCCCATTAATTTTGACCGTTCGAAAAACTATTACGCATCCCATTATCGATCCTTGTCTCAAATCCACCGACAAAGGTAAACTAGCCATATATAGGGATGCAAAAGTGGGACCCCACTTATATTGAATTTTACATGTCTAGTACAATATTTTGGACCAAAAAATTGTACTAGACATGTATAAATTCAATATGAGTGGGATCCCACTAACTGATCTTGACAAGGAAAAAAGTAAAAAAAAAAAGTCACGGTGCGACTTGGTTGAGTTCCCTGGTCGACTTGGAAGAGGTCTGAAAGTCTTTTTATGAGAGTATGCCAATAGCGTATCAAGGGGCGGAAAGTCATTTATGCTCCCCAGCTCTAGTGCTCCTTCGTTTTAAAAAAATAAAATAAAAATTAGAAGTTTTAGAATAAATTGAAAATAATAATGAATGTAGTCCATGATGTAGCTTACAAACGTGC
Source organism: Poa pratensis (assembly GCA_947311845.1). Classification (NCBI taxonomy): domain Eukaryota; kingdom Viridiplantae; phylum Streptophyta; class Magnoliopsida; order Poales; family Poaceae; genus Poa; species Poa pratensis. The sequence goes on along the minus strand of CAMZMU010000042.1, from coordinate 21,493,205 downwards.
AAAATCACAACGCGAAATTCTTTATTTTATTGGATACACAAAAAGTCAAAAATGACAAAATCTTAATTTTTTGGAGATTTGAAATCATGTACTCAGATCTATATATTTGTCTTTTTTATGTAGATCAAAATACAAAGTATTTGTAATTAAAATTTTGCATGTTTTTAGAATGCGCCATTGCGAATATTCATGATTTTTTCACATTTTTTGAAACTTTGAAATATGATTTTTGAAAAAAAACATAAAAGCACTGTAGCTCGGGAGTCAGAAATCTCCACTCAACAAGGGTCTTAAACCTGAACTTATCGTCTGCCAAGAATCTAGGTAGGTAGGAATTTTTATCTTGTCCAGACTTCTTCGTTGGTTCGAGCCAGCCACGGTGTTGCTGAGTTGTTGCGTTTGGGCGATTATTTGTTAATCAACTTTACTACTACTCCACACGCATATTCTTCCCGAGTTAATCTAAAACACGCACTCGTTTCAAGAAATGTAAAACATGCATGCATCACACGGACTGTGGGAATCCGGTGTCGTAAAAAAACGTTTGAGATTATCTGTATTTTACAGAGTAGGTACAGCTAGTTGTATCTGATTAATTCGGTACAGATGAGCTATCCCAGGTCCTGGATACATACGGCGGCTCTACAGCTCTGCCTGCAACGACCCAATCATATTAACTGTACTAGGGCCACGAAGAGACGAAACGATCAACCACCGGCGACCCGCCAATGCATCATCGATACCATCGGAAAGGTTCAAAGAGAGGAAATGGTATCGACGATGCATTACTGGTGCAGATGGAACTGAACATTAAACATTTGCCAGTCTATGAATATGTGACGCAAGTACATATCACACATACATACAGTGTCCGGCCTATAATACTGGATGGAGGAGGATGGTTCCTGAAGCCAGCAGGTTGTGATGGCACCATCAAGCAGGTTGCGCTCCCGACCATAAACAAAGAGGCTGCCATAAGGATGACTCCAACGGGGCGACGCATCGAGTCTGTTTTTGTCCGTTTAGGAAAATCCAGGGCCCAACGGAGCGATGCATCCGGACATGGTGTCCTTTTTCTGTCCGTTTTGTGTCCGGCCTGACGCATTCCTGACCCAAATTTGGGTCACGGATGCGTCGTGAACGGACAGAAACGGAGACAAAACGCGTCCGCTCCATCCGCGCACGTCCTCCCCCTGTCCGCACGCTGCCCCACATGGCAGCCACACAAATCTCCTCTCTCCTCCTCCCACCTACCCCACTGTTCTATCTCCAGAAAAATCCCCACCGCATCGAATCCTACCGCCGGAGCCGCGCCGCCGTCGAGCACACGTACCCGACCTCCACAAAGCGCCGCTCCTCTCCAACGCCTGCGCCCTCCAGCCTTGACGCCGTCCTCGCGCCCAAGCACGTAGGGCGCAGTGGCGACGGCGACATCCAAGAAGTTGCAGGCATGCGGCGGAGGGCGACGCGGTTGCCGGCGGCCGCGGCGCTGGCCGTGGCCCTGGCAGAGAAGGCCCTCGTCGACGCCCCGCTCACCTCTCCGTCAGTGCGGGCGCGAGCTGGACGAGGCAGGAGCAGCGCGCATCGCGGCGAGAGGTCTCTGCTAGATCGATATATACTTTGAGCTAGCTCTACTGTACTCTGATCGATCGATTCAGTCTGCCGCTGGTGAGCTAGAGCTAGCTCTACTGCTTTTGCTTGCCAGGAGCAGCGCGCATCACGGCAGCATCCACCATCCAAGTATCGATCTAGATTGACGCGGTGAGCTGTGCCGAGATGTGCAGCATCTCCAGGAGGAAGAAGACCCGGACAAATTCTCAAATGCGTCGGCGGCACCGTTGGGTGCACCCTCTGTCCGTCGCCTGTCCGCCCCCCGTCTGCCCGGCCGGACCCGACGCAAACGGACATAATTTGGTGTCCGTTTGCGTCGCCCCGTTGGAGTCATCCTAAACAGCCACAATTCGGTAGGCCGTAGCTCCGATACACTGAGTGTACGGCCGCGTATATATGTATAGTTGGCAAGTAGATAGAGACATGGTGTGGTTGCGACTTTGCCGTTCGCTAATATTGATAATCTCAGTGCATATAATTGAGATGTAGTTAGAGAATGATTCAGTCTAAATTATACAAGTACAAGAGCCTAACAACTGTTGTATACGTGCACTTAGGGAAACCACGAAGTTTTTTTTTTTTGAAACTTAGACAATCTATTGATTAAGCCGAAAAAGAGTTGGACAGTTTATAAGGAAAACCGGCCAAAAACCGTACAACACAACGCACCACTCACCGGCCAAACCCGGCGAAAACCAACACAACCGCTGAGCGGCACCAAAAAAGAAAACCCCACACGCCTCTCAGGAGAGGGCCTCGCCGAGACTGCATGAAGGCGTCATCGTCATCACATCTCCCCTGGGGGCCACGCCGCCAACCCGAAACTCTGAGCATGCGACTCCGACTTCACCGCAAGCAGTCGCCGAGCCAACCCGCACTGTCGTGGCCGTGCGAGGCCATATGAAGATCCGTGCCACTCAGCCCCTGCGACAAGACAGCGCAGCTCCGAGTCCGAAGAAGAGCTAAGAAGAGAGAACCAGGCAGGCTGGCGCCGTGGAAACTCGCCGAAAGGAACATCTGCCGCCAGTCATCGTACACCACCGGGAACCCACCACAGCAGCTTCGACTTCTCAGCAACAAAACACGCCGAGGCAACCCCAAGGACACGCCGGAGAAGAGCCGACTACCGCAGCCACAGCCACGTCTCCGACATCGCTCATCATCATCATCGTCGCCACAGAAGTCTCAACGCGAACACCTCGGAGCAACCTTGTCGCCCACACGACACAAAGTTGGAGCACCCTCGATGTTGCAGAACTCTCGGAGCCGCCGCCCCGACATCCATCTGTCCCTCACGCCCTGCGCAAACCACCTGAACCACCTTCCGGGGCCGCCGCCCCGACATGCCACCGCTCGCACTCGAGCTGCAGCGCCGCACGACCTAGTTGCCCGCAGCCCAAACTGCACAGGACAACTACCCGCAGACCACGGCCGCCACACCAAGTCCGAGGCCGCTGCCTCGACATACCGAAGATCGCCCCTCCCTGGGCGCATCGACCGAGCCGACAACCTCGCTGCCCTCACAGCTCGAGATATGCCACCCAAGCCATGAGAGACGCCACCTTGCACCATAAGGCCGCGCTCACAAAACTTTCTGAGGCCGCCGCCTCGGCGCACCACAACCTTCCGAGGCCGCTGCCCCGACGTCCACCAACCCTGACGCTGGAGGGGTGACACGAACCCATCCACAAAACAACTCTCCAAGACGACGCCCTCAAGAGGGAAGAGGCAAAGATAGCCACCGTCGCCCACTCCGAACCCGGAGTTTAGGCTTTCACCCGGAGAGTCCAAGACGATCACGCGGAGAGATGAAGAGGAGCACTCCGACGACACCTTCAAGAAGGAAAACGACGCCAAAGCGCCGTTGTCGCCGGCACCGACACATGGTCGGGCTAGGATTTCTCCCGGCTAATCTCACATCCCGCAGAAAAGCTTGCAGATCAAGAGCAACCAGCATCAAGATCATGGAGATGCGCATGCTTTGAGTCACCCTCCAAAACCGCCAACCACCAAGCGCCAGCAGAGGACCCCTGCGCAGCACCACACGCCGAGAAGAGAAGCACCACTGCCAGCGCCACGCCGCCGTCACCCTCATCAGCCCGGGGCCGCCGCCCCGGCGTCCTGGCCGCCCGAAGCCCGTCCACCACCCCGCCGCGCCCGACCTCCACTCCAGCGCGACTGCCCTCCGCACCAAGCGCCGCCACAGCTTGGGCCCGACGGGCCCAGAACCGGCCCGCCAAGCCCATCGAACCAGCGGCAGCCTCGCGCGGACGCAGACGACGGCGCCTCCCTCCGCCGCTGCAACCCACGCGCCAGCCACCACCGCCGTCTTCACCCGAGCCCGCCGGCTCGGCCTCCTCCACCCCGACCGGCGCCGCCCCCACGGGCCCGTCAACATCCTGCCGAGGAAAATGGAACCGCCCCCCGACGACCTTTGTGGCAGCCGAGGAGGTGCCGCCACCGCCGCGGCCGAGGCCGGCGACGGCAGCGGCGGAGGTGGCGCAGGCGGGAGGGGGCGGGCGGCGCTGCTTCTTGCGCCCCTAGCGCCGCCTGGGGGAGCGACGCGAGGGGAAAGAACAGCTGTATGAAAACCACGAAGTAATGTTTGTATACATGCACTTACGTAAACCACGTTGCTAGCACTCAGAGCATATTCACCGACGCCCGACCGATAGGCCTCTCTCACCATCCAATGATAGTTCGGACAGTAAATTGTCCAATGACGCCCCAATCGATCCGGACCGTACGAAAAATTGTTATGCATCCAGATCCCTACTTTCGGGGCCGGCTTAGGGTAAGACATGTCCGACACTATACCAGATCAAACCGGTCCATATGTCACCCATACTAGGGAGCGACGAGCGATCTATTGGGAGTATTTTCTACGGCTAGTTGTGTCTTGTGTTATGTCTTTTCACTGGTTACAATAAAAAAATATGGGCACAAAAAATCCAGTGAACCGCCAATCCACCCATAGGATTTTCTCGTGTCATGTTTTATCATGTAGTACAATAAATGAATTTTCTCTACAGTCACAGAAGAAAATTCCGAGTGAATCCAATGGACCGTCCACTCCCAAGCGATTCACTGGGACAAATTTCTATGTCTAGGTACGTCCATGTATCATGTTTTTTCACCGGGTACAAAAACAAATTTCATAGAGGATCCGGTGTGAGGACTTTTTACAGAAACATAAAAAGACAACTTGACAATTGTCCAGACATTCGGGAGGCGCCGCTCTGAACAGACGGCTCCATCAGTTCAAACATGTGTCCGGCACTCCATAGCGAACATCTTTGCGAAGGTGCCGACACATTAACCGGGTATGGTGCTCCCAACAGTGTGTGTCGCACTGCCATCACCAACCTATTACCCATCATATCAGCGGATCAGCTGATGCGAGTTGCATGTACCATCGTATTGACTTGGCAACAGTGTGTGTCGCACTGCCATCACCAGCCTATTACCCATGCACTGGACCAGCTACTACTAGGGGGAACAAAGCGAAGGCACATAGACGTCGGTACCGGGGCCGGACACGTTACCCGGTGTTTTCCTTTTTGATCGCTGCTTGCACGGTAAGGACGATCGTGAGAAACAAAGTTCAGACACGGCAAAGAGTTGATGATGAAGCTAGGGTGGAGTGCCATGCTCGTACGGCGTCGTTAGCCGCATGCCGCCATATCTCAAGATGCCATCTAATTTATCTTGGCGTCCTACCCCAAAGCGTCGTGGAATGTACTGTAGTTTGACCGGCCGTACCGAATCAAGGGCACTGCTAGACTGCAGACTTGTCTCTGTGCTGCGATGTCGAGAGCGAGACCAGTCGCGGAGGTCGATCAGAGGCACAACTATGAATATGTTCTGTCAGTGTTATTGCAGCGAACAGCGTAGCACAGACCGTGATGACAGTACATTAAATCAGAGCTAGTGCTCCTACATCTGCTGCTCAGTTGTTATCCATCCTTGACTCCTTCCCATACCGATGCAACTGTTCTAACAGACGGGACTATTTCGCGAGTTGACCAGGCCCATTTGAGCGCTCGCAGTCTCAGTCTTGGCTTTAAATGGCCTCTCCCCTGGCTGCACCATACTTTCGCCTCTGCTGCTCTCACAGTTTCACCACCGCAAGACAAAACACTGCACTGCACAGGCAGTACTGTAGCGTGGAATCTCGGGCACGGCTACGGTTTAAATGCAGCAAGCCTGAAAGCTGCCTACTCCCACTTGAAACGGCTGTCCTGACAAGGTCGCAACTACAGTATAGGCACCGGGCAGGGCAGATTGTTTGCAAGGACTTCACTGTTTTGCCATGCCAAAACTGCGACCGTCTCCTAATCCTACAACTACAAGTACAGTACAAAGATAAAACACAAGGTACAATACAATTGCTACCGTCCCCTAATCTTTACTGTATTGTCATGCCAAAACTACGGCCGTCTCCTGATCTTTCCGCAGTAGTCCAGTGTAGTTTTACAAGTACAATACCAGAAGAGCAGCATCTTGGAAGTGTCAGCAGTTACACACCCGTAGCCTCAAGATTCCTGGAGATCTTGATCTTGATGCCACAACTCCTCGTTTACTTTTCTAAAAAGAAGAGAAAAATAAGACTTGTGTTAAGGTCAAATATGATTCTTCTAGGAATTGCATGCCTAACTTGGTTCCAGTGTTTGGCCACTAAAAAATTCTCTGACCTAACAAGTAACCACTGCTCCTAACTGATACTCTAGTTGCACCAAGATCATCCAGTTAGGCAATATTCTGTTTGTTCCTCCGTGCCTTTTTTTTTTGGCCAGGGTTCCGATGTGTCTTTAACTAAGTCCGGGCATAATTTGGTTCGAAACCGGTCAAACCGTCAGCCCGAACCACACCGCAACGTAACTACGGTTTCTTCCCGGTTTAGCCGGTGTACAGATTGAAACCGCGATCAAAATACTCCATGCTGGGTTAAGACGGGTTGGAACCAATTAAACCGCGAAACCGTCGTCCCTGTCCCCGTCGTCGCCATCGATCCGAGCAGGAAGGAGGCCGATCAGGCCTGCCGGCCACGGAGGAGCACTTCCTCGCCGGCAACGTGGCCGCGGCGCGCCGGCTGGCCGGCAGCGCCCAACGCCTGTAGCCGTCGCTTCCCGGTGAAGCCGCCGCGCCCGACTGGCACGCCATCCTGGGCGTGGCCACGTAGGCCGCCCGCCTTTGCCGACGCCGTGAAGACGCAGTTCCTGGGCCTGTCCCTACTCGTCCACCCTGACTAGATCCGCTCTGCCGCAGCCGAGGGCGCCTTCAAGCTGCTCGGCAAGGCCTGCGACGCTGAAGCAGCTCCGTGAGACTGCCCTGCCGGTTCCACCCTCCCTAAGCTCGACGAAGACGCTGCGTGATCTGGCGGCGGGACAGGCGTCGGCCCCGTCGGCGCGCTCGAGTGCCGAGGGTGCCGAGCAGCTGGGGCGGGTCATGTTGTCGATGTCCGAGCTGCTCCACCACCCGCAGACGCAGGAGCTGCTGCAGCAGCTCGGCCGCTCATCGTTAGCCTGGCCGGCGCGGTGCTCGTCGACTCGTGAGCTCGTCGCGCTGCAGGCCGAGGCACACGCGGCTGTGCGACGCGAGGATCCGACGCACCTGGCGTCCGCTGCGGGAAGTCAGTCGGTTTCGTTGCCATGAATCCAGCGAGCGAGTGAAGGGTGCTTTGATTTCCGTCGCGCTACAGGCCGAGGCGCGCGCGGCGCCGCGAGGACCCGACGCACTGGCTTCCGCCACGCGCGGGAAGCCCACCGACGTGCATAGCCGAAACTGCGTGCCGCCGGCGACCAAGCCCAGCGATCGGCTAAGGACCCCACACAGGCAACGTCTTGCTCCGCCAGCTCCGGCTCACGCGCAACACGAGAGCGACGAACTCCCTGCGCCGTCGTTGTCCTGTGATTGTCTACGGTGTGAAACCAGGTAAACCGTAAAACCAAACCACACCAGACCGGCATGTGGCCTCGTATCTAAACGGTGTAAACCGGACCAAACCAACGAAACTGTGCCACAACGGGTTGGTTTGAGGAACCACCATAAACCGGCTTAAACCGGGAATGCACGGGCTTATCTTTAACTCACATGCACTGGGAAAATACAGAGTAACAGGACATGCTGCTACAATACAGTATTGTATTCCACCCACAGCTGACGCTGTTGGACAAAATGGTAGGTACGGGTAGCGTATGAGTCACTAGCGCTAGGCCGTTCCAGCTAACGAAACTGTGAGCGCAATCGCTCTATAGTATTTCTGTTTCGTGCTCACATTAACTCGAGGCTTCCTTTGTTAATGATCCTTAATTAGTACGAGTCCTTCCCCTTTACTGTATTTGCTCTCAATGATTGGCCAGGACACGGATTGTGCCTAATCTGAAAGTACTATCTCAAGGGCATGTACTATTCTATACTGTACTGTACATACAAGGTGCAATGCTGAATTTCTTTGCATTTCTCTGTGTGAAAACAGTACTACCTCCGATCCATATTAGTGGGCATAACTTTGTCTAGATACACATGTATCTAGTCTAAATACTTAACTAGATACATATGAATTTAGACAAATCTATGCCCACTAATATGGATCGGAGGGAGTACTATAATTCAGTTCATCGGCAAAACAACGAACCTTTTGGACGCCTTCTTTTGTGCTGCTAAAAGCTGAACGATAGATAGAGAGCGACCAACAAACCTTCATCAGCAGTAAGTAATATAATATGAGATCGAAAAGGCGCCTTTCGAAGAGCATGATGCATGTCTCGCCATCATGGCATGCGCGCACCAGCTCGGAAGCAGTGGCGGAGCTTCGCAGAGTCTGCTGGGGGGGGGGGGGGGTGGGGGGGGGCAAAATGTGATATATGAGTTCCTGGGAGGCCAAAATATACAAATCTATCTAATCTCAGCTCTCAAAAAAAAAATCTTCATGGATTTCCAAAAGCTGGGGGGAGGGGACGGTGGCCCCCCTGACATCAACTAAGCTCCGCCCGTGCTCGGAAGCAACTCGTGACGATGACGGCTTTCTTACCAAGACCAGCAACTGTATTTTTGTCTTTTGAATCAGAGAACAAGCAAGCCGCCACAACCTACGATGTTGATAAGTAGTTATTAAGTTGTTCGATGCAGCAGGTCTCATGGGACTGCCGGTATGTTTTGACTAATGCTTCCTTGTTGACCTAATTCTCTAATTTTTGGTAGCACTCACTCTGTTTTTTAATATAAGATATTTTATGTGGTACACATGTTGTTTATATGCACACTAAAATCAGTGAACATGCACACAAAAATGTGTCTACATACATTTATATGCATGTGCATGTGGACAAAACCTAAAACATCTTATATTAAAAAACGGAGGAAGTATTATACAACCTGAAGTACACATACTTATACTCCCTCCGTCTCTTTTTATAAGGCGCCTAAACACCTCTCAGTTTTCCCAAAATACAAGGCGTGTAAGCTTTTTGGTGGTGTTTCTTCCAACTCTACCCCCGCCTGCATGCAGCCTTTGCGCTCGTCTATCTCCGAAAAATATTCTCTGCGATAGTTTCCTTAGAAAGCGAGACGCTAATTGATTCGTTATGAGGCCTGGAAAAACTACCGAAAGTCGCACGGGACTCTAATCTCCATGGCTAGCGACGAAGAGCCGTCGGACTTGCTCGCGCGGCTAAAGGACGACGAGCTCACAGAGTATTTCGGCGACGACGACACAACAGGCGAGCTTCGCGGCGGCGTCGCTCTCTTGCCGGCGCCGTGCTACGGCGTCCATGATTGTTCTATCACCTGCAGGTTGAGAGCACCAAGGACGGTGCTGGAGCACACTTCGGCGACTCAGAACTGCAGACCATGGACGCGAACAAGGACGTCGGCGTCCAAGCTGTCGATGTGAACCGTGCCTACATGATCCCAGAATCTGTCGAGCAACAACCGTGGTATGTGCCGGACACATACGCCGAAGAGACCGAGGTCCCAGATTCTCTCGATGTTTTCGACGTCATCGACGGTGATGCAAACAAAGAGATGTATGACCAAGAAAATTTTGACGTAGACGATGCGTATGACATCCTTGCGGGAGAGAGCCAGCCTCCAGAATCACTTGAAGATATTCAGCGTGAGGTTGAAGCTAACATAGCTGTAACGTATCAGTCTACAAAAACTAACCTTCATCCCCATCATCCCACTCCAAGTCGTAGCTAAGGTCAACGATTGGACCACTATAATCTTCAAATTCGTCCCATGTATTCCCCTGATTGGGATCAATTTCCGCCATGATTTGCAGCCAAAGCAATGGTCGAATTCAAAGGCGAGGAAAGGAAGGAACTGAGTGCTCATATAGGAGTAGACTGGAGTGAACCAAAACGAATTGAAAATTTGAAGATGCCGCTCCGTCCAATTTTCATCTCTCCCTCTAATTTTCTGGAATTTTCCTCAATTTGATCAGCCCACCACCGCATGCAAGTGCCATGCATGGCTACGAAGGCTAGCGAGACTCCTGGCGGGAATCAATTCGCGCTTGGTGGGAGGCTCTTGCGGGAATCAATTGGCAAGCGAGGCTCGTGCGGGATGGTTCCATATCTACGCCATTATTACTGCGATTGCATGCACGGAGCAAATCCCTAGAATCACGTCTGTTTCTCTATCGCTAATCAATACAGGCAGGGGTAGAGGGGTCCAAATTAGCCCACGCTAATTTTCATGCAAAGGTGCTTAGGCGCCTTGTATAAAAAGACTGAGGGAGTACTACATTTTGTCTGTTGAAAAATTGAAGCCAGGAAGCAGGATGATCGGTGAAAACGCCCGTTCCATCCGTGGCTCCATGCCATGTGGTCGTTTTTCCCGTTACTAAGGATGACTCCAACGGGGCGACCCAAACGGACGCGTGTTTGATCCGCGTTTTGTCCGTTTGGGTCGAGGAACGGACGCGCGTCCGGCCCCTGTCCGACCCTTTTCTGTCAGTGCGCCCAATGGGGCGACGCATCGAGTCCGCCCGCAAGTTTTTTTAGAGTTAAAATGCCATATATGAGCCATTTCATTCATATATAGGGGGGTTGGGCCACAAATGGTCATTTTACATATTATCTAAAAATAAAATAAAAATACTATACTTGTTTTTCACGGGCTACTAATCGTCGTCCCCATCGAGGATGACGTAGTCCGGCTGCTGCCAGAGGTGCGCCGGTGGCCCGCCTCGCGGTGGGACGGCGGCCGGCGGCGTGGGCGGCTGCTCCTGCTCCTCGTCCTGCTCCGGGAGCTGGTCCTCCCAGCTCCCGCCATTGAAGGTCCAGCTCCGCCCTAGCAGGCCGGCTGGAATGGGCGGCGCCGGTGGAAGGTCCACGTCCATGGGCTGCTGCCACCATGGCTCCTCGAGGACCGCGGCCTGCTGCGCCTGCAGGGCCTCCTCCTGCTCCCGGGCGACGGCCTCGAGGACCGTGGCCCACCGCTTCTCCTCGTCCTCGATGATGGTCTTCTTCGAGGCCTCGAGTGCGGCGGCGAGCTCGTCCTCCACCTCCATCTTCACGGCAGGTGACGGCGGCGGCGGTGAGCCAATCCTCGAGGACCGCGGCACTGGTGGAGCGTCCCCGCCGCCACATGTGCGGCGGCAGGTCCCAGCGGCTAGACCGCGGCGGCGTCGGTGCCCGCGTGTACAAAGTCTGACGCCGCAGGCTGTGCTCGCCGCTGAACCACGTGTCCCAGTTGGGGGGCGCCGCGACGTAGGCGGGGTCGTTGTGGAGGGAGGCGGGGAGGCGCGCGCGGCGGCGCTCAACCTCCAGATCCCGGGCGCGGACGCTCGTCGGCATCGGCGGCACCGGGATCCGCTGCGGGTTTAGGTGCCAATGCTCAGGGAGCTTGACATCTGGCCATGGCAGCGGCATGCGTGCTCCCAGTACCATTCGCATTCCTCCCTGCGCACGTACAGGCGGTCGCGCCGCGCGATCTGGGCGCCCAGCGGCGCGAGCTCGAAGGCGACGGGGGCCTCCGGCTCCGGGGAAGATGGTGGCATCGGGGAGGGCGTGAGGAAGCGGCGGCGGCGGCCAGACGACGACCCCGCCTCGCCGTCGTTCTTGGCCTTGCCGAGTCTAGGCCACCGGAGCGGCATTGCGGAGACGGTCGCCGGTGAGGGTTGTGGCTAGGGTTTCGGTCGCCGGTGAGGGAGCGGAGTGGAGCAGTGGAGTGGGTGGAGGCTGGCCGTCCCTATCCCCTGGCATTAAAAAGGACTGGGCCAGGGGGAGGCTGACCGACGCCGTGTCGCTGACAGGTGGGCGCTGGGAGGACCGAACGCGTGGACGCGCGGACGCGTTTCTAGTCCGCCGCGCATCCGCACCCGACGCATCGGTGGCCCAAATTTGGGCCAACAATGGGTCGCGGCGGACAGAAAAACGGAGCCTGATCCGTTTGCGTCGCCCCGTTGAACCGTGGTTTTGACAAAAACGGACAGGGACGGACCGACGCGGACTCGATGGGTCGGCCCGTTGAAGTCATCCTAAGAGCATCTCCAACCGGAGGCCCCAAACCCACCCAGACGTCCGGGCGGACCGCCCGGACGGGGTTTGTCCCAAAAACCACCACCCAAAGGAGGCCCCCATAGCCAGCCCAAACGTCCGGGCGGTCCGGCACACCCCAAACCCAGCCCATATCTGGGGCGGGTTTGGGGGCGGGCGGGCGCGCCCGGACGCGTCCGCCCCGCACTCGCTGACATCGCGGACCCACGCTTTGACCGCCTGGCGGAGCGGATAAGCTAGCTTGACCGGCGTTGGCATTCATGGCGCACCGGCCGGCATTCAGGGCGTACCGGCCACCGGCCACCTCCGACTATAAAGTGGAGGGGCCGGAGCAAACCCTACTCCGCACCGCACTTCCGCCGCCGTCGCCGCTCTCTTCTCCTCCTCCACATCCACCAGTGCCGAGTTTCCTCCTCCACCTCATCCACCATGCCTCGCCGCCTCCCCACCACATGCGCCAAGATGACGGCGGAGAAGTGGGCGCAGCTCCGCCGAGAAAAGGAGGCCGCGGGATCACGTGTGTCCGCAGAAGTGTTGGCGGCGGAGGGGACAGACGTCGGCTACGGCATCCTCCACGAGGGCTCCGACGTCGTCGAAATGACGGGTTCGGAGTACCTCCGGCAGATGCACGAATCGAATCGGGCGCAGTCTTCGGTGATGGCGGAGGAGTGGAATCCGCAGGCGGAGGCGGAGGAGTGGAATCAGCAGGCGGAGGCGGAGCTGGCAAGGATGCGGGCGGAGGACGAGGCCACGCGGGTTCGGGCGGAGGAGCGCGCAAGGGTGGCGGCGGAGCACCGTTTGGCCGAGGAGCAGCTCAAGGCCGAGGCCACGGACCGCATCTTCGTTGGGCAGATGAAGAACAGGCTCGGCTTCGTCGAGAAGCAGAAGCGGGCGGAGGAGGCGTTCCGTCAAGGCTGCATCTACGTGCCAGAATCTTCCGGATCTGGCTCCTTCTACACCGACTCCGACGAGCAGGGGTCTTCTCCGGACCCTCCTCCAGCTGCGGCACAGGGCGGCTCCGGCTCCGGCGACGGCGCGGCAACGGTCATCCTCCTGTCCGACGATGAGTAGACTAGGCTATCCGGTCGCATGAACTGCACGTAGAATAAGTAGCAACTTGTATTCACGTTGCATGCTTTTGTAGTAATTTGATATCTTAAATTAGAGGTGTGTGGTTGTAGCACCATGTTTTTGGGGACTGTCCGGTCAGTGTCCGCGGACGCATCCGGACGCGTCCGCGGACACTATGGGGACCGGATTTGGGGGCTCAGCTTGGAGATGCTCTAAGGCCGCAGGAATCTGGGAGGGGAAGCACGACCCGCAAGTCCCGTCCGTCCGGAGCCCCCAGAAGGCTCAGAAATAGGCTTTGCATCGATCGGGTTTGGTTGTCGGTGATGTTATCCTCCTACCAACCAGCAACAACCACATGCACCCGTCTTATCATCGAGTTCTTCCACGTCAAAACGCATCAGATCGCTAGCTGTGATCAGACCAGCTCGTCCAGCCCCACAGATGGGGCGGGCCCCTCTACAAGGTTACGCTCCCCTGACACTGCACTCTAGTAGTAGTTTGAATGGTTTGTGGGGGGGGTGGCAGGGCCACGACGTCCCCCGAAACAACACTGTGGATGGATATATCCGGCGAGCGGACGGGCGTCACCTACTGTACATGACAGCAACATAAAGCTTTGTGAAAACCTTGACGATGATCCCCGTGCGCAACGCAATTAAAACATTATCTCCTCGATCGATGATTCCCGGTCCAACTCGCGCACGCGTGCCATCTCACGGCTTCCACCGTGTCCATATGCTTCACGGTTCGAGCTAGGCCGGCCATGACGCCGGCGTAGGTGAGGGAGAACGGAATGCCGTCGTCTGGTCGTGCAAGCAACCCGGCCGGTGGAAGTTCTCCCATATATGGGCGGATTGCATCTGGAGGACTGTGGTTTGGTATACGGGTACAGGGATCACGACTTGTACCTACGCGGAAACAGCGGTATGTAACGGTATCCGTCGCTCTCGCAGGTGTATATCTCGAGTAGGATGGGAGAAAAACAGCGCCTACGAAAAGAAGAACGGTTTGATGCCAACTTTGGTAGAGTGTTGGTGATGGATGGATGGATGATAAGCGGCCCGGTGTAGATAGATACCATGTGCTGTGGGGTGCGAGGTACGGAACTCGATCGATCAGCGGAGAGAAAACTCGTCATGATCTGACAGCAAAATTCTGCTGCAGATTTACAGGTCCAATCAGCAAGGAGTAATTAGTATTAACCGTTGCCCCGCAACTACACAGTTTCTTGTTTAGAGTGCCCACGTAAGTGTGAGCTTTAGTCAACTCGTTTTTTTAAAGACCATCTATCTTACTATATATCAAAGCCAACCGTTTCAACCTCCCACCGAAGTGGCCACGTCGCCCGCATTCTTCTCGGCCGTCCGATCGGCGGGCAACGGCCCACGTTCGCAGATAATCGCACTTCTACAGTGCTCGGTGGGAGTACCAATTTGTAATTCGCGAAAAGATCGGGGGTTTCCGTGCAAAAAATGTCACTGCAGCGCAACATTTTGCAAAAAAAGACCCCTCAAAGGACTAATTCGTAAATTCAAAAAATCTCAGGGACCTTTGTGTAAAAACGCCCCGCGTGTCTGGGCTGGGCCGACTGCTGGGCTGGGCCGCGTGCTGTGCGTCTATCTCGGCCTTTTTTTTCTCTCTTTTTTTTCTTTTCCCAAAACTTTAACAGTTTTAAAATATATCTCAAAATCAATAAAATTTCTCCAAATCAAAAGTTTATGTAGAAGCACTAGATTCTTTTCTAAAATATTCCAAAATTTTCAAAAACAATAGATTTTTTTAAACAAATTTTGAAAAATCCAAATCAATGAATTTTGAAACAAATCTCCAAACCGATTCAAACCACTTTCTAAAAATTTGAAGAAAAAAAAATCCACTCCAAAACAAAATCTTTAAACAACAGATTTTTTTAACAGATTTTGAAAAATCCAAATCAATAAATTTTGAAACAGATCTCCAACTCAAGTCAAATCACTTTCCAAAAATTTGGAAAAAAAATTGAAAAAATAACCACTTCAACTACTTTGTGATCTTTTCCAAACTTTTCGATTTATTTAAACAATTTCCAAAAAAAAAAAATCGCAAAACAATATCTCTGAATATATCCATCGGAAAAATATGAATAATATATCAAAACGTTCATACAAAATACATGCTGACTACTTATGCTAAACTTACGTCATACAATCACAACTCAAATACGAATATTCAAAAAACTTCAAAAAATGCTAACTCTTCGTATTTCAACATCTCTCAAAACATCCACAAATTTTAAATAACGATATTTTCAAATTTGCATTTTTTACAACACGGGTGCGGCATGAATTAACACTACAAACAAATTTGAATATTCTAAAATATCATTTGCCTTCAAAATCTAACCATTTTACAAACGTCAAAATAATTAGAATAAAAAAAACTTTCAAATTCGACTAATTTTCACAATCTAAATAATTTCCAAACACAAACTCCCTTTGCATTCAAACAATTCTCAAAATATACGTAACTTTTAAACGTCGCTGATTTCAAAATCAAATCTTTACCGCACGGGTGCGGCGGTGCCGCCGCACCAATTTACCTAGTCTATATATAATGGCGGACCCTTTCAGCCTCCGCTGAGCCCATCCACGTAGCCATTCATTGTAGCGCGGATACATAGCGCGGCTGTAGCGCGCTTCAGTACTACTACTTCTACAGCGTCGCCCGATCTAGATCTAACGGCCCTCCTTTTCACGATAATATATACATGAACTATATGCGCGTCGACGAGTAGGTTTCATTCCTGTGATCGGTTTCGAGTTTGGTCGACCCTAGCTACTCAATTTTGGATCCAGATTCGCAAAAACATTTGACGAATTTTGTCAAATTCGTCGCGCTCAGTCATCCGTTTGAATTTTCCTCTCACGAGTAGATGGATATCACTCTTCCAAACAACTTTCATGTTTCAACCTTTTTATTTTGACGGACATATACATATTTCTCTCCAATCTTTAAATTCGTCGTATTTAGGCTATGAAAAAAGACAAATTCTGACATATTCAAAATTTCAAAATCTCGCTTTTTTCAGAAAAGTCCCCGATGTGCACGTTTTTTCCATAAAAGTCACCGCGTTTCCCACAAATTGTGAACCGGTCGCCCGGAATAAAAAAATGTTTTTGCAGCAACATCCCCTTGTTTCCCAAAAAAATGTAAATCGATCCTTCGGTACAAAACACACGGAAAAGTCCACGCACGCCGCTTCTTTTGCATAAAAGTCCTCACGTTTTCCAATTTTTTTGAATTGTTCACCCATGATAGCTTTCGACATATTTTTTCTATCTAAAATTTTCCAAACGCATTTACATAGGTCTATTTCCAAATAAGTTTAGACTTTCTAACGGTATTTTTCTTTAGCCATTTTAGAGTTTTTAATACTTTTTTAGATTTTCTGACAATAAGTTTTGCCGTATTTTTTGTCACAAATTCGCAACCATATTGACACACTTTTCAAAAAAGTTTAGATTTTCCAGCTATATTTTTGGTCGTATTTTTGGCTGAAATTTCTCCACCACATTTATATACATCTACCTCCCAGACAAAAAAACGCCTAATCGAATTTTCTCTCTTTTTCCCCGTTTCTTCTTTCAACCTATTGAACGAAAAAATTTGCCGCAACTTTTCGTGCGGCTTTTGGCCAATGTACATCTCGCTATTCTTAACTAATCGCGCCGCAACGTGTCCACGCCGAAACAACAACTTTTCGTGCAACATTCGGCCACTGTACATCTCGCTATTCTTAACTAACCGCACCGCAACGAGTCCACGCCGAAACAACAGTGCTACCGACGAGTGCCAACAACCAGTACACATAGAAAATACCGAGAAACAGTAGTAGTTTACAAACAGTAACATGGAAAGTTTTCCCCTCCTTCGTTCCTCATCTTAGCCTTTTCGACAAAAAAATTGACGCGCATTTTTGTTTATAATTTTTCTACTGTCGTTAACTATACCTACCTCAAAAAAAACACCTACATGGTATTTTTTCTCAGCCTCTTCAACGATTTTTTTGCCACACCTTTCCTGATTTTTAGCCTCTTCGACGATAACTTTTGACACAACTTTTTTGCTAAGATTTTCCTGCCATAATTACCTAAATCTATCTATCAAAAAGAAATTGCCTTGAGTTTTTTCTGCCGTTATTTTCAAACCTACTCGGCAATAGATTTTAGACACATCTTAATTTTCTGAAGTAGAAAATTAAGTTCTCCTACATTATGACAATATTTTTCAATACGCCACCAATTTTCAAATGCGGCTGTGCAAAAAAAACAAGTTCTGTCAGATTTTAAAATTTTAAATAAATGTCTTGATGTACTGCAGCAATTCAACCTTCTCCAATTTATTTATATTCTGTCACCACACGGGCGCGGCGTGTCGCCGCGCAAATTTTCCTAGTATATATATATACCTCTTGGCTAATCCCGCTCCGGTGCTTTCGTGACTTCTGAAAAGGTGATTAACTTTGCGCAAACAAGCAAGAGCATCACACCCATTCATTCAGGCAAAATAATTGGACCTCTAGCTGGTGTATTACTAGTTTGCATGCAACAAGCAAGCAAGCCAGCGGAATGAGTAACAAGATGGTACACCTGGTTGGTCAAGCCAGGGGATTAAAACGTCCTGCGTGTCGCCAGGAGCCAACAAACTAGTATGCATGATTAGCCTTACACACCAACAGCGACCTTGCCGTATAATCAAAGTGGTGCCGACTTCAAATATTCTCGTTTAAAACATGATGGCGGTTGGAGCGAACGTTGACCTTACACACCAACAGCCACCGGAATAGTGCACTGACCGGGACTTGTTCACCAATCATCGATGCTTCAGGTGCCACCGTACGTAGTACAAATCACATACTACGAAACTTCCGTAATACATGTACTAATCTTCGCGAGCTCAATTCATAATCCCGATTCTAAGCACAATTAACTACTGGCACATGGTGCACGCAAAGATGTCAAAACCGCCGGCAAGGTGAACCAAGATTATTTGGTGATAATTCACTAGTCCTATTAAATTACCCATGTCCACGTCCAGCTTACCTGCAAGAAACTCCTTTCGTGGTTTGACAAAAGGTGACAAATTTACAAGTGGAAGTAGACAAAATTAAACCGAAAGATGATTCCCCCAGGCCCCAGGGTGTAAAACCAAATATGGACCACAAATTCTTCCCTCTGATACACCGAAATATGGAGGAAGGCTTTACGTGTATAATACGCAGTCTAGAATACATAATTAAGTTTATTCTTGGATTTGCGGATTTTATATCATGAAGCCCCAAGTTAAATAGCATGATATTTGTTTACGATCACAAGTGTCACATCCAGTTCTCCATGGCAACTTTGAACCTAAGTAGCTAACTTACCACCGTATTTGCAGTCGCGTGTCGTTTTCGGGAATAAAATGAAATGTACAACTTTTTGCCTGCTCTGTAGGGACATCAACTGATGTAGGGGCTCTCGGAGCGGAAACCACAAATGTAGCACGAGCTTCACGGTGGCCTTTTTTTACATCGCCATTTGTAAATTTCAAAAAATCCATTAAAAAAATTTTAGGTGTAGATACTGGTGAACTCTACCGGCATGCACAATTTCAATTCATTCGTTGTATTCTAGGATGCAAAAAAATTGACAAATTATATATTTTGAAAACGTGCACAACGCACCTAGCTCCACACAATGTGTCATTTTTGCTCAGCGCAAGATACAATGAATTTTGGATTGTTTTTTACACACTAGTATAATTCAACATTATCTACATCAAGAATTGTTTTCCCGGTATGTTTGAAACTTTCAAATGTCATTTTCGATTTTTTTATAAAAAGGGGCCCCTGAAGCTCGGGCAGCCATTTCTCCTCTCCGGGAGTTTCTCCCATTTCTTGAAAATCACATTTGTTTTTCTATGGCTAACCACAAACCACCCATAAATAACTAAATATTTTGTATGATTTGGTACCTACAAGTATACCACGTCTCTCATGACGAAGCATCGTTGAATAATGATAGTCCTTATGTTTCGAAATATAATGCTACTTCTCAATATGAAAATCGGTTAACCCATCTTCTTCAACCGAACGCCGAGCTAGTGATGGACGAGAAAGCTTGCAAGCTAGCTTTGCACGCGAGGCGAGGGTGGAATGCCGTCGTCGCGCAAGCAACCCGGTGGAATTTCTCCCAGATATATTGCGGGCGCATCTGGGGGACTGTGGTTTGGTATACAGGTACAGTGATCACGACCTGTACGTACGCGGAAACAGCGGTATGTAACGGTATCCGTCGCTCTCGCAGGTGTATATCTCGCCCTCGCTACGGAGATCGAGTAGCATGGGAGAAAATGTTGGCGCCTACGATCGAAAAGAAGAACGGTTTGCCATCTTTGGTGGAGTGTTGGTGATAAGCGGCCGGTGCACCATGTGCTGTGGAGTGCGAGATACGGAACCCAGTGGAGAAAACTTGTCCTGATCTGACAGGAAAATTCTACTACAGATTTACAGGTCCAATCAGCAACGAGTAATTAGTACCAACCGTTGCTCCACACTACAAAATTTCTTGTCTAGAGTGCCCACCTACCTGTGAGCTTTAGTCAACTCGTTTTTTTTAAAGACCATTATATATAGCTCTTGGCTAATCATGGTACTAATCCTGCTCCGATGCTTTCGTGACTTCTGAAAAGGTGATTAACTTTGCGCAAACGTGGCACAGCATCACACCTGGTTGCATGCAGCAAGCAAGCCAGCGGAGCATTTCGAAGGTGTTCATAGGGTAGGATGTGTGTGCGTGCGTTCATAGGGTGAGTGCGTGCACGCATATATGAGTGTCTACGTTTATACTGTGTTTCGTAAAAAAATAAAAAGAATGAGTAACAACATGATACACCTGGTTGGTCAAGCCAGGGGATTAAAGCGTCCTGCGTGTCGCCGGGAGCCAACAAATTATGCATGATTTAAGCTCTGGCCACCTTGCCGTGGAGTACTCCGTTTAATCAAAGTGGTGCCGACTTCAAATATTCTCGTTTAAAACATGATGGCAGATGGAGCGAACGTTGACCTTACACACCGGCAACGGAATAGTATGACGAAGGGGACTTCTTCATCAATCATCGCTGCTTCAGGTGCCACCGTAGTACAAATCACATACTCCGAAACTTCCGTAATACTAGTACTAATCTCTGCGAGCTCAAATCATAATCCCGATTCTAGGCACAACTACTGGCACATGGTGCACGCAAAGATGTCAAAACCGCCGGCAAGGTGAACCAAGATTATTTGGTGATAATTCAGTAGTCCTATTAAATTAGGGTCTCTCTAGGGCTCATTCGACTGAGAATTAAGCTAATTCTCAGTCGAATGACGTCATCCTTTCTTCCCCATCTCCGGCAGCCACCTTCGAACTCCGGCGACCACCTCCCCCGCAGCCACCGCCGGCCTAACCGCCGTCCACCCCGCCCGCGGCCGGCGCGCTGCCGCGACGCCTCGCCACCCCGCCCCGCCCTGCCCCGAGCTCCTCCTCCGCCGGTCCGCCGCCGCCCCGGCCATCCCTCTAAACCCCCCGTCCCCTTCTTCTCCGACGCCGGCGAACCCCCGCACCCCCCCAAGTTAAGTTTCCTCCTTGTCTCCGCCGCCTCCGCCGCGGCCAGCCGCAGCTGCGGCGGCTCTGGCTCGGCTTGCCGCCATGGACGCGAGGAAGAAGAAGCCGTGAGGAAGAAGAAGGTTCAGGTTTGCATGAATCGCGATGCAATTTTTGACGGCAGATGATTCGACTGAGCCCTAAGCTAATTCTCAGTCGACTGAGAATTAGCAAAACCGATTAAATTACCCATGTCCACGTCCAACTTACCTGCAAGAAACTCCTTTCGTGGTTTGACAAAAGGTGACAAATTTACAAGTGGAACTAGACAAAATTAAACCGAAAGATGATTCCCCAGGGTGTAAAACCAAAAATGGACCACAGATTCGTCCCTCTGATACACCGAAATATGGAGGAAGGCTTTACGTGTATAATACGCAGTCTAGAATACATAATTAAGTTTATTCTTTGATTTGCGAATTTTATATCATGAAGCGCCAAGTTAAATTGCATGATATTTGTTTACGATCACAAGTGTCACATCCAGTTCTCCTTGGCAACTTTGAACCTAAGTAGCTAGGTAGGTACGCTAACTTACCACCGTATTTGCAGCCGCCGGTCGTTTTCGGGAATAAAATGAAATGTACAACTTTTTTCCTGCACTACAGGGGCATCAGCCGATGTAGGGTCTCAGAGCGGAAACCACAAATGTAGCACGAGCTTGACAGTGGCCTTTTTTAAAAATTCACCATTTGTAAATTTTAGAAAATCCAGAACAAAAATAGTAGGTGCAGATACTGGTGAACTCTATCGGCATGCACAATTTCAATTCATTTGTTGTATTCTAGGATGCCAAAAATTGACAAATTATATGTTTCAAAAACGCGCACACCGCGCCTAGCTTCACACGTTTGTCATTTTTTCTCAGCGCAAAATACAATGAATTTCGGAATTTTTTACACACTGGTATAATTCATCATTATCTACATCAAGAATTGTTTTCCCGATATGTTTGAAACTTTCAAATGTCAATTTTGATTTTTTCAAAAAAAAACTCCCTAAAGCACGGGCAGCGATTTGTCCTCTCCGGGAGTTTTCTCCCATTTCTTGAAAATCACATTTGTTTTTCTATGGCTAACCACCCATAAATAACTAAATATTTTGTATGATTTGGTACCTACAAGTATACCACGTCTCTCATGACGAAGCATCAGTGAACAATGATGGTCCTTATGTTTCGAAATATGACGCTACTTCTCAATATGAAAATCGGTTAACCCATCCATGTATGCACATTCGATTATTTTTTGTGACATATTTTAATGGAAATTGTTATCAGACGTCTTGCAATGGACACTACTACTCCCTCCGTTCGGAAATAGATGTCTTGTATTTGTCCAAATTCGGATGTATGTGCACACTTAACACGTCTACATACATCCTAATTTAGACAAATCCAAGACATCTATTTCCGAACGGAGGGAGTATTATTTAACAGAAAACACCCTACCCTTCTAGATGGAGAAATTAGCCAAACATAAATAATTCTTCGAGGACCTCTGTATAAGTTTCCTACCTACCAAAAAACACTCCACATGCTCTAATCTCGAACTATATCCCACATGACACAAACGGCAAGGAGACGCCCGAATCGGATACGCAAATCAATAGTACCTCCTACTACTGTTTTCTCACCAACTTATCAAATCTTGCTACTGCACTGAACTCTAAATTCTATTGGTGAATGGCAAGAAGAAACGAATCATATTTGGATAAAGCGGAACACGAGAAATAATCCACATCAGCTATCGTCTCAATTCAGAAGATCTTTTCTCTCTCTCCCATCTTGTGCTTTTTACAGAGTTTTTTCTGGGTGCCTAGCGCTGCCTGCCTAGCGTGCTAGCTATATGTACTGGCCCTCCTCCAGTGGCCTGAGAAACCGGAACACGCGCTGGCCCGCCGGCGACTCCGTCTTGCAGGTGCAGGCCTCCCCGTTGCGGACGCCGAGGTGGTAGCAAAGGCAGATGCTCTGCTGTTGCTCCGATTTGAGCGTCGACGCGGCGGCTGGTGCTGTCTTGGGCGGCGAGCAGGGCAGGCTCATGGACAGGTCGAGGTCGAGGTCCAGGTTCAGGTCGGGGCACCGCGGCCCGTCGCTGCTCCCGCCGCTGCTGCTCTGCCCGTCGTCCGACGGCGATGGCCTGGAAAAGCTCAGGGTAGTGCTCGGGACGGTGTAGACCACGTTGGTGGTGGCGAGCCTGGACGCCGGCGCCGGAGAAGGAGGGAAGGCGCTCGACGTGGAGAGCCCGCTGGCCGCGGCGCCGGCGCTGATGGGTCGGTGCGTGTGCGGGTCCATGCCGCGGTTGAGGAGCTTGCGCTTGATGTGCGTGTTCCAGTAGTTCTTGATCTCGTTGTCCGTCCGGCCAGGCAGCTGGCCCGCTATCAACGACCACCTGCACATACGACGGCGACCACTGCTGCTTAGTAAAGAAAGAAACCAGAGACCGAGACAGAGGGAGGAGGAGGAGGAGGCGAGGATGCGCATTGATGATGAGATGAGATGGATGGCTTACTTGTTGCCGAGGAGGGCGTGTAGCTTGATGATGAGCTCGTCGTCGTGGTCGGTGAAGTTGCCGCGCTTGAGGTCCGGTCGGAGGTAGTTCATCCATCGGAGGCGGCAGCTCTTGCCGCAGCGGAGGAGCCCCGCGGCCTTGGGCAGCGAGCGCCAGCAGCCCTCGCCGTGCGCCTTGATGTAGCCGATCAGCCGCTGGTCCTCCTCCTTGGTCCACGCGCCCTTGTTGGTGTGCGCCTTCTCGCAGCACGGCGACCTCCCCATGCTGGCTGGCCGGCTGATGCTAGCTAGCTACGAGACGGCGGTCCTTTTTCTTGGGCTGGCTGCGGGGAGTTTGATCGATGGAGCTCGCGGTGGTAGTATGCAGAGGAGAAGGCCGTGGGGAGAGGGAGGTGCGCGTATCCGTATATATGGGACGGAGATGGAAGCAGAGGAAAGGAGTTTTGTTGTTGGTGGTGGTTCTTTCTTTCTTTCTGGCTGCATTGACCGGATCCCAGGGAGGGAGCGGGATTTGACTGCGGGCGGTGATTGGGTTGGGTTTGGGTGGGCGTCGCAGGATATGCTTGCTTGTGACCGTAAAAAGGTGTGGGCGCGTTCGATCAAGATAGCCAACATATCAGCCACTATGTTAAAAAGTATTGGCGATAACGGGTCACCTTGTCTAAGGCATTTTTTTGGTTTGAAAGTATTTACCAGTGTCATCATTGACTTTAATGGCTACACTTCCACCCAAAACAAAGCTATCTATAAGTGCACGCCACTCATCAGAAAATCCTTTCATTCTGAGAGTCTGCTGAAGGAAAGATCATTTAACTTTATCATAAGCTTTTTCAAAATTACCCCATTCAGTTTTTTCCTATCCAGTTCGTGAACTGTTTCATGTAGGATTACCACCCCATCTAGGATGTTGCGACCTTGCATGAAAGCAGTCTGAGACGGACGAACCACATGATCCACCACACTGTTCAGCCGAATCGTGGCAACTTTAGTGAATATTTTAAAACTAACGTTAAGGAGGCATATAGGTCTGAATTGTTGGATCCTCTCTGCCTCGTTCACCTTAGGTAATAGAATTATTTCACCAAAGTTGAGCCGAAACAGCTCCAACTGTCCAACATGGAGACAGGCGAACAATTGAAGCAGATCAGACTTGATTACATCCCAGAAATTCTGATAGAACTCAGTTGGGAAACAATCAGGTCCAGGGGCTTTATTGTGTTCCATTTGGAAAACTGCCTTTCTCACTTCATCCTCCGAGTAGGGGTTAGTGAGTAGACTATTTTCCTCAACAAAAACCTGAGGTATGTCGGTCGTTCTAGACTCATCCAATGTGAAGTTTCCTTCCTCTGGTGCTCCGAACAGGCCCTTATAATAATTAGTAATGTACGACTTTAGTTGTTCCTGGCCCTCAATCGTTCCCTCCTCCTGGACTAGGGAGTGAATACGGTTTTTCCTGTATCTGCCATTGGCAATACTGTGGAAGTAGAGAGTATTCGAATCCTTTTCGAGGATGAATTGTGCTTTGGAACGTTGATACCATTTTAACTCTTCCTCACGCAGAAGTTTTGCTATCTGCGCATTAGATTGGCTCTTAAGCTCAATTTCTTGTGTAGATAATAGCCGAACTTCTGCTAATGCCTCTAGAGCATCAATTATCGAGAATAGTCGTATCTTTTCTTTTTTAATTAAACCAGTAGTGTGACGAGCCCAACCAACAAGATGTGTGCGTAAAGCCCGGATCTTGTTGTTCCATCTCTGGATAGGCGAATCACCAGAAACTGGTCTTTCCCAAATTCTTTTGACCATCTCATGGAAACCCTCGCGATGCAACTATCCAAGTTCAAAATTGAAACGCTGGTTACACGGTGGTCTAGACATGCCTGTGGTCAAAAGAATAGGAGCATGGTCCGACAAACCCTCAATACGTTCTAGACCCCGTACCGATACCAATGGGAATCTAGATTCCCAATCGGTGTAATTTCTCGTATGTGGGTTCAGGGAGAGAATTAGGCCAAGTAAACTGTCTCCCAACCATTGATATCTCTCTTAAGTCCAAACTGTCAATGACTGCGTTGAACAAAAGAGGCCAACGATTGTCAAACCGACCCCTACTTTTCTCGAATGGATAACGAAGCAAGTTAAAATCCCCACCGATGATGAACGGGTGCGGGTTATCTTTTGCTAAGTTTACCATTTCACAAAGAAAAGCGGATTTAAACTCCTCCTGGACCGGCCCATACACAGCGACAAAACTCCAAATGAAATTGTCTGCTTTATTCCGGATGTGCATTTTTATATGAAATCGCCATCCGAAACAGGCAACATATCCATGGTATCAGTCCTGATGCCTAGTAAAATGCCTCCGGAGCGTCCACGCGGAGGACGGGAATACCAAGCAAAATCTATATCGCCTGAAAGCCGGTTCAATAGACCTTGCGAGAACTCCCGCCTGCCCGTTTCAGAAATAGCTAAGAAATCCAAATTATGATCCCGAATGCAACCAGCGAAGTGCAAATGTTTAGCCAAGTCACCAAGGTCTCTGCTATTTGCGAACATGCCATTCATTTGGAAACAATGGGGGATTTGGAAAACTTTGCCCGTTTCCGGGACGCCTTGTTAGAGGTAGATTTTGATTTTCGGCCGGTTGCTTTTAACTCATACAAAGAGCACAACCCGTCCTCATCCAAACCAACCTCCGACACTTCACCAATGAGATGAGAAAGAAGCTGACCATCTGATGTGGCATTCGCTTCTTCCTCATCCAAATAGGTGGCAGTCAACACCGTCGAAGCTTTAGGAATAACCGTTAGACGGTCAAATTCCATATGGCTCAAGACATTAGTTGAAACCTCTACTTAATTCTTACTACTACCAACATTAAAACCTACACTATTAAGCTTAGACTGAATCGAAAGAGGAGAAAACGAAAGAAAAGACTTTGACTTCATTTCCGTACCTAGAGAGTCCAAGTTGCGCGCCGCTTTGCGACGCATAGCCTTCTTCAACGAGTCCTCATCCGTAATGGAAGCCCCATCCGCCGCCACCCCAAACCGCTCACTACGACGGATTGGAGTGATCCCATCGGCAAAAGCCGTCGCAGTGGGAGGAGGTGTGCGTGGCGAGACGGAGTCCCCAACCGGGAATGCCGCCACCGGAGAAACAACAGCATGGGTCGACAGTGGTGAAGTAGTAGTCGACCCAGCCATTGCAGCAGCGTCGCCCGTAGCAGTGTGGGACGGGGTGGACTGTGTCGAAGTCGAGTCCACCACCATCCCAGTCGCTCCAAGCGACAGAGAACCAAGGGGAGGCTGGGCTAAGGTAGAAGCCTCCCCAAGGTCCGGCCTAGCCGAAAAGTGGCCCGGATGGACCAAGTCACCGACTGCAGTCGCCCCATCTGCGTCGGCCAGGACGGTCGCCATAGCAGGCTGGCCCAGCATCGGCCGCTCCTCCCCTGCCTCGACTGGCTCCAGCGGGCCAAGTGTGGCCGCCCGAGGCCCAGGTGGGCAAGCATCTGCCTGCGCAGCGCAGTGAGCAGCCGGCTGCTGCCCCTTCGGCCCAACATGGTGCCCCTCCTGAAACTTTTATATTTGAATTTACTCGCTCTGTCCGCGAATAAGTGTATGTTCTAAGTTAAATTTATCAAATGTTGATCAATTTATGGGAAAAGTACCAACAATTATGACACCAAATTGGTATCATTAAATTCGCTTTAAAATGAAGTTTCAAAAGATACCAATTTGATATCATATATGTTGCTCGTCTTTTCTACAAAGTTGGTTAAATTTAAAAAGTTTGACTTAGGCAAAATCTAGAAGAACGCTTATTCAAAAAAAAAATCTTATTCGTGCATGGATGGAGTATGTCTTCAGAGATTACCATATTCATATATAATTGTGTATTACTTTCGATTTTTTCTTTGATAGTACTTTCCGTTTTCTATTTCTCCGAATACAAATGCACAAAATGAACTAGATCTCCAACTATTTCACGCTCTGGCCCTTCTTTGTATGACACTATAGGGTAGGGTGCCATGGTATATTGCACGACGACCCGAGCTAGGGTGCCAAGCTCGTACGACGTCGTTAGCCGCATGCCCCCATATCTCAAGGCGACATGTAATTTATCTTGGCGTCCTACCCCAATGCGCCGTGCAATGTATCATGGTGCTCCCAAACCGGCGTTATGAAAAAGGGTCATATTGTGATTTTTTTTTAAAATATAGATACATTGAGTTTCGGAAAATGTCAAATTTATCCATTTTCACCGAAGGAGCAGACTTGTGAAACGAAAACAATGATATCAAAGGGTGGGTAGCTAGCGTACTCACTCAGGTAAGTACTTTGCGC
This sequence comes from Poa pratensis, assembly GCA_947311845.1. Classification (NCBI taxonomy): domain Eukaryota; kingdom Viridiplantae; phylum Streptophyta; class Magnoliopsida; order Poales; family Poaceae; genus Poa; species Poa pratensis. The sequence continues at coordinate 21,465,499 of CAMZMU010000042.1, read as the reverse complement.
CTTCTTAGACTTTTCGCGCATATAGATGAAGACGCGCGCCTAGTACTAATTCAGCCATCTACTCACTCCGTTTTATAATACTATAAGATACTAGCACAATACTCGTGCGTTGCTACGGGATAATATCACCGACGAAAAACCAATGCATAACAAGTTGCAGTTTAATGACGTGTTTGACGACGATCTTGTGGGCATGGAGTGAAGTCGTTTGCCGGCGTCAGCCTTCACGATTTTTCCTACCAAAATAGCAGTTGGTGCGCCCGCCGCCACCTCCGACTCTAAGAACATCGCTCGTGGTTTGACTTCTTGAGGTGCCAAAGTGTAAAAGGGTAGAATGTCACCGTTTTTATACCTTTCGGTTGATTTTCCATACCATGGGGGTTCAAGTGCAAAGGTGGGTGATATACCATAGCACCAACTGTGATTCAAAATTAATAGTAAAGAATAGAAACGATTAAATATAGCATTAGAAATTTTAGATGTTATATTTTTTAATGAGTTAACTTTTCTCGTATCAAATACACTACATTGGTAAAACCGCCGGCAAGGTGAACCAAGATTATTTGGTGATAATTCACTAGTCCTATTAAGTTGCCGCGCTTGAGGTCCGGTCGGAGGTAGTTCATCCATCGGAGGCGGCAGCTCTTGCCGCAGCGGAGGAGCCCCGCGGCCTTGGGCAGCGAGCGCCAGCAGCCCTCGCCGTGCGCCTTGATGTAGCCGATCAGCCGCTGGTCCTCCTCCTTGGTCCACGCGCCCTTGTTGGTGTGCGCCTTCTCGCAGCACGGCGACCTCCCCATGCTGGCTGGCCGGCTGATGCTAGCTAGCTACGAGACGGCGGTCCTTTTTCTTGGGCTGGCTGCGGGGAGTTTGATCGATGGAGCTCGCGGTGGTAGTATGCAGAGGAGAAGGCCGTGGGGAGAGGGAGGTGCGCGTATCCGTATTATATGGGAGGGAGATGGAAGCAGAGGAAAGGAGTTTTGTTGTTGGTGGTGGTTCTTTCTTTCTTTCTGGCTGCATTGACCGGATCCCAGGGAGGGAGCGGGATTTGACTGCGGGCGGTGATTGGGTTGGGTTTGGGTGGGCGTCGCAGGATATGCTTGCTTGTGACCGTAAAAGGTGTGGGCGCGACGCAGCTAGCGTGTGTGATTCCCTCTTGTACTTGCTCGAGTGAGTAGCTTTTTTTTTTTTTTTTGTACAAAGTGAGTAGCTTTGGTAGTCGCAAAACGGATCCGCAGCTCAAAGTGCTACTCCCATTTTGGTCAACCTTTTTTCCCCCTTCTTTGTTTTTTTTTTATGCAAACGTCTCTGGATACATTAACAAAGATAACACCGGGTTACACTGGAAACATCCAGACCCGCCACAGCTGTCCCTCTTTTACAGAAAACACCCCATAGAAAAGGAAAATTACGCACACGTCCCTGAGGAATTCTGCCTCTCGTTGTCCACCGCCGTCCATGACCTCGCCGTCGCACCACCGCAGGGGAGGACGAGAAGTAGCAGAAAGACCGCTGAATCGCCTGCACAAGCCTATTGGGAATCGAATCCCGTTGAGGTCGCCGCATGTGTCGCTCGCCAAACACGGCAAGACTTTAGCGTCGAAGATGGATCATCGGCGGGGGGCACGCCCCGACATGAGCAGGCGGTCGAGCCGGACTCGGCGCGGAACGCCTGCCTCGCAGCTCGCAATCAATCCAATAGAGGGGAAGCCACAAGAACCACTCCGCCAAAATCGAAGGAGAGCAGCACCTCCTCTTCTGCTCCTCGCCGCCACGGCCGGCCAGAGGAAGATGGCACCAACTCACCCCACGATCTGCAGAGCAGTAGATAAGGCAAGCGATTTTATTGAAACAGCCTTGGCCATCTCCATCTCTGCAAGAAGTCCACCATGGACCCGACGTGCAGAGGGGAAGAGGCCTGACTCCAGAGTCGTTGCGGGTCACCGGAGTCCAGCCGAAGAAGGCGAAGAAGAAAACCAACATTCCACCACGCACGGCAGCCACCGTCGCCCTGACGGCCGCCTGCAAGGAGGACACACAAAACTCCACTACCTCCCCGACGGCAGCGCCGCCGGACTGGAGAAACGAGGGGGAGACTTTATTCTTCACTGCCGCCGCCACCAACTCCAGCCCGATGCCGACGACGAAGACAAGAAACTCTACAAAACTACACCTAACTACTCGCACGGTCGAAATCCGGAGCTTCCCCCCGCCTCGCAACGTCGGAACGGCGCCGGAGATGGAGGGAAACGGCGGATTCGCCGGCGAAAACCTCGGTCGCCTTACTTTCACTCTTATCTACTGTAGCAGGGAGGGGAACGAGAGGGTGTAGCCTCGAAATTGGTTTCCCCCCTTCTTTGTTGCTCCTAGAAAGTTTCTAAGATGATTGGTTTTGCCGCGGATTATGATTAATGCAAAATAGCCAGCTTTCCACCAGTGGCTGGGCCGCGAATCTGCTCCGGGTATTCATTGCAAACAAGAGAAATACGCAAAGATTGCAATCTAGCAAAACTGCTCTACCGTCTGGAAATTGGTAGATTAATAATTTTGAAAAATGAGATTATAAAATTTCCTAACAAACATTTAGCCTATATTTGACATTTTACAAAGATATCTCAATACATTACATCGAATCATAATTGTTATCCTTACTTCTGGGTCAAATTTAAGTCAACACCGAGCATGGTCTAAAAGAAATAAATTTTCTTAGTTTTTAAATCAATTTTGGCTGAAATTGAATTATTCATTTTGTTTAAAAAATACTATAAAATCACGACCGAATCGGGCATAAATAAGAGAGATTTTGCATTTATCTTATTTTCTAACATTGTGACCCTCACGATAGTATCGTATCTGTACGGGTGCAGATCCTTAATTGCAGTATTTGGAGGCCTAAAATTTGATGTCGTGTCTAGAATCTAGATACATGGGCAAGTTACTGGTGGTATATACGAATTTCACTCTTATTAATCCGAGATAAAAGAAGTCAAGTCTCTTGCATAAAAATAATAATACTAGTACGAAAATTGTATTTATCTTTCCCATCAGTGATTGATCATGTGACATGTGTTCTAGTCGAACCCTCCAGTGGCACATCGTTTTCCTACTCCTAGCTAGCACTAAAACATGAACCTTGCACTAAAACATGTCTAGATATATGTGTACTAGCTAGATAGAAAGTCTTATATTTTGATACGGAGGGAGTAGATACATGAGCAAGTTACTGGTGGTATTCATAAATTTCACTCTTATTTATTTGAGATAGAAAAGGTTAAGGCTTATCCAAAAAAAAAAAATTCTTTCCCATCCTTGATTAATCATGTGACATGTGTTCTAGTCGAACTCTCCAGTGGCACATCGTTTTCCTACTCCTAGTACCACTACATGGTAAAGCACTAGCTAGCTAGCTAGCTCAACCGTAACTTCTGCGTCGGATTTTAATTAGAATAGGGCTGATCGTAACCAAACAGGGATCATCATCAATTAGGTACACGTTCCAAAATTTGGTGGAGCAACCGCCACCGATTGGGTAGCTAACTAGCGCAAACCAGCAAAACCTCCTTAGCTGTGCTCCCGTGTCTCTAGCGTTTGGTCATGTGTGAGTACTAACCCCAGTTTTTCTATAATCTTATCGTCGACATCTTGGCATGCACCACGGCAATAATTTTAGTCCTGATTAGTTAGTTCGTGTCTAGCTAGCACTCGGCTTGATCGAGATGGATAGCTTGGTTGGTAGCCATGGTGAGCTCACTCCGGCTAAGATAATCGGTGGAGGACTGGAGGTTGTGTGCGATTCCGAGGTCAAAACTAACATGCCGGCGGGTTGTTTCCCTTTCCGATTGGGAACTACTCGATCCGAAGGGATAGATTCCACCGTCCGAAAAGCGACACTTCACTCGAGCTCTAAAAGTTAATATTAGTATCACCGAGGTGTTTTCACTTGTTGTGATAAGGCGGAGAGGGTAGTTAGGACATGACGACACCGTGATCGCCGGATCGTTGAAAAAAAAAGTTAAAGGGCGTTTTCAAGGTTTTAATTGCCCCGTGTAACCTTTTCCCCGTTTCCTTCCCCGTTACACTCACTCAACCGCGCCTGAATGAATGCATGAATGGGTGTAAGTTTAAGATAGCACATACTAGTACACACCAACGCAGACGGCGATGTGAGATGTACTATAGTAGAAGTAGTAACCGTGTGAGCTTTCCTGTTTGGCAGCCAACCTCTCTCCATTGTTTTATCCAATCGAACGCATCATCTCGTATCTATTCAAGCGACAGAACTTACCCAACCTTTTGGTGCTATTGCACTTCTAGAAGGCACAGTATCGGTCTGGGCAGCTAACCAGTGAGTGAATTGGCCGCTTGTCACCTTGAGTTAGTAACGAGGTTCCGCATGCAACTAGCTTGGCTTGCTGGCTAGGTAGTCACCATTAGCGACCTCCATAAGTCAAGATCTTTGGGCGATCGAGCAGTGCAGGCCTGCGTGCGCGTGCGATGAGGAGTACTCAACAAGTTGCGGCAGTGGATGGCTCGATCGAATCTGCTAGCGTGGATAAAGAGCCATAGGTGGTGGCCGGGCCACTTGGTAGCTAAGCGAGATCGACCCTGTGACGAGTCAAAGGAAAACGGGGCGCCGTGCACCCAAGTCCTCGGCGTGCCGGCGCCAGTGGCGGCAGCGTGCCAAGACAGAGAGTGCATCCAATATGCTTGAAGGAGAAGTCAGCGTGTAGGTGACTGACCGGTGCCGGCGGGCAGGATCCAGTAAACAGTGGATGGCTATCTATTCCATGGGTCAGTTTCAGTCGGATGCGTGGCTAGATCCTGGGACGCGTCGCTCGATCGCCTTTTGCCGGTGTTCTTCGCAAACGAGGTTTGAGGCTTTCTGCTCACTGTTCTTGTTTTTTTTTTGAAAAGGGGGTGCGGATCCCCGGCCTCTGCATCGAGTGATGCACACAGTCATCCGCAATTATTCAACAACACCTTACAAGAGAATTACAAAGATCAACCGGAAGCGAACCAGCAAACTAGCGACAACTCGCTACACCTACAACCCTGATGAAGGGGGTGGAACAATCAGAACCGATGCCCTGACCTACACACACCAGCGCACATCATCTAAATCCGGAGGATTCAACTAGGCCGCCCGACAGCGCGCCAGAAGCACAAACCGGTCCGGCCGATCTTCAGCGTACTCGACAAACGCGCACACCAGAAGCCGCTGCCACCATCTTCCGCCATCCCATCTTCAGGAGCGATCAACGTAATGACTTTGCAAGGCCAGCCATCGACATCGCCACGATGCCAGACAACATATCCGATCTGCGCGTCACCATCATCACACGTCTAGCGCCAAGACTCCGCTGCACCGTGCCGCCAAGACTCGCCGTCGACGACGTGTTAGATGCCTCAACACGCCAAGGCTTTCTGCTCACTGTTCTTGTTAGTGTCACTTTATTTTCCGTCAGTGTGAGATCGCTGTTGGTCCCGCTAGGCCGACACAGACCACCGGGATCGATGCATGCATATTGTATCGATCCCTGAAGGAACGTCAAAAGCAAACAGTAATACAGGTGCCGGGCATGGGTTGGGTCTATGATTGGTTAAGAACCATAGGTGGTGAATGAAACACCGGTGCCTGCCTGCCTATACCTACTACTCCAGTGAAGTTCCTTTCCTCTTTGATCAGCGTCGGCTGACTCCATTCCGATGGCCGTACATGCGTTCCTCCATCCACACCCGATCGTTGAAGCACTGTACTGTACCGCATCGGATCCGGATGGAGCTCCATCCGGTCGGCTGTAGCTCTCAGCCAAGTGCATTCCAAAATGGCCATTGGCCGCAATGATCGATCGATGTGTTGAACCACCGCTGCCCATGCAAGTATGCAATCCAAGTGCAGGTGCAGCGTAGCCGTCCCATCCAGCTACAGCCTACAAGAAAGAGCCTACGATGTATAGGCAGGTGGGTAGGTTCGTGGCTGCGCGGGTTGGTACGGGGTCAAACCTCACCGCCGGCATCGATCACCATGTCCGTGACTAGCGCCGGCCCCCGCGCGCGTGTGGGGAACTTCACTGTGCGCCGACGGCGATCTTCGCGCCACGCCGATCGAGTCGGCAGCCCACCAAGCAATCTGTAACAGAGATTATCCATGATCTATCGTCGGGTTTTCTCCGAGACTACCGGATGTCACGGGAAGAAGCCACGAGGTTTCGCGGCGTAGAGCGGTTTGGACGTCCGCTTGTGGTGAAGCCCGTTAAGCCCGGGCATAATTTGGTTCGAAACCGGCCAAACCGTCAGCCCGCACCACACCGCACCGTAACTACGGTTTCTTCCCGGTTTAGCCGGTGTACAGATTGAAACCGCGATCAAAATACTCCATGCTGGGTTAAGACGGGTTGGAACCAATTAAACCACGAAACCGTCGTCCGTGTCCCCGTCGTCGCCATCAATCCGAGCAGGAAGGAGGCCGATCAGGCCTGCCGGCCACGGAGGAGCACTTCCTCGCCGGCAACGTGGCCGCGCCTGTAGCCGTCGCTTCCCGGCGAAGCCGCCGCGCCGACTGGCACGCCGTCCTGGGCGTGGCCACGTATGCTGCCCCGCCTTCGCCGACGCCGTGAAGACGCAGTTCCTGCGCCTGTCCCTACTCGTCCACCCTGACTAGATCCGCTCTGCCGCAGCCGAGGGCGCCTTCAAGCTGCTCGGCAAGGCCTGCGACGCCGAAGCAGCTCCGTGAGACTGCCCTGCCGGTTCCACCCTCCCTAAGCTCGACGAAGACGCTGCGCGATCTGGCGACGGGACTGGCGGCGGCCCCGTCGGCGCGCTTGATTGCCGAGGGTGCCGAGCAGCTGGGGCGGGTCCGGGTGTCGATGTCCGAGCTGCTCCACCACCCGCAGACGCAGGAGCTGCCGCAGCAGCTCGCTCGCTGGATTCATGGCAACGAAACCGACTGACTTCCCGCAGCGGACGCCAGGTGCGTCGGGTCCTCGCGTCGCACAGCCGCGTGTGCCTCGGCCTGCAGCGCGACGAGCTCACGAGTCGACGTGCACCGCGCCGGCCAGGCTAACGATGAGCGGCCGAAGGGTGCTTTGATTTCCGTCGCGCTACAGGTCGAGGCGCGCGCGGCGCCGCGAGGACCCGACGCACTGGCTTCCGCCACCAGTGGCGGCGCCAGGAATTGGTGCCTGGATATTCACCCAATTTTTTTTCCCTAAATGCAATATATGAACCAAATAATACGGTAAATCTAGGGGAATTTTTTTTCTTCGTCTACAATCTACAATACAAGAAAACAAGAGGAAATTTAGGAAATTAATACATTTCATCTACAAAATTAGATCTACTACTAGTGCAGAAGGGTGGAGCAAATCAAACCAAACTGGATGTTGTGGTTCTCCCATGGCACCTGATGCAGTCCGTCAAGGACCAGCCCGTGAGCCCGAGACGATGTGATTCCAGCCGTGGCGCAGCGCCAATCGAGCTCCTCGACGTGGCGCTGGGGGCCTGCGGCTCGGATCCATGCCTGATGCTGCTTGGCCTCCATGGCGAACGGCTGTCGGCTGGGGGCTGCGGCTCAGATCCATGTCTGATGCTGCTTGGTCTCCTTGGCGAACGGCGGCCGGCTGGGGAGGTCTGCGGCTTAGATCCGTCGCGGCGGAGCCCAAGCAGCCTTGACGCGTTGGCTACTCCCCTCCCGAATATACTGCATCGCCCTCAACGGTGGCTGCAGCGCAAGAAGGCCGGCGGCACGGCAGATGTCGATGCGGCCGGAGCGGGCGTGCGTGAGCGTGAGAGAGGCAAGCTGGGAGAGGCAGGGGTTAGCCGATGAAGGGGATCGAGGCGAGAGGTGCGTGTGTGCGTGAGTGCGTCGCGTGTGCCGTGTGCTTGTGTAGCAACCCTGGCGCTGTATTGTGTCGATGTGTATACACATTTTTGTATGCTACAAATCTTGGGTATTCCTGTGAATACAGGGGCATACCCCTGGCGCCGCCACTGTCCGCCACGCGCGGGAAGCCCACCGACGCGCATAGCCGAAACTGCGTGCCGCCGGCGACCAAGCCCAGCGAGCGGCTGAGGACCCCACACAGGCTACGTCTTGCTCCGCCAGCTCCGGCTCACGCGCAACACGAGAGCGACGAACTCCCTGCGCCGTCGTCGTCCTGTGATTGTCTACGGTGTGAAACCAGGTAAACCGTAAAACTAAACCACACCAGATGACCAGACCGACATGTGGCCTCGTATCTAAACGGTGTAAACCGGACCAAACCAACGAAACTGTGCCACAACGGATTGGTTTGAGGAACCACCATAAACCGGCTTAAACCGGGAATGCAAAGCGTGTAGGATCGTGTCGTCGGCTGCCACCAAATCGCATTCCGTAGATTCAATGCAGGGCCTTTTCAGGCTCGATCGAGATCAAACAGGGGACGTATATACGCGGCATGACGGCTTAACTAGTTGGCCCAGGCCCAGGAGTACGGGTCTTTATCTGCAGTACGTGCGAAAGTCAAGGGAGGGCAAAGGTATACGCCACTAACACGTTAATTAAGTCCAGCGTCGATCTACTTTCTTTCTTTCGCTTTGTGCCCTATATTTACCTTGATCCACAGACTGTATCCAAGTCAATAGCTCGGACAGGACATGCGGACTCGCACTGCCTGACGGGCATCGTCGCTAACCACATCACGTTTATAAGCATTAGAATTATCGAGCGACTGTAGCGAATGGCAAGTCGCAACCACACCATGCATGTGTCACTATCTATCTTGCCGTATATACAAATGGAGCCTCTGCAATACGCCCCTATAACCGCTCCACGTCCTTATCTACGGCCTACCGAACAGTACCTGCTTATGGCATGCAGCCTCTTTGTTTATGCTAAGCAGTGCAACCTGCCTTGGCTACCTGATGGCGCCTTGACAAGTGCTGTTTCAAGAATAATCCGTGACTAGTTATAATACTAGTACGCATAAGCACGTTTAGGGTGTGTTTGGTTTAGGGGATATGGCTAGGGATGAGGGCACCCCAACCACCTGGTTAGGGATAGCTAATTTTTTTGTTTGGTTGAGGGTAGGGGATGAATCACTTTTTTGTTTGGTAAATGAGAGGATGAGACATGGTTGGGGACATTGCTCTGCCTGGTCAACGCCTGCTACTTGCAAAAAAATTCAAGCACATAGATGAGAATCAACACTGGATTGACAAATCGATTCTAGCTTGCTACTCGCGCTCAGCATGCTCGTGTCCATCGGTTACAGAGCAGAGATGAGAGAGATTGAGCTGGTCTAGGAGGAGGAGGACGACCGGCCAGAGCTGATGCAGGCATCGGCGGCGGCCGGACGCGCTCTAGCCGATCGCCTTGCAGAGCCACCGCCGCCATGGACGCCCCAAGATCTTGGCTTCTAGGGTTTGTGGTGGGGCTGGGATTCGGTGGTTCCACGCCGTGGAATCGGTAGAGAAGGAGGAGGAGGGGCCTGGCCGGTGGTCGGCGGCGCGAGGAGTCGCCGGAGCCGGCGGGGATGGACCGGCGACGGAGGCAGAGGAAAGGGGATCGTGGGTTTTTTTTCCTTTCTTTCGCGAGCGGTGAGCCAGCGGTGGTTAGCGATATCCCACCGATTTGGAGGGACGAGCTCAGTCACCGTTTAGTAGGAATATTCCTAGAATCTGGATACCCCTGTCACCCCCACCCTCCCAACCAAACATATGGCAACCACTAAAAAAGTGGCTACCGCTACCACTTAGGGGATACCCCCTCAACCAAACACACCCTTAATGTGTCCGTGGGAAAGATGGTAATGTTTTAGGAATTCTCGATTCCCCCGTTGAAGATTGATACAGATGAACGTTTAGCTAGCTACAGCAATCTTTTCTGCGCCAGTAACGCATCATCGATATTATTTCCATTGATGGGAGGTTGATTCTGCTAAAATTTGTCTTGGCTGCCATGCCCATTTATCAGAGCTATTGGCAATAGACTTTCCCAAATGGACTCAAAAGCAAGTGGAGAAAATTCAGCGGGCATTTCTGTGGGTGGTGCGGACAAGGTCAGCGGCGGCAAATGCCTAGTGAAATGGTCTCAGGTCTCCACTCCTCTACACCTTGGTGGATTAGGTGTCCCTAACCTTGCCTTGCAAAGTACAGCCCTCAAACTCCGTTGGCTCTGGCAAAGTAAGGTAAATGAGGACAAGCCCTGGCAAGGTCTGCCGCTACCGAGCTCCCCCCATGTCCTGTCCCTTTTCAAAGCAGCTACAAATATCTCAATTGGCGATGGTGCAAACACCTCATTCTGGTATGATCACTGGCTACAAGGTGAAACACCAAAGGACAAGTTCCCTTCTATGTTCAAGCATTACAGAGGAAGGAAGCTAACTGTCCGAGAAGGACTGCACAATCGAAGATGGATCTCTCTGATCAAGCCCAACCCTCTGAGCAAGTGATACGAGAATACATTGACTTGTGGCATGCTGCTCAAGAAATCAATCTAACAGCCGCTAGGGACGTCCTAACCTGGAAGCTGACTGCCAATGGACAATACTCCTCAAGTTCAGCTTTTTTGCCTACTACGACTTGTAAATTCGTCACCTTTTTTCAAACCGCGAAAGGAGTATCTTGCAGGTAAGTCCGATGTTGACATGGGTAGTTTCAATATGATTACTGAACGATCACCAACTAATATTGGTTCACATTGCCGGCGATTTTGACATCTTTGCGTGCAACATGTGCGGGTAGTTCTCCTTCGAATTGGGATTATCAATTGAGCTCACATTACTATACTATACTATAATGGTAGATTGGAAGTTTCTTCTGATGGTAATACTGTGGCACCTGAAGCTACCATGTTTTTTTTTCCCGCGAAAATGACATGCGGCTTCGAAAGTTGCCAAGGAGAAGAGTATACGACAGTCGCTGTAGTAAGGAAACTACCATGAAAATTAACATGAGGCTTTATGATATGAAACGCGCAAGTCAGACAAAAATAATGATGTGTTCAGTGTATTCTAGCCTCTAGATTAAGTGCTTTTTTTTTTTTTTTTGCATTTTCCACTCCATATATTCAAGAACGAAACACATACAAAGTACATGGATCAAACACAGAAAAAGAAGAACAGAACGAAGGGGAAAAAGGACACGCACGAAGATCAGCAACATCGCCGTCGTCGAAGACGAAGGCCGCCACCCGCCATCTCGCCACTGCCAGGGAGAATTTAACCCTATGAGAGACGCCGCCAAGCTTCTCCGCCGCGCCGCGACGGATCTTTAGTCGATGAACGACCCGGGCAGACGGCCCCCTGCACCAGCACCACCACCTTGCCGCGGCCACCTTCAACCTCGACCGAGCGCGAAGCCGCGAAGCCCGCCTGGCCCTGACACCCACCCGCCAGATCCGCCGCCAGCACGGATCCGGCGGCAGGCAGAAGAACTCGAGCGGCGCGCCGGCCCTGGAGCTCCCGCAAGTCGTGCGCGGAGACACCGCACCCGTAGGAGCCGCATCGCCGGAGAAGCCCGCGCCGACACCAAACCCACCACCAGCCGCCCCTCCTCCTGAGCGCCGCCGGTGAGAACTTCCCCTATCCTACCATATATACACGCCGGAGCCGGGGATCCATCACCCTCCCGCCGCCGAAGCGGCCGGCGGAGGGAAGGATCCCGCGGCTCAGCGGCGGCGCGAGGTGGATCGGCGAAGGCGCTCCAAAAATCGCCCCCTCTCAGCTACAGTGGCGGTGAGAGGATAAGCTTGTTCCGCTGGACGTATTACCTCTCTAGATTAAGTGCTGCACGTAGCTCTGCCTCCATATGCTTAGGATGCGTATTTTTCGGTGTATATATCGGTGTGATGAAACAGGTTCGGTTTTACACTGCGAGGGAATCATCATATTGGAACCTTGTTTCAGTTTACCACCTGTAAATTTGGTCAAAATGCGAAAGGAGTTCCATGCAGAGATAAGTTCAACGTGGACATGGATAGTTTTAACAAGACCGTTGAATTGCCACCAAATATCTCCGTTCACAGTGCCGCCGCTCTTGACATGCATCTTTGCATGCATGTGGCAGTAGACCTGCTTACATGTTGGATCTTCAGCCGAGCTCACAAAGACTATGGAAGTTTCGTGTGATGGTCACCTGAAGCAGCGACGAGACGATTGATTGGTGTGAAGAAGAACCCGTCGTTAGTAGTACTATTTCGCCGTTGTTGGAGTGTAAGGTCAACGTTTTTGCTCTATCTGCCACATTATTATGTTTTACAAGCTAGCTAGGGGATTTTTGAAGCCCGGCCGGTCACCACTTAATTTGGATATGCTCCACAGGTCAGTCAGAGCTAAAATGATGATTTTGTTGGCTCCCGTCGACACGTAGGATTAGGAAGGTTTAGTGATCCTGACTAGTGACTGGACAAACCAGGTGTGCCATGTTGTTAGAGCTTCTCCAACAGACGCGGCAAATGGAGCGCGCGCGCCAAATAACGGGTTTTTCCCGCGCGCGGGGCCATTTCGCGCGCTCCAGCAGACGCGGGAAAAAAGCGCGCGCGCAGAAAACGTCGGCGCGCGCTGGACGAAGCGGTACGTTCCGCGCTATATACACCGCCCAGCTCACTCCACGCGTCCCCCACTCTCCCCCAACCGTTTCCCTCTCTCTTCCCCACCGCTCGCGCCACCGCACGGAATCCGCACCGTCAGCCGCCGCCACCGCGCCGCGCGCCGTCGCCACCATGCCTCCGCGCCGCAGGAGCCAGTCCGGCTACCGCGGCGTGCGCGCGCGGCCCAATGGCACGTTCTACGCGGAGATCCGCTCCGGCGACGAGCGGATCTCCCTCGGGACGTTCGAGACGGCGCACGAGGCGGCCCGCGCGTACGACGCGGCAGCATGGCGCCTCGGCCGGAGCCGGCGCCAGATGAACTCCGCGGACGTCTAGAACGCCCGGCAGGCGGCGGATCTGGCGCCTCCGCCGCGCCTCGTCACCGCCGACGAGCGGACCGCCCACCGCGAGCTCCAGACCCGCCTTCTTATCGCGGAGAGGGACGCGCAGATGGTGGCGGAATATCGCCGGAGCCATCCGCAAGAAGCCGCCGCCGAGGCGGAGCTCTTGGCTACGTACGCCAATGAGCGGGCGGAGCGGAGGTTCGAGCGGCGGGAGCTCCGGGCCCTGCGGCGCCAGCGCAAGGCCGAGGCGGAGGCGCAGCTCGAGAACACCACCTGGGACGAGGAAGACGAGAGGTGGGATCATCTGTGGTCCGAGATCTCCGATGATACGTCGGAGAGCTCGGACTCCGACTTCGATTACTAGTCTGTTTAGTTTAGTTTTAGCTTAATGTAGTCTGTTAGTTTAGCTTATAATGTAGTATGTTAGTTTAATCGAGTCTGTTTAGTCAACGAACGTTCGTCTGTTCATAAATAAAATTTTATTTTCAGTCCATCTTTTGATTCGGTTGTACATATGTTTGGTGCAAAATGTTGTCTGCGCTGCGCGCGCGATGAAATTTTTTAGCGCCGCTGCTGGAGCAAAAAAATTAAGCGCGCGCTGGAATATAGCGTGTCTGCTAAAGCAAAACAGGCGCCGCGTGCGCAAAATCGCAATTCTGACGCCGTAAAAAAAATATAGCGCGCCGGCGCGTAGCGCTGCTGTTGGAGATGCTCTTACTCATTTCGCTGGCTTGCTTTGCTTGCTTGTTGCATGCAAACTAGTACACCAATTATTTCCCTGAATATATAGGTGTGATGCTCTTGATTGCTAGTACCACGTATGCACGGAAGAAATGCATCGGAGCAGGATGTAGCTAGATGATTAAGGCAAGAACTATATATATGGTCTTTAAGAAAACGAGTTGACTAAGCTTGCACCTGGCCACTCTAAACAAGAAACTGAATAGTTGCACAGGAACGATTAGTACTGATCACTCCTCGCTGATTGGTCCTGTAAATCTGTGGCGCCCAGAGCAGAATTTTCCCTGTCAGATCAGGACAAGTTTTCTCTCCGCTGATCGGTATCTCGCACTCCAACACTCAACCAAAGATGGCAAGCCGTTCTTCTTTTCTCCCATGCTACTCGATCTCCGTAGCGAGGGCGAGATATACACCTGCGAGAGCGACGGATACCCGTTACATACCGCTGTTTCTGCGTACGTACAAGTCGTGATCCCTGTACCCGTATACCAAACCACAGTCGATCGAGAAGTTTTATCGTCCGTCGCGATATCTGGGAGAAATTCCACCGGCCGGGTTGCTTGCGCGACGAGATCGACGAGTGACGACGGCATCATCTCGCTCGATCTCCCTCGCTGCGATCGCGTGCAAAGCTAGCTAGCTTGCAAGCTTTCTCATCCGTCGCCGTCGTCGTCGTCGTAGCTGGCTAGCTCGACGTACGTAGGTATCCTACGCCGGTGTCACGGCCTAGCTCGATCCGTGAAGCATGTGGACACGGTGGAAGCCGTGACATGGCACGCGTGCGCGAGTTGGGCCGGCCGGGGAATCGCCAAGCGTACGTGACACACGCGCGCGCGATCGATTGATGGAGGAGATAACGTTTAGTTGCGCGCGCACGGGGATCATATCAGGGAAACGCTAGGCGTCCCCCGGGGGATCTATCCCTCCGATCCTCCGGGTCACGCGCCGTCGGATTAGATCGCTAGGAACCGTCCGATCCCGCCTCACCCCCACCAACCCCGCGCGCTGCTGCAGACGCAGCAAATAACGGATGCGTGTAGCAAAATCTGTTATAACCAAAAATCGGACACAATCCCGTGACTTGCGCGAGGTGGACGGCGACGGCGAGGCGGCGCGCCGTGTAGCTCCGCCGTTGCTGCCGCCATGGACCACCTACGCCGCCCCATCCTCTACCCACCCCATGGACATCCTAATCACATACCAGCGCCCTCCATAGTTGCTTCCAGCTCGAATCCGCCCGCACGGCAACGACGCCGACGTACGAACGGATCTGCGAACGGCGGCGCAAATCCAACGTTCATGCAAGGATTTCTGCGTGATCTGATGAATCCAACGACTGTATTTGATGCGGATCCGGAGACTGAGCAGCCCGCAACTTCGGTAAGTTTGCAATTTCTGCTACTGAAAATTCAGATACTTGCGTGCAGCAACACCTCGTCGATTTGGTCGTTTTTCATGTTGTAGCAACTCCTATTCGAAAACTTGTGTGTTTGCCTGCTTGAATTTGTAAGTGGATTTTGTGTGTAGCAAAACCTAGAAATGTAGCAGAAATTTAGTTTTAAGAAATACGGTGCTACCTTATTTTTAAGAATGAAGTGGCTAATTGCTGCATGATTAACATTTGATGCTGCAAGTTTTAAAATAAATGGACTAATGCTACATTGAAATTGTGTTTTGATATGCAGGAGTTTGTTGCAGACAGTATACTAGGAGGTTTTGACCTAAACAGGTCTGTTCATTCAGAAGGTTTTGATGATTATGTGCAACCTGACAATGGACCAAATAACTTTGTTGATGGACCACACAGTGCAACAAGTGCTGCTGCTGAAGAAAATGAAGAGGTTTGCTCACAACCAGTTGTTCCATTTGTTGGAATGACCTTTGCCACCATAGAGCAGGCACAGATAGTCTACAATGACTATGCCTTTAAGATGGGGTTTGGGACACACATTGGAAACACCAAGTACAGCCAAGCTAGGAATGCTCCCAAAGACACAATTCTGAGCAGGCTGTTCGAGTGTGTGCATACTGGGAGAGTTGTTCCTGAAAAACCTGCTGCAGCTGAAGCAAAATCTGCTATGGTGGACGATGCAACAGTAGATATGAGCGCCTACACTGGACAGAAGTCTCGCAGCAAGCAAGCTGGTGTGCACAAGGTTGCTCCTGACGCAAGACAGCGCAGCAAGTTGCTCCGACATGATTGCAAAGCTAAGATGCTAGTAGGGAAGCGTGAAGGTGTTTGGACTGTGACTACTTTTGTGGAGGAGCATACCCACCAATTGGTGCAGCAAATTGGACGCCGCCGGTACTACCGATCTCACAAAAAGGTTCCAGAGGAGGATTTTCAGTTTTTGCAGACATTGCATGATCAAAACATAACAACAGCAAAAATAATGGGTTGCTTCGGAAGTGTGCATGGAGGTGACCCTAGATGTCTAGGTTACGTGAAGAGGGATGTTACCAACATCAGGAGGTTGCTGCGAGAAGACGTCACGCTCCGAGATATGAGCATGACCGTTGAGTATTTCAAGCAGCGGCAAGCCGTCAGCCCTGGTTTCTACTACGCTACGCAGGTCGACGGCAATGATGCTGTGAGAGCTCTGTTCTGGGTTGATGAGAGGACACGTGCATTGTACAGCAAGTACAGGGACTGCGTCTTCTTCGACACCACGTTCTGTACCAATCGCTATAACATGCCATTTGCTCCCATAGTTGGCATCAACAACCACACCCACACTATTGTCCTAGGGTGTGCCCTGCTACCGGATGAGAAGGTTGAAACATTTAAGTGGGTCTTTCAGAAATGGATGGAAGCAATGGGTGGGGTGCACCCACACCATATAATGACTGACCAATGCAGCAAAATTGCAGCAGCAATAAAAGAAGTTTTCAAAAATTCAGTACACCGGGCCTGCGTCTTCCATGTGCTACGCCTAGCAAAAACAAACTGGGCCCGCTGCTGAGAGAAGGTAACCCATTTGCTGATGCTTTCTACGCATGCATATATGGAACAGACACGGTTGAGGAATTTGAGATATGCTGGCAGCAAATGCTTCAAAATTTTGCTCTTGCCGAGAACAAACACCTGCAAAATATGTGGAAAGCTAGAGCTACATGGGCTCCAGTATATTTCAGGAAATGCTTCTTCCCATTCACAAGCACAACAGGGAGATCAGAAGGTCTGAATTCGTACTTCAAGTCCTTGATCACACCTAGTGACTCTGTTTGGACATTTGTGCAGCAATATGAGCTGTGCCAAAATTTGATGCTCGATCGCGAGGACAACTCAGGGTTCATAATGGAAGCTACAACAGCACCACTGTGGGGAAGGTAAGGATCTATTGTACATGTAGCATTAATTACTTCTGTAGCAAAAAACTGGTTATATTCAGTTGTAGCAACATAAGAAATTATTTAAGCAACTGTATTAGTGTGTTGTGGCAACAATATTTGTGTATTGTAGCAAAACAAAATTAGGATAAAAATGTTAATTCATATCATTGTAGCTTTGCATTCTATCTGATGTAGCACCTGCTAAACATGTTTTGTAACATTTTAAAAAATGCAGCTATCCAATTGAAAAGCAGGCAGTTACATTCTACACCAGGGAGGTGTTTGAAAGATTTCAGAAAATGATTACTGCGTCAACAAGGTTTTATCCGCTCCGAGCAGAGGAAGATGCCCTGTGTTACGATCTTGTTCCCAACCCAGGGATTGAAATGAAGACATATCGGGTTCGAGTGGTGGTTGACGATGGGCTTTATTCATGTGGTTGCAACATGTTTGAGATGTGTGGTCTGATATGCCCTCATATCATCCGGTGATGGTGCACATGAATGTGCAGGAGATACCTGACAGATACTTGCTGCGTCGCTGGTCTATTGCTGCAACAACTCCATCCGGAGCCCCTGGTACAGACACCATCAGGTTTGGTGTCCCTCCAGCCAACACACTCAAGTACACTTCTCTGTGCAGGAAGATGAATGCTCTTGCATCAGATGCATGCTTCGCTGAAGCTACATACGAAGTGGTGTCAGACATGGTTGAAGAAGCAGCTGTACGGGTTGCTGCGATTACTAGAGCATTAGTTGAAGCGGCTAAACAACCACAGCAAAATGCAGGAAACAACAATGCTCATGCAACTGAAGCAGAGGGGAAAGGGGCACAAGCAGAAGAGACACACAATGATGCAGCAGCTTGTAGCTTTCTGAGAAATCCTGCAAGAGTAAAGCCTGCTGGACGCCCAAAATTGAAGGAGCAGAGGCGGAAGCCGTTGATAGAGCTGCGCCATGATGCAGCAGCAAAAAGAAGAAAGAAGGCTGATGAAGTAAAAACAGAGAAGAAGAAGGTGCCAAAAGAGCCAAGGAAGAAAAGGGTGAAGAAATGTCCCTTTTGCACCGAGGAAGGGCATGTGGTGCAAAATTGCAAATATTACAAAGCAAAGGTGTCAAGAGATGCTGAGTTGGCAGCAGGAGCTGAGTTGAGGCTGTAGATGCTATGGAAAAAATGCAACATACATTCTTATGTAACTAAAAATTGCACTTACTTTTCTCGAAAATGGACCACATGGTACCACTTGTATGTGTTATTTGGTTCTGCTGAGGATGCAGCAATTGAGACTAAAAAAGCACACATCATATAAAGTATCTGTTGTCTTTTGATTATGTTAGCAATTTCATGCATCAGATGAATAGAATTGCTGTCTGGAAAAAGCTTGTAGCAAGCACATATAATTGTTGAAGCAAAACAATTTATGTAAATGAGCAAAATTCTTGTACCAAAACAGAACCTGGTGTTTCTGGGTCCACGTAGCAAACATGTCGTTGCTTTGATGCAGATTATTTATTCTTATGTAGCAAAAAAATTAATCTGTTGTAGCAAAACACATATTTGAAAAGAAAGTGACAATCAAACTGACAATGTACTTCAGACTAGCCGCAGCAAACTGGTATTATTAATGTAGCATTCAGTTGATTCTATTTTAGCAAGATCTTTACACACAGGCAGCAAAAACACATATTTGAAAAGAAAGTGACAATCAAACTGACAATGTACTTCAGACTGGCCGCAGCAAACTGGTATTATTAATGTAGCATTCAGTTGATTCTATTTTAGCAAGATCTTTACACACAGGCAGCAAAAACACATGAAGTTTCATACAGGGGAGAAAAGACAATCTCTCTTACAAGTTTCATACAGGGGAGAAGTTCATACAGACGCAAAATGGGTTACATAAGTAGCAAAACTACATGATAGTTTCCTAAAACTGGATTACATAAGTAGCAAAATGGTTTGCGTATTAAGCTCGCTATCTATTCCATCAAGTCCGCCTCCATTATCTTGTCAATGTTCCCCTTGTTCTCCCTGGAATCAACGAGTGTTGCTGCAGCAGTCATGCGAAATCTTGACAATCCATCAGCATCGAAATCCAACATCACCTTCCCATTGAAGTGTTCCATGTAGAGCATTGTGAAGAATCCACAATCGTAGCTGCAGCAAGAAAAACAGACAAAAAAGTTAATGAAAAACCAGTAAAAACACAACACGAAACATGTAGATTTTTAATTTAGTAGCAAGTACAAAGCTACGATTGCCATTGAAAAAAGCTATAGTGCAGCAAAAAAAATAAACTTACAGAGTTTTTTGCTTCGGGTGGGGAAGGCTGACATGCGTGAAGCTTGACCATTCAATGTTTTTGGAGCATTTTGCTACAGAAACTAGCTTCACAAAGTTTGTAAACTACAGAAACAGAAAGTTAAGACAAGTTAGATACACAGTTATTAAGAATAAGACAGTAGAAAGGTGTTCTGTAGCAACTCACCAAGTTACTTGCTGCTTCCTCCAATATGGTCGTGTCCTTGGATTTTGTGAGAGAATCAAAAGTATGATACTGCTTGTGCAGCAAGTTAACTGAACACAGAATCCAGTGGTTGTTCTTTACAACAGGAAAGTGAAGCTGCATTTGCAAAAAACATCCATGTAAAATCCAACAAAAATTCATAGGAGTTTATGGTTTGTTCTAGAAAAAAAAGAATAACTCACAAGGTCAGACTTCATAATCTTGAACTCCTTATTTTGGGCAGTGAACTCTCTCAAGCAACCTTCTGCATCAAATACTTCTGGATCAACAGTTAGCCTCATCTGTTGAGCAAACAAAAGAAACAAAGCATGATATCAGATCAGGTAGCAAAAAATAATAATTATGAAGCAGGTTAACAAAAAGCATTGTAAAGATCAGGTAGCAAAACTCACCGTTAGGTAACAAGAAAAAGCGTACTTCTTCAACTCTTTTGCACTATTCTTCGATGCTTCTTTTGATACCTTGTTTGAATTCTCGGTCCACAAACCCATGATCTGAGACTCTAGTGTTGCGCGAGGCCGCAGAGAGGAATAGAAGCTCTTGTATGAACAGTGAGTACGCCCAATCTCAATGAATGGGGTGCTGCATTGAACAAAAAGTTTTATGTCAAAAACATCAACAGCAAAACATTACTAGTAGCAACGTAAGTGTAGATAGATAGCAAACCATATATACTATAACAGCATATGTACTACAGTAAGGCAGCAATGTGACAAAAGTAAAAGAGTTACGATGAAGCATTAAGTTATTAAACAAATGAAGCTACATAGTAGTATGCTAGTAATGTAGCAAGAAACTCACGGTATTGCGCTCTTCTTCTTCATACGGTCAGTCTTGAAAGCTCGAGTATGCGTCACATACTTTTCATATGTGGTAGCAACATCTGAAGAGGCCTTCTTGCTCTTAGCCTTCTTGTTAGGAAGCAAGTCCTCCTTCATAGCCCTCCTGTATCTTGTCTTCTTCTCCAGTGTTGCAACACCTACGCTGCCATCTTTCTCCATAGCCGCATCTTCAAAAAATAAGAGACATTGCACACAAATAAGAAAAGGGGAAATTGAATTGAATGCATCTCAAAAACAAAAATAAAAAAATGCCAGTAAAATGAACCTTTCATGTTGTGCTCTGCTGGAGTCAAAGCCTCGGATTCCTCAACTGTTGCTACAACATTTTGTTGTGTAACAACATTGTCTGCGACATCAGAAATGGAGTTTGAATTATCAGCAATGTGCTCCGGAGCATCAGCAATAATGTCGGTCAGCAAAACAGTGTCTGCGACATCAGAAATGGAGTTTGAAGCATCAGCAATGTGCTCCGGAGCATCAGCAATAATGTCGGTCAGCAAAACAGTGTCTGCGACATCAGAGATGGAGTTTGAAGCATCAGCAATGTGCTCCGGAGCATCAGCAATAATGTCGGTCAGCAAAACAGTTGTTTCGACAGCGTTTTGTTCAGCAGTTGCTTCCAATACATTTGCTTCAGCATCACCCTGCGCAGCATTTGCTTCACTGCTGCTTGGAGCATCCTTTCCCTGCTGCCTTGCTTTGTGTTCTTCTGGAACAGTGCCATGGTTCTCTGCACATAAACCTGCATCAGGCTCCTGCAACAGTGCATTCTTCCGACGCGATTCCTGGCTCTGGCTGCATAGCTCAAATGATGGGCAGTCGTCCCAATACCCTGGAGGAATCACCCTCCTTGGACTTGGATCTGCCACTGGATCGACAGTAGCAGGTCTGACCGGGCTATTAATTTCTGCATGTTCAGCAGCTGCAGCTCCGGTGACAGATGCATCAGTTATAACAGCATGATGTGGCTCGTTTTCTTGCACTGAGATGTCTGCTGTCATAGTATCATTGACTTGCTGCTGTCCCTGTGCGACCCTCTCCCTCCTTTGGTCATCAGCTTGATCTGTATTCACCTCCGGAAGCCTAAGCTTCTTTCTCTGATTCCCCCATTTTGAATTCAATGCCATGTCCCTCGCCCTCTTCTGCTGGACATCACCTATTGTTGCACACTCGGGGAGCACGGCCTCTTTTGCTGCGCAGTCTTTTTCAGCAACATTTGTGACTGTAACATTTGATGATGAACCTTGTTTTGCTCCAACAACATCATCTGCTGCAGATCCCTCTTTTGTTGTTGCAGCCTCTCTTGCTCCAACAACAGCATCTTTACATGACGAATCTTTTGCTGTCACCTCTATAGATGAAGGTTGTTCTGCTACAACATCAGCTTGTTTTGCTCCAACAGCAGCAGTTGCAGTAACAATGGTTCCACTTGCAACAGGCGCCGGCTTGTTCTTCTTCCTCAGAACTTTTTTTATAACAGTTGCAGGTTTGGTTGCCTTATCCATAACCTCCTTCCCATTTGGTTTACTCCTCTGTACCTCTCCCACTTTTGCTACACGCGCTTGCACCACCCTATCTTTCTTTGCACCATCATTTTGTCCAGCAGCGGTCTTGTTTGGTGCATCCTCCTGCTGCGATGGAAAATCTTTCTGCACGTCTCTATGCTGGTGTGATGAAGTGTCCGTTGAAAACACAAAGCTTGGGCCATCACCTTCTCTCATAGCAGCATCAACATCGTTCAGCAAAGAAGCCATGCGTTTTGCATGCACAAGTTTCAGACCTTGGTTAAGTTGCTTGAGTGTATCATCAACATCAGTAGCAAAAAGGATCTTATGCTTCCCATACAAACACTTGAACCTAGGAGGAACCTGTAAGCAAAAAAGTAAAAATGTGATACTGTCAGCAAATATTGTATGTTAGCATATAATAATAACTAAGACAGCAAAACAAAACCACTATTGATGCAAATTATGCCAACTAAGACAACATTTTCATCTAAAAAACACAGCATTGTTAGAAAACATCAGGGAGCACAAAATGAAAAAAGTGGTAGCAACTTATGTGTACTAATGATTTACAAAAAAATAACTAAAGCAACAAAACAGAAAAATCTTCATGGATTTTTCTGAAAGTATACCTCTAAATCCTGCATACCAGGGAACTCAATCCACTCCTTCAGGGATGCTGACGGGTTGACTTCAAAATCTTCTACAGTAGCATTGCTAGGTCCTGGTACTGAACCATAGATTGTTTTCGAGGATTCCAGAAACTGCACAAAAAAATACAATTGTTGCATAAGTAAAAAATAACACACAAAAAAAGAAAAGAATAGAAGGAAAAGGAATAAGGAGTGCAGTGCATTACAGGACGCTTCCCAAATATAGTCTTGTTTTTGGGGTCCTCTAGGTCGATTTCAGCTATGAAATTGAAGTCCTTGTTTTTCACAAAGCATGCTCTAGGGAGAGAATAGTTAATGCGGTGCGAGTTTGCTGGGATATCAAGATGGTCCATGTATATAATCTATGAACAAAAAAATAGTTTAGGTCAGGCAATGCTGCAAAAGACAATAAAAAAAGCTATGATCCAACCCACAAAAGAACAGTACGACCATATGCTACAATATAAGTCCATATAAGCTACATAAAAGATTCAACATATGCTACGATATATGTCGATCTATGCTACACCATAAGCAAAGCAAAAAACATAAAATAAGGGATCACTTACAGCAAGCACAGGCAGGGGTCCGCATATCCAGAAATCAAATTTCGCTGATTCCTTGTCCAAAACCAGAGGCCTTGCCTTCATAAGTTGAATTTTTTCTACATAATACATAGCCAACTCCAATATGTGCTCATCCCAGTCGAACTCATGCACCTTCTTTGGAACATCCATGCTACCCAGGTAGTCCAAAGACATCATATTACCAGAGCCAGGGTGCAACACGGTAGAACAACAGAGCAGGTCCCAGTGCCTGATTACCGCATCTTCATCAGTAGGGTCCTGCGCCTTCAGCAAGTCTGCTACATTCGATATGGGGAGGCGGGTGAGGTCGCCTTTGTACCAATTTTTAATTTCAGAGTTGACACTCTTCGTCAAAAGCTGAACTGGCTTGCTCCCGGAGCGTAAATTGAAAACTTTGCTCACCATGTCCTTCGTGAACACTATCCTTTTGCCACCATAGTTGAATTCACGAAGCTTAGCAGTTGTGTGGACAGCAATGAAATCAATAAGCTCATTCGGCACCTGGAACGGAGAAACATCCAGCAACGAGGCGAAAGCACTATGCTTCTTGATTATGTCCCTCTTGTCCTGAGTAAGACCTTTTGCAATGCCGTGCAAACGCTTGGCAGCAAAACGATCCTTAGAAATCCACTGCTCAACATCACTCATCTTCTGAAGAAATGCAGCAATAAACAACAAAAAAATCAGTAGCTGCAGATAAGCATTTGGGGGGACCTAATGAAGCATAACCTCTATACATAAAACAGCAAAACAGAAGCTTGCTAATCAGACCTACCACATACAGCAAAAACTTGTAGCAAGCAAAATACTTGTAGCAATAAAAAACTCATGGGATTTGGAAACTTTTGCAACATACAGCAATTTACTCATGGTGGATATCAACATAAAGCCAAAAACATTACAACAAAACACTTGTAGCAAGTAAAAACTATTGTAGCAAACAAATACTTGTAGCAAGCAAAATCCTCATGGGAATTAGAAACTTCTGCAACATACATCAATTTACTCATGGTGGATAGCAAAACATACAGCAAAAATAATCATGAAAAATAGCAAAAAAAAAAACATAAACAGCAATTCATGATCAGTTCACGTAAATCTAACAACATAGAACATGGATTTGTCTCTGACATTGCACAACTACATAAGCATGGGCATGGATGAACTGAACCACACTTTGGGGGCGAAAATTAGAAACATAACAGTAACAGATAGAATGCTATAGAGAATTGGGGGAGAGCACACACCGTAATTTGTTGGTTCACCGGTGGAAACCCTAATTAAACCGTCGAAGCGCTCGTCGGGTAAAGCTCCAGATCGCCTGAAACCCTAGAAAATCGAGATGATGAGATTCAGACGCAAAATAGACAAAAAATCCACAAACGATTCGCAAAAAAGCGAGGGTGCGACGGAGGACGAGGAACTCACGGTGGAGCGAGCGCGGAGCTGTCGAAGAAGCACGGGCTTCAGGGCGGCGCGCAGGTAGCTCCGGCGCCGTTGAGCGGCGGTTCGGACCAGGAGAACTCGCGGACTAACAGCGAAGGACGGGGGAGAAGCACGTAACGCGGGGGGAGGGTTGGACAGAGGCGCAGCAGAACGACGGCGGCGCGCGCGGGTGAGCTCGCAACGACGCCGCTCCGTTCGCAGCGGCGCGTCCGAGAGAGACGATGCGGGGGACGGAAATGGAAACCGCTGTGTTGCAGCAAAAGTTGGTGTAGTAATTTGGACATGCGACGTGGTCGACGTGGATGCGCGACAGCCACGAGATGCAACGGATCGGACGGCGAGCGAGGGGGAGGATGGTTGCTAGAGATCCCCCGGGTGATCACAACCCTTTTCCATCATATCATCGTCGATTGATCGATTGATGCAGTATATCTTTATATGTGGTTGTTGCTGGTTGGTAGGAGGATGATATCACCGACAACGGAACCAGATCAATGTGTTCCGATCTCCGACGCGGGGCAAAGCCTTTTTTGGGCTCCGGAGTCCGGACGGACGGGAGTTGCGGGTCGTGCTTCCCCTGAATTATTATTACTGCATAGTATATTGCACTTGAGATAGTAGTACTTTCGGAGCAAAATCCGTGTCCTGGCCACTGTTCAAGATATCTTCTGATATTCCGATAAATCGTATGATTTATCGCTTCTCAGTGTCTGACCGATAAGATAAATCGGCCGATAAATCAGCCGATTTACCCCTTATCTTGGGTCGACCGATAAGTTCCCGATAGGCGATACCCCCAACCCGACGTTCGACACCTCTCGGGTCGCCCCCCACCCGGGCGACTCCGGAGGCGCCCCGAGCCGCCGCCAGAGTTCTCCCCCCGTTCGGCCTCTCCCCCCGCCGCCGCCAGCGGTCGCCGCCGGGCGTTGCCCGTGCGGGGACAGCGAGGATCCATCTCCATGGCGGCGGCGAGGATCTTCCCCATCGTTGCGGCGGCGGATCTGGTCTTCTTTGGCGGCGTCGTCCTCTGGGCGCGGCGCGGGAGGACGGGAATCGGCGCCCTGCGGATGGGACTCCGTGGCTGCGGCAACCTCGCTCCAGGATGGGGACGGGCCTATGGAGCGGCGGTGAAGTGGTTGGCGGTGCGGCGGAGATCTACCACGGCGGCGCGTTGACCGGCGGCGGGGGCTCCTCCTTGCTGCGCGGTTCGGCCGGATCCGGCGGAAGATCGCCCCTGTTCTGCCGTCTTCTTCCTCATCTCCGGTGGGTCGGAACGGCGGATCCAACAGGGTGCCGGCGGATGGCGAGGGGGCTACTAGCTTGGCTTGAATAAAGGTGGTGGTCCTCGGGTTCCAAATCGCGAGAAGACGAAGATCTGCTTGACGCTGGTACCTTGATCTGGCAAGAGTGTCGTGTTTCGGAAGGCTCCGCCGGTGATCTTTCGTGGGATAATTCCTAGAGATTGTTGGATCGGAGGGATTCGGTCGTGTCGGAGGGAGCGGCGTGAAGCTCTGCTTCTGTGCCATCATGGGCAAATCCATGGTGTAGTCAGAGGCGGGGAATGTCATGAAAGCTAAGATTAAAGGACTAGCAAATGGCGATTGGAGGCTTTGCGATGATGAGGAACTTGCTTGGAGTTGCAGGAGGCGGAGCAGCGGCATGTTAGTGGGGGCAACATCACGGGTGAAGTTCAAAGTCCTACCTTTCAGGGTGAAAATCCAAGGTCTGGCCTTAATTGGTTGTGCCTGGCAATGGTCTTGCTGAAGACATTGTTTTGAGAGCGGGACTATCTTCAGGGTGAAAACCCAAGGTCTGGCCTTAATTGGTTGTGCCTGGCACTGTTCTTCTTGAAGGCGTTGCTTTTGAAGAATTGGACATCAGGTGGTGTCTTGGTGGTGGTTGTGCGGCTGCTGCAAGGACTGTAACTCTGTAGCGGGACTTTTCTTTTTATTTCTTCTTCTTATTGTCTTTCGGCTGTGTGCATCCGTAATAGCTTTGGTTATTGCGTTGTTGCAGAGGCTGAGTGTAATTTGTATCTCCGCGATATTAATAAACACTCTTTATCTAAAAAAAGGCGATACCCCCAACATTGGTCCTGGCCAATCATTGAGGGAAAAATAAAGGGGAAGGACGTACTAATTAAGGATCATTAACAAGGAAAGCCTTAGGTTGATCTGGGCACGAAACATAAATACTATAGAGAGATTGCGCTCACAGTTTCGGTAGCTGGAACGGCCAAGCGACTGATACGGTACCCGTACCTACCATTTTGTCCAACAACATGAGGTGTGGCGGGACACAATACTGTATTGCAGCAGCATGTCCTGTTCCTCCGCATTTCTTCAGTGCATGTGACCTTGAGACACCTCTACTCTCAGAAATTGCAAATCCTCGTTAATGGCAACCACCAGCGAGTTAATACAAAACAGCAGCAAACAGAATTTTGCCTAACCGGATGATCTTGGTGCAACTAGAGAATCAGTTAGGAGCAGCGGTTACTCGTTAGGTCAGAGGCTTTATTAGTGCCCAAACACGTACTGGAACCAAGTTCGGCGTGCCACTGGGAAGAAGCATATTTGTTTGACCTTTACACAATTCTTTTATTTTTTCAGTTCTTTTTTCCAAAAAGTAAACGAGGAGCTGTGTTTTCCAGAACATCAAGATCTCGAGGAATCTTGGGGCTGTTGATGTGTAACTGTTGATACTTCCAAGATGTTGTTATTGTAATGTATTTCTACAACTACACTCCAAGAATATTAGGTGACTGTCGCAGTTTCGGCATGGCAATACCGTAAAGATTAGGAGACGGCAGCTATTGTGTTGTGCTGTATTGTACCTTCTATCTTATCTTTGTACTGTACTTGTACAACTGCACAGCAGAAAGATTAGGAGACGGTCGCAGTTTTTGGCATGGCAATACAGTAAAGTCGTTGCAAACACTTTGCACTGCCCGGTGCCTATACTGTAGTGCAGCTTTCAGGTAAGCGTTGCCCTGCCCGATATTCCTCTCTACAGTACGGCCTGTGCACGGTGTTTTGTCTTGCGGTCCTGTAACTGTGAGAGCAGCAGAGGCGAAAGTATGGTGCGAGCGGTCAGGCCGTGGCTAGGAAAGCTGAGACACCAAAGATGGACTGTCAGATGGAAATGGGCCTAGTCAACTCGTGAAATAGTCCGGTCTGTTGGGACAGGTGCATTGGTGTATTTTTTGACAAATCTGGCCCTTTTGAGTAACTAAACACATATATGGCCTCTTCACAAAACTATTTTCAAATCTGGCCTCTTTAGGTCGGCGCAAAAGAGGATGGAGCTGAACTTATTCAGTTCGGCGCCATCCAGAAAGTTTCACAATTTTTCTAAGGATTTAAAAAAATTAAAACGGGGGGTCGGCGCCAATAAGAATGGAGCCGACATGTACAGGTCGGCGCCATCCTCAATGGAGCCGACTTCAGGGGCCAGATTTGATAATAGTTTCGCAGAGGGGCCATATTCGTCATTACTTTCGTAAAAGGGATAGATTTCACAAAAAATACTGCATCGGTATGGGAAGGAGTCAAGAACGGATGATAATAACTGACAAGCAGATGCAGAGTGCTACTTACTCCCTGAAGAACACTGACGGAACATAGTCATAGTAGTGCCTCCGCTCTGCCATGTTTTTTATGGTCTCGGTTATATGTTTGTTCCATGCCATGTGTTTATTTTTCGGATTGAGGCAACCCGAGCTCCCGATTTCATGAAAATAGCTATGCTGCCATCGCGACATTGTCCAATGGTCCAGTGTTGCTCGAGAAACTAACCAGGAATTGAAGACTGCTCATCATTTCATTCTTGTCTCCACCCTACCTACTGCAGCCGTGCACGGTTAAAGGTTAGGTTGGAGACCAGAGTACAACGCGGCCATTCTTTGACTTTCTTTACTGCCGGAGGCATCCTGTCATGTGCTTTCCGTGTCTGCGTCTGTGTGTTACAGGCTGTCTTGACTTGCGGTAGCTGTTGCCTCCTGGCTGAGAGACCCGGTAAAGCTGCTCCCTAGCTTTTGACAGTGAAGTTGTAATAGCTGGTGTCTGATGACTTTCATCAGTCATACAGTATTTGCTGCTGCACTCGCAGGGAACCAGTGCTCCGTTCGTCAAATTTGACGGGTTTACTTTTGACTCCAGTGAACTTATATATCATCTGCATATGACAGCTCCTCGGTGAAAAGGTGCAGCCACGAGAATTGTAGTGCGCTGTGAGTTTGCACCCGCCAAAGAACATTGCGAATGTACCGTGTACAAGGTGCGCCAAGGCAAAGGGCCGAACGGTTCTTCCGTACAGGCCGTAAATGGGTACGGAAGGGAGGTGGGCTACAACTATACACGCGGGCTTAAACAAGGAACTGAACGCAGGTGCACGGAAAAAGGTCCACGAGAAACCGCGCGTGTGCGCTCAAGGGTCGACAACTCCTGAAGCGTCCCGCCTGGCCCAGCTAGTTTTTCCATTGTTTTCGCTGTGTCCGCCCCCCCCCCCCCCCCCCCCCTCTTTTACGTCTTCTTTTGCTTGTTTCCTTTTTCTTTTTCCAATTTTAGTTTTTTCCTTTGGATACTTATCTTTTTCACCCTTCTATTTATTTTACGTGTTTTTTTAGATTCTTATGATTATTATCCGTGTAATGAGTGAATATTTTTTGAGTTTGTTACTCTAAACTATGTGGTTATTTTTTACCTCGTATGAATTTTTTAAAGCCATGCACAATTATTTTAATTTTTCGTATAATTATTTTCTTCATATGAATATTTTGATCTCAATGGACATTCTTTCTCAACTTTATATATACATATATTTCATAAACAAGCTATTTTTAAACATATGAATTTTCAAATTTATATAAAAAATGTTGTAGACGATAGCAAAGAAACGACGAAGAGCGGAACGATCAAACCAAAGGGGACACGAGATTTTAACGTGGAAAACCTCTCCAAACAAAGGAGAGGAAAAAACCACGGGCGCCAGCCAGCAATACTTCACTATATCGGGTGAAGTTACAAACGCCGTGGGTTTACAATGTGTGGCTTTCCCCAAAACGGCGGCTTACAAGAGGAATAAATAGAAGCATCAAACCCTAGGTCGGCTGCAGTCCAACCCGGAATCAATCCCACCTCGGCGGTAGTACCGCTTAACCCAGCGGTACTAGCGCTGGGGTGGGCTGGTTCGTCTCTTCCCACCTCAGCGGTACCGGCGGCGGTACCGCCAGCGGTACCAGTCGGTACCGGACAAACGCGTCAGACGGCCATTCTGGCGGTAGCGGTAGCGGTGGCGGCAGCTCTCGAGCGGTAGTACCGCTTAACCCAGCGGTACTACCGCTGGAATTTGGAACACCATAAAACAACACTCCACCTTGAGACAAATTCCATCTTGTAGCATGAATGAGAACCTTCACCCTGAAAACAACAAAGAAACACCTTCGGCGCCAAATAGCCTCTTGGTCTAGACAGTGATACCAACTAAGCCCGAGCAAAGCTCGAACTTAGTAACAGGAACTGGTGCATACCTTCAGCTTACCTTTTGCAACAACATCACGCACATAATGGTATTTGACGTCAATGTGCTTTGTTCTCTCATGGAACATCTGATCCTTGGTAAGGTAAATAGCACTCTGACTATCACAAAACAGGTTAATGCAAGTATCATCTCCACAAAGCTCAGCAAACAAACCTTTCAGCCAAACCGATTCTTTACATGCTTCAGCAATAGCCATGTACTCTGCTTCAGTGGTAGACTGGGCAACAACAGATTGTAACGTTGCCCTCCAACTCACGGCACAACCACCAAGCGTGAACACATAACCTGTGAGGGATCTCCTCTTATCCAAATCGGCAGCAAAATCTGAATCCACATAGCCTACGAGTCCCTCATCAGTCTTGCCGAACTTGAGGCAAGCATTGGATGTGCCACGAAGGTACCTGAAAATCCACTGAACAGCCTTCCAATGTTCTTTACCAGGATTAGCCATATATCTACTAACCAAACTCATAGCATATGATAAATCTGGACGTGAGCAAACCATGGCATACATTAAAGAACCAACAGCACTAGAATATGGAACTCTAGACATGTACTCAAAATCCTCATCCGTACTAGGACATTGTTCAGCTGACAATTTAAAGTGAGGAGCAATAGGAGTACTAACAGACTTTGCATCATGCATGTTAAAACGATGAAGAACTTTCTTAATGTAATTTTGCTGACTAAGAAACAACAAACCAGAATTTCTGTCACGGGTAATCTCCATACCTAGAATTTTCTTAGCAGCACCAAGATCCTTCATCTCAAACTCGCTACTCAACTGTGACTTGAGAGCAGCGATATCTTTCTTGCTCTTGGCAGCAATCAACATATCATCAACATATAATAACAGGTATATAGGTGATCCATTAACAAACTTAATGTACACACAGCTATCAAATTCAGACCTCTTAAAGCCATGTGACAACATAAAAGAATCAAACCTTTTATACCACTGACGAGGAGATTGTTTCAAACCGTATAAGGACCTTTTCAACTTACACACAAGATCCTCCTTACCGGCACTATGAACCCTTCTGGCTGGTCCATGTATATCTCCTCCTCCAACTCTCCATGCAGAAACGCAGTCTTTACATCTAACTGCTCAAGCTCAAGATCACGCATAGCAACAATACCAAAAATGTACGAATTGAACTATGCTTAACAACTGGAGAGAAAACATCATTATAATCAACACCTGGAATTTGACTGAAGCCTTTTGCAACTAACCTTGCCTTAAACCTCGGAGGCTCGCTAGGAGATAAACCCTCCTTTCTCTTGAAGATCCACTTACAGCGGACTGCCTTCTTTTTCTTAGGCAAGCGCACAACTTCCCATGTGCCATTCTTATCGAGTGACTGCATTTCTTCTTGCATAGCAGCAAGCCACTTCTCGCGGTCACCGGAACCAATAGCTTCAGTATAGGTGGACGGCTCATGTCCGTGCTCCACCTGTTCTGCACAACTCAGAGCATAATCAACAATGTTACACTCTTCAATTAAACGTGGTCGAGGACCACAATTCCTCCTGTTCCTACGAGCAGCAATAGACTGTTGTGGCTGCAAAACAGGGGGTGAGTTCTGAACATTATTATTATCAGAATCAGAAGAATCAGAATCATCAGAACCAGCAGAATCAGGATCAGAATCATCTGAAGTAGCAGCACCATCATTGTCAACAGTGACATTTTCCTTTTCAACAGAGTGCTCCACCTCGACACGAACCTGCTCCTCAGAAAAATCTGGCAAAACATCTGAGGACAACTTATCAAAGTACATAACAGATTCATTGAAAACAACACTCCTGCTCAAAATCTTTTAGTTTCGGGATTCCACAACTTGTATCCTTTTACACCCGAACCATAACCAATGAACACACACTTAATAGCTCTCGGCTCTAACTTTCCATTATCAACATGAGCATAAGCAGTGCAGCCGAAAACTTTAAGTTGTGAATAATCAGCAGGAGTATCTGACCATACCTCAATGGGAGTTTTCTTGTCGAGGGGAATAGATGGTGACCTGTTTATCAAGTAGCAGGCGGTGGCAGCCGCCTCAGCCCAAAAACGCTTACTCATGCGAGCGTTGGAGATCATGCAGCGAGCCTTGGAGATGATGGTCCTGTTCATCCGCTCCGCTACACCATTCTGCTGAGGCGTGTACGGGATGGTGAGGTGCCTGACAATGCCTTCTTTCCTGCAATAATCATTAAAGGCATTCGAACAAAATTCGCCACCATTGTCAGTACGAAGTAATTTCACCTTCCTTTCTGTTTGCCTTTCAATCATAGCTTTCCACTCTTTAAAAGCAGCAAACGTATCATCCTTATTTTTCATGAAATAAGGCCAAACTCTTCTAGAGTAATCATCAATAATGGTAAGCATATAACGAGCACCACCATAAGAGGGCTTACGAGATGGCCCCCAAACATCAGCATGTACATAATCAAGTGTACCTTTGGTGGTGTGACAGAAGCATTAAACTTAACTCTTGTGTGCTTACCGAAAATGCAGTGTTCACAGAACTGCATCTTACCCAAACTGCATCCTTGCAGCAAGTCTCTCTTGATCAATTCTGCCATACCAAGTTCACTCATATGTCCAAGACGCTTATGCCAAAGGTTAGTTTTACTAGCGTCATCATGAGAAACAGCAGCAACAGTACCAGATAACGTGCTACCTCTAAGAACATATAACTTAGCAGAATTCATATCACCAACCATAACTATGAGAGAACCTTTTGATACCTTTAGGAGTTTATTTCCTCCTTTGTACTTGTACCCGTCACAGTCAAGGGTACTGAGCGAGATCAAATTTCTTGCCATGGTTGGTATGTGTTTCACTCCCGTCAACGTGCGTGTCATACCGTCATGTGTCTTGACCTGAACGGAACCAACGCCAACAATGTTGCATTGCTGGTCGTTCCCACACGCACGAAATCTCCAGTCTGCACTAACTCATAAGAACTGAACCAATCTTTGTTACAGCAAATATGAAAAGAACATGCAGTATCTAGAATCCATTCATCCTGACGAGAAACACATGCAGCTAAAACAGCTAGGCATCGCCATCAGAACTACCATCAACAACAAGCCTCACCGGTATTATTACCTTCATTATTTTTCGGTTGGTAAGTACCTTTTCTTTTCTCCTTGTTCTGCAACTTCCAACAATCATCAATGACATGATTAGATTTCTTACAATACCTGCAGAACTTGTCTCGTCCTTTGACTTTGAGCGACTCTGTCACCCTTGCTCTTGTCTCTGTTGTTGTTGTGGTAGTGGTTATCTCGCTGCTCAGGCCTCCCTCGGACCTGCAAAGCATCGCCCTTGGAGGACGACGACTCCTCTTTCTGTACCATACCTTTCATCTTTTCCCTGGCAAGCAGGGCCTCATATACTTCCGCGGTGGTTAGTTCATCACGGCTTAACAGTATGGTATCACGAAAATTTGCAAAGGAATTTGGCAGCGAGCATAGAAGTAAAAGTGCTAGATCTTCATCATCGTACTTTACCTCCATCGACACTAGGTCAGAAACGATCTCCTTAAAGATCGATAAGTGATTCATTACCGAACCACCTTCTTGCAACTTGTGCGTGAACAACTTCATCTTCACATGCATCTTGCTGGTGAGATCTTTGGACATGCAGATCGACTCCAGCTTAGCCCACAGTGCCGCTGCGGTTTTCTCCTGGAGTACTTCTTGCAGAATATCATTAGATAGATGAAGTTGAATAAGCGATAAAGCCTTACGGTCTTTCCGCTTCTCATCGGCGGTCCATGCCGCCGCATCCTTGTCGCCGAATTTCTCCAGCGCCTCGTCAAGATCATTGGACTGTGCGAGGATCGCACGCATCTTGACCTGCCACAGCGAAATCTCGTCTTGTAGTCCAGCGCCGGTAGATCGAACTTCATCGATGCCATCCAAAACCCTAATCTGAAAACAGATCTGAAACAGGGCTCTGATACCACTTGTTGTAAACGATAGCAAAGAAACGACGAAGAGCGGAACGATCAAACCAAAGGGGACACGAGATTTAACGTGGAAAACCTCTCCAAACAAAGGAGAGGAAAAAACCACGGGCGCCAGCCAGCAATACTTCACTATATCGGGTGAGGTTACAAACGCCGTGGGTTTACAATGTGTGGCTTACCCCAAAACGGCGGCTTACAAGAGGAATAAATAGAAGCATCAAACCCTAGGTCGGCTGCAGTCCAACCCGGAATCAATCCCACCTCGGCGGTAGTACCGCTTAACCCAGCGGTACTACCGCTGGGGTGGGCTGGTTCGTCTCTTCCCACCTCAGCGGTACCGGCGGCGGTACCGCCAGCGGTACCAGTCGGTACCGGACAAACGCGTCAGACGGCCATTCTGGCGGTAGCGGAGGCGGTAGCGGTGGCGGCAGCTCTCGAGCGGTAGTACCGCTTAACCCAGCGGTACTACCGCTGGAATTTGGAACACCATAAAACAACAAAAAACATACTAGAAGATGCAAACCATGTGGGAACCCCTTCAAACGTTGGCTGGCTAATGAGCACATTAAGCTTCAAATAGGAGCACCCCAGAGAACGGTGGGGATTCGGGGTAATACATTTGCTGGTATTTGGTCCATGTGAGATAGCACAGGGTCAATCATCTCTGAAACCGAAATCTCTAAAAAAAAAGCCAACCTTATGGAAGGTTCGTTCATAGATGCTCTCTTCGTGCCACATGTTGCGTTATCCTCCCTTGTGTCTCGTGTGAGATGTCTCTCTACCCGCCACTTGTCGTAATGAGAAAAGAAGTGAGATGGGGATGCGAGAGAGATACATGGATGTGGAAGGCTAAATTTCTGCATTAGTTTTGAGAGACAAAAATTCGAACAAAATATCTTTTGAATAGAGCATCCAAATTGTGAGCAGTTCTCAGTTCTCACTATTTCCTTCCTCGCATCAAGATTTTTGAAAATAAATTTCATGTTGATAGGTTTTGATGATATTTTCCATATGAATAACCATTATGCTTGTGAGCTTTGTTCGAGCTAGCTTTTGTCTTCACTTTTTTTTCCCTGGATGCATATAGGTGTACTTGTGTATATATTATTTGGGCTAGCTCCTTGACACTTGGGGCCAGGGCTGTCACCCTCGATCGGCCTTGCTCGACATCTATTCGTCCCTTCGCAACTAAAGATCGTTATCACATAGAAGTATTAGTTAAAACAAATAGAAAATATGTAAAAAAAATTACAAATTAAATGTTCTATTGAAATTATGCTGTCAACACAAAAGTAAAAAATGACTTAATAAGGGCATGCACAGTCTAAGGTGTATAGAAAGATGTTTTAGAAAATAAATCGGTTTTTTCTTAAGCAGTAATGCTTATTTCAGAAAAAAAACAATGCTTAACTAGGCACAACTCCTATCGAAATAAGCACCGGTGTTTAAGAAAAAAGCTGGTTTATTTTTGTAAACACCTCTCAAAGCATTTTGCATTGTATAGAACTTACTTTGTTGTTAGTGTTATCGTTGTTATTATTTGAAAAACTATTGCGTCGAGCATGAGTGCAAAATCTCACATTCTTAATTTGATTGCATGAATTAGACCGTCTTCCCTTTCGGTTTGTTTGGATGTTTGTATTCAGCCTTGACATTGGATATTCGGAGCATTCGTCCGAATATCGCGAATGTCGCTGTTTAGATGTGCTTAGCATTCAAGCTGGACTTTCGTGCTCAATATCGAGCGAGGTCGCGCGGAGGCCAAACATAAAAATCATAGTCTCACATAGAACTCAATTCCACACTTTGACCATCCAAACAGCTTTTGACATTCTACATCAATATCTTGTCTGGGGTCGAATATCTAACACATCCAAAAAGAATTATTGAAATTCAGTCTCAATATCAATATCCTGGATATTAGACATTCAGCTCAATATAATATCTAGCCTCCCAATGCAAACATCCAAACAGAGCATTTGTGTTTTTGAAATTTTCTCACGGCGTTGTTGTTTCAATGCAAACTGAAGCGGGAGGACAACATAGTTGACCAACGTCGGAGGGTGGTGAGGCTGTAGGACAGAGGGGTAGATCGACATGAATAAATATGTCAGTTTATTTTCTTGCAAGCTGAGAGTTTTGTTTTTGAAACTTACTTTATTTTCTTGCAAGCTGAGAGTTGAGAAGGAGACAAACAACAAGCTGGAAGTGAATCAGAACGTTTTCAAAGAGAGAGAAGATGAAGCGGAAAAGAAATACATCAATGTTTGTTCTCATTAAATACGTCAATGTTTGTCATGAATCCCGACTTACTGAATCCCACAAAGGTGTCAACAATATGGAACAATCCCTATACCGATACTTTTTATGTACTCCGTGTGTTATTTCTTTTTATGTAGTAATGCACGTGTATTTATGCGTATATATATATAGAGTAGTTGCCTAAATAAACAAACAATCGAGATACATGTCCAACTAAAATGCTCTTCTGGCACAACATGAAGGCACACATCAATGGTGGCAAGACACTGCAACCATAGGAGCATAATTTCAGAGTAGTTTCTTTAAGAAATAATAAAAGGAATTACAAAACCGGTTTTGCCGATTTTAGGAAGCTATCTTGGCAAGGAGCTCCTTGAAAAGAGAGGGGGCAGGTTCAAACTATGATGTCCAAGCCGTCGGTCGCCATTATCTCTTTCAGATTACTAGGAGTTTTGAGAAACTCAAGACATATCTCCTTTTATCCAGTGCATATGTGCTGCTTAGCTAGAGTAAGAATAGTTGCCACCGAGGTCACGTTTATGTGTCGGCATAACTTTTCTTCACAAAGTACTTTCAGCCTTTGAAGGTCATATCTATCTGCTGCTACAAGCAAGTGTTGTAACCAGAATGCTTCCTCGCCTTCTCCTTCCTCCTCCACCATGTCTATCTCCATCTCGGGCAGTGAGTCGGTGTAAACAAAGCTGAGCAAGGCCCGAAACACGTTTGCTTCCATCTCCTCTACATGTATGATACTTTTTATAGTGCCCTCCTTCATTGGGCCAAAAAGCTCTGCCTTGAAGACAGGGGACCGAGCTGCGAGCACGCACCGGTGGGCAACAAACATCTCACCGGCCACTTCGAATGTCACATCAGTGCCCTCCTTGGATTGTAGAAGATCGGCGATATGTAGTTGTATGCGAGAAGGTGGTACCTTAATGAATAGATCGGCGGTGGTAACAATGGCGAGGTCACAACGGATGACGAAACAGTCATCATTTAGATGCTTCGATTTCTCAAGGGATTCTCTGCTCATGAAATTCTTATAACCCCATGAGGAAGTATAGCTGGAGAAGTTGGTTGGCTTTTTTGCACGAAAATATGCTGAATTTTGCTTCTCAAGCTGCTGGATGAAACTAAATCAGTAGTGTACCTTGAGAGCCTCTGCAACATCTGTATCAAGAAGACGAAGAAACAGAGATATAGAGGCGGCAGCCTCCAAGTCACTGCCATTAGGATAGTAGTATATATATGCACCACCGATGGCCTCCTACCATGAAAGGGAGAGAGACGATCATCGTGCCAATGGGTGAAATGGCTCTGGAACGCCAGTAGCCGTTGACCGCTAGCAGGTGGTACCCGCTGGCCGTGGAAGCATCAATGGTGTGGCCGACAGCCTTTGCCGTTTCCGACGATAGACAAGCCGGTAAATGCCATGGCAGATGGGTAATTGGGCAGAATTTATAACTGAACCCTGATCTGTAGTTCTGTACTATGTGCCGCACGCGCACCCTGTTAAAGAGGGTGAATTCGAGTGTAATGCCGCTCGGCTTCCTTTGCTCCTGCTTCCAACTTTCCGAAACTCGATGCTCCTGTAAGAGTCGCCGGAGTTCAGGATCAATAAACGATGCGCGGGCGGACAGAATTTGGTGCTCTGCAACCGGCGACTTTGCTTTGTTCCTTATTGCTCCTCTCAATGTTTAACACGCTACCTGCCGTGTATCAGTGTAAATACGCATGAACAGGCTAAGTCCACAACGCACTCGGACTCCTAACTTGAAGCGGACACGGAAAAACACTGCTACTAAACGCCACGTGCACAAACAACTTTAAAATGAAACTAACCAGCCGCCCATTGGAGTAGGACACGGATAAGAAGTTTTATATTTGGAACGGCATGATTTCGGAGTATGTTAACGGTGGGGTATTTGTCTCCGTCTATAGTCAAGGAGATTTGGATTTGTTAAAATTGATGCAGAATTTCTAATGAACCCTCAGTTAGTAATCAATTCTGATAATAGAAAAAGGTTCCCAATTTACATAAGTTACTAAATCTATAACTTGGATGGACTGAATCTGAAATTAATGTTAGAGAAGGAGTTTCGATTTGAATCATTTAACAGATGTGACAGAACAGACCATCCAATTGCTTAACAGTTCTAACCAGATCCACAATTTATATGACATGCTCCTATTAAAACTAACAATAGTACAAAATATTAGTACTAATAATCCTTGAGGGAAGCTAGATTGGCAATGATATATTCGAGAACAAAATGACATCATGTAGCTGGACCGACCCATCGTCATGCCTTTTCCCACCTGAACTGCTACCTGAAAGAAACAAAAAGGTCTCATGTCATAACGGATGAAGAAAGACAGTGCAAACAGTATATCTATGAATGAGAAACATAAATCAAGGACAAGTGCACAGGATCATCAAAGTAAACTGTCTTTCTAGCACATAACGAAGGCACATCAAACGGCGTAACCTAGAACGTGGATTTCACAGTAGTATCTTTAAGGAGTAGAGGAAATACTGACCCTTTTTGTCGATTTTAACAAACAAGCTTGGCAATTAGCTCCTTGAGAAGAGAGGGGCAGGTTCTAGTTATGTCCTCCAAACCGTCAGTCGCTACTATCGCTTTCAAATTAGCGGGAGTCTTGAGGAACTCAAAACATACCTCCTTCAATCCATGACAGTTGTGTTGCTCAGCTAGAGTAAGAATAGTAGTCACCGAGCTCATGTCAATGTGTTCGCACAACTTTTCTTCACATAGCACTTTCAGCCTTTGGAGATCGTATCTATCTGCTGCTGCAAGCAAGTGTTGCAGCCACAATACCTCCTGGGCTTCTCCTTCCTTCTGCACCATATCTACCTCCATCATGGGAAATGAGTCAGTGTACATAAAGCTAAGCAAGGCACTGAACACTTTTGTTTCCATGTCTTCTATATGTATGACACTTGCTATTTTCCCCTCCTTCATGGTGCCAAAGAGCTCTGCCTTGAAGACCATAGACCGAGCCGCAAGCACACATCGGTGGGCAACGAACGTCTCACCACCAACCTTAAATGTCACGTCCGCGCCCTCCCTGGATAGGAGGAGGTCACTCATATGCTGTTGTATGCTAGAAGGCGGCACCTTAATGAAGAGATCAACAGTAGTGGCAATCGCAAGGTCACAACGGATGATGAGACAGTCGTCCTTCAGATGCTTTGATTCCTCAAGAGCGTCTCTCTTCATGAAATCCCTGTAACCCCTACTTGTAGAAGCGCTGGAGAAGTTGCTTGGCTCTAATGCACACATATATGCTTGATCTTGCTTCTCAAGCTCGTTGACAAAGCTAAATCCATACCGCACCTTCAGAGTCTCTGAGACATTTTTATCAACAAGGGAAAGAAAGAGAGACATAGAGTCGGCACAGTCCCAGGTGCCATTAGGATAGTACTTTATGCACCAACAATGGCCTCCAACCATGAAAGGGAGAGAGACAATCGCCGTGCTTTTAGGTGCAGCAGCTTTGGTACGCAAGTAGCCATTGACCACAAGCAGGTGGTGCCCGCTGGCCGTGGCAACGCTGATGGAGTGGCCGATAGCCTTGCAATTGCCATCGCCGATGACAGACACGCCGGCGAATGACATGGCAAATGGGTAATTCTTTTAACTGAATCTTATAGGATCGGATTATGTGCTGGACTGCCGAGTAGTGTAGCCGACTAATTAGCCACAGCGACCGTGCAATCTTTCACGGTACCCGTTACTGAGAGATGCAACTTCTTTAACCAATTAATCCAAACTGCAGCTTGTACTCTTCAACATCAAGTAATCTCAGTGGAGTTGTCCTCACGTGCAAACAGCAATCAACCAACACTCCAACAGTAATATACATAAATCGTCTCCCATACAGCAATATCTTCTCATGTCAGGTGTCAGCGGCAAGAGGATGTCCCGGCTATCAATCAGGGGAACACACGAAAGAATTCAGTGCTATGTTTACCGGATCCGTGCAGATTCAATGCAAGAACACGTGAACCCTGCTAGCCTTGGATGAGCACGGGCTCACGCAGCTACTAGAGTCGATCGATTAGCGGAGCCAGGAATCAACAAAGCCCCAGGCTGAAAACTAAGTGCCTGCAACCATAGAAAAAATCACCTCATACAAAGTCGTAACAAAAATTGCACAACTGATATAAATTATGGAGCAATTTTCGTTCCTAAAGTTGATGGATTGGGATTTGGTTGTGACACTGAATGACTGAAGTACATATATAAAATCTCAATGTTCTGTTAATTTAATAAGAATTTGAAACCAAAATGCATCAATTCAAAGCTATAACAATCAGTTACCCACATTCAACTGAACTGACCAGTATTAGCTATGGCGGCTGTCCAATCTTTCACGGTACCAGTATTATAAGATGCAACTTGTTCAACAAATCAACTGAAGCTCCAGCTTGTACTCTTTAACAGCAAGTATCTCCAATAACAAATCTTTCTGACGATCAGTAAAAAGTAGTAATTTCAGCAGACTTGTCGTGCAAACAGCAATCAACCAAAAGTAATATCTATAAATCGTCTCTCGAAGCGTTGAAGATAGCAAAGATTAGAGCAATATCTTCTCACCACAGGCGTCAGTGGCAAGACGAACTCCTGCTAGCAATCAGCAGAACACGAGAATAAATTCAGTGAGCGTTCGATGAGCGCCGTCAGGATCACGCTGCTACTAGAGTCGATCGATTAGCGGACCAGGAATCAACAAAGTCCCAGACAAAAAACTAAGCGCCTGCAACCATACAAAAAAACACCTCATAAGTCGTAGCAAAAAATTACACAATTGATATAAATTATGGAGCTATTTTCGTTCGTAAAGTTGATAGATTGGGCATTGATTGTGTATGTCTGTTAATTTAATGAAAAGTTGAAACCAAAATGCATCAATTAAAGCTATAACAATCAGTTACCCACATTCAATTGAACTGACACAATCAGAGATGAACTACTGAAGTGCCCTTGCCCTGAAGGATGAAGCCGCGTGGAGAGCCAGTGGGGGGCAGGAGATGCAGCGGCCGAGTGACCTGCCTGGACGAAGCGTCGATGGCCGACGTGTGATGCGTCGCGGCAGTGAGGCAGTAGGAGCTCGGCCAGCAAGAAGGGGCGCAGCCGCACGACGAGTTCTACGAGGCACCGAGGCAGCCTATGCGGGACGGCGGCGCAGCGAGCTAGCCTGCGGGCGGCGGCGCAACGAGATGCCAACAGGCGCGGCTATAACGGCAGGTGGCGGCGCGGCGAGCTCGAGAAGGCGGCGGGCTGAGTTAGGGTTCTTCGAGCGAGGCAACCAGCCATTGTTTTTTTTTTTAACTAGGCAACCAGCCATCTTCGCATTGTCTTTTCGCTTTCCTGGATCGTTGATGGACTAGTGGGCTTGGTTCGTGAGGCACCATGCACATTACAAAAAGGGGATGGGCTGTGGCCAGGGCCAATCCATTTTTGGGGTCGAGAAAGAAAAAACCCAGACCCATTGCATAGATAGGACGTGTTTGGTTTGCTAAAAAAAAAGATAGGACGTGTTTTTTTCGAGAACCCGCAGAAAGAGCTGCACGTTTTTGTATTAAGCTTAAAAGAGAACAACAAAGTTAAAGAATGGCTATAACGCCTTTCGGTAACTCGCTAATCAAAAGATTAGCCACCACTCACACAACGATAACAACAAAAGACTCGCCATGCCCAACATTAGCATCGAGACCGCGTCTCGACCCACACCAACCAACTCCAAAGAAACCACAACATCTAGACTAATCGCGCCGACGTACACTCCACCCTCTAAAAACTAGAGAGTCGGCAGGCGAGAGGCAGGGCTTGACTAGTCTTGAGGAGGAGGCCATCTTGGAGATGTCGGGAAGACGTATATAGAGCCCTAGAGGATCATGGCCTGAGCAATAGCAGACATCACCGTGGCACCAAAGAACACCATGCAACACAAGGTCGGAGGGTGGAGGGTGGAGGGGCGACGCGAGGGACGGGAGAGGAGGTGCACGGACTTCCATAGGACGTGTTTGGTTGCTAGCAACTTGCACAAACAATGCATCGCTCCAGCAGTTGGACGCCTAAAAAACAGTTTTAGGCAAAAATAGCGCACCAAAAATTTCGGACGACATGGAAGGAGGAAGGCGCATCTAATAGAGGTCGGGCGTTGAGCACAATTTCCGCCGGCGAGGGTCGTCGGAGGCCAAGGAAAGGCAGCGAGTGCGGGCAAGGCGTCGGAGGGGAGCCGGGGAATGCAGACATCCGGCGGCGGCGCGCTGACCAAGTGCTAAGAGCTCGACAAGGAACAGCGGCTCGCCAACGGTTGCATGAGGGTCACGTGGGCCGCTAAGATATATTACTTGCACCAAATTTTAGAGCATGCCAAAAATATTGCACCAAAATATAGGCATATGGCATCTTGGTATTTTTGGGTACAAATGCACTAAAAAACAGTTTTTGGACAACTGGGGCATGTGTTGGAGATGTTCTAATGTGCATTGGCCAAGGCTGGGATGTGTCACCCAATCCTACGGTCCTACCTCTTACTGGGCTCAATAATTTCTGGAGTAATTTGACGCAGAGTTGCATTTGAAGGGCAGCCATTGAAAATGGAAGAAACTATCCGTGCCAAATTTTGGGTCAGCCATTTTAAAATGCACTA
The DNA here is from genome assembly GCA_947311845.1 of Poa pratensis. Taxonomy (NCBI): domain Eukaryota; kingdom Viridiplantae; phylum Streptophyta; class Magnoliopsida; order Poales; family Poaceae; genus Poa; species Poa pratensis. The sequence goes on along the minus strand of CAMZMU010000042.1, from coordinate 21,422,489 downwards.
TAATTCAATTTGTGCGCGTAAATAATCAAATGGATAATCATCGTTTCTAATCGGTACCGAAAACAATAGAAGTGTCCTCATTACATAGATTGCTGGAACTAGGGATTCCCTTGAAATTCTGACATTAGCTGAAAGAAAAAAAAACCTTCATCTTCCAATTAAATTTAGGACTCTAATTGGTGAATCTCAAAGTAATGCAAGTCAAGCAGCTTGGATTAGAAGCATTGAAACGATGTGACAGAAGAGTCTATCTAATTGCTTACCAGTTCTAACCAGAACCAAATTCCACAAAATTGATGACATGCACCAAATACGTAGAAAGTCCGACAAACTAATAACTTTAAAAAAAATATTAGTAGTAATCCTTAAGGTAAGTAAGATTGACAATGATATATGTGAGAACAGAATGCCATCATGTAGCCAGTCTCCTTAAGAAAAGCAAGATTGGCAATGGTAAAATTGGGAACGAATGCGTCATGTAACTATTCCGTCCAAGCCACCCAGCGTCATATGCCCTGAACTGCCACCTGAAAGAAACAAAAAGAAGGTTCATGTCCTAAGTCCTAACTGACTGAGAAAGGACAGTGTGTAAAACATTATATCTGGAAACAGGGAATCAAGGAAAGATGCACACGATGTATAAAGGTAAACTGTCTTTGTAGCACATCATGAAGGCATCAAACCGTGACAAGAAACAAGAATAGAGCCTAGAACATAAGTATATTTTAGAGTAGTAGTATCTTTAAGGAGTACAGGAAATACTGACCATTTTTGTCGATTTTAAGAAGCAAGCTTGGCAATTATCTCCTTTAGAAGAGAGGGGCAGGTTCTAGTTATGTCCTCCAGACCATCAGCTGCTGTTATCGCTTTCAAATTAGCAGGAGTCATGAGGAAATCAAAGCATACCTCCTTCAGTCCATGACAATTTGTGCTGCTCAGCTAGGGTGAGAATAGTAGTCACCGAGCTCATGTCAATGTTTTTTTTTTAGAAAAGGGGAGTCCCAGCCTCTGCATCGATTGATGCATGCGGCTTTTTATTACTTATTAAGGTGCAAAGAGTATTACAAAGATTACATCACGGGTCGCTTAAAGTTTCGACATGAATCAACCACCTAAAAACTACAGACGACATGAAGTGACTCTGCATCAACATGTAATCCTGAGATCAGAACGCCAACTGCACTGGCTGAATAAATCCCGCGCGACCGATTCCAGCCGGTTGCACCCAAAAACCATTGCGTCTCGCTTCTCCGTTGGTTGTAGGAAGGACCACAAACGGATCCAGTGAGTAGCCATCGGAATCACCTGCATAAAAGATGTTGATTTTGCTCTGTTAAAGATATAATCATTGCGTATATTCCAAATGGCCCAAAGTAAAGCACAAACTCCAACTCGGATTTGAGCTTTCTCATGTTTAGGAACGCCCCTAAGCCAGTTACCGAACAGGTTTGTTATATTACGCGGGGTTGAATATTAAAGGCCATGTGAACTATACGCCAAACCATCCTAGCGAAAGGGCATGAAACGAACAAATGTTGAATTGTTTCTTCTTTATCACAAAAACAACATTTCTTGCAACCGTTCCAGTTACGCTTAGCTAAATTATCTTTTGTTAAAATCACCCCACGATAAAGAAACCACATAAAAATCTTTATTTTTAGTGGTACTTTCATTTTCCAAATGTACTTACGGAGGAATCCTGTATGACCACTCATGAAGTCCAAATACAAGGATTTGACCGTGAACACCCCATTATTTGTAAGTTTCCAGATAAAAGTGTCGGACTGATCCGTGAGATGTACATCCATTAGACGGTTAACCAAGTGGAGCCACCATGACCATCTATCCCCCGTTAGGTTTCTCCTAAAGCCTATGTTTGGGGGTGGTGCATGGGCTAAGACTGAGGCCACCGAAACTTCTTTCCGATGGACCAAATTGTACAGGGAAGGATACTGCTTCGAGAGGGGCTTATCCCCAAGCCACGTATCTTCCCAAAACCGGATAGTTGCTCCATTGCCGACGGTAAAGGAACCCCGGTCGAAGAACTCATCCTTCACCTTCATCAGGCCCTTCCAAAAAGGTGAGTCGGTCGGTTTGGACTTAACTTGGGGTAATGATTTAGAATGAAGATATTTGTTGTGAATCAATTCACTCCATACACCTTTCTCAGTTAAAAGTTTAAAAAGCCACTTGCTTAATAAACATTTATTTTTAATATCTAGCACTTCTATCCCTAGTCCACCCTGATCCTTTGGTCTACAAAGGATGTTCCATTTAGCAAGTCTATACTTCTTTTTGTGGCCGTCGCTTTGCCAAAAGAATCTAGATCGCAGAAAATCCAATGTGTTCACACAAATTCTCTTCGCATAGCACTTTCAGCCTTTGAAGATCATATCTATCTGCCGCTGCTAGCAAGTGTTGCAGTCACAACGCTTCTTGGGATTTTCCTTCGTCCTCCACCCTGTCGAACTCTATCTTGGGAAGTGAGTCCGTGTAAATAAAGCTAAGCACGGCACCAAACACTTTTGCTTCCATGTCTTCTATCTCTACAACACTTGCTATCGTGCCTTCTTTCATGGGACCAAAGAGCTCTGCCTTGAAAACCATAGACCGCGCGGCGAGCACGCACCGGTGGGCAAAGAACGTCTCACCGCCAACCTTGAATGTCACGTCAGTGCCCTCCTTGGATAGGAGGAGATCACTCATATGTTGCTGTATGCAAGAAGGCGGTACCTTAATGCAGATATCAGCTGTGGTGGCAATGGAGAGGTCACATCGGATGGTGAAACAGTCGTCCTTTAGTTGCTTCGATTTCGCAAGAGCGACTCTCTTCATGAAATTCCTGTAACCCCAAGATGGAGAAGCGCTGGAGAAGTTGTTTGGCTTCTTTGCACGAATATATGATGAATTTTTAAACTCAAAAAAATATATGATGAATTTTGCTTCTCAAGCTCATCGACAAAGCTAAATTCAAGTTGCACCTTCAGGGGCCCGGTAACATCTTTATTAACAAGCCGCAAAAAGAGAGATAAAGAGTTTGCGCTCTCCGATACGTTGCCCTTAGGATAGTAGTCGATGCACAACGATAGCCTCCCACCATGAAATCGAAAGAGTTGATCACCGTGCAGTGTCACGCCTTTGGAGTACACATTAACCACAAGGAGGTGGTAGCCACTGGCCGTGGAGACGTTGATGGCATGGCCAACGACCTTGTCTTGGTTGACGAAAGACACGCCGGCAAATGACATGGCAGATGGACAAAATAGAACTGAATCGGCAACAGGAACTCCCTGCTAGCAATCGACAAACACAAATAAATTCAGTGCTATGTTTACCGGATACGCGTGCTGAACCGCAGATTCAACTTTGCTAGCGGCGGATGACCGTGGTCGGCCTCACGCAGCTATACTAGAGTCGATCGATCCCTCCAATCACTTTTCAACTAGCGACAAGCAGAATTGGCCGCCGAAACATCGAGGCGATTTTCTTGTTGCCTCAGTTTCAAATAAACTGGTCTGCCCTAATGCATGGCTGGCTCGCCCTATATATACAGTGCGTACGCAAAACACTTGATGGGCACGACTAGGACTCCAACTTTGTATCAGACTCAAGTTCCTGAATCCTGGTCTCGACAACATAAGCCAATATACGTAAAACAATCTAGGCCCAGACTTTTACGAATGGTTGGGTCAGTCGCCCACCGTCTGATCCAACAAAAAATGTTGATTCTGCACTATCACCACGACACCTAAGAAAGTGGCACGCCCAAAAACTAAGAAAGTGTCAAGTAATCTGTCGGCCTAGAATAAGCTGACATACTTTTTGTGCTGGCGAAGATCTTTGCCGATAGAGAGCCCATAGAGCTGCCGGTCAAAAGTTTTGCTGACAGGTTTTACTATCCCGAGTCCCGACAAACAGCGCTTCATGCCTTCATCTATATTGGACTCAACCACGCGAGTAGAAGTGTAAAGTTTCGGAAGCGTTTCTACTCAGGTGTGCGGATCTATTTATACCGGTTGTGCTTTGCAGCACAAGGCATACATGAGTCGTATACGTACAGGAGAGGTAGAGGTGAAAGCTAGAAGAATACAAAGGGATGACATCGTCCCATGGCCCCCTCCATACTTATAAGTTATAACCTTGTACTTAGCATATGTTACTTTACATATAACCCATTTATCCTATCGCAAAAATAAAAACTTAGCAGACCAAGCCCACTAGGTATTTTGCCCTGTCTCTGAGTCGATTAATCATGCTGTCTCATGTGCTCATGATCACGACAAGGTGCAATACAAAAAGAATCATATGGCCTTTTATTCGGTAGCTCGGCTAGCAGGCTATGTCTACACTTAAAGTTCCATCAATATTTTTGAAATTCCATGTGAGTTTGGTTGTACTAATATATTTGTAACCGAGAATTTCATAATAAATCAAAGTAAACTCAAATCTTGGTCAAAACATTTGCTTTAAAATGCAAAACATAAATATAATTTTGGGTGAGGATAAACATACTTTTGCACAAATCTTTAAAAAATATAAGCATTGTAAATTTATCAGATTTTAGCTTATTGCATTTGTTTTGTTGCTATCATTCATGTTGTGCGTATAAAGTGTGGCATCTTAGTAGTCAAATCCAAGATCCACCACTGACATAAGAGCATCTCCAGTAGATGGCCTAAAATAGGGCACCAATTTTTGATTATAGCGCACCAAGTTTTTGATTATAGGGCACCTTTTGCTCTGATGGATGATGCATTTCAGGACACCGAAAAACTGGGAGTTCCAAGAATGATGCAAATAGGGCACAGAAACACATTCTCATCACACACATGCATACATATGAATCATAAAATGCACAAACAATATCAAATTAAGTCTCAAATAATTGGAAATCATCAAACACACATAGTACATAATTATTACATAGTTCATCAATTTTTCAAATAAAATACATAAACAAATTCATCAAACATAGTTTAAAGTTCATCACATAAAACATACAACAAACAAAGAGAAGAAACTATTGCCGGCCATTCCAAGTCCTCTGTTAGGTCATTTTGAAGATCATCATGAATGTCTGCATCTAGAACCTCATGGTAGACCTCTAGGAAGCGTGAGATACGGTCTGCGCTTCGCCACCCATGAGATCATAAGAAATGTAGTCTAAATTTTGACCACGCTCATTCTCAATGATAACATTATGCATGATAACATAAGCTGTCATGATGTACCAAAGAATGTTTTGATCCCAAAAACCAGGCGGTCCTCGCACAGTAGCAAATTGGGTTTGCGAAATCCCAAAAGCCTTCTCCACATCTTTCTTAGCCGCGGCTTGTGCATTATGGAATTGGAGTTCTTTCTTACCTTGGGGGATTGCAATTGGCTTCACAAAGGTTGCCTACTTGGGATAGATCCCGTCGGCAAGGTAGATGTACGACCATTGGCTTGAAACTCCACTGGTGGTGATTCACCATTGGCCAACATTGCAAATGGAGGTGATCTTTGGAGCACATTGATGTCGTTTCCGAGCATACAAAAAATGCATGCCAATTCCATGTCTCATGATCAACCACTGCTTTAAGAATGATGGTGGCATCCTTCTTGTTTCCTTTGAATTGTCCGTACCAAGCTGTAGGACAGTTATTCCATGACCAACGCATGCAATTGATGGAACCGAGCATACCTGGAAATCCACGTGCCTTTTTGACCGCCAAAAGCATAGCCGTGTTCTAAGCATTGGGTGCTCTCAAGTACACTGGGTCAAACACTTCAACCACAACCTCTACAAACCGCTTGACACACTCAATGGATGTGCTCTCTCCCATTGTCAGGTGATCATCAACAATTCAGCTGGAATGCCATATGCCATCATGCACAATACGGTTGTCACCTTCTAGATAGTGTTATATGTCCAAGGCCGACACAGCTCCTCCTCTGCTTGAAGTATGGATCATGTTGCTTCACGGAGTTGGCAATTTGATGGAACAAATCTTTCTACATCCTAAAAGCGGCGTCAAAAGCATCACCCCGGAAAGACCGGAGTTGGTGCAAAATAGTTGCACATAAGCTTGTCGTCAGCATGGTGCCTCAATCTACGAAGCATCTCATGGCCGAAAACAGAGCCACTGTGTTTCAGCCGCTTGTTCTTGTGCAACATCAGCACCATTGCTATCCTCATCTTCCTCCAAGTCCCACTCCTAATCAGACGAGGAATCATCATACAAATTCATCTACAAACACCAAAATTCCTATTACTGCTTGCTTCTAAAATGTGTAAACACAAATCGAGAATTCATTTGTTTTACCTTGTTTGCTTTTGGACAAACACCTTGTGTGCAAGGTTGGGGAAGGTGGCGGCCAGCAGTGTCGGGGCCGAATCGAGCGACGACACCGGCCGAAGTCGCGCAACGAAGGGTGGAGAGGCTGAGTGATGGTCGGCGGCGCCCCCGACGGAGCTTCCACACCTCGAATCGAGCCGATGTCGGAGACGGATGGCGGCCGCCGAATTGGGCTGCGGTAGGGCGAGGTGGCGGCGGAATTCGGGCACAGAGGACAGCGAGGCGAGGGGGAGGAGCATCCACAACTCGAATCGAGCGGATGGCGGCGGCAGAATCCGGCCGCGGCAGGGCGCGGTGGCGGCGGAAATCGGGCGCGGAGGACAGCCGAATTGGGGGGGGGGGGGGGGGGGCAGAGCGGGGCCGGCGTGGCGGCGGCGGAGTTTGGTCGCCGGCAGCGGCGGGAGGGGAGAGTAACTTTCAGGATGGCAGACGGGCTGCGCTTGGCAGCGGGTTGTGTTTTTGGGCAGCCCTACTGGCGATGCATATTTTCATCACCAAAACCAAAAACATGAGGCATGTCCAAAATTGATATCACCATTTAGTGATATCTCATGTCTTGGAGCTGTGGTTTTTGCTACTTGGTGAATGAAAAAATCATTTTTTTAGACACGAGCCCTATTTTAGGTTATCTGGAGATGCTCTGACGATCCTATACCAACTAGTCCTAAATATTACTAACTATATTAAGGAGCTGCAGTTTGCTGCGCTGAGAGCGCTCCGGGGGCACTGTAGCTTTCGAAGCCACAGTGCCAGCTACAGTACCCCACGGTACTGTTCATCTTTTTTTTGTTTTTTTTTGAAAAAAATTTTGTTCTCCATAAAATTATATACACGAAATATATGCGCGTCGTTAAGGCGCTGCAGTTTGCTGCGCTGAGAGCGCTCTGGGCACTGTAGCTTAAATATAAATATATTAAGGCGCTGCAATTGCTGCGCTGAGAGCGCTCCGGGCACTGTAGCTCGAGGCTACAGTGTAAGCTACAGTACCCACGGTATTGTTCACCTTTTTTTTTGTTTTTTTAGAAGAAAAAATTGTTCTCCCTAAAATTATATACACGAAATATATGCGCGTCGTTAAGGCGCTGCAGTTTGCTGCGCTGAGAGCGCTCTGGGCACTGTAGCTTCGAAGCTACAGCGCCCACGGTACTGTTCACCTTTTTTTTTGCCTTTTTTTTGTTTTGTGTTTTTTTAAAAAAAAATTGTTCTCCCTAAAATTATATACACGAAATATATGCGCGTCGACAAGTAGTTTCCACTAAATATGTGCGCGTCGACGAGTAGTTTCCACCCCGTGAACGGTTTTGAGTTTTGTCGACTCTAACTTTTTAATTTTGGATCCAAATTCGCACAGACATTTAACGAATTTTGTCAAATTTTTTGCAGAAAAGTCCCCGCGCTTCTCACAAATTCTATCTATATATAAAGGAGGAGCAAATCCTCGCTCTCTCCTTGCTCGGGTCACTGTAGCTTTGCGAAATCTACAGTACCCGGCGGGGTACTGTTCACCTTTTTTTTTAACTTTTTTTTTGTTTTTTTTTTTAAATTAACGAATTTTGTCAAATTTTTTGCAGAAAGGTCCCCGCGCTTTTCACAAATTATATACATGAAAATATGCGTAACGGCGAGTAGGTTCCATCCCCGTCATCGCTTTCGAGTTTAATCGACTCTAACTTCTCAATTTTTAAATCCAAAGTCACACAAACATTCCATGAATTTTGCCAAAATATTTGTAGGAAAAACCCACGTTTTCCAATAATTATATACACGAAATATATGCGCGCCAACGAGTAAGTTCCACCCCGTGAACGGTTCCGAGTTTTGCCGACTCTAACTCCTCAATTTTGGATCCAAATTCACACAAACATTTCACGAATTTCGTCAAATTCGAATTTCCTTCAACATTTATTATGTCATTACAACAAAACATTTCATACATAAAATTTCTCTTAAAGGGCGCTGCGTGTCGCCGCGCTAAATTCAACTAGTATATCTCTATTTCTAACAACAATCAGGCGTTATTGAGTGGCCAACTACAGACACGCCGGCAAATGTCACGGCAGACGGACAGTACATAGTAAGTTAGTAACTGAAACCTGATCCCCATAAAAAAAACACCTGATCTGGACTATGTGCCGCACATGGTATAGAGCACTGCTAGCTGCAGAAACTACTGCTCGTGCTCCTCGTGCGTCCTGGTTGCGCAAACTCGATTGATGCTCCTATGCGAGTCGTCGGAGTCCAACTAAGACGCACGGCGGGGAACATAATTTGGTGCTCTGCCAACCAGCGGCTTTTCCTTTTTTCTTTATTGCTTCTCTCAATGTTGTTAGCACACCACCTGCCTAACACACGGATGAAAAACTGATGGCATGCGTCGCTCCGGCAGCGGGACGTCTGATGTGCATGAACCAAGGCTGATGGCTGGGGGTGTGTCACCAAACCTCCTACCTTAGCAGCCACGATGATTTTGGTGCAAAATTCGGCAGGACATCCTAAATGTACTAATTCAGATTTTGTGAGCGTAAATAATCGAATGGAGTATCATAGTTGGTGATCAGTACTGAAAACAGTAGAAACACCCTCTTTACATAGTTACTAATTGGTGGTTCCCTAAATATTTTGACATAATCAAAGTTATACAAAAATCTCAACCATCCAATTAAATCCATAACTTGGTTGATGGAATCTGAAATGAATGCAACTCAAGTAGCTTCGATTAGATTCATCGAACAGATGTGACAGAAGAGACTATACAACTGCGTGGCTGTTATAACCAGAACCAAATTCCACAAAGTTGATGACATGCTCCAAATAAAACTAATAATTTAGTACAGAATATCACTAGTTGTTCTTAAGGGAAGCAAGATTTGATAACCAAACGCAACATATGTAGCTAGACTCCTGGGAAGCAAAGATTGGCATTAATATTTTTAGAGCCGAACGCAACATGTAGCTAGACTCCTTCAGGGAAGCTAGACTGTCCAAGCCACCCGTTGTATAGCTTTTTTCTAATGAAACTGCCACCTGAAATAAACAGAACATGCCGGAACTGAGTGAGGAAAAGACAGTGCAAACCAATATAGTATCATATAAGTATCAAGGAAAGATGCACATGATGCATCCAAGTAAACTGTCTTTGTAGCACATCATGATCAAAACAGTAGCAATAGATCAAGACTGCAACCTAGCTAGTAGAACATAGATTTCAGAGTGGTATCTTTGAAGTAGTACAGGAAATACTGACCCTTTTTATCATAGATTTAGGAAGCTAATTTGGCAAAGAGCTCCTTCACAAGAGAGGGGCATGTTCTGATTATGTCGTCTAAGCCGTCAGCCGCCGTAATCTCCTTCAAATTAGCAGGAGTCTTGATGAACTCGAGGCACATCTCCTTCAATCCACGGCAGTTATGCCGCTCAGCCAGAATAAGAATAGTTGTCGCCAAGCTCACGCTTATGTGCTCGCACAGCTTTTGTTCACAAAGTGATTTCAGCCTTTGGAGATCGTATCTATCCGCAGCTGCAAGCAAGTGTTGCAGCCACAATGCTTCTTGGGCTTCTTCCCTTTCTTCCACCATGCCCATCTCCATCTTTGGCAGTGAGTCGGTGTATACGAAGCCAAGCATGGCCTTAAACACACTTGCTTCCATGTCCTCCACATCTATGACACTTGCTACTGTGCCCTCCTTCATGGGGCCAAAGAGCTCTGCCTTGAAGACCGCAGACCGAGCTGCAAGCACGCACCGATGGGCGACGAACTTCTCATCGCCAACTATGAACGTCACGTCAGTGCCCTCCTTGGATAGCAGTAGGTCACTGATATGCTGTTGTATGTTAGAAGCAGGTACCTTAATGAGATCAATGGTGGTGGCAACAGCAATGTCACATCGGATGGTGAAACAATCGTTCTTTAGATGGTTTGATTTCTCAAGGTCTTCTCTTTTCATGAAAAGATCATTACCCCAAGATGATTCGCAGCTGGAGTAATTGATAGACTCTTTTGCGAGAATACATGCTGAATCTTGATTCTCAAGCTCGTCAACGAAACTAAAACTGTACCGCACCTTGAGAGCCTCTGTAACATTTATATCAACAAGGCGCAGAAAGAGAGAGATATAATCGGAACACTCCGAGTTTCTGCCATTAGGGTAGAAGCGGATGCGCCACTGATGGCCTCCTACCATGAAAGGAAGAGAGGATACCACCGTGCCAGTAGCTGCAGTGGCTTTGGTACGCAAGTAGCCGTTCACCACAAGCAGATGGTACCCATTGGCCGTGGCGATGTTGATGGCGTGGCCGACGGCCTTGCCGTCACCCACGATAGACACGCCGGCAAATGACATTGCGGATTGGAAAAACTGAACTGAACCTTGGATGCAGGAGTGTTGAGTAGCAGTAGTAGCAGACTAGCAGCAGTCACGAGCTACGCACATCGGTAGGCCAGGATTTTCGGGGAGAATTGATTATAACCCCCTGTTCGTGCGCCACAGCAACATAAGTCCCTTTCTCAAGTTTGTCAATATATAACTAGCAAAGGGAGACATGAATATACAGTAATACCCGTGCTTGCCTTACCTTTGGGACAACAATGGAGAGCGGCCGATGGCGCAGGGAGATGCGGCCGACGGCGAGGTGATGCGGCAGAGCAGCCAGGGGTGACGGAGGCGACGCCCGGCGGCGGAGCTTCCAGGGGCGACGGCTGACGAGGCGAGGCCCGGCGGCGAGCGGCCAGGGGCGACCGGCGACGGAGGCGAGGCCCGGAGGCGAGCGGCCAGGGGCGACCGGCGACGAGCGGCCAGGGGCGACCGGCGACGGAGGCGAGGCCCGGCGGCTCCGGCGGCTAGGTCACGACGAACAGGACGAGCTGTCGAGCTGAAAGAAGCTCACGAGCGACTCTGTTCGTGCGATTTAGAAATAGACAAGGGCATACTTGTAATTTCATAGTATAATTAGACTAATATTTCTGGTTATTATAGCTTAAGAAGGAGTTAACAACGACAAAGAAAGGGGTTTATGTTGCTGTGGCGCGGAACAGGGGTTATAATCAATTCTCTCCGATTTTCGTAATAGGTATGCGCAGTAACAGAAAAAAAAATCAGCAAAACAATATAAGAGATGGTAGTTCACATTAACAAGAACGAAATTAAAACTAATTAGCTCCGGATTATCCTGCAGTCTCAATTGAGGAAAATCAAAAATAGAAATTAAAATTAAGCACTCACGGTGGATGCTTCACTACTGCTGCTCCAATGCCACAGAGCGGCCATCGCCGTTTTTTTCTGATCCTGTCGAACTCGATGGCCGGATCTCGACGTGCGTCAGGCGTGTGGGCGTGCCTTCGTTGCTGGGAGGGGACGCGCCGGAGGGGCCACAAGAATCGAATGCCCGACGGCAGGGAGCATGTCAGAGCGCTGGCAGCGGCACGGGCGCTGGAGCCTAAGGTCGGGACTCAGGACGAGGAGGACTGGAGGACCGGTTCGCGAGTACTCGACTGGAAACATAAAGTATACCTTTCACCCTTAAATGTTACCTCTGGGACACATTTCATCCTGAACTTTAAAACCGGATAATTTCAACCCTGAAGTTTACAAAACCAGATAAATCACACGCTGGCCTGGTTTTGGACGAATTTGAGTGGTTTTGAGCTCAATTTAGACGGTTTTGTGGGATGACGTGGCGCTGACGTGGTCCAAACACCGAAAAAATCCCCCAAATCCGCCATGGTCGTTGTCCCCGCCGTGGTCGTTGTCCTCGCCGCCGGGGAGGAGAAGGCGATTGAGACGCTCGCTGAGGCTGACGCCTGACGCCGCAGCCTTCTCCTCCATCGCCGACTCGACGACGCGTCCCTGGCCGGGAGGCGGCGCGCCACCGATTCAGTCGGCGCAGCCGGCAGCATCACCGGCGGCGACCAGGAGCGCCTACCACGGTGCGACCCACAAAGGTCCAACCTTCCTCCACCACGACGTTGGTCGGGCCGAGACGCTGGTGCGCACGGCGAACCCACGACCAAGTCGCTAGCGCACGCCGCAGCCTGCCTGATTGAATCGGCGCGCCACCGATTCAGTCGGCGCAGCCGGCAGCATCACCGGCGGGGACCGGCCTACCACGGTGCGATCCACAAAGGTCCAACCTTCGGCCTCCACCACGACGTTGGTCAGGCCGATACGCTGGTGCGCACGGCGAACCACGGCGCGCGACGTAGCACCTCCAGCACCACGACCAAGTCGCTGGCGCGCGTCGCAGCCTGCCTGGTCGGGGCAGAAGGGCCCGTCGATGCCGGTGCGCGCGTCCTAGGCGCAGCTGCATCCGAAGGCGAGGGTGAGGGGGCAGAGAGACCTGTCGACGCTAGGCAGCAGCACCCGACGGAATCGCGGGCGACCGGCGGCGCGCTCGGTCGAGACGGCGGGGCGCTCGAAGTGGAAGACGGAGAGGCCGAGTAGAGAGAGAGGACGGGGAAGAGGAAACCGCGTCCGAGAAGCAGAGGAATCCATTACCTACCTGGGGTGTACGCCGGAGCCGAAGGGCAGCCGACGGGGAGGCTCGGCACCGTCGTTATCTTCTTACCGGATGGTCAACGCCACGTCATCGTCACGTCATCGCCATGTCATCGCACAAAAAAGTCTAAATTGTGCAAAACCATCTTAGGGGGTTATTTGTCCGGTTTTGTAAACTTTAAGGTTGAAATTATCCGATTTTAAAGTTTAGGGTGAAATTTATCCAATGTGTGATATTTCAGGGTGAAATCTATACTTAAGCCAAACGTAAATGGTCTCGGGATCAGGGGCAGCCCAAATTGGAGAAAAATGGACCGGTGTAAATCCAAACATGAATATGAGCCCAAACGCGGGAGGACTCTGGAGGTCGTGTTTTAACAATTTTCGAAGTTCATATTTTGCCCTAAAAACATTTTTTTCGAACTATCCTAGAAAAAATTCGAGTACCCTAAAAGAACTAATTATTCGAGTTTAACGTGTAAAAAGAGTTGCCAAAGTATAAAAAAGAATGCCATTATGTATACAGGATCATATTATACTGGAATTAGACTAGCTCCGCTCTACCCCTGGTGGGTTTCCGCTGTAACTGCAGTCAGGGACGGAGTCAGGATTAGCAGAAGGAGGGGGTCAAATGAACACTAAACTACTTGGAGGGGGCATGTAGTCAATTTCTCACAAATTTAGGGCTCCTACCCGCACCCCCTGGCTCCATCCCTGACTGCAGTAATCAAGTGCATCCACTTCCCCGTTTTAAAAAAAGGAACATCCACTTCCCAGGAAAATGACCAGAGATATTTTTTTTTGCGAAACACAGTACAACGCAGACGCTCACATACACGTGCACACACTCACCCCTATGAACACACGCACGCACACCCTACCCCTATGAGCACCTCCGAAAGACTGAGCCGGCGGTCGGGTCTTGAGATTGACGAAGTCACCACAGGCGCCTCGCTGTCGACGGGAACGTCGCCTCCCACTGAAGAATATTCCGCCTAAATGAGAAACACCAACGTCAAATCTAGGATTTGAACCCTGGTGGGCTGGGGTACAACCACCCTCCTAACCATCTTGCCACAGGCAAGTTCTCAAAAAATGACCAGAGATATGAAGATGGCCTAATTCACTGCGTTCGGGAATTCAATAAGATGGAAAAGAATGGTAACAGTCAGGCAGGTTGCCAAGTTAAGGTGATCGCGGCACGCGTGCCGGACGCCGTACGTCTAAAAGTTCAGGTTCAGCAACCGGGCATGTGCATTTGGCCAAGGATGAGGCCGGTCTGGATTCCTAGTTCCAGGCTAAAGCGGGAAAGATGGACTTGATTAAATCAATAACATAGATAGATCAAAACTCAAATTAATGCTATACAAGGAGGTTTGATTGGAATCACTCAACACCGAAGAGACCATCCAATTGCTTAACAAGTTAACAGTCTAACAAGAACCACAAGGGTTGATGATATTGCTCCGGTTTAAAATACCAGTGGCACAAAATATTACTAATAATCCTTGACGGTAGCTATATATTCGCAATGATATACTATCTGAGAACAAACAGCTAGCTAGCTAGACCGTCGTCCAAGCCACCCATCGTTATGCATGCCTTATCCTCCAGAATTGCCACCTGAAAGAAACAAAAGGAAGGCTCATGTCGTAACTGATCGAGAAAAGACAGTGCGAACGTTATATTTATATATAAATAAGAAAACAAGATCAAGGAAATATGCACAGGACCATCTAAGTAAAATGTCTATCTAGCACATCATGAAGGCACATCAAACGGACCAAGAAAACAATAATGCAACTCGGAAACTCCGATGTGAGCCGGAGCGTGCTTGAACCTCTTAGGGCATCTCCAGCCGCCCCCCCCCCCCCCCCCCCAGGAGCCCCCCAGGACGCGTTTTAGGTTCGGTTTTTAGGCTCGGATGGCAAATAGCGCCGAAATGCTACCAGCCAGCCCCCCCCCCCCCAGGACCCAGAAAAGCGCCGTTTTGCGCCGTTTTGGCGCCGGCGCACCCAGGCCAAACCCAAAGAGCTGGGTTCCGCCTGGGGGGGCGATTTGCATGCAAACTTGCCCACTGTGGCCCACTGTCATCCACCTACTGCTTTTCTCTCTCCTTCTTTTCTTCTCTCCACCCACGTGCCCTCTCTCTCTTCCCCACCCACCCACCCACGAGCTCTCTCCTCTCCTCCGCCCAGCTCCGGCCACACGCCTCCGCCCCAGCTCCGGCCACTCGCCTCCACCCAGCTCCGCCGCCGGAAGATCCGCCATTTTTTTGCGCTTCTTCTCAACCTCGCCGCGATCTTCCTCGTGCCCGTGGCCGTCCGCCGCCGTGGAGCTCGCCAAGACGGCAGGGGCGTCCGCCCGCCGTCGTGCTCAAGCTGCTCCAACGCGAAGACGGCAGGGACGTTCGTGCCCGCGAGCGCGCCATCCGCGGCGCCGCCGCCCGGCTCGCGGCCCTCCTCGAGCTCGTCCCCGCGAGCAGCAGGCCGCCGTCCCCGCGAGCGCGCCATCCTCGAGCTCGTCCCCGCGACACGGAGCCAGCTCCTCCATCATGGCGCCCACCTCCCGGCCGCCCACGGACTAGCTCGGCGGCGACGAGATGGCGCCCGCCACCGCGGCCAGCTCGGACGGCGAGATCCTGCCGTCGTCGTTGGTGTCGAAGCGGGAGAACACCTTCTCGATCTTCGCGTCGTGGCCCGGCCCGGAGAGCGCGGCCGGCTTCTGTGCCTGCTTCTTCCCGTCGGTGGTCGACATGGCTACTAGCAATCAGTGGTGGTTGGAGATTGATCGAAGGGGACTCGATTTTTTTTAACTCCCTAGTCCTGGGGTGGGGTGCGACTGGAAAAAATACCCACCCCAGGTTTTGATTTTGCGCCGTTTGACGCCGCCGAGCCTAATTTAGCGCCGGTTTTGAGTCTTGGGGGGGGGGGGGGGGCTAGACGGCTGGAGATGCCCTTATCCTTTTAGAATCCAGCCTTCCGTTTCTCTTACTGACGTCATAACTGTCTTTGTATAAGCGATGGTAAACTCTAGAGGAAATACAATCCCAACCACCCCAATCGTACGCATCTGACGGGAATCTTGCTCTTCTAGTGGGGTCGGCTGGGTGAGCTGCTGACCGGGACAGTTGGCAGGTGTAAATGCAGCTGTCCTGTACCATGATGGAAAATCTTAGTGCATGTCTTAATTTCAGCTAGTAGCATATGGGCTTAATGGAGCGACTGCTCTTCAATTAGGACGTCGGCTTAATTCAACTAGGCAGTTCTCAGTTAGGAGCATGAGCATGAAATTATTAGAATCACTGTAGCCCTATGTGATTATCAGTTTATGAATCAATAATAGTTTATTTCGCTGTGAGCTGCTGTCAGCCATTCTTTCCAATAATCTGACAACGAATCTACAGTGTTTACACTTCCAAACAGCAGCACGTTTTACTTAACTAGGCACCCAACGCACATGAGGTTTGAACTTCGCGGAATTCTGCACTGCATTTCCAACCATAATCATGTCGTCATCAGACTAATCAGGCCGTGGTACAGGATAAACCTGTACGAGGACGTGCACATGTTGTGCAGCCACCTAGGTCGCATTTAAAAACGCCTCACTGCCCCACCGTATCGGCAATAAATATCCAGCTTGGTACATACCGTATAGGCAGCAGTATATCAATATCTCAAATTGCATGCGCTGAGCATTAAATGATCTGCATGCGCTGCTTCCACACACAAAAAAACCAGGACCAGGCGAGCCCGGGAGCCATTCGTCCTAGAACGTGGACTTCAGAGTAGTATGTTTAAGGAGTATAGGATATGCTGACCTTTTTTTTTTTTTGTCAATTTTAAGTAGCAAGCTTGGCAATTAGCTCCTTTAGAAGTGAGGGGCAGGTTCTACTTATGTCTTCCAAGCCGTCCTCCGCTGTTATTGCTTTCAAATTGGCAGGAGCCATGAGGAAATCAAAGCATACGGACGCGGCGTTTTGGGTAGTACATCCAGCTAGTCATACTATCTTCACCATTGGTATGTGCATTGGGATGTGTTGCTGTCAGTTACAGTGGTTGTCTGTGGAGTTTTGAAAATTACCGTATAACGGTATAAGGTGGACTCGTTGTACATATCGCCGTGTACATCTGGAGTAAATGCGCCGCAGCGGCAGCCCGTCACCAGAGATGACGGCCTATTTCTTGGTCCGGCGGTACGAGTAGTTCGTCAGGGTGCTGGACTTCTGGTACATAACTAGGGTTTAGGGTAGGTTCTGCCCCTTTTTTGTCCGGCGGTACTGTTTGTACATGATCGCCTTGATCAGCTTCTGCGACATGTTTTCTCTAGAAAAAAAAGGTTCTGCCAGCATGCATTAGTACACTAGCCCGTACCAACACTCTCCGGCCAAATTGTGATGCTAGCTAGTTTGCTAAACGAATGAGAGATGTGATATAGATTGGACACGGGTTTCGGGTCATAGGTGCCTCATACGTGTAGTTGTACCCTTATTATATATTTTTAATTACTTTTTAAAATATAAAAAATATGCAAACAAATGGATATACATCCGCACATTTTGTGGTTGCGCAAAAAGTTTCGTTACAACATGACATTTTTTGCGGCAAGGGTAAAAAGACAAATACATATTTAGTGAAAATTTATATTGGACCACCGGAAATTTCTTTTTTACACATGCCACAAAAAATATTATTTTTCACAGAACTTTTTGTATAAACATAGAAGACGCACGTACATCCGAATTTTTTTTCAAGAATTTTTTGAAATTTTAGAATAACTTTTTGTACGGTGGGTGTATCTACACGTATGAGCCGAAGATAATTTTCTGACATACATTGCAGAATTTAACTTTGCATAGAGGCAACTCCAACGGGAAGATTCAAACGGACACAACATGTGTCCGCTCTTGTTCCGTTTGGGTGTCCACATGGATACTAAATGTCCGTTAGTATCTAACGGCCGGCAGGTGCCCCCAATGCGTGTTTCCCTATATATATCCTTTTTTTTTCAGATGAATAGCGCAGTTGGAATTGCAACATATTTCACCTTTTAGCTCCTCTAGGGTGGGCTGGAGGACTACTCGTCGTCGTGACGACGAAGTCGATGAAGGTCGGAGGCAACCATGGCCACGCCGGTGCAGGTGGCCATGCCCACGCTGGTGCTGATGACAAAGATGGCGCCTCCTCATGCGGAGGAACTCACTTGTAGGAGGGCGCCTCCTGGTCCATGGGGACACATAGTGTGGAAGTCGACATGTATGTCTCCGGCTTGAGCGGGTAGCCACTCCCGCACGTGCGGTGGAGGCGGCAGCAGTCTACTCTTGGTGTCGTTGGAACGGACGCGGTTGGTCTGTTTTCCTCTGCCGACACGTGCCACGTTGCGGGTAGGTCCGGCCTCTTCTTGAGCTCCTCCATCGCAGAGAGCCCGAGGGCCTGATTTACGAAAGAGAGGAAGAGACGGCGTGTGCACACGCTTTACGGATATTAGGGTTTAAAACCAAATTCAAACGTAAGTTCAATCTTTTGAAGTTTGGAATCATTGTTTTGTGTATTTACACGTGTCAACAATATTTATTGTAATACACTGGAGAATTGTAAAAAAAAAAGTACATGGCGAAAATGGGCAAAACAACACTTGTTCGGCCATTTGGGAGCACCCACAACTATTTATCCGAATACCACCCAAACGGACATAAATTTAAGTGTGATCGGACAACATATAGGGTTACGGTTGGAGAAGGTCTAAGTTAAATGAAAAGATGAACGGGCATACGAGATTTTGCACCAATGCCGGTGGAAGGGACATAAGAAGACTACATGCAAGGTTCAAGCGGGATCTCCATAAAATCTCACTTTTAGTATTTGTGATTTCTATTTCAAATTTTGAGGCGCAAAATTTAAATTAAATTTCGCAAAAGAAAATATAAGTAATATTTTGTCAAGACCCCTTGCATCTAGCTACATGGTCCAGCTACGTAAGATGTCGGTACATAAATTTGCCTTCCGTTATGTACTATCGTTCCAGCCCACCGTTGTACGAATTGAATGCTTTGATCAAATGGGCCCATGCACTATTCAAAAAAGAAGATACATGCAGAAATACACTGGCAAAATCTGAGACACGAGCAACGTGATTGGTCCAGAAAATAGGATCATCTGGACCTATGAGCCGGAATGAATTTCCGAAAGCATACCTCCTTCAATCCACAACAGTTGTGCTGCTCCGCTAGAGTAAGAATAATAGTCACCGAGCTCGTGTCAATGTGTTCACACAAATTCTCTTCGCATAGCACTTTCAGCCTTTGAGATCATATCTATCGGCCGCTGCTAGCAAGTGTTGCAGCCACAACGCTTCTTGGGACACTCCTTCCTCCTCCACCATGTCCAGCTCCATCTTGGGCAGTGAGTCAGTGTAAATAAAACTAAGCACGGCACCAAACACTTTTGCTTCCATGTCTTCTATCTCTATGTCAGTTGCTATTGTGCCCCTTTCATAGGACCAAAGAGCTCTGCCTTGAAGACCATGGACCGCCAGGCGAGTACGCACCGGTGGGCAAAGAACGTCTCACCACCAACCTTGAATGTCACGTCAGTGCCCTCCGTGGATAGGAGGAGGTCACACATATGTTGTTGTATGCTAGAAGGCGGTACCTTGATGAAGATATCAACTGCGGTGGCAATGGAGAGGTCACATCGAATGGCAAAACAGTCGTCCTTTAGATGATTCGATATCTCAAGATCGTCTCTCTTCATGAAATTCCAGTAACCCCCAGATGAAGCAGTGCTGGAGAAGTCCCTTGGCACTTTTGCACGCGTATATGCCTGATCTTGCTTCTCAAGCTCATCGGCAAAGCTAAATCCATAATGCATCTTCACAGGCCCTATAACATCTTTATCAACAAGCTTCTTCTTTTTTCGGCGATTTCCTTTATCAATAAGCTTTAAATAGAGAGATAGAGAGTCGGCGTTCTCTGATTTGAAGCCCTTAGGATAGTACTCGATGCGCCAACGATGGCCTCCCACCATGAAATCGAGAGAGTTGATCGCCTTGCCATTAAGTGTAACATCTTTGTGTTGAATCCTTTAGGATCAATTAGCTCAAGTTTGAGCCACACGAGGAGAAGGTTAGCAGGTTAACTTGATCCTGAGATGCAGCCATGTCTTCTGTTGATGCTCACACCACCTAGGGATGGAGCAGTTTGTGCTTTGGTTCTTCCCGGTATTTCAGTGCAAGGCTTGATCGGTAAGACAGAGCGTGGATAGAGCATAGGGGTGAGAAAGAGAACTAAGAGCTGCAGCCTCCCTCTCCATAAAATAGCTCTTTATATATTAGCACTGCACACCAGGGGAACCAGCACTTTGAGTTGCTTTTTGCCACCGATCAGGGCACCGAGACAAAAAGATTATAATGGTCTATTAGGTACCATTTAATCCAGTGACTATAGTACATCACTTCATATCAAAATGAACCTCTTTAACTTATGAGCTCCATAAACTTTATTCACATTATTCATTAGCTTTATTTACATAATTCTTTACATAAACATCATAAACATTAAAGACTCATCTTTTGATAAAATGGTACACCAAGACAATAGATTACAACAGTCAATTAAGTACTGCTGAACCAAGTGACTATGGTTCCCACTCGATCTCAAAACGGACCTTTTTGGGGAGATAGTGCCATAATGGTTCCAACTTCTCCAGGATCAAAGGCTTTCAACCAAACCCATGGTGGCAACATGCTCTCTGAATACACTAGGTTGTAAGCCTTTCGTGAGCGGATCCGCTAACATCAACTTAGTACTAATGTACTTAACATTTATTGTCTGATTCTAGATTCTACCTTTCACAACATGATACTTGATGTCAATGTGTTTGGCAGCACCACTTGACTTGTTGTTACTCGAATAGATCATTGCGGGTTGATTATCGCAGTAGAGAGTGAGAGGCCTGGAAATACTGTCAATCACTCTCAGTCCCGGGATAAAATTCTTCAGCCATACCGCCTGCCCGGTAGCCTCATAACATGCTACCAATTCTGCATGCATTGTCGACGATGCAGTGACAGTTTGCTTGGAGCTTTTCCATGATATAGCTCCTTTTGCGAGGGTGAAAATATAACCTGACGTGGATTTCTTAGTGTCAACACACCCCGCAAAAACAGCATCTGAATAACCCACCACCTCGAGGTTATCAGATTTCTCATAAGTAAGCATGAGGCCTTTAGTACATTGCAAATAACGCAAGACTTTCTTAGCAGCCATCCAGTGATCCCGACCTGGATTAGACTGATATCTGCCAAGCATCCCGGTCACGAATGCTAAATCAGGGCGAGTGCACACTTGTGCATACATAATGCTTCCAACAATTGAGGCATAAGGAATTGACTTCATCTGCGCAGATTCATAATTATTTCATAATTATTTCTTGGGCACTGAAAAGTCCCAAATTTATCGCCCTTAACAATAGGAGCAGGCGAGGCTGAGCACTTATGCATGTCGTACTTTTTCAGTACCTTCTCAATATATGCTCTCTGACATAGCCCCAAGATCCCTCTGGATCTATCCCGGTGAATTTCAATTCTTAAAACATAAGCTGCTTCACCGAGATCCTTCATATCAAACTTAGATGACAGAAACCTCTTGGTCTCCATTAGCATATTCATATCATTGCTGGCCAAGAGTATGTCATCAACATATAATATCAGGAAGATAATCTTACTCCCCCTGAACTTAACATAAACACAATTGTCCACTTTATTTTCCTTAAAACCAAATTTCCTTATGACTTGATCAAACTTGAGATACCACTCTCTTGATGCCTGCTTCAAGCCATATATGAATTTCTTAAGATGACATCCCAAATGTTTATTTCCTTCCACAACAAAACCTTCCGGTTGTGCCATGTATACATCTTCATGTAAGTCACCATTTAGAAATGCCATTTTGACATCCATATGGTGCCGCTCCAAATCATAATGAGCCACAAGTGCCATAATTATTCTGAATGAATCCTTGGAAGAGACAGGTGAAAATGTTTCATTATAATCAATCCCTTCTCTTTGAGTGAAACCTTTTGCCACAAGCCTGGCTTTGAACCTTTCGATATCACCCTTGGAGTCACGTTTGGTCTTATAGACCCATTTACTTCCAACTATTTTGGCTCCTTTGGGAATTTCTACTAAGTCCCATACTTCATTAGTGCTCATGGACTTCATTTCATCTTTCATAGCATTAAGCCATTCAGACGAATATTCACATTGCATAGCTTCTTTAAATGAGGTGGGATCATTATCCAACATTGACTCATTCATATCCTCACTCATATAAGTGAAGTAATCATCAGGAATAGCAGGCTTTCTAGCCCGCTGTGACCTTCTGAGAGGTTCATTATTTGGCACATCATCAACAATTTGAGGCTGCTGAGTATCTTCAATAGAAGTATCATCAGGTGTGACATCTGAAATAGTCACAGGAGTATCAGCAGGTGTAGCATTAACAGGAGGTGCGATATTAGCAGACACCAGGAAAATAGGTTCTTGAATTATTGGAGCTGGGACATATACCTGTTTTTCCTCCAAAATTATTTCCCGAGGTGTTATGCTCCCCCTCATCACATCACTTTCCAAGAACACAACGTGTCTTGTTTCAACAAACTTAGTTGCCTGATTTGGACAATAAAATCGATATGCTTTAGATTTGTCAGGATAACCAATAAAATGGTAACTGACTGTTTTGGGGTCTAATTTTCCCATAACCGGATTGAAAATCCTTGCTTCAGCAGGACAGCCCCAGACATGAAAATAATTCAGGGTTGGCTTCTTCCCAGTCCATAATTCATACGGTGTTTTGGGCACCGATTTACTAGGAACCCTGTTAAGAATATGTGCTGCTGTTTTAAGGGCTTCCATCCATAAATTCACCGGCGGAGTGGAGTGGCTTAACATACTCCACACCATATCCATAAGTGTGCGGTTTCTCCTTTCAGCCACCCCCGTTTTGCTGGGGTTCGCCCGGTGCTGAGTATTGGGCTACAATGCCATTTTCCTGTAGGAATTTTGCAAACGGTCCAGGAATTTGACCATAAGTAGTATGTCTGTCGTAGTATTCACCACCACGATCAGATCTTACAACTTTAATCCTTTTATTACATTGATTTTCAACCTCAGCTTTGAAAATCTTGAACTAGTCTAATGCCTCTGATCTTTCTTTGACTGGATAAATATATCCAAAACGGGAGAAATCATCGGTGAACGTTATGAATGAATTAAAACCATCCACCGATCTCACATTAAACGAACCACATATATCCGTATGAATTAATTCCAGAACTCCCGTCCTTCGGTTTGCACCTTTCTTAATTTTCTTGGCATATTTTCCTTTGATGCAATCGATACAATGATCAACATCCGCATCCGAAAAATCAAGAAAAGGAAGAACTTGATCTTTAATGAGACGCTCAATTCTCCCCCTCGAAATATGGCCTAAACGATAGTGCCATAATTTCGAAGAAGTCTCATTATCATTACGTTTACGTTTGGTACCGACATTTATATTTGAGGTAAAACGCACATTATTTATATCATCAAAGAGGGAAATTACATAAAGCTTGTCTTGTCGACAGGCAAGACCAACATTATAATTGCCATACATAATTATACATTGCTTATTCCCAAAGTGACACTCATAACCATCATCATCTAAACATGAAACAGAAACTAAGTTCCGTTTCATCGAGGGTACATAGAGAACATTATTTAGCTGAAGCTTAAAACCGCCATGGAGTATGATAGTGAAATCTCCAAGCGCCTCAGCATAAGCTTCAACACCATTAGCAACTCTAATTGTTCTTTCCCTCTTTTTAGGGTCCTCCTCATATTGAATCCCTGCAACAAATTTACGATATGAATTATTGCACCTGGATCAATCCACCAAGTATTGGTGGCATAATTAACAAAAAGGGATTCTTCAACAAAAGTGATAACATCAGTACCTTTTTCTTTGAGCCATCTCTTGAAGCCAAAGCAATCCTTTCGCTTATGCCCACCTTTTCCACAAAAGTGGCAAGCATCAGCATCTTTTCCTTCTACATTAAGTGCTTTTTCAGGCTTCTTTTGCTGAGAACCTTTTTAAGATTGGCCTCTTCCTTTAAACTTATTAGGCTTAGGCTTCATATAATCATTCACAAATTTTTTATAACCTTTCTTTTGTGAATGCGTGAACTGATTAATATGCTCAATTCTGTCAGCCTTAAGCCTTTCTTCTTCTTGCACACATCGCGCCATCATTTCATCAATCTCCCATTTTACATCCATTGCATTATAGTTGATCATAAATGGAGAAAATTTAGGAGGCAAAGATGACACGATAAAATCTCCATCTCTATAGACTTAAGTTTGGCAGCCATGTTGCACTTCTTCATAATATGCTCTCGAAGGCTTCCAGTGGGATCATATTTTTCATCAATTAGTCTTCTGGTAAGACTTGTTGCATAAACTTTAGAAGACCCTTTAAACTGATGCTCAATTTTCGCAAAGTACCCTTTAGCTGTCTCACAGTCAGGAAGGGTGATACGTCCAAAACGTATCTATAATTTTTGATTGTTTCATGTTTTTATGCTTTTAGCACTTGTTTTTATATTAAGTTTATTATTTATTTGGACTAACCTACTAATAGTTGCAAAAGTGCACAATGTTCTTGTTTTACTCTTTGATGTGTAGAAATTATCAAGAATACAAGAGGAAACCTTGTTGGAGTCGAATTGGGACTTTCCTGAAATCTGTCTGAGAACTTTTTACGAAGATTGCCAGTTTGACCCTCGAAGATGACGTCAAATGGAGACCTGGCTGTTACGAAAGTTGTCACAATTTTCCATACGAAGATTTTAAGCCCGAGATCAGCCCAATCGGAGTTCGGACGCGGCCTGTAGGCCCGTTTTGGTGGAACCCTAAAAGGGGGTGACGGAAATCCGAGAAGATATATAAAGGGAGGAAACCTAATTCGTGGAGGACTCCTCCACCCACGAATTTCAGCCACCAAAAGCCACGTTTTTGCCTCCCCCATGGATCCCATCTCCATGGGGGAGGGCTCCCAAGAAGCCATGAAGGAGGGAGGCTAAGGGGCGGCGCTCCCCAGCTTGCCGGCGGCGGGGAAAGGAGTTCCCCGCGCCGCCGGCCGCCGCCGCCGCCCTGCGCCCCGCTGCCCTCTCCGCCGTCTTCACCGCCATCTCCATCACCATCTCCTCCTTGTATTCAGTGGTTCATCCTCCCACAAACCTCTGTACCGTCCTATGTAAACATGGTGTTTGATGCTATAATATTTATCCTATGATTTACATCATGTTTCCGTAGTTTATTTGTCTTTTGATTGCTTAATTGAATGCATGAGGTTCATTAGAGTTGTATGTCTATATGGTGCTGTCCTTTGGTGTCCATTATATTTGTGCGCGCATGGATCAAACACCCTAGGGTTGGTAGTATTTGTAACGAAGCGGGGGAAGTTCTGCCGGAGTGACAGAAACCTGAGAACGCGAACCGATTAGTTGCACGTATGGGAGTAAGAGGACCTTGAACTTAAGGCTATGGTTGGGGAAACCTTAATGCATTGTTAGTATTTGCGGATGCTTGCTAACAATCCAATCATATAGTACTTGTAATCCCAAGTAGTGGAGTGCATGTATATTTAGCCTCTCCCACATAGAAAACTGCATCGAAGACAATGAACCAAGTACCTTCACTAATTAATCTTGGACAAAGCCACCACAATTACCACCACTTTTCCACACTCATGGTACTGTTAGTATATGGTTACTTAGTGTATTTATTGCTGCAGCACTAACATTTACTTTCTTGTATTTATTATCTTGCAAAACTACTCTCATACCCGTATTTACCGTAGTTTTATTTCTAGATAATGCAAACGTTTAGTGTGCGTAGAGTTGTATCAGTGGTTGATAGAACTTGAGAGAATACTTATCCTACCTTTAGCTCCTCGTTGGGTTCGACACTCTTACTTATCGAAAAGGCTACACGCGATCCCCTATACTTGTGGGTTATCAAGACCTTTTCTGGCGCCGTTGCCGGGGAGCCATAGCGTAGGTTAATGTTCTTGTGTGCACTTGTTTGCTTTATCTCTAAGTAGTTTTTATTTTCAGTATTAAGTTGTTCTTTATCTTACTATGGATAGGGAATGCGAATTACAAAAAAAATTAGGTGTAGTTGTTATCTAAAAACGTTTTCAAAAAGAAAAGTGATTGGAAAGATGAGTAATGGTTAAATGGGGGTCGACCTTGAACACTTGTGTTCATGCCTATGAAACCAAAACAAATCTTTCCATGGAAGCTTTTCATTAAAAACATGTAAATATTGTAAATATTGTGTATATACCTCTGTACATAAAAATAAAATGCTAATAATCTTAGTTAATTGAAAGTTGATAGTTTTACTTTGCTGTCCAGAAACAGATTTTCTGTGCTCCACCGTATTAAATGTTTAAAATCACCAGAACGTGATCTTGATCTGAAATTTCTTGAGTGCAAAGTGATGCTTATTAGCTTTCTTTCATTAGACTAACTTTTTCTGATTTAAGGTACGATAGGTCGAAAAATTCGATCTTTACTGACTGTTCTGTTTAGACAGATTTTGTGCTTCTCTGTAAATAAAATCGTGATAAATCTCAGAATAGTATTTTGACTTGAAAATTTTTGTGCATAAACCTGAGATTATTATCTTTCTTTCATTAGACTAAAGTTTTTCGATTTGAGCTACTTAACTATCTCGTTGAATGCCATCTTTACGGACTGTTCAGTTTTGACAGATTTCTTTGTTTATTCAATATTGTACTTGGTGTTGTTAGTTTCATTAGTTTTTCGACGGACAACGGAAATCATGAACACCTTAGTATATACAGTGGCTAATGTTGAGTAAAAATTATAAAACTTGTCAATGCTTGAACATGAGTGGATTTTATTTAATGAGTACTAACCCTACTAATGAGTTTTGTGAAGTTTTATGTGGATGTAGCTTATAAGATCTAATCAATATGGTGATATGAGATGAATAAGAAGACGCAAGAGCTCAAGCTTGGGGATGTGTAGGTGCATCCCAAGAACATATTCAAGAAGATACAATCATCTAAGCTTGGGGATGCCCGAGTCATCCCCCTATTCATCAACTAACATGAGGTTGTCTCGTTCATACTCTATATTACCCGTCCACATGATATGTATTGTCTTAACTTGTATTATAATTGCTTTTATATGTCTTGGTTTTACCTTCTTTAGTTTTATTAGGCTCCTTATTTGGTTTCGATTGCTTCTTTACTTTCACTTATAAATTCAAAATAACAAAAATATTTTCTTTTGTTTTGCTTCTTTGTTTGGTTCTTTATTTTAATTTTATTTGGGTTTTACTTTTGATTTTTTTTAGAGTTTTCCTTGCTGTAGCTAGCATGTTTAGGTCTTGCTTAGCCTCTGGTTTCTTAGTTTATCAAAAATAAAGTACCAAGTTTTATCCATTTAGCTTAGTTGATACATATGTAAAAAGTGATTTTCTGTTTTCGGTATCTACTGCTTATTGCGCGATTTTTCATATTTTACTGGAAGCTCTAAAAATCACGAAAAATTACTGATGTTGTAGCACCTAATCCTCTGCATGTACAAAAATTGGCTAAAATTTCGGGCATGTTTAAGTGCACCTAAAAATTGCGTTTTCCAGCTGCTGTTTTTCTGGACAGATTCTGACTTTTGTTGCAAGAGTGGCCTCTTTTCGTTTTCATTTGATTTTTAATGGTTCTTACCTTTCATTTATAAGTTGGCCATTTAAGCAACCTTTCTGTAACTTAAAAACAAAATTTTATTTGGTTTAATAGTAGCACTTGGGAAATATTATCTATTGTACTAATGTCTAACCGCAGAAAAGAATGGGAAAGTTTTTGTGTTGAAGTTTTTTCACAGAGAATGAAGGAACACCAAACTATGGAATATTGAAGAATTACCAAAGTCATAAGCTTGGGGATGTCCCCGCATCCCTCTTCATCAATAACCCCACGGTTTGCAAACCTTTAAACTTTGTTTTTTGAGCAACATAGGAACTTAACTAAACTTGAAGCGGCTGTATTTTATTATCTATTTATCTTAGCATCAAACACCAGTTACATTAATAAGTGGATCGTCACATATTTTATTTATCCTCTGTTTTCAATGTTTACTTGGTTAATGGATTACTTGTTGAAACTTAAAAATGATGTGTGAATAATACTGTTTAGTAGTTTATGTTTTCTTATGGTTAGTCTCAACTAGCTAATAGTGCATATTATGTTATTTTGATATACATGCATTGTCCTGTTCATAAATGGTATGGTATTGTGGTATCCTCCTCTGAATAATTCACTTGAATCGACTTGGCACATGCTCACACATGTTATGACTGAAAAATAAAAGTCAATTAAGCCTTGATGATCTATTTTGCCTCAGAGTTTTAGTATCGTTTTTATGCCTCCGTTAATTTTATTTTGTCGCAAGCATGATTATGACCGTTATCGCTCTCGTGGTTGTCGCTTCCCAGTCTATTGCTAGCCTTCACTTGTACTGAGCGGGAATGCTGCTCGTGCATCCAAATCCTTAAAACCAAGTTATCCCAAAGAGTCCACCAAAAATTCCTATGCATGGTATTTCAAGCCATTCCAAGTAAATTTGCATGTGCTACCTTTAAAACCTTCAAAATATTTCTCTTTTTGTGTCAATGTTTACTAGCTCATGAGGAATTAGTGTGGTTATTCTTTATTCTATTTGTCAAATGGACTTTTACACCTGGACTAGTGGCATATACATCCGCTTATCCAATAACTTGCAAAAAGAGCTGGCAACGGGGTGCCCAGTCCCAATTAATTACAACTTTAACCAATTAATTCTCTTCACACTTTTGCCCTGATTCATCAGTAAGCAATGACAAACAGTGAAATACCTGAATGTGTGTAAACCAAAGAGAAAGAGGGATGATCTGCCTTGCTGGTAGAAATAACGTCCTTCATGGGAGCCGCTCTTAAAAGTCCGTTTGACAGGTAGAATACTGTTCTCACCCGCTACCATTCGTTGACAATTAACAAACACCTCTCAAAACATTTTTACCTCTGTTTTTAAAACAAAAAGCTCTAGCACGTGTTAATCCCTGCTTCCCTCTGCGAAGGGCCAATCTTTTATTTTTATGTTGAGTCACCATCCTTTCTTTGAGCACTTCTTCGAGAGCATAGCTGTCGTTCTTAGTGTAATGTGCTTGTCCCAGAATACGATTAATTGAGGTATAACCATGATGCTTTTATCTTTGATATCTCTATATCTAGTCTTCACTTGAACTTCAGAGGTGCCTTGGCATTTATGTTTTGCTCCACAATTAAGGGCAAGCGAGATACCACATCATGCTTTATTATGGTCATTACAATCTTGTTGATGTTTATAAATTTCATGTTATAAGCTCTTAGTTCGTTGATACTTTTCATTAGGAAACATGATTGCTAAGTTTTATTATCCATACATCATGCAATTGTTAAAGACCTGATCATAGCATTTACAATCAAAAATTATTTTGTTATCATTTACCTACTCGAGGACGAGCAGGAATTAAGCTTGGGGATGTTGATACGTCCAAAACGTATCTATAATTTTTGATTGTTTCATGCCATTTTTATGCTTTTAGCACTTGTTTTATATTAAGTTTATTATTTATTTGGACTAACCTACTAATAGTTGCAAAAGTGCACAATGTTCTTGTTTTACTCTTTGATGTGTAGAAATTATCAAGAATACAAGAGGAAACCTTGTTGGAGTCGAATTGGGACTTTCCTGAAATCTGTCTGAGAACTTTTTACGAAGATTGCCAGTTTGACCCTCGAAGATGACGTCAATGGAGACCTGGCTGTTACGAAAGTTGTCACAATTTTCCATACGAAGATTTTAAGCCCGAGATCAGCCCAATCGGAGTTCGGACGCGGCCTGTAGGCCCGTTTTGGTGGAACCCTAAAAGGGGGTGACGGAAATCCGAGAAGATATATAAAGGGAGGAAACCTAATTCGTGGAGGACTCCTCCACCCACGAATTTCAGCCACCAAAAGCCACGTTTTTGCCTCCCCCATGGATCCCATCTCCATGGGGGAGGGCTCCCAAGAAGCCATGAAGGAGGGAGGCTAAGGGGCGGCGCTCCCCAAGCTTGCCGGCGGCGGGGAAAGGAGTTCCCCGCGCCGCCGGCGCCGCCCTGCGCCCGCGCTGCCCTCTCCGCCGTCTTCACCGCCATCTCCATCACCATCTCCTCCTTGTATTCAGTGGTTCATCCTCCCACAAACCTCTGTACCGTCCTATGTAAACATGGTGTTTGATGCTATAATATTTATCCTATGATTTACATCATGTTTCCGTAGTTTATTTGTCTTTTGATTGCTTAATTGAATGCATGAGGTTCATTAGAGTTGTATGTCTATATGGTGCTGTCCTTTGGTGTCCATTATATTTGTGCGCGCATGGATCAAACACCCTAGGGTTGGTAGTATTTGTAACGAAGCGGGGGAAGTTCTGCCGGAGTGACAGAAACCTGAGAACGCGAACCGATTAGTTGCACGTATGGGAGTAAGAGGACCTTGAACTTAAGGCTATGGTTGGGGAAACCTTAATGCATTGTTAGTATTTGCGGATGCTTGCTAACAATCCAATCATATAGTACTTGTAATCCCAAGTAGTGGAGTGCATGTATATTTAGCCTCTCCCACATAGAAAACTGCATCGAAGACAATGAACCAAGTACCTTCACTAATTAATCTTGGACAAAGCCACCACAATTACCACCACTTTTCCACACTCATGGTACTGTTAGTATATGGTTACTTAGTGTATTTATTGCTGCAGCACTAACTTTTACTTTCTTGTATTTATTATCTTGCAAAACTATCTCTCATACCCGTATTTTACTCTAGTATTATTCCTAGATAATGCAAACGTTTAGTGTGCGTAGAGTTGTATCAGTGGTTGATAGAACTTGAGAGAATACTTATCCTACCTTTAGCTCCTCGTTGGGTTCGACACTCTTACTTATCGAAAAGGCTACACGCGATCCCCTATACTTGTGGGTTATCAAAGGTGTAATGGAGCCCTTTATTATCATAAGGCACTTGCGATTAGAGTCATCCCACTTTGCCTACATAACATCATATTCCTTCTTGAGGCCATCATAATTTTCATTATTTTGTTTAGGTGCCTCAGGAGGATCATTAAGGAGAGCATAATCAATATTAAGTAAGGCCATCGTGATCTCAAGCTTCTCTTTCCATGTAGCATAATTGCTACCATTAAGCTGTTCAATGCCATTAAGCATTCCAGTAATATTAGAGACATTAGTTGCTGCAAAAGAAAAAATTCAAAATGCTTTAGTAAGCATCATCATAATCATCATTAAATTGTATTGATCAAATTCAAAACAGCTTTGGCCAGAGATGAAAATGAACAACAAAATTTTGTGGACAAATATTCATCAATTAGCTTTGGCCAAATTAACAAATAAAAGCCACACATTAATAATCCTCATTCATTAATTTCCTTCTACTAACCCGGTTCACATCAGTTTTGGCCAGAAGTGAAACGAATCAATAAAGGAATTTTGCGGTTTAAATGCCCATCAAACCACTTTGGTCAGAATGACAAATCATAAAAACAACACTTTATTTGAGGATCCATTAAACTTTATTTCGCAGCGGAAACATTATAACATAATGATCATAGTGATAAAAATCACCATAATTCACAAACCATAAACAAACTCAATAATAAACATAATAAAATCATGACTAAGAATAAACATAATAATCATAATAATTTATGCGGAAAAATAGCCCTGAGCGTTATTTATTTAAGCCCCCTTTTTTTCGGCATAATCTGCCGAACTGGGCCGAATTTGGCCCAGCCCAGCCATCACTCGCCCTGATCCCTCCTGGGCCACAGCCCATCGCATAGCGCCAAGAGCGCCACGCGCCGTCGGATACCGATCCAACGGCCGGGAGCGGTCGCGTCTGGAACAAGTCCAGCACGTCGCCGCCGCCCCACCCCCGCGTAACCCTAATACCCTTTCCCTTCCTCCTCTGCTCCCGAACGGCGACGAGAGAGAGAGAGCAGCGGCGGCGAGCACCGCGCGAGCAAGGAGGATGGCGTCGGCGTCGTCCAGGCCCCCTCGCCGGAGCTGCGTGCGGCTTTGGCTAGCGCGCACCTCCGTCGAGTGGCTCTGGGCGGCGCTCTGTGCGAGGCGACGGCGCGCGAGCGGGCGTCCCCGCGTCGGCGTCGACGACCAGCGCCAAGTCCAGCACCGCAGCGGACTCCAACGGCGACAAGCGCGCGAGGAAGCAACGCCACGGTCTGGTGCGGCGGACGGCGAGGTCGCTCGGGTTTGAGCCCGAGTACACCTGCCAACATAAGGTGATGGCTCCGGCGCCGCCGTGGCCAGCGACGACGACGAGGCCCATAAGGTAAAATCCACCACCGTAATCATTAGATTAGGGTTAGGGTTCCTCCGAATTGGGGAATTTCATAACTTAGGGTTTCGGAAATTTGGGCAAATGAATAAATCCCACTAAATTTATGCTTAATCCGAAACCATGACTTAATTTTAGAGGAGAAACATTAGGGATTTGAACTCTAGGGTTTCTGAAAATTGGGGAAAACATCAGAAATGGCAAGAAACTGCCTTAATCCCCTCATACGTGCTTAAAACAAAACCCTAGGTTCACTTTAGTACTTTTAGGGCTAGAAACTTTAGAAAGACGGGCTAAAACTTTACTTTACTTAATAACCAGAAAGAACTACTTAATAGACAGCATGAACATGCTTGATCTAAACAAGATCTATAGCATCAGGGACTCAAGCTTAAGAGCTAGGAGCTCCGATACCATTGTTGAATCCTTTAGGATCAACTAGCTCAAGTTTGAGCCACACGAGGAGAAGGTTAGCAGGTTACCTTGATCTTGAGATGCAGCCATGTCTTCTGTTGATGCTCACACCACCTAGGGATGGAGCCGTTTGTGCTTTGGTTCTTCCCGGTGTTTCAGTGCAAGGCTTGATCGGTAAGCCAGAGCGTGGATAGAGCTTAGGGGTGAGAAAGAGAACTAAGAGCCGCAACCTCCCTCTCCATAAAATAGCTCTTTATATATTAGCACTGCACACTCCAGGGGAACCAGCACTTCGAGTAGTTTTTTGCCACCGATCAGGGCACATTAAAAACCGACCTACTGTAGCACGACGGCTACTGTAGTAGCCGAAAAGGTTGACCTAGGAGAGTAGTCTAGATCATCCAAATATAGAGCGGATTTTTGGTCGCCCGTTGGTTATACCACCCCCTTGACTGCCGTTTGATCAAGCATTGGAGATTCGGGTCTAGTCTGTCAGACTTCAGTGCATGCAGGGTAAATATGCCGGGAAATACGTAAGAACCATTACTTAGTTGCTAATTATCCGTTGTTGCAGCACCTCGTTGCGTCAGGGCGGCCAGTAGGCCCAGCACGGGTAGTCAGACGCAGTCACATGACTTGTGGTACTGTTACACAACGTGACAACCAGAACAACATGGTGGCACCGAGCTAGAAGGTTTTTAATGCAAGAGCGACAAAAACTTTATTCTGAGTAGTGTTGTTTCATCATCTGCCCCGTGAAAACAAAATCAATGAAAATGCTATACGGAGTACTTGGTAAAAAAAGTCGAAAACAATGAATTGATCAGATGGGAGTACTACCTTTAAAAGGGGTGCTTGATGATACAACATGCCGCCACCTCGTGGGCTAAACTAATCTTTGCTTTCCTGCTAGCTATATTTAGAAAATGGGAGATGCGCTAGGCTAGCTGGGTTTACTCAATATATATGCTGCCAAACCAAACTCTGAACATTTCGTTCGTTCATCTGAGTGTTGCCTGCTTTAAATGTGGTCTTCATCCGTCAAGGGCACTGCTAAGTCATCAACCGTACAGTTCCTTCCGGAAGTGCCGCTGCACAAGCAGGTACACCTCGTCAGCTTGGTCAGATGATTTGCAGCTACTAGCTTTAATTAGATTGACGAGGTGGGTAGGCAGCCCGAATCTGAATACTTCATCGTGCGGCTATTAATAGGGGTGTATAGCCAACCGGTGGCTCGGGCATATTTTGCATCCAAATATCCAACACTTTGGAGTACCCGTTAACCACAAGGAGGTGGTAGCCACTGGCCGCGGCGACGTTGATAGCATGGCCGACGACCTTGTCTTCGCCGATGATAGACACGCCGGCAAATGACATGAAGATGGGCAAAATCGAACTGAATCTTGTATGGAGTTTGTGCGGGGTGTGGAAAACAGGAAAAGCGTACTCTTTAGCTAGGAACAGTGTTATCTACAGTAGTCGAATCGCTGTGGGAGCTCTATTTCCGGTGTCTTTCATATAGTTAGTAATATTTTTTTTAGAAACTTATAGTTAGTACTCCCTCCGTCTAGGTTTATAAGTCACTTCTCCAAAACCAGATTTTCTTCTTCCATAAGTCACAATTAACAATTAATGCACGTGTTAATAGCCATCTTAACCTTCTTCTCCCGGATATCCATGTGTGTGAAAACGTTTCAGCATTCAAAACGGTTTGCATATGGATGCATGCAAATAGAATAGGGACGCTGCAAAGTGGGCCTAACCTTGGTCTTTGCCCTCCCGTAATAAAGTGCCACAGTTAACGAGAGAATTAATGAGTGTTTTTGCTACTTTTTCCTCCCAATCAGGTTCTACCTTGGTCGCAGAGAATTTGGAAATGTGACTTATAAACCTAGATGGAGGGAGTAATATGGAGTACCGGTGCGTGAAGAAGCTGAAATCGTATGGATTACCCCCTCGTCTTCCTGGCGCGTTTAAGTTATAGCAGCGTGATTTTAGAGTACGTTCACACATACAGCTCCAGCCCTTCGGTACCAGAGCTGCGACTGTTTGGTCTCCGTCTCTTCGAGAGCAGTAACTTCAGTAGTCAAGTGCTTCCACTTCAAGGGAGGTGAACAGATAACCACTTGACCAGTAAGATGAAGATGGTCTAATTGATTGCGTCTGGGAATTCGATAACATGAAAGAGAATGGTAACAGTCAGTCATCAACGATTCCTAGGTGTGCCGGCGGCCGGACACCTACGTTCAGGTTCAGTAACTGGGGCATGGGCCAAGGAAGAGGCCGGGCTGAATTCCTAGTTCTAGGCAAAGCGGCAGGGGGGCTGGGAGGGCTTGATTCCGCGACGCTCAGGCCTCCCCTTACTTGGATGGACCCAGCCTAATAGCGTTTATAGCTACTTTTTTATATGCTCTAAAAAAAGCTACTTTTTATTTTATTTTGAAACTTGTCTCTTTATTTCGTTTTTATCATTTCCTTTTTTCAGATTTACACTCCTCTTATGTTATGATAGATAATTTGTGTATGTTATTTTGTAAAACAAATCACAAAATATGTAATTTTATGGATTTATATTATTTTTCAAGCAATTTATTTTGAAGGAACAAAAAGGCATAATTGGGGTATATTTATCATTGTTAGTACTAATTGTTAGTAGATAGTTACATGAAATTTTGTTTAAATACATGAATATATTTCACAAAGAAATATCCCAGAAGTTTCTTTATTACCGGACAATTTTTAAAGGTCACGTGAAACTTTTATTTGTCATATATGAACATTCTTTCTCATGGGAGGAGAAGCGTACAAAACATCATTATATTAAAAACATTCTTTTACATACTTGAACATATAAGGACATTTTTGGGCAAAACAATTCTACAAAGAGTTTTATCAAGTTCTACTTATATAGAGAAAAGGTGATTATGAATTATTACTTTTAAATTTGTTAGCCTACAAAACTTACTAAACTACATCGATATATGCTACAGATTGGTTGAAATTGAAACCATTTAGGTTGAAAGCCATAGTACTAATACCTAAAGCAGTGAACCAGATCCCTACTACAGGCCAAGCAGCCAAGAAGAAGTGTAAAGAACGAGAGTTGTTGAAACTAGCATATTGGAAGATTAATCGGCCAAAATAACCATGAGCAGGATGGGTGCTATCTAGCAACTCTCACTTAAGGCAAATGAAATATCGAAAAATACGACTAGAGTGGATAAATAGGAGTTATCAATAAAAAATACATCACAAGATGTTCCAAGTAAGTTATTGAAAAAATAGATCTAGAGTATAAGATAATGAAGCAAGAAAATCAAAACCAGAAGACATGTAGAAAAAATGTTGCTTCAAACAAGATCTACACAAATTTTATGAGCCAAAGGATGCTGGCGAAGACGCTCAATGTACTTGCTGACGTTCAAGTTGTTGGAACCAACTCTACTTTGTTTGGAGCGGCTATACAGGTGTGCACCCAAGTCGTCACGATTAGCCTTTTTCTCCGCTAGCTCAAGTTTCTCGAAACTTAGCTCGATCTCTCGGGTTGATCTTAAGGTGACCACCAAACTTTCACAAACAGGTTGCGGTCAATCCACAACTTGGAGGCTCAATGGTGAGGCCTAGAAAGAATGCCTAATCTTTAAAATTAACAAGCAGGTCTTCGAAGGCTAGAACGTGCGCTTGGTTGATGCTCTACATGGCTCACCCGTTTTCTCTCAAAGTTTTTTTTTGAGAATACAAGAGAGGCAAACTTTGCAAGACAGGAAAGTATGGGCACGTTTGGTGGCCTGCAGCAGGCCAGACCAGTCCCGCCAGCTGCGATGGCGCGTCGTTTGGTGGCCTGCTTCCGCGGCTGGGCAGGCCAGCGCGACCTGTAAAGCAGCGTTGGGCCAGGCCGGCTGGGCACGCTCGAATCGAGTGTGCCCATGGAGCCAGGCCCTGGCGAGTGCATGTTGCAGCGGCGGTTGCACGCGTAGAGAAGGGCGGGAGACGCCCCAATATCTGCCCAGCACACTCTCTCTTCCTCTCACTTGTTCGTGTCACCGCCCAACTGCCCCTCTCACTTCCCATCGCTCTGACCGACGAGACCGAGGAGACGGATGGCCGGTGCTCCGCCTCCGCCCGCCATGGATCCCGCGACGGTCACACGCGCCGTGAACGAGTTCGAGGCGGGGACGGGTCACAGCGCGGCGGCGCCCATTGACCCCGCCCGTCTTCCTTCGCTCAATCGCCCTCTCCGGTGGCGCAGCACACGAGCGCCACCGCTCGGGCGGCAACGCCATCAAGCTCCACTGCCGGGGCCGGAATCTTGCAGCAGGGCACGTACGAGCCCCGGGGTGGGTATGCCATTCGGAGGGCGGCGATGCTAGCGGCTGCAAGCACCCAGCCTCGTGAGCCGCCGCCTAGTTTCCCCCAAGGCCGCGTTACTCCCCTGCGCCGCCGTCTCCCCTTGGACCCGGATCTGGGATACGAGCGGTCGCCATCTCCACTCCGACGGCCTCTTCACCTTCGTCGCCTCCAACTCCGGTGTCTACAACTCCGGCCTCGGTCACACCGGCTTCGGCAACGGTGGCATCAATGTCGGCAGCGCCGAACTCGAGGAAGAGGAAGGCAAGGACCATGTGCATTCTCCGATGGTAAGCATTTGTTCCCCAATCCGAGCTTAAGGTTTTTTCATGCTCGAGTAGATGGTCAGTAGATCCCCAATCTAGTTCTAGTATTTGTTGCAGTAAAACTTGCTAGAGTACATGTAGTTTGTCATTGCCACTGATCCGTGCACGGTTGCAACGGACAGTCGCATTGATCCTTGCTCGCTAGCAAAGGACAATGTCATTGATCCTTGCTCGCTTGCAATGGACAATGCCATTGATCCTTGCTCGCTTGCATTGGACAGTGGCATCGATCATTTGCACCCTTGCATTGGTTGTTTCTCATATGACGTTGGTTGGAGGACGTTGTCAGGAGATGGAGCACAAGAACTACGAAGGGGAGAAGACTAAAGGTCGTCCTCCACGCCTGGAAAATTATCTAGCCGAAATGATACTGTGGCGCTTCTATGTCGAGCTCAGCTACTCCGACATGAGGGCCATAGTCCTTCCTCCAGAACTGAAGCCCCTGCTGGTGAAGAAGTTCAACCTCAAGCCGTCCAAGTCTCAGCCTCAGCCCAGCGCCTCCGTGCCAATCCGGTGGTCCAAGTGATGTGAGTACTTCGTGCAGGTTCAATGGTTCCAGGAGGACCTCGTCATCTTCAAGGGTTGGAGGGAGTTTGTCAGGGAGAAGGACCTAGACATTGGTGACATCGTGGTGTTCAAGTACCACGATGGGGGCTTCGACATCAAGGTTTTCCAGCACGACAACTCAACTGAGAAGATGTTCGAGTGTGACTTCCATCATAGCGATGATCTCCAGCAGTTTAGATGAAGTAGAAGAAGAAGTGGTTTGTAGGGAAGTTGTTTGAACCCTCATATTTTGGGCCATGGGTGTGTACCCCTGGCTATTGGTAACTAATCAGGTTGCATGGGATGCACCTGATACAAACCTAATTAGGCTAAGTCTGTTACATTAACTCGTACTCTATCTAAGTAGTTGTTACTTAAGTACCTCTGATGTGTATTTGTGTGTGATGTTGTTGTGCTTCTCTCTGATTTTGTGTTCTGGTAACCTCACCAAATTTGAATGTGGTGATGGGATCTCAATTCTTTGTCATACATGGAAACTTCGATGTCAACCAAACAACATGTGTTTGCATGTGGAGAGCCAGAAATGGAAAAGGCAGGCAACCAAACGGACTACACTTCCATACCCTGCAGTGCGATGC
Organism: Poa pratensis; assembly: GCA_947311845.1. Taxonomy (NCBI): domain Eukaryota; kingdom Viridiplantae; phylum Streptophyta; class Magnoliopsida; order Poales; family Poaceae; genus Poa; species Poa pratensis. The sequence goes on along the minus strand of CAMZMU010000042.1, from coordinate 21,383,924 downwards.
ATCCCACCAAACGACTTGCGCAACCAGGCCCAGAGGCTGCATGGCCCAGACCTGGCTCCGTGGGGGCAGGCCCGTCTATGGGCCGAAACCCATGTAGGCTACCAAACGCGCCCTATATCTCATGTCTTGATTTCAGCTCAAAGTCACAAACCCAACCCGTGGGAGTGTAGGGTCCATATTTATAGACACACACAGATACTAGCCTTTGGTGGAATATGCCCTTTCACCTAAAGCAATACAACGGTCACAAGTCTAGTGCTTCGTCAAATTAGCAAAAAAAAAAAAAATCTAGTGCTTCGTCAAGGTGTTGCGTGCGGAAGCAACATTCACCTAGAGCTTCATTGAAGCACAAGAAACTCCAACTCTTCGGAAGGGAGTTAACTTTAAATAATATTTTGTCTTTAATTACCAACCAAATAAACACTTTGATCTGTAGAGAAAATCTCAACATCAAGATCTCATAAGGAAAAATCACTCTTCTCATAATCAAATAGGTATAGGAGATTTAAGTGGAAGAAAAACCTAGACTTAAAGTGTCTTCACTCAAATCTCCTAAATGTAATGCATTCAAAATCATAAGCGAAAACCTTAGCATCAGTAAAATTATGGATGCATAAAAGATTGTATATTCTAGGAATAATTCACAAAAATTTGAGGTAGTATAACGTAAACACTAAGGTCTAGTTTGGCAATAAAGTTTTTCTAAAACTGAAATATTCTAATACCACTGTATTTACGTGCCTGGCATAGTAATACTTTAGTTTCGGAAAAACAGGTCCAGAGTTGTTTTTCCAATACTTAAAAAATAACACGTTTTGAGAGATACTAGAGTATTAATACTACAGTATTTAATCACAGTCAAACGCATCAAAGTATTTGAAACTATAGTATTTTCATAAACTGTAGTATTATTGAATACTTGAAAAATACTTTGATACCAAATTAGGCTTAAGCTATTTGGTGCTTGCGCTATGAACAACCTTTTTACATTGCGACATACTCCCTCCGTTTTTTAATATAAGATGTTTTAGGTGGTACACATGTTGTCTATATGCACACTAAAATGAGTGAACATGCACACAAAAATGTGTCTACATACATTTGTGTGCATGTGCATGTGGACAAAAGCTAAAACATCTTATATTAAAAAACGGAGGGAGTAGCTCCCAAATCACCCTCTTCATTCTCTAATCTTCAAAGTTATTTGCATGAAATTCAGTTATCCAAAGTATATATATTTAAACTTGGAGTAGCATTACATAATATTAACGAAACAAGAAATAAGTAGATATTGTTTAAGTGTGTCTTATACGTTAGTATTTGGGTTTTCTAAAACCAGAAACAAGAATGCAATAGAGAAAACAGAACAAAGACCGTGACAACGTCGACAATACGCAGAATCGCCATACCGAAATGGCGGCAGGCGGCCAGCGATCCCCACATAGGCACAGATCACGATCGATCGATCAGTCCAACGGCACGACTACTTGTTCCCAGACTGGCCTTATGCTAAAGCACAATATCCGGTATATCAAGGCATGCGAAAGAAAACGAAGGGGAGATCAAATAAAAACAGGTGAAATCCAGATGGGACACCGGTCATGTGCCAGTCGTCTAATCTCCGGTCTTCACGACAAACACAACACATAGACGTTGGAACTTGGGGAGCCTCTGTACAGCAACCGTTGGCCCCCTCCACGTTCCTCTGAATCCAATCAGAGAGCTGGTTTAGTGGAGGTCACATTATAATTTCCAGGTTCTCCAGTTGTAGACTCTAATCTTCGGTCGATTAAGGTAGGCCTGGTGCTCAATTGGTCCATGATGATCCCTCAATAATCTAATGATACATAAACGCACTACGTAGACTAATTAATCAGTTAACTTACCAGCATGCAAGCTGGGGCTTTGGCAAAGAGCCAGAGGAGGAAGATTGGAAGAAACTTGGGAGTAGGATATAGTGCTGGAATGATGCCGTCAGGTAATCAGGTTGGCTGTCTGATTGTCTTGTCGCTCCCAGCCTTGCACAAGCTGGACATTACACATCCGCTGCCTAATAACTCCCTCCAAACACACTGGCCCGTGTTTTGCCCGATCGTCGTTGCTGTCACAATCACCTCCTAACGTCTTGATTCCAGCATTGTTTTATGCCCGGATCAATCATTGCCCCTGTTTTCGCTAATCAGTCTCGCAAATTGGACTTTGGAGAGGTTTTGCACTCGAAATTGATAATGGGGTGCTGGATTACCGTACCATGATGCCATTGTTTGATTAGGGACATGATGTTTGATGTAGTACAAGAAGCACTTTGCTGGGCACCAATGGTGTTAATTACATGCCGCAACCCACCACAAACTAATGGATTAGCACTCTAAATTAGGTGCTTGTTGCTTTTCGGTGGTACGTCACCCGACCATAAATGAATTTCAGGTAACCGGCCCATGTGCTGCTCCTGGCGTCCGTGAGCGTGGCCGCCGGGGACTGAAGCGGCACTGCATCGTCCACCTCGACATCGCGGAGGACCAGACCGGCCCCATGGACGGTCCACAGCCGCCGCCTTTAAGGTACTCATGGCAATACGGGCAGGTGGATGGTGACCGTGTTCCGCGCGGCAGGTTGGAGCGCGCCCAGGACGACCGCCAAGGGCGGCGGGACAGAGAGCATGACAGGGACGGCGACGATGGCCGGGACAAGCGGGGGCGTGACTCTTCGCGGGGGTGGCGCGACACCATCCGTCGTAGCCTCTCCCGCTCATCTCGCAACCGTGGCGGAGCTGAGGACAGGAGGGAGGAGCAGCAGCGCGACAGGGACCGCTCGGGGAACAGGTACAGGAGCAGAGAAGGCGAGCACGGGCAGGCCGGCGAGCCGGTCGTTGCTGACCCTCCCCTGGTGGTCGCTCTGGCGGCCGACGCCAGGCCTCTGCTGCAGCACGCGTTCCCACCGGCGGACGGAGCCTTCACCGACGTCGAGTCCTCTGATGAGGAGGAGCTGGCCATTGCGCGCCACAGCCGCACCACGGGTCGCCACGCTTCACCGCGCTCGGACAGGCGGGCCTCCAGAGGTGCTCTCACGCCACCCACGACGCCAACTTCTGTGCTGCCTTCATCGTCAAGCTCTTCGAAGGCACCGGCAACCCGCTACCTCGCCCCTAGCTCGCCGGCCATGCCGGCCCTGAGGCTCTGCGCGCCGGACCACCTCCAGCAGCCACTGCCAGCCCTGTCTTCATCTTCATCGCTCTCGTCCGCCCGGCTACGACAACTCTCCAGTGCTCACCTCCACGCCGCCGTTCATCTCCGCCTCGTCGCCTCGCCGCACCCCGGAGCCCTCTCGCGTGGCGGTGGCATCGCCGTCTGCTGCGGACCCGCTGTTTGTTCCATGCTCCCGCCCTCTCCTCCCGTCGCCGGCCTCGCCTCCGCCGCTTCGCCCCACCAACAGGAGGAAGACATTGGCGGGCGTGGCCATGACGCGCACAGGCGCTTTCTCGCTGCGCCGCATCACCGACCAGAAGAAGGCCAAGGGCAAGGTGGCCCCGATTGCCGGGGCGGCCGAGGCGATGGTGTGCCGTGGCCTGGGGATCATCTCCGACGGCCAGGTGGTCACCGCCGCTGCGCTGGAGGAGTTCCACGATCTCTTCAAGGACAAGGTTGAGACAGGGGTCATGCAAGCCATCAGGAAGCTCTTCAAGATGGACACGCTTGCTGATGAAGCCATCGATGATGCTCTGATCGGTCATGGAGGCGCCCATGGGCTGGACGTTGAAGCAGAGATGGATGCTGCTGCTGTTTCAGATGTCTGACTTAGCTTTGCTTGTCTGTTGGTGTACTGGGTTCGTTTAGTTTCCAATGTTAGATTTCCTTATCAACTTGCTATGCTGGAATGTTAGAGGGTTAAACGATGATGATCGTAAAGCTGCTGTGAACGAGACTCTTGCCTCGTCGTCTTGTCAGCTAGTCTGTTTGCAAGAAACCAAATTACAAGCTGTGTCTTCGTCTGATGCTTTTTTCATTGGTGGGAATCGGTTGCGTGGGTTTGCTGAGAGGCCGGCCTCAGGAACCAGAGGGGGCATTCTGTTGCTCTGGGATGACTCAATCATTCAGGTCACAGATATTGTGGCTACCGAGTTTTGTTTGTCGGCCTTCATTCACGTCATATACGGCGACTGTGACTTCAAGATTACCACCGTCTACGGGCCGACGGCCGCCAACAAAAAAGACGACTTCTTCGCCGAGCTCATCTCCCACAAACCTCCGCTAGGGATCCGTTGGTTGGTTCTTGGCGACTTCAACCAAATTCACCGTGCTAGAGATAAGAACAAGACTAACGTCAACCGGAGTCGCATCACTCGTTTCCGCACCGCCTTACACTCTTGTGAGCTCAATGAAATCCACCTTCAAAACCGCCGGTTTACTTGGAGCAATGGGAGGCTTAATCCGACCCTTTGCAAGCTTGATGCCGTCTTTTGCAACGCCGAGTGGGATATTCGCTTTGGAACTCATGTGCTCCATGCACTCTCTTCGTCTCTCTCCGACCATTGCCCTCTCCTCCTCGCCGATGATAGTGGTCCGTTCAAGCCGAGGACCTTCCGGTTTGAAGACTTTTGGCTCCGGATACCGGGCTTCGACGATATTGTGAAAGCTTCTTGGGATGCTCTAATCTCCCACACCGAGCCTTATCACATTTTGTTCAACAAGCTAAAGAGGCTCGGAGGGTGCCTCTCCAAGTGGAGCCGGTCCTTGTTCCCCAAGCCTAAGATCCTCCTTCATGCGGTACTCTTTGTGATTCTCCAATTTGATAAGGCTCAAGAGCACCGGCAACTCTCTCTTGAAGAGCACGAGCTTCACGCTCGCCTCAAGCGCAAGGTTCTAAGCCTATCCATCATTGAGAGGTCCCGGAAAAAGCAATGCTCTCGCGTCCGGAATGTCAAAGAGGGGGATGCCAACACTAAGTTCTTCCACCTTAAAGTGAATTGGAGGCGCCGGAAAAATTTCATGCACCGTCTCAAGCACAACAATGGGTGGGTGACGGAGCATGAGCACAAGGAGGAGATTATACATGACCATTTCACTTCGGCCCTTGGGAAGGGGGAAACGAGAACACATGATTTCAAGTGGGATGAGCTTCACTTCGAGAGCCCGGATCTTGGAGACCTTGCCGCACCCATTTCAGAGGAGGAGGTCAAGAGTGCTATCCATGCTATGCCTAGTGGCAAGGCTCCCGGCCCGGACGGTTTTACCGGGGCTTTCTTCAAGAGGTGTTGGGAGATTATCAAGGTTGATGTAATGCGGGTTGTTGGATGCTTTGGCAACCTTCACACAAACAACTTGCATTGGCTCAACTCCGCTAATGTGGTGTTACTTCCCAAGAAAGAAGGTGCCGAGGAGATCACCGACTATAGGCCTATAAGCCTCATTCATGCCATTGCGAAAATCATTGCCAAGGTCCTTGCGCTTCGCCTTGGGCCTCTCATGAACGAGCTTGTTTCCAACGCCCAAAGCGCCTTCATAAAGAAACGGAGCATCCACGACAACTTCCTATACGTCAAGAATTTGGCTAGAAGGCTTCACAAGAACAAAACACCGTCGCTTCTCTTCAAGTTGGACATCCGGAAAGCATTTGATTCGGTTAGATGGGATTTTATTCTTGATCTCCTACAACGGAGGGGTTTCCCGAGTCGTTTCCGTGATTGGGTGGCCGCTCTCTTGTACACCTCCACCTCGCGCATCCTTCTAAATGGTGTGGCCGGGCTACCCATCCACCATGGCCGGGGACTTAGACAAGGGGACCCCCTCTCGCCGCTCCTCTTCGTCCTCGCCATTGACCCGCTCCAACAACTTCTTGAGAAGGCCACCACTCTTGGGTTGCTACATAAAATTCGGGGTAGAGGAACCGTCTTGCGAACCTCGCTCTATGCGGACGATGCGGCCATCTTTGTGGCGCCTTTCAAGGAAGATATTCAAAATCTCTCCGGGATTCTTCGCGGCTTCGGTGTCGTCACGGGCCTTTGCACAAATTTCCAAAAAAGCTCCGTTGTCCCTATACGGTGCGGTGGTGTCAACCTTGATGCTATTCTTGATGGTCTTCCGGTGTTGCGGGCTACCTTCCCCATGAGATACCTTGGCTTGCCTCTCCCTATTTGGCAATTGCGGTTGGTCGATTTCCAACCTCTTGTGGACAAGTGTGCGGGGAAGGTTCCCGCTTGGTATGGGAGGTTCTTCACCATGGCCGGCCGGGGCGCTCTTGTCAAGTCGGTTCTAGCCTCCCAAGCTATCTACCACTTGACACCCTTGCTTGTCCCTCCGCCCCTCATTGTCAAGCTCAACAAGATCTATCGTCCTTTCTTTTGGGCGGGCACCGACAAAGCCTCCGGTGGGAAGTGCAAGGTTAATTGGGAAGCCGTTTGCCGCCCCACCGATTTTGGGGGCCTAGGGATCCTTCACACCGACAAGTTTGCGAGGGCATTGCGATTAAGGTGGCCATGGCTTCTTTGGAAAGACCCAAATAAAATTTGGGCGCGCTTCGGTACACCTTGCACTTCGGAGGACATGGACCTCTTCTATGCCTCTACAACAATTACCGTTGGGGATGGGGCGAAGACCCACTTTTGGGAGGCGCCGTGGCTTGATGGGACAAAGCCTAAGGAGGTTGCGCCGCTTGTTTATGAGGCCTCCTCTAGGAAAAATTGGTCCACCAATCAAGCCTTGGCCAATGATGCTTGGATCCACAAGATAAAATTGGATGAAGCCTTCACCATGCAACACTTGCTCCAATTCGTTGACCTATGGACTATGTTGCAAAACTTCAACTTGGATGCCTCTACCGAGGACTCCATTGTGTGGAACCTCACGGCGAATGGGGAGTACTCCGCCAAGTCGGCCTACCAAGCGCAATTCTATGGCTCTACATTCTCCGACATGAAGCGCTTGGTGTGGAAGGTTTGGGCTCCTCCGAAGACCAAGTACTTTGCGTGGCTTGCTCTTCAAAACCGGCTATGGACGGCGGACCGCCTTGCCCGTAGAGGTTTGCAAAATTGTGGCCTTTGTCCTCTTTGCAAATCTACACCCGAGACGGTCGACCACCTCCTCCTCCATTGCCGCTTCACCACTAGGACTTGGGCTCTTTTGAAGACTTGGCTTGGCCTCACTTTCGACCAAGCTTTATGGCCGACTCTCTCACTCAAGGAGTGGTGGCATCACATGACCGGAGGTGGCGCTCACAACCGCAAAGCCTTGGCCTCCCTTGTCCTCTTGACGTCGTGGGAGATTTGGAACGAGAGAAATGCTAGGGTGTTCCGCAACAAATATACATCCTCGCAAGCCATTTTTTCAAAGATCAAGAATGAGGCTAAGATTTGGGCCCTTGCGGGGGCGAAACGTCTACGAGAAATTTTACCGGGAGAGTAATCCCGTTGTATCTTAATGTTGTTGTTCCAACTCTCTCTTAATTAATATAAGGGGCAAATCTATTGCCCCACAGTTTCTAAAAAAAAAAAAAAAAAAGTTAGTGGAATGCATGCTTGCACAATAGTATCTTGGATATGATTGTGTCAAGCTGTCAGCCAGCTGATGGGTTTCATAAAGCAGGGTGCCCCTCTCCTTCAATCACACGTCGGAAGGCAGTTCCGTTTTCGGTTTGATGGGTTGTCACCAGATTCCTGTCTGTTTAGATTTGTCAAATATGCTACCAACATTATTCTCCTTCTTTTAGTCTAGGGTTCATCTGGGAATAAGCAAATTTAGCATTGACAGAAATGATGTCTGAACATCCCTGTCTGAATCTTGTATGGGACAGTTTTCGACAGACAAGAGCTCCTCGTAGGTTCTGATGCCAGAATAATACAGTAGATGGTTAAAACGGTGACATGGTTTAGTTAACATTTTATCTAATGGTGGATCAATAGAAAATGACAACGTGAAGCTCAGCGAGATACTCGGACATCCTCCAACGTCTAGATGCTTCAGATCAGCATTTAGCGATGGATCTACATCGGATACTCATGCCAACCGAACGCTCCTCCTTTTCAAACGGAACAAAGTACATAGGATCCATGCCCGTTTCAGTCATGGGTGTTGTCTATATCTGAAGTTTTCAGTTCACCTGCGCAACAAGCTGCCAATCTGCCTGATGGACGTATGCCTGGTGTATCTGAAAACAGGAGCAGTGTCTTTCGAAACAGAACACGGCAGGAGCAGGAGCTGATGTTATATTAACCCCATTACGGTAAATGCCACATTAATTAACAGCCGTTCTTAAGTGGAGACTGTCACTTCGATCTCACCTGAGGCCTGCTTGAATTGTCAGCATATGTGCCAACACGTGGATGCCGAGAGCCTGCAGCCGTGTGCTGCCGGTTTGGCATTAGCAATGCCATAGGATGCTTGTTTGCTGCACGCCCTAGTATTATAGTGTAGTTGTGGTTTTCCATTGGGTGAAGCGTTTACAGGATGTAGAGACTGAGAGCATCTCCACTCGCGGTGTCCAAATGGGCGCCCAAAGGCCGTCCGGACAGGCCATTTGGGCGCCGTCCGGACTACCTTGCCCATTTGGGCGCCGTCGATCCCCACTCATGGCGCCCAAACTAAAAAAATTAAATTTAAACTTCGACAAATTTCATTCAAATTTTAGGAAAGTTTACAGATTTGAATGAAATTTACAAAAACTAAACCTAAATCTACTGGCGGCCGCGGTAGCGGCGCCTGAAGGCGTAGTAGGGGTTCTCCTCCTCCTCCTCCTCCTTCACCTCCTCCTTCACGCCGCCGCTGCTCCACGCGCCGCCGTCGTCCTCCTCCTTGACGCGGCTCGGTTCTGGGCCGTCGACGGTGAGGTCGAAGAAGGGCACGCCCTTCTCCTTGGCGGTATCGCGCGCCGACCAGGCGCAGGCCGAGGGGCCGTCGAGCGGCGGCACGTCGTCCATCGACGCGGCCGCGACGACCGCCGCAATGGCGTCGTCGTCCGTCCCCTCCTGCGCCGCTATGAGCTCCGCCATGAACGGCGAGAGCTCCGGCTCCGCCTTCACCTTCATCTGCTCCGGCTTCGGCGTTAGCAGAGAGGAGGCGCGGGAGCGGGATGAGGACGAGCGCGAGGACGACGCCCGCGACGAGGACGCCGTGGAGCGCGATGAGGACGGCGTCACGCGCGGCGCCCACTGGTTGGCCGGAGGTGGCGCTGGTGCCCAGGCGGCCGGAGCAGGGGCGGGCGCCGCCGTCAGGAGCGAGCCGCCGTTCGCGATGTGGTTCATCACGAACTGGAGCGTGCGCCCGGGCATGCTCCAGAACGCCTCGCGCCCGGCGACGTTCTTGTCCGTCGGCGCCGGGCCGGGGCCGTCCCAGCGGTTGAATTCCTCCTCGTAGGCGCGCTGGAACGCCGCCTCGTACCGGCCATGGTTGGCCGGGTTCCGCGGATCCCAACGCGGGTCCTGACGCTGCTCCGGCGTCAGGTCACGCCAGTAGTGCGTGTTTACCGCGGCGGTGAAGCCGCGGCTCGTGTGCGTCAGGGGCTTCATCACCGGCACGCCGTTGACGCCGATGACGAACCCGTGGCAAACACGCATATCCGGCGGCACCGGATAGCCGTTGTCGCGCAGCGCCTCCGTCACGCAAAACTGGGCCGCGCCGGACCGAATTCGCGTTTGGGCGCCGCGAGTGGGCGCGATTTTATGTCCGGCACGCCCCAAACGCCTTTGGGCGGCCGTTTGGACGCCCCGGCTGAAGATGCTCTGAGGGTTTTGAGGGTTCGAGACGTTGTCTCCGGCGCAGACAGAAGTACGGCAGTTGTAGTTTTGGGTTTTCTGAATCGGTCAATGAAAACCTTGATGTCAACAGGCTGCAGCCTGTATTTTAATTTCCTGCTTTAATGTCGATACTATGACGCACATCTTGCAAGTACCCGTTGATTTTGATGGAATTTTAAGCTAAAACATTTCCTAGTTTCCGCTAACACGTCCTAGGCTTCGTGTCCTCATTATCCAACTCACCACGGCAGTGCACAGCGACTAACACCTGACGATGGTTTCGCGAACGGGACACCTGTTCGGAAGAAAGCTACTGCTAGGATCTTAGGAAGAATCCAAGCACTTTTATAAAACGCTAATCACAAGACAACAAGACACCACCGTGCAACGTTACGCATAAGATAACAAAATACCACCCCGCTTTTCTTACTGGAATCCATTGGCATCATCGTGCGACGGAGCAACGCAGTGTGTGATCTGTAATGTGTGACTCACTTGTTGTCTTGTGATCACACATAACCCGGTTAACCCGGTTATGTGTGAGTGACCCTGCAAGGCTGGCAAACGACGGCCGCTTAGTAACTTCGCTTTAGTTTCGTGCTTCCAAAATCTTGTTGAGTACTAGTGCTGGAACGTACTAGAAATTTGATATGTGATGTAATCTCTTCTTGTTCGTATTGTACTCCCTGCGATTAGTAAAGATTATCATGAGCTGTGTAGAAATTATTAATATTGTTTCCGCGACAATTATTAAGGATTGGAGGCAGTAATTAAATAACTCTTCTCGGGTCCATTGTTTTCAAATGCTACGATTATTGTCCTTGTTCTCATGAAGGACCGTCTTCATCGCAGGAATTAGAGCATCTCCAACCGGCCACCACATATTTGACCCCAGACTGTCCGGACACGTCTGGACATTTCCGCGAATGGTGACCGGACAACTCCTATTTATTGTGTTCTCCAATCATAATACTTAAATTTCCTCCTTAAAACATGCAATACATGGAGATTGGTTCTTTTGCATTGTGCAAAATTTATCTAGCGCACAAAGATAAACCATACATAGAAACTATAATCCAGCGAAATGCGGAAATGCTCGGCGAAAATGCGGCCAAATCCGGCGAAATGCGGCTGCCACGGAGCTCTGCTACGACCAAAATCTTGTCGGGGAAGGTTCGCGCGAGAGTTCGGACGACGGCGGGGGTGCAGGCGACCGACAATGAGGGGCGGCGGCGGGGGAGCTAGGCGAAGGGAGGCGGAGCTAGGAGAAGGAGACGGTGGAGTGTGAAAATATCTACTGTCGAGCAGGGTTCAGACCGATTTAGGGTGAAATGGGTGGATGCGCGTTGACAGGTCTGACGTGGCGGACACGTCCGGGCGGCCCCAAATGCACCCCACATATGGGCTGACTTTGGAGATTGCCGGACAGCCCGGACGTTTGGGCTGAGTTTGGGGGACGGTTAGGTGCTGCTTTTCGCCCCAAAGCGTTTCCGGGCTATCCGCCCGGACATATAGGGTGAGTTTGGGGATCACGATTGGAGATGCTCTTACGATGGCAAACTGTTGGGGAAACCTCGTCTACAAGATAGATAGATGTCCTCAGCCAAAACAAATCTTATAAAAATGGTAAAAATTCTTGCAAATATTGATGCTCATGCACAATCCAGCGGGTAATCGGCTCTTCTGGCTAAAAAATAAACGTTCCAAAAGCTTGTTTCAAAAAAAATAAACATTCGAAAAGTTATTCTCAATTAGCCTAGAGCACACCATTTATTTTTCTTTTTTGTGTGGGATAATTAATGAATAGAAATTTCGACAAGGAAATAGTACCCTCAATTATCCTAGAGCACACCATTTATTTTTTGAGCACTAAGTGGTACTTTGTCTATTTACGATATTTGTGTAACCGCCCCAAGAGGCAAAAGATAGGTGAAAAATAGCCCAACCCCATGATGATATGTTTGTATAGTATCATTTGTTTAGTTCTGATCTAAATTCATATAAAAAATATCTTCTGTTGGAGCAGAGTGGAGACCCGTTGCGGTATGGATTAGTTTTGACCTATATCACCACTACTATATATACTTCTTATAAGACCATTGTTGTAAAATTTTCAGCGTTGTGTAACCTCTCCGATATGGTGAAATTTTGTTGAATAGCAACCATGCTCTTTTCCCCTCCTATTTGGACGAGTTTTCGACGTTAAAATCCTTAGGTCATTTGCATTGTTTTATCTAATTTGTTATTTTCGCCTGTCGTGATTATAACGCCATTGAACACAAGATCTTGCATTTTTGTGCTGCCGTCATATTTCAGGTTTGTGTGGATTTGGTTATACTCTCTCTGATCCCAAATAACTGTCGGGAGTTGTGCTATGAGTTTGTACATGATAAGATCTTTTTCCAAGACACATATATCGGATTGGAGGGAGTATGTTTTTTTAGTTATCCACACGTGCAAAAATTTGTGAAATAGACGTACGGTGAAAAGCTATGATCCTGTCGGGAAATCATGTTCGGCTTATAGGTCTAGATGTACCCATTGTTCAAAACTGGTAGCATTTCAAAATGTCAAAAAATGTTTACAAATCGGATATAACCCGCATATTCTATGTTTATATAAAAGTTTCGTTAAAAAATGGTATTTTTTGTGGCCTGGGTAAAAAGAGAAATAAATGTTTCGTGAAAATTTATTTTGGACCATTGAAATTTGTCTTTTTTACACAGGCCACAAAAAATGTCATTTTTTCGTGAATTTTTTGTTTGAACGTAAAACATGCGGGTGTATATCCGAATTTTTTTCAAAAAATTCTGAAATTCTAAAAGTATTGAAAAAATATTTTACATAGCTCGGTGCATCTAGACCTACGACCCGAAACACCTTGTCCTGATCCTGTCCTCGCAGTTTATTTTCTTTTACAAATGCATCCTCCCGTCCATTTTTTCATTTCGAACACATTACGGAAAATCAACTGGAACAAATCCGTTGCATGCGGGGCCCACCGAGCGGCGCGGCCGGCGCCACCTTTCCTTGCTCTGCTTCCGTTCTCTACTTCTCTTCCAGCCAGAGCCAGCGCAAGAGAGAGCAGCAGAGCTGGCCGCCTCCCCACTCTCTGACAGCCTTGCTCTCCCCGCTCCCCGCCCTATATCTCTCCTCCGCAAACCCTAGTCCCAGCACACCATCCAAGCTTTCTCTCTCTACCTCCCTCTCCTGCTCTCTCCCCCTCTCCCTCTCCCCACCTTCTCTGTCTCTCTCTCTCTCCAGCGCACAAGCTCGAAACAGCTCGCGCAGATGGCAGAGGAGCCGCAGCCACAGGCAGCCGCCGCTGCCCCCGCCGCCGAAGCCGCCCCGGAGGTGGTCGTCGCTGAGAAGGCGCCGGTGGAGGCGGAGAAGAAGGGGGAGGAGCCTGCGGCGGCGGACGCGGCCGAGGCAGAGGAGTCGGCCGCGGTCGCCGACGATGGCGGCGCCGTCGAGGCCACCGGCTCGTTCAAGGAGGAGAGCAACCTCGTGGCCGATCTGCCTGACCCGGAGAAGAAGGCGCTCGACGAGTTCAAGGAGCTGATCGTCGCCGCGCTCGCCGCTGGTGAGTTCAACCTGCCCCCTCCTCCGCCGCCACCCAAGGCCAAGGCCGAGGCCGCCGCCGAGGAGGTCAAGAGTGAGGAGCCCGCCAAGGAGGAGGCTAAGACCGAGGAGCCGGCCAAGGAGGAGGCCAAGGCGGAAGAGCCGGCGAAGGAGGAATCCAAGACTGAAGAGCCGGCGAAGGAGGAGCCCAAGGCCGAGGAACTCAAGGTTGAGGTCGTTGCCGAGGCCGCAGCTGCAGAGCCAGCCACGGAGGAGCCCAAGGCTGAGGAGGCCAAGGCGGCCGAGCCGAAGACAGAGGAGGTGGCCGCCGTGGTTGCCGAGGAGGGCACCAAGACGGCGGAAGCGGTCGAGGAAACCGCCGCCCCGCCGCCACCTCAGAGGAGGCACCGGCGCCGGAAGCGGAGGCAGCCGCTCCCGAGCCCGTGTTCATCTGGGGCGTGCCGCTGGTGGGCGACGACGAGCGCACGGACGCGGTGCTGCTCAAGTTCCTGCGCGCGCGCGAGTTCAAGGTGAAGGAGGCGATGGCGATGCTCAAGTCCGCGGTGCTGTGGCGCAAGCGCTTCGGCATCGAGTCGCTCCTCGAGTCCGACCTCGCCTTCCCGGAGCTGGAGAAGGTGGTGTTCTACCGCGGCGCCGACCGCGAGAGCCACCCCGTGTGCTACAACGTCTACGGCGAGTTCCAGGACAAGGAGCTGTACGAGAAGGCCTTCGGCGACGAGGAGAAGCGGGAGCGCTTCCTCAAGTGGCGCATCCAGCTGCTGGAGCGCGGCATCCAGTCGCAGCTCGACTTCTCGCCCAGCGGCATCTGCTCCATGGTGCAGGTCACCGACCTCAAGAACTCGCCGCCCATGCTTGGAAAGCACCGCGCCGTCACCCGCCAGGCCGTCGCGCTGCTCCAGGACAACTACCCCGAGTTCATCGCCAAGAAGGTAACGCCTCTCTCCGGCATTGAATTGCTCAATTGGAATTTTGCAACTGCAGTTATTGTCATTCAAAATTGTGATAGTGTAGTTCGAAATTTAGCTTCAGCTGATTGTGCCAAAGATTCAGTTTCTACGTGTCCACAGTTTAACGTTGGGAGTGAATGATTGATTGGGTCCAAAGCATGTTCTGTGGGCACTCGGTAAAAGGGTAGTAGACCTTTATAGTGTCAAATTGAGTCCTGGTTTCAGTTGACCGGTGTCTTTTGGCGTGGGCTTTGGGTAATCATAGCACAAATTGGGGATCTTTCCCTTTTGTTCATACTTTAATCATCTCTGATATGAGTCAGTGTTGGGCAAGTGGTAGTATATTGGTTTATATTATGCCAATTTGTAGTTGATTGCAGTAATTTCAGCAGAATGGGATCCTAAGTTTTGTCGGATCATGGTCTGCAGGTGTTCATCAACGTGCCATGGTGGTATCTCGCTGCCAACAAAATGATGAGCCCTTTCCTCACACAGCGCACCAGGAGCAAGTTCGTCTTCGCCAGCCAGGCCAAGTCAGCTGAGACCCTCTTCAGGTATTGCTAGCAATATATTTCACAATTTGTGTTTTCATTGTTATATTCTTTGAGGGATCGTGTCCTTAATTGTTGTCCATCCTCTGTAACAAAATTCAAAATTCAGATACATTGCGCCGGAGCAAGTCCCTGTCCAATTTGGAGGCCTCTACAAGGAAGATGATCCTGAGTTCACCACATCTGACGCTGTCACCGAGCTCACCATCAAAGCTTCATCCAAGGAGACCATTGAGATCCCTGTCACCGAGGTTGGCCTTCCGTACATCCTAGGTCGCTGCTTCCTTGTGAATTCTTCTTCAGGTTCATACTTATAATTGTTCTCGTACCTTGACAGAACTCAACAATCGTATGGGAGCTCCGGGTGCTTGGCTGGGAAGTGAGCTACGGCGCGGAGTTCACCCCCGCGGCCGAGGGCGGATACACCGTCATCGTGCAGAAAACAAGGAAGGTTCCCGCGAACGAGGAGCCCATCATGGAGGGCAGCTTCAAGGTGAGCGAGGCCGGCAAGATCGTGCTAACGATCAACAACCCTGCGTCCAAGAAGAAGAAGCTCCTCTACAGGTCCAAGGTGAAGAGCACCAGCGAGTAGTCGGTTTGAGGCTCCATCCGTCCCTACAGTTCATCATCATAGCAGCACCATTGGAGCGTGTTCCCTGATAGAAGAAGATAAACCTTTTTTGGTTTTGTTCTTTCATTTTTTTGTGTGGTTTTTTGTTCACATCCCGCATTTGTTTAATTATTAAGAGAAAACCCAAAGTGAGCTTGGTTTTGTGATAGTTGGGAGAAAGAGGAGGAGGCTGATATAATGACGTCGTGATGGGGTTGTTGTTGAGGGGGAAGAGCAAAATGTGGAGCGAGGGCTGAGGAATGTAGATCTGCTGCTCTGTAAATGTGTCTGTACATTGCATCTTCTGGATCTTTGGTGGATATGTTATATTTAGAAGTACTTGTCATGATTCATGAAATCCCATGTTACTCCATATGTGATGTTCGCCTAGGAAGCAGTTGTGCCCTCTCCATGGTACCTGAGGATTTTGCTTTGCCCATTTCCAGCAAGCAGGGATCTCTTCAGGATCAACTGCAAAGCTATCGGTGTGCCACACTAGCAACCATCTCATTGCTGGTGATCATGGTTGCTGACAGTAGAAAACCATTTTTTAACACGTCTGGACATAATCGACACGCCTAACCTGACCCTACCTGGCCCGGCATCAGAAAACAAAACCGAACAAAGGGCAAGAGGACAAGGGTGCAGGCCGAGGCCAGATTAGCAGTAACAAAGAAAGCGTTTGGTGCTGCTAATGATGGGCGTAAACTAAGCGTGGGCGGAGGGAGAAGAAGGAACATCCAGCCACGGCCGGCCATGCCCCGTTCCGTTCCAAGGGTGGCTGGCTGTCAGTCACCCGTGTCGTGCTCCCCGAAGCAAACCGCCGCGGAAACCGAAGGAGAAACGCGACGGCAACCAGCTGTGTCGCAGATAAACAAGGCAAAAGAAAGAAGGGTGGGCACTGTGCCTCCTTTTCCTTTGACCACAACGGCAGGGTGAGTAGAATAAGAATAACCCGAGAACCAAAAGGGCTCAGTGTCATATCCGTCCAGGTGGGCCATGTGCTCGTGCTCGGCTCGCCGCCTTGTAGGCTCGAAATTCCTGCTGTAAACTTTCATCGAAGGCCGGGATGGCGAGCTTTGTGTAACAATTTTTTGGCACTGACATGCTGAGCGTTTCTTTGGATGCAAAAGAAAAAGATTTGGGAACAAAGGTGCGAGCCGGAGGCCCACTGTTCTGGACCTTGTCGTTGCGGGCGGCTTTAAATCAAGACGATATAGTAGGTGCCATGGCCCATGGCTGGACCTGGACGGAACATGCACCATTGTCATGTTTGACGTTGGGGTGCCCCATTTACCATTTACCTACGCAGCGGACGTGTCTCCGGTCCGGTCCCAGGGTTGCTCCGTATGGCTGTCCAGTTTAATGCTACTGCGATTCATTTCGAGCTCGTGTCCTCGATCGATGCTGTCCGGTGTCCATCTTCTTAACTCAACTCGGGAAACATTTACCGGCTTTCGTCTAGCCTTGCCTTCCTACTACTAGTATAGTGTTGAACTGAAGAAGACATGCTTGCTGTCAGAGCCAGCCATGAGCTTCCTTGATTGTCGGAGCGAGACCGCCGTGATCGAGCAGTTCCAAAGGACTAATGGAGATGGTAAACATTGAATGGCGGTGGAGCCCCCGCGCGCCTGCCCCGGGTCGCCGGCGATCGACAGCTGCTCAGCTCTTGGAATTCTTTCGCTGGGACTTCAAAGTTAGTTGTGCATGTGTATCTCCGATGCGATGGATCGATCACGTTGGGGTCATTGCCGTGCATTGTGTTCGGGTCCCCACCGGCCGGCCGGCCGGGCACGCCCGCCGTGAGCTATTAAATTGGGACGAGCGGCACGGTTGTTCGTTGCACGCGGGCGATAGATCGATCAAGGCGATGGGAAGGAAGGAAGCAGATGCCTGTGCAGTTGGCCATTCCGGACTGGGCTTCTCCCGGTGGGTGCACTGCCCGGGACCATCGCCCAGCCACAGCACCGTGCGTGCGCCTTTGCTGCAACAGCCCAGTTACCCGAGGACCTCTCGAGGCGGTCTAGACAGAGGGTGGATGACGCTGCAGCGTGCGACGAGAAAGAGACCAAGGCTTCCCGTTGCGCTTGTCATCTCCCTCTTCGTTTCGTCGTGGGAATCATGTGGTCACACACGTTCCGACCGCGTGACGGCGTCGCCTTCCTCCGGTTCGGCGCCGGCTGCGATCGACCATGATCGGCGTCAATCAGCAGGTCCGGCCAAAAGCTCTGCGATCGCGCCGCCGATGTGGCGCCGCGAATCCCGAGCGGGCGCGGCGGTGTAGGGAAGAATACGTACCACATGGCGAACATGCATGTGCTGAAGAGTTAAGACAAGTGTACCAACTCTCCGATTATTATCAGTGGCCGAGCTAGCACGTTCCAATGGCCATATCTGCCGTGCGGCGTCAGAATCCACAGAGCAAGGTGCTACTCCCAGCTATGCGACCGTGATTAGGGCACCGGCAAAGGATAAATAAAAGACACTGTAAAAACAAGAACGTACTACCACTACTACTACTCGACGATCGAGTCAGTGGAGATTGAAGCATGGAAAGGTGAAAAATCTAAAGCGCAATGCCATGTTTTGGGGAGCCGGGAAAGCTCACTCCTGCAGGACTGTTTGCTCAACGGTGATCAAAACCAGACGCAAATTCTAGTAGTAACTTTTGTTTTTTTGTCAAAACAAAAAAATTAGCTGACACTCCATTTTGTGACACGGCAATATGGAACAGCACGCAAGAAAAAATAAAACAGAGTTGGTTCCAAAACTGATCCTCTGTTACCTGAAGACTGCAGACATCGCTTGTGTATATAGACTCGAAGAGAACGGAGCAGGATTTGAGCTGAAGGTGTTCCTAGGGTTGGACCTTGGATTCCGTTTGGATTGCAACGGTCGCAAGACTGTTGGCCCTGCTGCACTTTTGGAGCTTTGCACGAGCTTGCGCGCGACCAAGTCCCCAAGATTTCAGGTCCGGGCCATGCCATGCCATGCTTCTCGAGGCAACAAGATAGATGCTCTTTACGGTTCCCATTCTTCTGGTTCTGGGCCCAAGGTGAAACTTTCCTTTGTCCAGTTGAATTATAACGAAAGAAAAAGCTAGAGTATACAACCTGGTTAATTGGTCATCCATTTTGCAAGATTTGGGCCAGCGTTCCTTGAACTGGGACTAGCACACAGTATTCAATTCGCAGCGAGTAATAGCATCCCAGGATACACCAGATCTACGTGCTCTGCAGGTGCTCTGTTCTTGAATCTTTTGTTGGTTCCTCTGAGATATGCTGCTACTAGTATGAGATAGCATGTCTTCGGTTAGACGATGATGACTCACCCTGAATCTGCACGTACTAGGCTGCTCCTGGACTGGACCACATAAAAATGTGTCTGTTCATTTCCAGTTCTGAACCTAGAATGGTCATTAACACACACTGAGTAAGGCTACTATATCAGACATCTTCAGGGCATGAATGTCTAGGAAACCGGCGATAATAGTTTGCATACGGATAATGCAATGAAGGCCCTTCGGTTCAACGATAGACAGCAACTGGCGCGGCTACCAGAACAAAGTAACCTAAAATCTCCAGACCAAGAATTTCGAAATCAGTTGATCCACCAATGTACTACTTTTAGTTTACTCCAGGAGATCGACTACAAATGAAAAGGCATTCCCAGCCTCTGTTTGCAGCCAAGTTAAGCCAGGATCCTTGTGATTATACGAGTGAATTTCCGTATAATACAGATAACGATCAGTGACAAAATTCTCTGGCCAAGCAAACATTATATTCGCCTTGTCAAGAGACCACGTCTCATCTAACTATTGAATCCTGTTTCTTTTTACCGATATTCTGATGCATACAACTTATGAGGAATAAACAAAATTGGTCCTATATTTTGTTTTACCAGCCATTTAGCTTCTTCCGTCGTTGAATTTAAGGACGAAATTAGATAATACACTGGTGTCGTTGCAAGTGTCCCTCGTGGATAACCATCTCTCGTCAAGCTGAACATTTACATCCCTGCACACAGAGAAAGAATACGTCAATTTTGCACACGCCATGAAAAATTCAGCTCTTTATCGGAAAAAAATGAAAAAATCAGCTCAGTATTACTCCACTATAAAGGTATATCTGCAACCATACTTCTCACAAGGTGATATATTTATACTGTTATACACTCTTGTGAAGTAATAAAAATACAAAATACAATGTAAGTTTTTTTTCGAATGGAGCAGAGCTCCCGATTTCATTACTTGAATGAAACCCATAAAGCAGAGTTCAGGTTGTTATAACTTCAGTTGACATCCCACACACCAGGCCTAAGTTCTCCGTTGCTACCAAACAACCATTACGACCATCTACAGAAACTTCAGATAACAACTGAACCAGATTGTCATACAGCATCATCATCTTTTTTCAGCATGCTTTAAGACTACAAGACGTAACTGCTTCCTTACAGAGAGAAATTTTG
This sequence comes from Poa pratensis, assembly GCA_947311845.1. Lineage (NCBI taxonomy): Eukaryota > Viridiplantae > Streptophyta > Magnoliopsida > Poales > Poaceae > Poa > Poa pratensis. The sequence goes on along the minus strand of CAMZMU010000042.1, from coordinate 21,364,043 downwards.
ATACAATGTAAGTTCCATGGCTTATTCTCGTATGCTACTATCTCTTCTCTACTATATAATATATCTTCAGATGGTGATGGTCGCCGATGGTACGTCAAAACGTGGAAAAATACAATTCGACCAATTGTTACACGTAGAAAAATGGAACGATCGGGCACAGGCGACATGAGAGTCCAGCGAACCAGCTATGCGTTTTCCCCCGATCGGGCTGGTCTCCTAGAAGAAAAAGGGTACCGCATGGTTACCTTCTCCCGATCAGATAGGTCTCCAAATAAACAGACCCGTCTCAAAAACAGATACTCACGTTTGGTCGATTGGTACTAACGTTTGCACGTATACGATACGGACCCGATCAACACTTCTTCTGATTCTTCCTTCCTAGCTAGCTTTGCAGCCAGCTCGTGTATACAATTTGGCATGACAATTTCAAGCAATAAGTGAAAGTGGAAATCATGAGTTTGTCTAAGAAAATATCTTCCCTTTGCGCTTGTGTAAAATAACAAAGAAGCGACAAGGAATGTAAGTCTACATAATTTATGGGTTGAATCAACAATAGGGACAAACATGTATAAATTATTTTTATATACAACTTGTAACATATCTTCTCGAACAAATAATTGTTTCACCGTTGCAACGCACGGGCATTTAGCTATATTAACATACTATCGCGTGATAATAAGACACAATATAAGTTCCATAGCTTAATAGTAACCTAAGCTATCTATATTGACTCTACAATGGAGAGATCATGTATATATTTCCAAGGTATGGTATGCGCAGATGAAAGTTTTCAGTGTTTTATATATCTGGAAAAATTGCATACCTTTTCAAGCTAAGAACTTCGTAGTTTTTCCGCAAGTAATCTGCATGCTTGACGAGAACATCCTGGGCATATTCCTTGCCAACAGTTCTGACCACAGCTGTCTTAAGCAAGTTTTCTAATGAGCCGTGTTTGTTAAGTAGTTTCACTGCAGTCTTGCGACCAAAACCTGGAGCTAGATGCTGGATTCCAGGAACACCATCTGCTTCATCGCCCATAAAGCATCCTACATAGCATTAACTTCTAATTCATTAGTTGACAAGATAGAACCAGAGTGCAAATGATTATAAAAAAACTGAACGGTGGTTGCGGATTAACATAAAAAATATACACTCACTGAGGCTTAAATCTGCAGTTGGATCGCACTTGTACTGTGCAACATAATGCCTCAGTGTATAAAAGGACCATCGGCCAATCTCAGGAATGGGCATAACTAGCTGAACATCTTCAGATATCAGCTGCTTGAAGTCCTTATCTGGTGAGGCAATGACAACTCTATAATCTTTCTGTAACACTTGCTCGGCTAAGGTAGCGACTACATCGTCTGCTTCATATCCATCGACTTGCACAATCTGAGCTTGCCATTGACACAAAATAATGATATTAGCAACAGAGTTGTCCAAAGAGAGCATTATGGAATGTGCAATTTAATACAACTATGTTTGCCATCACTTATTCACCCACCGGAACATTGCACTCGCGGAGCACGTCGACCACGCGCGAATCGGCACCGGTGCCTACGCCGCGAGTCCGGTGGGCTTTGTAGGACGGCATCAGCCGTCTCCGGTACTCGTTCCCGCCCGGCCCGTCGAATACCTAGAACAACGGGAGAGTATAAGAAACCGCTGAAAAAGAGCACGCAAAGATTGACAGTCTGGTAGGGTGTCCTCACGGCGACGACGGGGTCACGGAGGCTGACGTGCGCGAAGAAGAGCGAAAGCCAGCGCGCGAAGGCGCCAAGGCTGCGTTGAGATCCGCGGAAGCAGATCGGGTTGACGTCGAGGAAGAACACCCTGTCCTTGGAGGGCCTCGCTGGGGCGTCGCCTCTGCCGGCAGGTGCTTGCGAGAATGCCTCGCCGACGGCGGGGGCCGTGGGCTGGAGACCGCCGAGGTCGAAGGAGAGTAGGCCGTGGAAGGAGATGCGCGGAGTCGTACGGGGAGGTATCTAACGGGGGTCGCGGACGGGACGGCGGTGGCCGGAGCTAGCGGCGCCGCGGGGGCCGTGCCCACGGCGGGCAGCGGCAGTGGCATGGCGCTGAGTTTGGTCGCGAGCGGAGATGGAGGGTTGTGGATGTGGATAAGGGGCCGAAAGAAGGAGAAAGAATTGCTCCAGTTCTACAAAGCCCATTAAGATATGGGCTAAGAGCTTTGCATTACAACATCAAATGTTATGGAATAGAGTAGTTTGTTTTTTGTCGAATAAACCAATCGATGATGCTCGCATGGATGAGAAAAGAAAATTCTTTCTTTGAGGATTAGCGAAATGAAAATTTCTTGTATTCGAGACTGCGAAGCTTTCTGTTATGTACTTATATGTGTATGGACAGCAAATGCTCTGATACATGTTAGTGCTTTTTCAAGAGATTCGAAAACGAACTTCGTGTCGACTCAGCGTGTGTAGCCTTTTCTCTTTACCTTTTGAGCTGGTGCAACGAAACCAGAATCGCATAATGTTGACACTTTAGATGGTGCTTATTTGGGGATTAATTGGCAAAGCGGGGATGCCAATCATAATTTAATTTAATTTAATCTATCGTTGGAGAAAGTGAAGCTCCACTAAAAAACACCCTGGAACATGTCCTCCACGGGAACCTACACGTCAAGTTCGGCCTACCACGCGCAATTCATAGGCACCACCTCAACCAACATGAAGACGCTAGTGTGGAAGGTGTGGGCGCCTCCCAAATGCAAATTCTTTGCTTGGCTCATCATTCAAAATCGGGTTTGGACGGCGGACCGACTACGCCGGAGGGGTTGGCCAAATTGTGATCTTTGCCCACTTTGCAAGCAAACGAGAGAGACGGCCGCTCACCTTTTGTTCCAATGCCGGTTTGCTAGGCGCATTTGGTGCATGGTGAAGAATTGGCTCCAATTATCATGGTTAGACGTAAACTCTTGGGACAACTTCAATTGTGTCCAAGATTGGTGGACTCATATGACCATGAATAAATCCGCTAGGAGAAAGGCAATAGCATCTCTCACAATGCTTATCTCTTGGGAATTATGGACCGAGCGCAACGCGAGAGTTTTCCGGCACAAGTCCACCCTCCCTTCGATCATCTTGGGGAGGATAAAGGAGGAGGCACAAACTTGGGTCAAAGCGGGTGCTAAGCATCTGGAGTTTATTCTACCGGGAGATTAATCCCCTATCTAGTCTTTTTGGTTTGGACCTTATGGTCGGTGATGTAAACAATGTTTATGCCTCTAACTCCTCCTTAATTAATATATAGGGGCAAATCTTTTGCCTCATAAATTCAAAAAAAAAAACACCCTGGACCAATTCGCCAGCATGTTTTGCTCCTTTAGTTTAACGATTCGCGAGAGTTACGTCAACTTTAATTTTAGGTTACACCAACTTATTTAAATTAAGCGTTCTCCACTTGTCATCCGGTGGTGAGAACGACCCAAGGTCGGCGATGACTGGTGGCCTTGGAGAGCAACGAATATCTCCGTTTCTTTTTAAGAAATCCGACGAATATCTCACTTTGCCGGCCAATGATAATATGTTACTTCCTCCGATCCTCAAAAAGAGTCGCAGCTCTTTCGTACGTTTGTACACGTTCTATTGATTTCTTACGAACGTTTTACCGAGATCGGAGGGAGTACTTTGCTTGATTCCCTCGTCCAGATAGACTTCTCGTTAGCATTAGTTTAGAAACCTAGAAAAAAATTGTAAGCGTGACGAGTTTGTTCTGACAAATTAACCATAAACTTGCCATCAAAATATCATGCACTACACGAGCCTGCATGCCTCCACACAAACGGCTTGGCACTCGGAAATCCATATCGGGTCATACCTGCAGATGCACCCACTGCTCAAAAAACAATTTTTAAAATGTCAAAAAATTTAAAATAAAAATTTCGGATATACTTCAAGATATTTTATGTTAGCACAAAATGTTTCACAAAGTAAAGACATTTTTTGTGACTTGTGCAAGAAAGACAAATCTGGGCGCTCCAAATTGACTTTGTACGAGACATTTGTTTGTCTTTTTTGCACAGGTCCAAAAAAATGTATTTTTTTCCGTGAAACTTTTTGTGATAACAACAAAATGTTTCACAAAGTAAAGACATTTTTTGTGACTTGTGCAAGAAAGACAAATCTGGGCGCTCCAAATTGACTTTGTACGAGACATTTGTTTGTCTTTTTTGCACAGATCCAAAAATGTATTTTCTTCATGAAACTTTTTGTGATAACACAAAATGTTCTGGTGTATATCCATTTTTTTCAAAAAAATTAACATTTTTTAAAAAAATTACACAACGGGTGCATCTGCAGCCGTGACCCAAAACACCGTGTCACTTCTCTTTTTTTGCTGCCGGAAGTCGGGAAGTGCAGATGAGTTTACATCCATTTCCCAAAAAAATATTCCAATTTATTTGCCGTGCTTTAGCCACTGCTTTGGCCCTCTTCTTCCTCTGAACTCTTTTTTTTAATGTCCCTCTGAACTCTTTTCACATCTGAGTTTCTTGATGACTTCGCCTCTGTCGCCTGTCGGTCTGTGTTAATTTAGACCGGCAGCATCAACGTCTCTCGATGCTCTCGTACAAGCGGCGGAACAAACACACGTTAAGTGCAAACTCTTGCTTTCTAAACCTGACGAATATCAGAATCGACACCGTCGCACGCGGAATACCCAGGCCAGGGTAGTGTGTCGTCGGGTTCTCGGAGATGCATCCATTGTTAGATGACGTACAGTACTAGGATTCCAAATGAGCTTGCGTAAGACAGATCCCACGGAGATATCAAAATTATACATAGATCTCACGTCACATGGCAGCCGGATAGTAGTTTAGTACATCATGCCACAAGCACAAGGCACACTAGTTCAGCTCTGTTTCGTGGGTATAGCTGGGAGAAAGTTTTCCCTGACTTTTGCAGCCTGGACTCGTGCTACTGCTAGGCGGCGCGTCCACCCCGGCGGTGGCGCGCGGTTCCCATTCCGTCTGAGGCTTTGGCCACCGTCGTCGAATCACACGCGCCGAGCCCGCGTCGAGACAGCGTGCTGTATCTCGGTGGAAAGCGGCGCCGCGTTCTGTACGATGGCTGATGGCGCTAACTCGACGCGCTTAATGTGTATGAACTGGGGACATACTGCTTCGTCGATTCGTCGTCTTGCTAACTGCTTTTCGTTTGTTCTTAAAAGACCTGCTTTTCATTTTAATGCCTCAACTTGTCGAAGGCACGGTCACCTCAATTTTATGTTTTTTTTCCTAAGAAAATATGTTCTTTCGTAGGGTATTCACAAAACAGGCTAGAAGCTTTAACAGTAAGCTTTAGCCGCGTGTAGTCTTTTTTTTTTGTCAACCGACACGCCTTTTATTCTAGCTTTAACAGTAAGCATCTAAGTAATTACATAAACAGTGTAAACTTATTCCCAACATGAAAAAATATCATCATCACATAAATCGCACAACGTTCTATCGTGATTAGAAAGTTCTAATATTTATAAATATAAGAATTACACGACTCACAATAGACATTTCGCATGATCAGAAATATGCCAATAAAATCAACCAAAATTACACCATAAGGGACTGAAAAGCATAAGAGCGCCACTAGTCATCGTATGGACATTCATACCGTATGAAGCCACATCCACTGCTTCAAACCTCTCAACTATCGTGAAGAGGGAGAAGTCATCATACAATACTATCACCCAAATTTTTGAGATGATAGAGAGAAGATCTGGAGTAGAAGAAGTCTCTTCACTTAAATGCATTCCAGATATCTCATACACAAAGAAGATCCATCACTTCTTATCAATGATCTGCATCGTCAGAGATAGCTCCATAGTCGAGAGTCAAGATTTTGCATTCTCTTTGTCAGGCTCCACTCCAAAGATCGAGAACTAATTCACCGTTCATCGTAAGATGGCGATTTACCAATGTGTTGAGATCATTTCCCTTTTGTTTATCTTGATATTATAACGTCCCCCCTCTCGTGCGCGAGTAGCTAGCCTTGACATAAGTATGTAGGGATTCATTTGATGTAAAATTGATAATACTTATGTGATACATGCGTGATTACTTTGATTGTCGGTTGAGTTGTTGACTATCAACAATGTAGCATATGTGTGTTATATAATGTAAGCGGGTATTTTAGTGAATTTGTGAACTTTATGTGACAGATGATGGTGTCAACTATGAGCTATGACATCCCTAAAAAAACTATGAGCAAAACGTTCATTTGCTATACCGATCTTAATTACCGCGCTGACCATCGAGTAATGGTAACAAAAGGGGGTCAAATAGAGTTGAGCAAGTCCAGATGAAGGAGTTCCAGTACTTCCAGGTGACCTGCCTACCAAGTTTTTAGGATGAAGAGTAGTCGCACTACCTACTACCAAAGCACATTTCTACCGATTACCACGAACCTAATCTCTATTGCGTCTAATATTTTCATTGAAGGAATACCTATTTTTACCATGCTTGTTTTATTTTTACTTAATTTTAGTTGCTTGTTTCATTTCATTGTACGTCATTATTCACTACACCAAAGTCTTGTGGGAATTTCTTCCAGATCAACACCTTTGAGAATGTGGCACCTCAAGTATTCCCGAAACACCATTACGGCAATCTACTTTTCTCCTTTTGTGATGGATATGAAAACGTGAACATACTTTCTTGAATTATGCCTCAACTAATTAATTTGGTTAAAGGATGAATGAATAGTGCATCAACAAAATCGAGTTGTTATAAGGATCTGGCAGCCGAGACATCTATTTCTATGGAGTTTTAAGAGAGAAAATGATCTGAATCCGACCCAATGACAAGTTCAAACCTTATGGTTTGGAAAGAAGAAATGAAACTCTCACTCACTTCAATTAAAGAGGGTGGGTTTGAAGACAAATTAAATTATACCCTAAGTACTTACACGAAGTGTCAGACAAATAGGATATACGTATAAGAATTTTCAAAAATTGCAAAGCCACTAATAATTTTGCTGAATTGTGATGTGCCTCGCAATCTCTATGTAAATTGCATGGCAACCTTTAGTCAGGTTAAGGAGGCTTTAGTCACTTCATCAATAGTGCAACCATCAGACTTGAATTTGCCATTTGAACTGATGTGTGATGCTAGTGATATAGCACTCGAGGTCAAAGTAGGCCCGTCACTAGTTTAAAGAATATTTTCCATAATACTACTACATATGTAACACGAAATTACCAAATGAAGACAGAATACTTAAAATTGGCCCTACTTATCTCTCATCCATACTCTTTTGTTCTTTTGTATGAACATCCTCAAGCTCCACCACTATTTTTACCATGCATATTAATGACACGCCTCGCGTAAGCGACCAAAAATTGTCGCCCCGTCACGACAACAAGCCATCGTACCCCAAGCTTCACTCTGTCACTCCTTGACAAACATTCTGTAAGACTGTTGTCATGAACATGAGAAACTACATCACCATATATACTGCCATACAGAATACACACGATGAGAGCAGGAGATGCGAAGGGTTGGTCATGGACGCAAAGGCAAGTGTGACTACATGTAATAATTGCACGCCGACAATAAGGAGGAAATCTGGAACATGATAATATGTATTTTGGTAGTTTCTTGGACCTGATCACTAGTGACAATAATAATGAAATCTTGAGCATATCACTAGTGACAATAATAATGAAATCTTGAGCATGTGGATATAAAATTAGTGCGCATTCAAGGAAATAAATTATTACATATCTTAGGGAAATACCTACATCCTTTTGCTAGAAATCTTTGTCTATCAAAGACACCTTCTTTATCTTTATAAAAAGGAGACTAATTCACAATGTGATAATAAATACATAAAGGAGCCAAATCCACCTATACCATCAAAAAAAAAATCAAAACCGATAATACATCGCATTAGGCATCCACGACAGGTACATGAAACCACCGAATTGCTGCCAAACGTGTACCCGGTAACTTGAGCGAACAGTGCTCCATGCGGTCTAATTCAAATCCGAGCCCCAAATCACACGGCTAGCAGCAATATTTATGGCGGTGAGCAGAGGATACGCCCCCGAAATATGCTCTTTCGTGCGCCTGCAAGTAATCACCCGATTCGATGGATGGATCCAGTTCATACGATACGCGGCGGGACCATTTCGCGGACTCCGCTGGGACGACGCCATGTCACCCGAGCATTAACACCTCCGACGTATTCTGTATGTACGGGCACAGCTCACCCGATCCCACCTCTTCTCCTCTTCCTCCCTGTTCGTTTCCTTCCCCCAATCCCTCCTCCCGTTCCAATTCCAAACCATTCCTGATAGTCCCCAGATCGATCGATCAAGGGTCCGAGAGATTCCGGCGGCCGCCCATCCCCTTCCGTCGCAGCCCTCCGCCGGTTGGCGGCGCCGCGCGCGCGGGGTCTGCGGGTTTTTGTGCGCGCGTGTGTCTGACGGATTCGCGGGGTGGATTTCCGACCGACCAGGATGCCTTCTCCGCGCCCGCACGTAAGCTTTTCTGATACCTTGCGCTCTCCCTGATCGGCTGGGTTTTTATTTTTCGGGTGCCTATTTGACGACGCGAAGCAATCGCGCGCCTGTCGATTTCTGCGAGAGCTCGTCGGTGATCGCGAGGGGTTCATTTGGTTTTGTCTTTTTTTCTCTGTTCGCGAGTTGCCGCCGTATGTTGGCTTGCGCCGCCGCCGTCGTCAGTCGTCGGGCACCTGCGACCTTCGTCCTGCTTTGCCGTCGCATCGTCTGGCCCCCGCCTCGTCCGCTGTCGTCGGGCGCTGCTGCCTGCCGCCGCCGGCTTTGTTTGTGAGTACAGTTGCGTGTAATGTGTCGGGAGGGGAGTTGGATGCGTCGGTGAATTTGTCGTCTGAAGAATATTATACTGTTCGAGAATATTGTAGTTGACTTTGGAGACGTTTTGATTGGTGCTGGCATAATCTGTTTCGTTCAGTGAACACCTGTATCTGTAGCCTTTCAGTTTAGTTGCTCATGTTAGTACAGTAGTATTTAGTGGAGTGCCTGATTCAATAAACACCATTTAAACAATTAAACTTAACACCTTTATGAAATCATAAATCAATTAACAATTGGACATGCTCAACTAAGATTAACTGGACATTCTTGTTGCCTGACCTGGACCTTTGTAAAATCCTTATGTTGCCGTGACCGATGAATATTTGATGACTAGTCCCTTCAGTTTTGAGATTAGCAGGCAAGATGATTCAGGGTTATTTTCTTTGCAGGTGATCATATTTTTCTCTCAGTAATCTGGTAACTCTGTGTCATGAGTAAAATGTGTCATGCAGCTGAATCAGAAGAGGCAAACATGGATGGGATCCATGACGTACCTACTTGCAGTGATTCTGGCTGGGAGAACTCTGTTCATGGTAATAAATCATCGGTCGTAAAGGTTGAGATGGGACGGCTGAGCATGCAAGCAAGCCCTTGTGCCACTCCTTATGGCACACCTCGTTTTAGTCGAGAAAGTTCTTTCTCCAGCTTTGTTAGTTGCTTTTCGAAATTTGGTAAGTATCTTGTGCACTATTCTCTTATAGCTGAAATACTACCACTTCTGACATTATGATCATTTTCTTTCTTAAGACTAATATTACCAGTGTTTTATATTTCTGTCAGATCACTCCCGCATCGATACTGACTCTGAAGAGGAAACTGAGCTCCTAGATACTGGTCAACTTCATCCTGATATCTTCGTCAGTGATGAATTTATGGAGCAAGCAAAAGGGAATCTAGTAAAAGAACTCAATAATACTTCCGTATTCAACGATGTTGCTAATATTCCCATTTCCACAGACCAAGATATTTTATCTGGTCAACTGCAACTGGACACTGATCAAGGCGCTACCAAGGAGAATTTTGATGCCTCTAATGTTATCTTGGACACAAATGTATCTTCCGAGCCTGATGTTCTGTCCAGTGACCAACTTACAGGAATGCAACTTGGTGTATCATTGGAAGATAATGATCTTAAGCAATCCAGTACGACATACGTTGAAGAGGTTACTAGCCTACCCATGCCAGGAGGTGAAATAATTCCGTTGAATGAGCAATTTATGGATCAACATGACAGAGCCAAGGAAAATACTATTGTTTATAACAATTTATTGAATAGCGAGGCAGGCATGAAATCAGATGCCGAATTTGAGAGTGGAATCGACTATCTTTATCCACTGGTGTCGCCCAGTTTTGATGCAGACCCTCTCATCTGGTTACCACCAGAACCAGCAAATAAGGAAGACGATATTGATACTCTCACTAATCATGAGGATGATAGTGACGACAATGATACTAAGTGGGGTAAGTCAAGTTTGAATCATAGCTTTGAGGAGAGAAGCAAGAAAAGCCGCGAAGACCAATTGCAGAAAGCAATGTCAGAAGTTATGAATGGGCAATTCAAGATCCTTGTTAGTCGTTTCTTGGCTGCTGAAGGGTTCTCTTTGTCTGATGGAGGAACCGATAATATCTGGCTTGATATTGTTGCTTCTTTATCATGGCACGCTGCCTTACTCATCAAGCCTGATGACAATGTGGGAAATGCAATGGATCCAGGGTTGTATGTAAAAGTGAAATGCATAGCTTCAGGATCTTGCCAGCAGAGGTAATGTGCTAACCTTCCTCATTGTACTGCTCGTTCTATTGCCTTATTATGCCTCAACTCGTTGTACTCACTCTCTTTCTTTGATAGTGAAGTGATCAACGGTCTTGTTTTTAAGAAGAGCGCTGCACATAAGCAGATGAGAGCCAACATTAAACATCCTAAACTGTTAATTCTTCAGGGTGCCATTGGTAACTTTTCCACAGGGCTATCGTCAATGAATTCAATGAAACAGGTGAGCCTGCATGCCCGTACTCAAATTTATTTGTGTTCCAGTAACAATATTTGATGATATTGAAGATTTACAATATTTCCGTTTGTCGCCATTGACCAGGAAAGCGAGCAGTTGGAGAAAACTCTCAGTGACGTGATAAGCAAGTGCCAGCCTGATGTTATATTAGTGGAGAAAGCAGTTTCACGAAATGTAAATGAGTATGTTCAGAAACAGGGAGTTACCTTGGTTAGTGACATGAATATCCATCGGCTGGAAAGAATTGCTCGTTGCACTGGTTCTCCAATTATCTCGTTGCAGGATGTTCATACAAAAACCGACCTTATTAAGCAGAAGCAGTGTGAATCTATCCATTTCGAAAAGTTTGTTGAGGAGCATAACCTAACTGTAGAAGATGGAAGAAGGTCATCCAAAACATATTTATTTCTAGAGGGTTTTCCAAAACCTCAGGGATGCACAGTATGTTTTCTTCTCATTTTTTTCTTTTCCATTTAGTGTATTGTTTGAATTTCTGCTAGATTGAATTGGTCAGACTTCTCTCTTTATAATCTTTTTTCTGTTATGCTCTTTTTGACACAAAAATGCTTCCGTGCTTGTTAGTAAATATTAAATACATCGAATCTGATTAGATAATTTCACTGCCAGGGTACATAATCCAATTCCTAGTTTGCCTGATTATGTTTATGATAGTCAAACAATTTTCTGATTACTCATGATGCTGCTGATAACACCATTATTCTGTTTTTATACGTGTTATTGAGTTAGAAGTTTGGAATGCATAAGCAAGGGTTATTTATGCTTAGTGAACTTTATATATAACACGAGTGCACAACATGCACATTGTTACACCTTGGTTATGCTAACATAACCATTTATGTTCAGTATCCTACCTAGTATGATTTTTCTTTTGCTATTTCTGATTCCTTTAAATTGTTTTGTAGATATTGCTAAAAGGGTCAACAAGTGAAATCCTGAAGAAGATTAAGCGGGTCCTTCATTTCACTGTCTTTGCAGCTTACCATTTGATCCTTGAAACGTCATTCTTTGCTGATCAAGGATCATTTTTAACCGAAAAAGTTGTTACGCAGAAAGAGGACTGTTTAAAAACCAATCCGCAATTGCTTTTTCCTTCTAGCAATTCTGATGAGCAGTATGCTGCTAATAGGGAAGAGTTGGCTGACCCTAAAAATTCCACGCCGCAGCATCTTCATGATTCTGAAATTAAGAGTTCAAGAGATCCTGACAGCCAAGGCATTTTATCTAATTTGTCGCTGCCTGATCTAGATCCCTCGACAAATATTGGTGACACATTAGGTTCCAACTCTGTTGAATCAACCTCATGTGATGAGTTTGATGGGTCAACCTTTACTGCTGCTACAGAAAAAGTAAGTATGCAGAAGAAAGAAGCATCTGGCAAAAATCCTCAAGAAATTTTGGATGATGAAACTCATGTGGAGACTAGGACTTCTTTAAATCCACAGACCATATTAATTTCGATGTCCAGCCAACACATCAGGAATAAAGCAGTTTGTGAGCAGAGTCATCTTTCCAGGATAACTTACTATGGGTATTTTGACACATCTCTGGGGATATATTTGCAAGATACTCTACTTAGTGAGGTAATACATCTTAATTATTTTTGTTAAAATAACAAATCATTCATTGGCTTTCATTATTCTTAAGTGACAAATACTTTACTTGCAGAAACACAGTTGCTTATCATGTGGTGAGCCTCCAGAAGCTCACATGTACTCTTACACCCACCATGATGGTACTCTCACTGTTCTTGTGAAAAGCCTTCCGTTGAAAGCAGCACTTTCTGGTCAGGCTCAAGGAAGAATTTGGATGTGGACCAGGTGCTTGAGATGTAGTGGTAAGCCCACAGACAGGGTTATAATATCTTCCTCTGCACGTAATCTCTCGTTTGGGAAGTTCCTGGAACTCAGTTTCTCGACGCATTCTTCTGCTAAGAAGCTATCAACATGTGGGCATTTGCTGCATAGGGACTGCTTACGTTTCTTTGGGTAAAATGACAGCAAGATGTTCGTACGTATATAATTTTTTTTCAACTTTATATCACTAAAAAATATTACTCGTCTCATGACATGCAGATTGGGATCTAAAGTTGCTATGTTCAGATACTCGTCTGTTGAAATATATTCTGCTTTGAAGCCACCAATGGCTATGCAGTTTCATAACCTGAACAGAAAAGAGTGGCTTGATGTTGAAGTTAAGAATGTGCGTGTCTACAAATATTTTTGCTGCAGCTGTACATTTTCCTTTAGCTCCTTCATTCTTGCATCTTAACATGCTTCTGTTATTGAAGGTCCTTCATAAATGGAAGCTACTCTTCTCTGAAGTTGAAAACATAATACAAGGCTTGAAATCAAGATACTCTAGTGAAGCCATAGGGGGAAGCCGGAACCGTTCAGCATATGAGGGATTATTTTTGGAAGTCAGTGGTATGCTTGCGCAAGAGAAGGACGAATTTGTGGTAAGCCTATTTTTTTCTCCCAGTAATTCTTCTCCTGGCCAAAGGGTTGGGAATTATTTTTGATGTGTTAAGTTGTTAACATATCCTTTGTATGCAAGGTTTCTCTGAATTCATTTGACCACATTGCTAACCCTGAGGCTTGTGCTCACGAGATCCTTAGCTTGAACTGGCTGTATCAACAACTTCTTCTTGGATTTTATATTTGGGATATCCGTCTTCATCATCTTCTTCAGTACACTAAAATCAGTGCTGCATCTTCAGACAATTCTACCCACAAAAGCATAGAGGAGAATGAGCTGAAGAGTTCTAAAGTTTTTACTGTACTTGGGGACACAGTATCTGTCCCGAATATTGGAATGGAAAGACAGGAAAAACTATAAATTCTTCTGGCGATTTTGACAATTCTTGTAGCAGCATAATTTCAGAGAAGGATCAGCTTACTGAGAAATCAGTAATCAAAGAGCAAGAGTCTTTTCCAGGTGTTGATGAAAATGGGTCACATAAAATCGACTCCTCTGTTGAGAATGTTAACCATATTTTCTTAGAGAAAGCGGGTGTTTTACCAGTCAAGAATGATGAACACCCTGTCGCCATGCCAAGTAAATGTTTGCATGTATTGCGCAACTTGTTGGATTTCACAAGTGATGACACAGGAGAATGGGTCTGGAATAAGTTCAGTCATTTGGAAACGGGGTACAAGAAAGAAGTACAAGTTGGTTCTTTGGATAAGTTTCATCTCATCAACAAATATACCCCGTCTTCTTCATCACTGACACAGCTCAAAAATCAAATGCACTTGATGCATTTTACAGTTGGTCCATGTGGTAATATCTTGTCAATCGTTGAGGAAGAGGTATCTAGCATTATTGCTTATGCACTAGCTATATCTGAACAACAAGGAATTTATTCTGAAGCTGCATTTGAAAAGGATGAACTCATATCTAGAAAAAAGCTTGATAAAGTAGAACCCATCAACTTGGCCAGAGGCACCTCTATGCCGGCATCAGTTGTGTCTACAAATAAGTCTGTAGAGAAGCATCATAATATGCTAAGCAATGCATTGTCATTATCATATGAGGATTCAACATCTGGATTTTATGATTCATTTCTGTCAGCACTAAAAGATATGCATCCTGAAATTTGTCTGAATAGTGAAAAGCTAGCTTTGAAGAGTAAATACACTATTGTTTCTATATATGCAAAGCAATTCTACGAGCTTCGGAAGATATGTTGCCCATCGGAACTTGCTTATATTTCATCCATAAGCCGCTGTAAAATATGGAATGCACAAGGTGGTAAGAGCAAGGCTTTTTTTGCAAAATCAATGGATGACAGATTTATTGTAAAAGAGATCAAGAAGACAGAGTTTGACTCATTCTTAAAATTTGGCCTTGAATACTTCAAGCATTTTGGTGTATCTCAGGTCTCAAGTAACCCTACTTGCCTTGCCAAAATATTGGGAATATATCAGGTCCAGAATTAATCTTCCTCGAAGCTCTGTACTGATAATTGCTCGTGCTATTTAATGTTCATGTTCTAATTCTCTCTAACTATTGCAGGTCAAGGAAATTAGGCATGGTAAGGAGACAAGGACTAATTTCATGGTTATGGAGAATCTTTTATTTGGCCGTAACATACTGCGTAGATATGATCTGAAGGGCGCTCTTTTCTCACGATATGTCGCCGATTCAAAAACTCCCGAGAGTGTACTGTTGGACCAAAATTTTATTGAAGACATGCGTACCATGCCTATCTACATTGAAGGAAAAACCAAAAACCTCATGGAACGTGCTATTTGGAACGATACATCATTTCTATGTGTAAGTCTGCTCGTTACTGCAAATAGTTTTTTATCGAGTATATATGCATTTGTTTTTCATAAAAGGGTATACGGTCCATTACGTTTGCTCTGAAGGTTACAAGTTGCATTCCTTATGTTTTCAGCGCATGAATGTCATGGACTACTCCTTGTTTGTTGGAGTGGACAAAGAGAAGAAGGAGCTTGTATTTGGTATTATAGATTATTTGAGGCAGTATACCTGGGACAAACAACTGGAGTCTTGGGTGAAGACATCGCTTGTTGTTCCTAAGAATCTATCGCCAACAGTAATCTCGCCAAAGGAGTACAAATTAAGATTCAGAGTATTTATGTCTCAATACTTCCTATCAGTTCCAGATGCTTGAGTCTCGACTCTCGAGGCATGATCATTTGTGATGTTGGTAGCTGACCTTATCTTGAGTATGGTTCGTGCTGCCATGGTCCTTGTTTACTGGAAAATATCGTTGAGCTTTAGCGTGCCTATGACGTCTTATGTGTTCAGTGTTAAATTTTGTTTCGTTATTTTTGTGGTGTGTGTATCCTTGTCCATAATTGCTTCCAACTGTTGTACTCCCTCCGTCCCAAAATAAGTGTCTCAAAGTTGTACAAAAGTGAATGTATCTATACTTGTTTCATGTCTAGATACATCCACTTTTTGACAAATCTAAGACAGTTATTTTGGGACGGAGGGAGTACATATCATTAGGGGATTTTTAGGGCATCGGATTCCACAGGGAACTGCAAAAGGCAAATCAATGATGATTGACATGCACATACCCAAAGAAATATTCTTTATTGATGATTGTTAGGGTGGAGATGGAATGCAGGCGAGGCATTTAGTGTAATCTAATTTGTTTTTGGGAATAAATTGCTCAATGCAAACCTATACTGCTGAAAAAGATTTCCAACGCAGGAGAGTTGCACGGTTTTCCATATTGTAAATTTTGAGTCGTGTTTGCTTTATCAGCTTTTTTTTTGCATGGGCTGCTCGAATGTATACCTTCTACAAAGCAAATTCATGCTTACATTTATCGATAATAGTATATCTTTACATACAAGTTGTACACATCATTTTCTTTGACAACCAATTGTCTATGTTACCCTTTTTAGCCACCCGATTAACGAGATCACCCCGTCATGCTAGGCAACAGAATTAGCCCAATTAATGAAGCTACAACACCGATGTGCTAAACAGGCTATAGGGACACTTCTTTTGGGCTTCTGGGGCTGCTTCTAGGTCCCACGCAGCAGAAGCCCAAAAGAAATCTCCAGTTTCTGCCTCGCTTATTTCCACCGCGAAACTGGAATTGTGAAGGAACCTAGAAGTTAGCCCTGACTCGTTTCTGGACAGATTCCCGAGCTTCTCAGCGTTGGAGCTAACCGTTTTCAGCAAATGGACATGTTTTTCATCCAAATTACGGTCTATTGCCACCCTGAGGCCCGAGCGCAACCCGGCAGGTCAGCCGAACGACCTCACAGAAAAAAAGGGAAATCACCCCGCACCTCGCCCCCCCGTCCCCAACCTCTCCCATCTCGCCGCCGCAGCCCTATGCCGGATCCCTCCATTCCACCGCCAGATCCCGCCGTCCCGTCCCTGCTTCGCCTCGCCCCGCCCCGCCTCTGCTTCGCACCGTCGTTCGCCGACAGCATCTCCTCGAGCTCTTCCGCACCAAGGCCGACAGCATCTCCTCGAGCTCTTCCACATCAAGCTCTCCAACCGGCGACCTCCCCAACCAGCGCGTCGTCCCTAGCAAGCTCGTCCTCGACCTCAAGCGGCGACCTCCCAAGCGTTGGTGCTGTGTTGGTCTCTGTGTTTCATTGTTCTGGTTGTAATTTCTAGATGTGATTGTGATGGTTGAATTTGCACTAAATTTTTACTGAATTTGATAGTGCTCTACTGGATGTGATGGCATTTGCATGTGAAATGATTTTATGTTCGTGATTTCATAGTTGTTAATTTCCTTGATGTGAATTGATGATATATGTTATTAACTTCTTGTATTATAATTTTGAGATCACTATAAGTCTATAACATTTCTTTTATTTTGGCATTTACTGAATTATAAATTTATAATATGACAATGTTTTTTGTTTTTTCATATTATTTTTATTTTAGATCATCCTCATTTCTATTAAAACAAACATAAGTAAGATATCATCGTTTATTTAGTGCACATATCAAATTCAGGGGCGTTATAGCCATCTCACAACTCTACGCAACAAATAAGCTAAAACTCCACAAGCCTTAGAGAACTCCACAAGCCAGTAGCAAGCTCGTCCTCGACCTCAAGCGGCGACCTCCCAAGCGTTGGTGCTGTGTTGGTCTCTGTGTTTCATTGTTCTGGTTGTAATTTCTGGATGTGATTGTGATAGTTGAATTTGCACTAAATTTTTACTGGATTTGATAGTGCTCTACTGGATTTGATAGTGCTCTACTGGATGCGATGGCATTTGCATGTGAAATGATTTTATGTTCGTGATTTCATAGTTGTTAATTTCCTTGATGTGAATTGATGATATATGTTATTAACTTCTTGTATTATAATTTTGAGATCACTATAAGTCTATAACATTTCTTTTATTTTGGCATTTACTGAATTATAAATTTATAATATGACAATGTTTTTTGTTTTTCATATTATTTTTATTTTAGATCATCCTCATTTCTATTAAAACAAGCATAAGTAAGATATCATCGTTTATTTAGTGCACATATCAAATTCAGGGGCGTTATAGCCATCTCACAACTCAACGCAACAAATAAGCTAAAACTCCACAAGCCTTAGAGAACTCTCCCATGTAGTAGTTTTCAGGAGCTTCTCCCCACCACAATTTTTCTCCACCGAAAGAGGTGATAGCATAGAACTACCACTTTACGCGCTAAATTCCGAAAAACTACCACTTTACGTTTCAATCACACAGAACTACCACTCTACGCTTAATTTTTTGCAATGTGCGCACATTTGTGTCTAAGCCAGAATTGACAGCGATTCTGACAGGTGGGACCCACCAGTCAGGGTTGACGTGGCAGCACACGTGGACTGTTTGCTGAGTTGGCAGCACGTGTGGACATGGGCCCACCTGTCAGACTAATAAAAAAATAATTTTCTCCGAAAAATAAAAAACTGAATATAAAAAAGGGTCAAAGTCGCAGTCAGATGCGTATAGCAGCCGCACGGAGCCTCCACGACTAGGCCACCACGCGCGTGGGCGATGGAGACGGCGGCCGGAGCTGGGGGTTCGAAGGAGTACCACGCGGGGAACCGATTGGAGCGGCGGAAACAACCAAATGGTCGCCGGAGCTCCTTGGCGGCGCATCGCTGCGGCGGCATACTGCGGCGACCACGGACACGGCGAACCGGAGCGAGAGGAAGAGGAGAAACAGCACAGGGAGGCCGTCGAGTCCGCGCCCCGCGCTCAGCCCGCTTCGCACCGTCCGCCCTCTCCTCTCGCCGCCCCTTGGCCGTCCGCGCTCGACCGGCTCGGGCTGGCCGTCCGCTGCCGCGGGACGGAGTGCCCTCGGAGCAGCCGCCTCGGCCGGCCGCGAGCCGAGCTGGGTTCTGCTTCTGGGCGCACGACAAGGCCGTGCTCATCGGCGCCAGCAGCGGCCAGGTCGGTGACCGGCGCATCCGGGTGGCCATCCACCACTGCTTCTTCGACGGCACGCGGCAGCGGCAGCCCCGCGTCAGGTTCGGCAGGGTGCACCTCTACAACAACTACACCAGGAACTGCGGCAGCATGCGCAGGCGACGCAGCTAGCTAGCTCGGCCAGCCGGCACGAGCGCGGACACACGCAGTTAGGTAGCCATGTACATTTTTTTATTTTTTTGTTAATGTTTTGATTTTAAATATTTTTATATTATTATTTTTAGATATTTTTTTATTGTCTGACAGGTGGGCCCATTCCACACGTGCTGCCAACTCAGCAAACAGTCCACGTGTGCTGCCACGTCAACCCTTACTGGTGGGTCCCACCTGTCAGAATCGCTGTCAATTCTGGCTTGGACACAAATGTGCGCACATTGCAAAAAATTAAGCATAGAGTGGTAGTTCTGTGCGATTGAAACGTAAAGTGGTAGTTTTTCGAAATTTAGCGCGTAAAATGGTAGTTCTATGCTATCATCTCCCACCGAAATCTATAAACCGGCTTATGCATAGGCAGAACCTTAAGAGAAGTGTCCCTATATATCTTTTTTTTTTAAGAAAAACACTTTTTTGGGGAGATGCTCTAAAACTAACGAACGAGTTATGGGATATACCTGATTTTTTTTTCTTTGCCACGCTCTGATCGTGTTGACTGTTTATGGTACAGGGTTCAGATACATCGAACCTGGTCACATGTCGTTTGGCGAAAACGGAGCAGGGAAAGCTCAATGTACCTAGTGTGACGTGTGTGGTCGAAGCTAATAGAATTATTTTGCTGCGCTTTATGCTATACTACTGGCAGGTCCCTTTCCACGTTTCCTTGGGCAAGTGCATAATTTGCATGGCTCGATTCATGCCAGTACAGTACTATTAGCAGCAGATATTAAACGTCGTTTAACGCAATTGATATCGTTTCGAAAAGGACACGCGCCTCGTCATACAGTAGATCGGGTAAGATCTACAGTACTGTATGTGGAGTCTAGTTACACGCGACGGTCCAGATCAAACGCCTCCATGCTGAACTTTTGCTGGAAACGCAAGCAGGTTCATCCACCGACTCCAGAGTGCAACAGCGCATGGTCTTGAGCACAGCCCTGTGCGTACCGATTACCGAACAACAACCGATTTCTACTGGCCAATGCGGTCACAGCTGAGCTCAGCTCTTTACTTTGAAAAGAAAAAGATTATCCCTCGTCATTAAAAAACTCCCAATCACGCCGGCTGTTCATCGGACGAGACCAAAAGTGGAGGCATGCAGATTTTCTTTTATTTTTGTGGAGAAAAAGAGCACGTCCCGCACCGTACCGCACGACCCCAAGCCCACGGGCCCAGCGGCCCGCGCAACCCAGACCTGACCGGCACGTGCCCGATAGCCGCCGCGGCGGGCACCGTCTCGGTCCGGTATCCCATCCAGGTTCGTCCCCCCGGCCGGGTTCCATTCCCTGACAGACCACCAACCCGTCCCCTCACTTGCCTGGCCCCTGTCGATACAACCAATCAAATCCCCACCTTCCCTTTCCTCCTCCTCCCCGTCTCAGATTCCAACGCCGCGTCCTCACCTCGTCGCGCAATTGCCAAACACCAATTCCCCTTCCTTCCCGCACGCCCATGCTTCTCTCCGCCGCCGCCGTTCCCTCCTCCCCCATCGCCGCCGCTCGCCTCCGCCGCTGCTGTTGTAGCCCCTGCTGTTCCCCTTGTTGTTGTTGCTGCTGAGCTGTTTGGTTAGCTAGGGTTGCGGATTCGCGTCAGCCGATCAGGGGAATTTCCGAGGACATGGATCTCTCGCGGCCGGAATCGTCGGACCTCTCGCTCGGCCTGCACCCGCACGTCAACGCGCACGCCCGCGGCCACGCGCGCGCCGCGCCGCTGCGCCTCTTCGACGACTCTGCGGAGGACGTCAAGACGGAGGACAGCGTCGGGCCCGGCGACCAGCGGGACGGTGACGAGGGCGGCGACCAGCACTTCTCCCTCCTCGGCCACTCCCTCTGCGTCAAGCGCCCCCGCCCCGCGCCCTTCTGGGGCGGCGGCGGCGGGGAGGCCTCCCCCTGCTCGTCCTCGTCCACCACCCTCCGCCCCGCGAAGCGCCAGGCATCCGGCGCCGACCTCGAGGCCCGGCGCAGCGCCGTGCGCGCGTGGGGCAACCAACCTCTCGCCGAAGCCGACCCGGACGTGCACGCGCTCATGGAGCTCGAGAAGAACCGCCAGGTGCGCGGCATCGAGCTCATCGCCTCGGAGAACTTCGTGTGCCGCGCCGTGCTCGAGGCGCTCGGCAGCCACCTCACCAACAAGTACTCGGAGGGCCACCCGGGGGCGCGCTACTACGGCGGGAACCAGCACATCGACGCCATCGAGCGACTCTGCCACCAGCGGGCCCTCGCCGCCTTCGGCCTCGACCCCGCCGGCTGGGGGGTCAACGTCCAGCCATACTCGTGCACCTCCGCCAACCTGGCCGTCTACACGGGGCTCCTCCTCCCCGGGGAGCGGATCATGGGCCTCGAGCCGCCGTCCGGGGGACATGTCAGCCACGGGTACTACACGCCTAGTGGTAAGAAGGTGTCCGGCGCGTCTATATTCTTCGAGAGCTTGTCGTACAAGGTGAATCCGCAGAATGGGTATATAGATTATGACAAGCTTGAGGACCGGGCCATGGATTTCCACCCCAAGATTCTTATCTGCGGTGGGAGCTCCTACCCCAGGGAATGGGACTTTGCACGGATGAGGCTCATAGCTGATAAGTGTGGCGCGGTGCTCATGTGTGACATGGCGCATATTAGCGGGCTTGTTGCCGCAAAGGTATATAACTTCTGTCAACACATATTTATTTATCTTGTGGTTAATTTGATTGCATCTTGTGCAAAAATGTACAAGGGATCCGTCTCTTAGTAACCATAGGTGGAAAAATTAGTTGCCTCTTAGTAACCATAGGTGGAAAATTTAGTTGCTAACTTGGTAGCGGTTTGGCCACTCCATTACCTCAAAATTGAAGGATATTATTTGTAGGGCCTTTATCCTTTCGTTTATCGGTTTCTGCTAATCAGAGGTGGCGATGTAAATTAATTTAGACTAAAGGCAAATCATTGGGAGCTTTTGGAGTTTTTTGTCATGGTGATTCATGCTTGACGCATTGAACTAATGATATCGATCCATATACTAATGATATCGTAGTAACTATTACAAAACCACTTGTCCCTTAATATATTGTTACAATAAGAAGAGCACTGAACAGGTTGCATCATTTCCTTATTTGCTGATATCTGATGGTTATATGAATTATTTTGAATACGATGTGGGAATTCTTCTGATGGAGCATTTAGGACTTGATACTATCATTAGATTTAGACCACGCCAACCATTTGCCAGTGAGGCCTGCAAATCATTTATTTTCCTTGAGATGCATAAGACAGCATAAAAACTTATAATCAGTCTGAAAGAACTATGTTTTTTAAGTGATGCATGTTCTTATTTGGTGTTCTCGGTAATGAAGTCTAGGCAATAAAAATATTAGTTGTTGCTCTTGACTTGAAGAACCTTTGCTATATACAGAATGAACACGCTGTAGCTCTTGAAAGATCTTCTGAATTGCTTCTACTGCTTGATCTGGGTATTAGTTGAACGCTTTCGATGTTCCCATTATACTCCCTCTCCGTCCTGAAATAGTTGGCACGTATTTGTCCAAATATGGATGTATCTAGACGTGTTTTAGTGTGTAGATACGTCTGTATTTTAACAAATCTATGTCAAATATTTCCGGACAGAGGGAGTAGTAGAGAGTTCATGTGTTCCTGTTTTCTTAACACTTTCATACTTTGCTACTGAGCATTACTGTCTGCTTAACAGCTGTTTCTCATTTTCTTCATCAGGAATGCCGCAGTCCATTCGACTACTGTGATGTTGTTACGTCTACTACTCACAAGAACCTAAGGGGTCCTAGAGGTGGAATAATATTTTTTAGGAAGGGGAAAAATTTGAGGAAGCGGGCTGGATCTTTTGCTCAAGGGAATGAAAATGATTATGACTTTGAGGATAAGATAAATTTTGCTGTCTTTCCTTCACTGCAAGGAGGGCCTCATAATAACCATATTGCTGCTTTGGCGATAACACTGAAGCAAATTGCTACACCTGATTATAGAGCATACATTCAACAAGTTAAGAAAAATGCTCAAGCTTTGGCATCAGCCTTGCTCAGAAGAAAATGCAGATTGGTTACTGGTGGCACTGATAATCACTTGGTACTTTGGGACCTCAGAACTTTTGGCTTGACCGGTATAATTCCATTTCTTATTTTACATCAAACCTGTTCTCTAACTTTGTTAGTGCGATGTATCTAGCGTTCTCCTATTGTCTATTAAGAAGACGCAAACTTATACTCCCTCCGTACGAAAATAAGTGTCTCAAGTTTGCTTAAAAGTGGATGAATCTATACATGAACTATGTCTAGATACATCCACTTTTGGACAAAGTTGAGACACTTATTTTGGAACGGAGGGAGTAGTAAAAAAAGACGCAAACTTCTGTTACACCCAATGGATTTGTACATTGTCAAAAAAAGGAAAGTAAAATGTTTTTGTACATGGTTATGTGGTTGCAAATCAGCAAATGTTCAAATAATAATGTCCCGTGGCTACCTTTTTTTGATTTATGAAGTAAATGCACGGTTTTTGTTTAGACATTCAATAATCATAAATGTTTTGTGTGAAGTGGTGATGCATGTGCCATGTGGCTTACAAGTTTTTTTTTTTTCAAATTTTGACAGGCAAGAACTTTGAGAAGGTCTGTGAGTTGTGCCATATCTCTATAAATAAGACTCCAATATATGGGGACAATGGCTCAATATCTCCCGGTGGTGTGCGGATTGGTTAGTTCTTATAATGTGACATGTCATTTACTGTCTAAGCTTTTGTTAGTTGTATGTAAACAAAGAAAGTATTTGCTGTTGCTTATGGTCATGTTGTTGCATGCTGCAGGAACACCTGCGATGACTACTAGAGGCTGCCTGGAGGATGACTTTGAGGTGATTGCAGACTTCCTCATCAGGGCGACACAGATAGCTGGCAGTGTTTTGAAAGAACATGGAAAAGTGCAGAAGGAATTTCTGAGAGGCCTGGAGAACAACAAGGACATTATAGAACTCGGTAATCAGGTCGAGGCTTTTGCGTCCCAGTTTGAGATGCCAGGTTCCTTGGATGTATGACTGTACATATATATTACAGTACATCTTTGTTGGTATTGTCCAGATTCATCAGCAAATAGCAACTATATTTTTGTCTTCAGGCTGTTTACGCAAAACTGTAAGTTGCTCTCAACAGCAGCGGAGTAGGAAAGTTTTTTAGTCAAAATTTGGTCTTGATTCTTGACTCTCAAGCAATCGTGTACAAGCTTGCTGCCTCAAGTCGTTAGTTGTGATTTATGTACTAGGAAAATTGCCGCGGCGGCACGCCGCGCCCGTGGTGTTAATCTTGCTGCGTAATTTGAAGTGTATTTTATGACGGTATGTAAAGTGTATACATAAATTTAATATGTACGGAATTAGAATACCGATAGCTAACTTTCACGGTGTATGATAACATAATTGGTATTATAGATACAGTTTTCGATTTCTTCTAACCGAAAGATAGTGCATGAATTGGACATAAATAGATAGAATCCATTTTTTCTAAATTGTTTGGTATGTTGAACACATTTTTTTGAATCACGGATCAGAAGTTATTGAATTTATAAAATTGGACAAATTTGTGAAATTGTTAGGAAAGTTTAAAATTCTGACAACCTGGACCCATTGTTAGTGCTTTAATAATTATGGAAATCATTTTTGCAAAATAATAGAAGGCTGGCAAGTGGGCCCCAGATGGCGTCAGGTGCTGATATCAGCAATGTCCACGACGGGCTATGTCGAGCACCGCCGCACCTGTTGTATTGTTGCACCGCCGAAACCGTTGTATTGGTATGTGTCGTAGTTTTGTAAAATGAGTTATTAACTGAGTTTGCAGGTAATAAAAATGCTACTCTGGGCTAGATCTAGATCTAAAAGACAAATTTCTGGATCCAAATATCCGGATTCAAAAAATCTATATCTGTTAGAATTTGTTTTTTTGCACAACATAAATTATAACAGATTTGAAGATTGGAGAGAATTATATTTATGTCCGTCAAAACAAAAAGGTTAAAACATGAAATTTGTTCGGAAGGATGATATTCATCTACTCGTGCAAGGAAAATTTAAACGGATGACTGTGTGTGCGGAATTTGACAAAACTCGTCAAATGTTTTTGTGAGTTTGTATCCAAAATTAAGGAGTTAGAGTCGACCAAACTCGAAACTGATCACGGGAATGGAACGTACTCGTCGGCGCGCATATATTTCATGTACATATTACCACGAAAAGGACAAATTTTTTTTTGAAGAAAATACACTGTAGCTGCTACAGTTTACGTCGCAATGTAGAAGTGCTGCTATAGTACACGTCGATGTGGACAGCGCGAGTGTCCGCTGCGAATAGGGCCAAAAAAAAAAAATACACTCTAGCTGCTACAGTGCATGTCGCACTGTAGAAGTATGTACTGTAGCTGCTACAGTGAACAGCGACGTGGACAGCTTCAGCGATCGCTGAAACGCTCCCCTTTGATATATAGAGACTAGTGGAATTTGGTGCGGCGACACGCCGCACCCGTTGTATCTAAAAATGTCGAAATTTAGAAATAATGTTAGTTAGTTGTTGTAATTGGGAAAATTTACGGTTTTTAGAACGTTTAGATTTTAAAAATTGTTGAAAGTGGGAACGTACATGTCACGTTCATAAAATATTCGGGCTTCAAGGAGTTATAATTTTTGTTTGGAGGGTTTAAATTTGGAATATGGATTGAAATGCTTCAATTCGTTTATTTGTTTTCCTAAAATTCTGCCAGAAGTTGACAATTTTGAATCTTCCAAACATGTTTGTTTTTTTGTCGTGAATAATTGGTTTTATGTTTTAGAAATGTTTAGGTTGGAAAAATTGTTCAGGTTGGAAAGTTGGTGTGCCCGCCAGCGGCGGCGCCGCCGATTTTGAGACGCTGGAGCGTCGCCGACGACTTGCAGACGGTGCGGAGGCCTGCGACGACGGCAGCGTCGATTGCGGTGAGGTCGCGCCGTTCCGGCTTGCGAGAGCGGGCGAGGAGGGGGAGCGCGCGACGGCGGACGTCTCCGTGTGCGCCGATCTGGACGGGGAGGGCCGGAACGGCGGCGGAGCGCGCCGGCGTCGCCGGCGACGGCGGGTTCGCGGGAGAGAGAGGAGGAGAGAGGGGGAGTGCGCGAAGTTTTACGACGGGGTCCCTGTGCTTGTACAAAATTTCGTTTTGGTCCCTGTCTGCGAGAAAACGTGGGTAGCGGAGCTAATTCTCGACTTGTGAGGGGCGTTTTTAAAAATCTGTCACGGAGGATGTGCTGCACGTTGGATCAACAATTGACGTCAGGATCGAGTACTGTAGGTAGCTGCAGTGTACAACAGTACTACTGTAGCTAACACTGTAGATCTACAGTGTCAGAGGGCCTCTCCGCGCGAGAAAGTCACTTCCCTTAATATATTGAGTAATAATGAAGTGCTTCAAATTGATTTTTTATGTTCCTAAAATTTTGCCACATGTTGGGAAATTCGATTTTTCCAAACATGTTTTTTTGTTTTGTCGTAAATATTTGGTTTTATGTTATAGAAATGTTTAGGTTTGGAAAATTGTTCAGGTTGGAAAGTTATTAAGATTTGGATTATTGTGACGTTTGTAAAATGTTTAGGTGCGAAAAGACCTTTAAAAGCCTAAAGTAATGAAATTTGGAATTTGAATTATAATGTTTCAATGTGGTTGTATTTCAATTTTGATAACGTCCGTTTGAAGGACTGTTCAAATTTGGAAGGTAGTTTTTTTGAAGGATTGTTCAAATTTGGAAGGTAGTTTTTTTTTTTATATAGAAATGTTCAAATATTTAAATTGCTGAAGTTAGAAAATTATTACGAATTGAATTGTTTGCATGATTGTAGAATGATCAGGTTTGCAAGATGTTGTGATTTTGGAGGCTAAAAAAAAAGGAAAATTATTGTGCACAAAAAAAAAAGTAGCACTGTAGACCGCTACAGTGTACTGCAGTACCCACGGTAGCTACAGTGTAGCAGCTGCAGTGCCCGGAGGCTGAGAGGGCGCGAAAGTGCACTCTCTTAATATATAGTACACTGTAGCAGCTACAGTCCCGGAGGCTGAGAGGCCGCGAAAGTGCACTCCCTTAATATATAGTAATATATGTAGTGAATCTTCGCATAACGAATTATCCCTTCCAAGTCCCTGGGTTGGTACTTGTAGCTGCCTAGGCTCCTGAGCCTGGACTGAATGAGCCTCAAGATATGTTAGCCCGGTTGGTTTGCATATGGAATGTGTTAAATTTCGCATATTAAAACCTGTTTTGTTGCTCTGTTTCTATAACTTGGTTGTTCATCAGTTGGTAATAAGTTTATGCAGTGAGCTGTCGGTTTCATCAAATCTGTGTTGACATATATGTGCAGCAGTGTATATTAGTACTCTGCGAGAACATATACATCACACTGTTAGCATTTTCCGTATTGGTAGTTACATGACCTTTGTTCTGTGCCTCGATTTGTTGCCTGCCTTTAGACAGCGGTAGCGTAGGAATATTTGCCTATCTCTAGCTTTAGCATTCTACTCTTACTGTTCATGGTAGCATAGCATTTGTGATTGGTGTTACTTCCCAAAATGTCTATTTTTGAAGCTGCTCAATCCAGTTTCTGCTTATCGACCATAATACCGATAATCTTAGCCGGTAAATTGCAAATGCAAAGCAGGTGAGAAATCATCATCAAAAACCTGGTAGCATCCTATTCCTAGCTGGTACGGTAGGTAGAGCACCCTAATTACATTTCCAGCTGAGGGGTGGTTAAGTTATCATCTCCTCCTTGACCTCATGGCACCCCTGGCTTGTTTGCTTCCCCGGTGCTCAGTCGACTGAGAATTAACTTAATTCTCAGTCGACTGACGTCACCCGTTTATATCCAGCGATTTACTGCTGATCGATTAATTTCTTCTTTCGAACTGTTCCGATGGATTGACCCGTACGTGTGTGGCCTGTGGGTGCCTCTCGCCTCGGCCACGGTGCATGCTCCAAGCAAAGGCCCACGTAGCCTCTGGCCCAGTAGAAAGAAACGTATGCTTCCTCCATCAGTATGGGTCGTACCCCTCAATTTTCCTCTTTTTTTTTGTGTGTGAGTCGTTACCCTCAAGAAAAAGAAACGAAAAGAAGCTGGTGTGGGTCTTTGCCTCCTTGGCAAAAGAAACAAAAAACTGGTGTGGGTCGTTCTTCTTAATGTAAAAATAAGTGATAGTTATATTTTTTAATTACTCAGAGAATAGATTAAGTAAATAAATATTTCGACATAAAAACAATAATTTTGAGAAACAAATATTTACCTGTAAAAAATAAAATGTTTGACCAGTATAAAATTGATCACATTTTGAAAATGCCCAGCCATCTAAAAGTCTTCAGGGGTTCGACATAAAAATGTTCATTTTTTAAAAACTAGTTCACATGTATAGAACAAGGATTATGAATTTAAGAAAATGTTCATGGGATTGAAAAAATACGGTTGTTGTTTGACTACATGAATATTTTTCTGAACTTGTGAACATTTTTAAACATGGGAGCTTTTAGTTTGAACCACAAGAACAATTTTTTGAGCGCCCTGATTAATATTGTTAACCTTCATGAATATTTTCATGAAAACTTATGAACCTTTTTATAGGTGAAAGCAAATCATAGCCCACAAATGGGACAGACAATATCTTAGAAAACACAAGGAGGCATGTGCGGATATAATTTGGTAACTCTTTTTTTTATCGCAGAAGATTCACTAAAAAAAGAAATTAGACAAAAATAAATAAATGTGTAATTCTAGAATCAAAATGGAAGTGCAACATTTTTTTTTGGATTTTTTGAACGGTGTGACTAGTTTTTAGTCAAATTTGAATGAACTAGTTCTCAGTTGAATGGCATCAGCATGTTGATTCCTAACTGTTTTCCTCTGTTCCTTTACTTAAAGCAGAAATCTCAATGCAATCTACGTGTAACCAAAAGAATTAAGTTGCAACTGCAATTGCAACTAAGGCAGCCCTCAAGAAAATCTCACTTGCAATTGCAGTTGCGACTGGAGCATGCTCGAGGAAATCACAGTTTTAACTGGAAAAAAAACCCAGTTGCAAGTGCAGTTGCAACTGGTGCATTCATCGAGAAAATCTCAATTGTAAATACAGTTGCAACTGAGGACAAATGAAAATCTCAGTTACAAGTGCAGTTGCAACTGGGGACATCCTTGAGAAAATCTTTGTTGCAAGTGCAGTTGCAACTAGGACAAAAAATTAAAAACAATGTTAGTTGCAAGTGCAGTTGCAACTGGAGCATCCTCGAGGAAATCTCTGTTCCAACTTCAGTTGCAACTGGCAAAAAAGAAAAAAAACTGACTTGCAAGTGTAGTTGCAACTGAAGCATCCCTCGATAAAATCTCAGTTGCAAGTGCAGTTGTAAATGGAGACATCATTGAGAAAATCTCAGATGAAAGTGCAGTTTCTTCTTAGACAAAAGAATCTCAGTTGCAAGTACAACTGCAACTGTAGCATACTCGAGGAAATCTCAGTTTCAAGTGCAGTTGCAACTGGGAAAAATAATAAAATCTCAGTTGCAAGTGCAGTTGTAACTGGGCATACTCGAGAAAATCTCAGTTGCAAGTGCAGTTGTAACTGGGACAAAAAAAGAGAAAACATCTCAGTTGCAAGTGCAGTTGCAACTGAGGAAAAAACATCTCAATTGCAAGTGCAGTTGGAACTGGGACAAAAAAGAAAAAAAATTAATTGCAAGTATAGTTGCAACTGGGGATGGGGGTGTATTTATGACTAAAATAAAGTATTTATAACTTCAAACTAAAATAAAACATGAACAAAAAGATTTAAAGGTGGTCAAGGTAGGAACAAAGTTAACAACATGGAGATACAACTATCATATTACCTAACTATATTAATTTCCACCGGATTCTCGCTTCCGCAGCGAGCCACGGCGATGCGGGCACTGTTTTACTGTGCTCCGCTACAGTGTAACAGTACCCGCTTCCGCGTCGTCCGATCCCCTCAATCCGACGGTCCCCGTGGTTGTCTTACAAAAAAGAACCAATGCTTTCTACGAATTGTTCCGCAGTCCACGCCTTCTACGCACAAAGGACCTATTCGTGATTTTGCGAAA
Organism: Poa pratensis; assembly: GCA_947311845.1. Taxonomy (NCBI): domain Eukaryota; kingdom Viridiplantae; phylum Streptophyta; class Magnoliopsida; order Poales; family Poaceae; genus Poa; species Poa pratensis. Next base: position 21,333,982 of record CAMZMU010000042.1, on the reverse strand, counting down.
ACTCAGGGGCTTTGCTGCAAAAAGATCTAACATATCTCCTTCCCCGTGCTCCTCTCCTTCCTCTGGGCGGAACCCTAGCCGCACGGGCTCCGCCGCGGCGCCGCTGTCTCCGGCCTTCCCAGGGTGAACCGAAGAAGCCAAAAGTTTCGCCGTCTTCCACTCTTCCTCACCGTGGGTTTGCATGAGCTGGGATGGACTGAATCGAACGAATCGCGCGTTTTTCCGCAGGTCCGGCCGCCGGTTTTGAGGCAAATTTCCGGCGACGCCGGCGACCATTAGATGGCGGCGCCGCCACCTTTCGGCGTCGTGCGTCCGCGCGCGTCTAACGCGCTAACTCGCGCGACTCCTCCCGCCCTCTCGTGCTCAAATCGACGCGCTCAAATCAACGAGCTAACGGAGCCGTGCTACCATTGCTGAAATCAGCATGACGTCAGCAGTGGGACCGACTGTCAGTTTTTTTTTTGAAATGATGTTAGAAATTAATAGAAATCTGACATGTGGGACCAGTCTATATAAAATAAATCCAAAAAAATGATTAATGTTGTAAAACCAATAACTTTATTTATTTATTTATTTTTTTGAAATAATTTTGGACATTAATAGAAATCTAACATGTGGGACCATCCTATTAAAAAAAATTCAAAAAAATAATTAATGTTGTAAAACCAATAATTTTTTATCTATTTACCAGAAAAATGTGTTCGATATATCAAAATATTTAAAAACTAAATCCAATCGGATTATGACAAATTTAGTATATGTTTTAACAATTCAAATTGGTAGATATTTGTAAATATCCTAAACACATTTTTTCTAATTATGAAGTCTATCTAAATAAAAAATAATTAAAAAAATAATATTGTAAATCAATAACTTTAAATCTGTCCACCATACAAAAAATAAATAAATATATATATATGTCAAGGTGGTCAGCAAAATAAATGCTAAAATGATTAATGCTATAAAAATCAATAAATTAAATCTGTTAACCAGAAAAATGTATTTAATACATCGAAGTGCCTAAAAAAAATAAACCCAATCAATTTATGTCGAAATTAATACATTTTTTGAACAATTCAATTTACTATATACTTATAAATGTTCTAAACATATTTTCTCTAAATAAACTTTCGAAATTCACAACAAATTTATTTAAAATCAAAAAAGTGTAATTAATGTACCAAAATATGCATAAAAATGTAATCTGTCTATTTATATCAATTACATGCATGTTTAACAAATTTTAACCATATTTATTTAAATTTTCGTAAAATAAAAATATACAAAAATCAATAATTTTGAATCTATCCATCAGGAAAATATGCATAACATATCTAAATGGTCAGAAAAATAAGTGGTAATTATTTAATGATAAAAAAACAAACATGTTTTAGGAAAAAATATTAATAACATATCCAAGCGATTAGAAAAATAAATGCTAGCTGTTTATGTCAAATAACAAACATATTTTAATATTCTAATTTGGTAAATATTTCAAGAAACACCAAATGCACTTCCCCTAAATATATAATGTTAAATTTATTAGATGCTCAAACAATATATTTCGTCTAATTACGGACTCAAATTGAACATTTTGATTTCGTAATTGTTTGGACGAAATCCAAATGAAATAACTCTTATTATGGAACTCAGTTCAATAAATGTGCATTTCCACTTATTACAAACGTAAATTAAATATGAATGAAAAAAAAAGTTTTAACATCTCAAACCACTAGATATTTGAAGATACTCCACACGACAAATTCCAACGAATTTAAACATTTCAAATCCCACTGATTACGGAAATAATTGATAACCATGCCTAAACATGCAGATAAGCTTCTAACTCACCCAAAATCTCCAAATTTAACGAATTTCCATACTTTCCATACTTTTTACACACAAAAAAAAATAAAAAAACATTGTGTGCACTTTGTTTTTTCACATTTCGCAAAGATTCATATTTTTATGTTCTACACTTCTACTCCTTTCCAGTAATTAAATACATTTTTTTATTACATAGAGATTTGCTTCCGACATAATTTAACTCCCACAAAAAATATCACTACTCTTTCTCACTAAAGGCGCGGCGTGACGACGCGCCACATTTACCTAGTTTGCTTTAAGTATCAACCATGGCACATCTAAAAAGGAATATTTTGAATAATAAAAGACAAATGTAACAAGTTTGGAACTAATACCAAAAATCTAACTGCTACCTAGTCTGTCTTAAAAAAGGCACGCGAAGGGTGGACAAAAACTTTGCTAATTCCTCTGAACAAAGTAAATCACTATGACACAATTTAATATTTGTTTTTACATAAGCACATATTAGTACAAAAGATCAGGACATAATAAGGCCTAGAATGACAGGAAATAGAAAACAATTAGAAAGTTGAAAGGTCCATTAATTAAATCATATTGAAAGCATCGCACTAAAAATCAGAAGAAAAAACAAAGCGTATAGAAAACCGGGGAAAAAGTGAAAACATATACCTAAAACAATGGTTCTTATGACAATGAACATAAAAGCGGTGTTCTACTCATGTTGTACAGGTAACTAGCGATGAGATTAATTACATGAAAAAAGCAACGGAAAACTAAAACATGTGGTCACATCCAAGGCATAGTTGGTGAATAGATAATAATAAAATTAAAGAAATAAAGATTTAAAAGGCAAAAAAAAAAGGAAAAACAAAGTCAATAAAACAAAAAATAAAAATGAAACAATACAAGAGAACTAAGAAGCAAGCAATTCTAGAAAAAATATGAACGACAAAAAAAATATATAAATTGAATCAAATCAAATCACAACCATCGTTAGGTACACAACTGAAATAAAGTAAAAGGGCAATTGCTACTTCCCAAACCCCATCCAAAAAACAATGGAAAAATTGACAGAAATTAAAAAAGAGGAGGATGCTCCCGAGTCCACCTTTCTCTTCTCTCTTTGTTCGATTCTTCTTTTGTAGCAGGCTATGGAACAGAGATCATAAAAAGGCCACGCTCTGTGTAGAGAAAAGAAGCCCATGCACTACACGCACCAGCAAGGAAAAAGAAAAACCTTTAGAGCCCACAGCCCAGGTTTACGCCTACAGACAACAGCAGGCCACATCCGTGGACAAAAAAAAGATGTGTAACGTAGTAAAAACTGGACTGCACGAATCGTAGAGCGCCTGATCTAATGGCTAACGAGATGACTGAGAATCTGAGATTTAGCAAAACCGTTAAGTTATCATCTCCTCCTTGACCTCGTGGCCCCCTTTGCTTGTCTGCTTCCCCGGACTTGACCATGATGATGGTACGTACGTTTCTTTACGGCCATGATTCGCTAGCATCGATCAGTTGTTTCTTTCGTCTGTCGCCGATCCATGGACATCGCATCACATCGGCAGCTCCTCCGGCGAAATGAAATGATGGCGCGGCGTCCATCGATCAAGCCAGCAAGCAAGACGACGAGAGGAGAGACGGAGTGAGAAGGAGGGGTCCGTTTGCCCTTAATGCGCGGCAGAAAGGAGTGCAGCTTCCAGCTGCCGTTCCAGAGACGCTTTTATCATCATCGCGAGTCGCGACGCTCTGCCGCCTGCCTCCCGGCCGGACATGAGTCCAATCAGACAAGCACCAAAAGCCCGGGCCGCTCGCGCGAGGGCGGTTCAGGAGGCGACAAGAAACCCTAGCGAGCGCCGCCCGATCCTCTTCCTCCGGCCGCTGCCACCGGCGCCGGTGGTGGCGGCCACGCCCTGGCCGTCGAAGGCGGTGGGCGGAGGGTGGCGCGGCCGTCGGGTGCCTCTCGCGCGGGGGCTCGAATTGGCGGCGCAGGTGCGCGACGAGGCCATGGCGGCGGCGCTCGTCGGCCCGTGCAGGGCGACGGCGGCGGTCGCCTGCTTGCGGCAGGGAGGCGGGAGGGCGGTGAGAAGACGGCGGCGTGCCGCCGGCGGCCGCGAGGTCACGGTGGCAGTTGGGGTTTCATTCTGGGCCTTAATCTGGGCCTTTGTTGGCTCCGATCTGGGCCTATGATGGGTCTTAACCTGGGCTGGTGCTGCAGTTCGGTGCTGCTTTTCTTCTCCGATGCCATCCCGCTGGAAGGCTTAGCCGGGGCGTGGGGGTCTGCCGGTGTGCTCAAATAATGGTGGTGGTCCTAGGGTTCCTCCTGGCATCAAGATGAAGACTTGCCGGATGCTGTCTCCATCGATCTGCCTAGCCGTGGCGTGTTCCGGAAGGCTCCGCCGGTGAACTCCACTGGGCGCTTCATGCCTGGAGGTTGCTGGATCGGGTGGGATTCGGTCGTGCGCACCCATGTTTTACTCTGGCCGTTTGGTTTCAGAGGGAGCGCTTCGAAACTCTGCTGGCTGTTAATATCATGGAGCACGCTTTCTCGTTCCATGGTGCTGGCGGAGAATGACATGGAAGGTGAGATCTGAGGACTGGCAATGGTGGTTCGAATCTTTCTGGCGATGAGGAATTGGCTTGGTGTTTCATGACCTGGAGCAGCGGCATGTAAGTGGGGGCGACAACATTCGTGAAGTCCAAAGTCCTACGTTTCTGGGTGAAAATCCAAGGTCTGGCCTTAATTGGTTGTGCCTGACAGTGGTCTTGCTGAAGACATTGTTTTGAGAGCGAGGATTATCTTCAGGGTGAAAACCCAAGGTCTGGCCTTAATTGGTTGTGCCTGGCACTGTTCTTCTTGAAGGCGTTGCTTTTGAAGAATTGGACATCAGGTGTTGTTTTGGTGGTGGTTGTGCGGCTGCTGCAGGGAATGTAACTCTTTAGCGGGACTTTTCTTTTTATTTCTTCTTTTGGCTGTGTGCATCCGTAATGGCTTCGGTTATTGCGTTGTTGCAGAGGCTGGGTGCATGTTGTATCTTCTCGATATCAATAAACACTCTTTATCTAAAAAAAACCAAAAGCCAGCCGGAGGAGGGAGGCGTCGTCAGTGAGTCACAGTTGCAGCTGCAGTATTGTGTTGTGCCCATGGTCGCTCGATCTCCCCTACTCCTTGTTCTGTCGTTGGAGTCTTTAATGAAAATGATGATGGCTTATGAAGTTATGAGGAAGTGAGGTCGCCACTACAAGTTAAACTACTCAGATCACTAGGGCGAGAGAAGAAGAAAAAAAACATTCAGGAGAGAAAGAGAAATCTTGGCCATTGGACCTCCCGTATTCCTTGTTCTCATAATGATGGATTAGAGCATCTCCGCGACCAGCGGCCACGGAAGTGTGTCTCGCACCCCCTATATAAAGTGTCCGTTTTCGGGGGAGTTGGACACATGTCCTTCGATATGATGACGCGCCTCCCAAATAGACAGGACAATTGTCCAATTGTCATCCTAAGTAATTTATTTGATAGCCGCTGAAAAAACATGACACATGGGCAACCCTAACCACGTAATTTTTGTGGATGGATCCCTTGTGGATGGGCAGGATTTTCTATGGCCATATAGCCCGTAAAAATCACGACACCCCGTTTACCTAAACACATAAAATCTTGGAAGTGGATCACGACTTTCTATGCTCGTATAAAACATTTATTTATTGTAGGTCATAAAAAACATAAAACAAGGGTGTGCTTAGGCATAAAAAATCATCTCACTGGATCGCTCGTCCGTCTGCACTGCGGTAGAGTGAGTGACATGTGGCCCAGTCCAACGCCGAGGCGTGTTCAGACGTTGTCCAACGTCCCCGAGCTGACCCAGAAAGTTGTGGACAGACACAGAGTTGTCAGATATTTTTCGGGGTGTCGTTGGCATGTTTTTCTTTGCGGACCCATTGAGCCATTTAGGGGAAGGGGATGGGCTTTGGGGGTGCTTAAGGAGATGCTCTTGTGAAGTTATAAGGAAGTGAGGTCGGCAGTACAAGTTAAACAACTCAGATCACTAGGACGAGGAGAAGAAAAGAAGGACATTCACGAGAGAAAAGCGAGATCTTGGCATTTTCATACCACTTTGCTTTCATCCGTAGTGTCTTAACGAATACGTATTACTTTAATTAGTGGCGCGAATCAAGCACACGTCGCTCGGTTTCTGTATTATAGTTGCACGGTGACCAGCACCTGGCAACGCAAAAGAAAACACACAATAGCTTTGGCTTTAGCCAGCAATGGATGTCCCGACAGGTGAAGTTGCTTAGTCAGTGGCGAACACATGAAGTTGATGAGATGTGACTTGACTCACACCTGAGGTTGGCGACCTGGCACCATCGCCTCATCGATCAGCATCATATGACCACTAGTAATTAGTGTCTTAGGCTGAAGCCAGTTGTAGTTAAGTGTTTGCTACCGGTTCCAGTATGAGGGCTCGTTTGATTCGTAGGATAGGAAAAGTGTAGGAATAGGAATTTCATAGGATTGGTATGACATGTCTAACTGAATCTTATGGAAAGAGAAAGTTTGTTTGATTGTGGTGAACGAATTTTTCCATGAGGTTGGAGCTCATGTTATTTTCCTATGGGGTTTGTACTAGAGAATTCCTATAGGAATTTTTCCCATGGGATATGATCCTATGAATCAAACGGCATCGAAGGAAAAATTCCCATGGGATTCCAATCCTACACCAATCCTTTGAAATTCCTATGAATCAAATGAGCCCTGAACCTGAGACTCGGCATCCTAGATTAGAACCATTTAAAGGACACGCAAGATAATTCTGTTTGGTAGATGTAGTTGTCATGCAGATGCCTTGGGCAAGAGACACTCTAGCTTGAAGCCGAAGCTGTGGGAGGAGGAGGAGGAGGAGAAGGTGGAAACAGAGAAAGTGCAAAGGGAGGGGAGAACAGAAAGTTCACCTATTCTTTCTTGTGACTGAGTGAGTGAGTGAGTGACTGACAGACACCACCTAGTAGGAGTAGCTAGCAACAAACAGTCCGACACACGCCAACCTCCAGCTCCAGGCGAGCAAACAAAAAGCAGCCTTTCGTCGCGCAACTGCTTGTGCTGCCACCAAACCAAAGATCTCGCTCTCTCAAGCTGCTGCAAACAAGCTCGGCTTTTCTTGCTACCCTCTCATCATGTCTCTCCTTTCATGGCAGAGGGACACAGCAAGAAAGGAGCAACAACATGCATGATGACCTGACCAAAATGTTGCGACACTCTCCGTCGATCCCCAGAACGTACTGCTACTACTTGCTGCTGCTACAGATGTCGTACTCTACGGCTACGTACTATTATGGGTCGACCGCCATTGCTTTACTTGTACACTACTACCACGCGTCTGCAGGCGACAAGACGAGGATCATCATCATTCGCCCATCCATGGATGCAGCCATGGAGCTCGATCGATCAGTGGCTGCAGAGGTCTGACAGCTCCTTCCTGCCCTCCACAATGTCGTCCAGGAAGTCGTCCAGCTGGCACACCAGCCCGTCGGTGCCGGTCCGGAGCACCTCCAGCCACGCCTTGAGCTCGTCGGCCTTGTCCTTGACGGCGCCGTCCTGGTCGCCGCACTTGCGCCCGGCCGCGGCCGCGGCCGCGCGCTCCACCTCCTCCCGCGCCGCCTCCGCCGCGGCGCGCGCGCACCGGAACTCGTGCAGCCTGATCATCCCCGGCGCGCCGGAGCCGCCGTCCTCGGCCTCCTCCGCCATCCTCTTCTGCAGCGTCGCGATGGACGCCATGAACCCGCCGCCCCCGCCGGCGCTGTCCGCGCTGTCGAAGGCGGACGAGCACGCCGACCCGGAGACGGCGCCGCCGGCCAGGATGAGCAGGAGGAGCGAGCTGGCGTTGTGCAGCGCGTAAAGGAGGCCGCGGAAGCCGTTGAAGCCGCTGAGCCTCGCGTCGGCGGCGCGCCGCTCGTCCAGCTGCAGCTGCAGGGACAGCGGCGCGATCCTTGACTCGGACAGCGCCCGGTTCTCCTCCTCCGCCGCCATCGCCTCCCTCCTCGACGCCGAGATCGCCCTCATCACCTGTTTGTTGCCAATGCGCGCGCGCGATCAGGTTAGAACAGAGCGTGCACACCACAAATAGAGCTCCAAGAAACAGAGCAAGAAGCCAAGAAGTCATTGATCGATGGCCTGCGTGCTCGGGCTGATCACAAACGATTGTAAGATTTCTATGCCTAATTAATAAAGCTCGCAGTTTCCCGTAAAAAAAAAGGCGACATGATCATTACGATCACTGCTCTTTTCTTCGAAAGAAAAATCATAATTGCTGCTCGAGACAGCCAGATGATGTTCGAATAAAGTTCCCAAGAACCAACCTGGCGAGTGGAAAGAGGGGACGGGTCCTGGAGCCAGTCGTCGAGAGCAGCGACGGCGCAGGACGCGGCAGCGCAGTAGCGCTCGACGGCGGCGAGGCCGAGCTTGACGGCGAGGCAGGCGTCCCAGAGGCGCGCGGTCTCGTCCATGTACTCGTCGAGCCACCGGCCGCCGGGCGGCAAGTGGAGCTGGCCGACGAGCAGCGTGAGCTGCGAGTGCAGGCCCCTGAGCAGGGCGGCCGCCCGGAGCAGCGCCGGCAGCGACGACAGCCCGCCGCCGCCGCTGAGGTCGTCCAGCCCCCGCGCCAGGGTCGTGAAGAAGGCGTTCACCATGGCTCCGCAGTAGCAGAGTACTGTGCGACGGTGAGGCTGGGATCGATCGAGCTGGCGGAGGCTGACGGCGCTTGGCTGGGTATATATAGGGCGCGCGCGCGAGGTGCAGGAGGAAGACGAAGGAGAAGGAGGGGGGACTAGCTAGGAGGGAGGGACACGACGACACGATCGGGGGTGGGGAGTGGAGTGCAATGATGGGTGTCTACAGCAAGGGGAGAAGCGCGATGATGAGGTTGGGGCGAGGCAGCGGCAGCCATGGTTGTTGCCCTGCCCGCTTTGCTGGGCCGTGTGTCGATCGTCGTCCTCTCGCTCGCGCGAGACCCAGCAGGTTTTGTGTGTACGACTCGGCGTGTTGGTGCTTTGCCTTTGCTTTGCTGGGTTTCCGGAGTGGAGTATTTGCTTTGCTCTTGGAAATGGTTTTCTACGCAAATTGTTTAGTGGCCTGTCTCACTATATGCGGTAGGGATACTATGTTTAGGGGTTTCTCTTCTGGGACAACTGAAGAAATATCTTGATGGCATCTCAATGCTACTTGATCGTAGCCAGTACATTGTTGCGATTCTATATTTGCAAATATAATGTTTGATATGTCACAGTGGATTAACTTTTTCCCATGATTTGTGGTTATCCTCCATACACACATCTAATTATAATAGCAATGTTAAAACAATCAATACAAAATCACAAAAGCAAGAGTGAAAATTTATTCTTTTTGACAAAACACAATACGTTTTTACCGTCTATGTTAAATTGTTACAAAAATATGCAATTCTAGCTTTCATTTCTGAACCCCAAAATTGCACCAAAAATATGTGTTATTTACATTTTATTTCTACAAATGAAAATAGTGTAAAACAATTATGTGCAATCTCACATGTCAAAATATACAAACTACCTGTTTTCACATTTGTGAAAACACTCCACAAAAAGTATTTTTTGGGGGATTAAAATATGTGCAATCAACACAATATAGAATCATAGTTCAAATATTAAAAATAGTGCAGTTCTGGCTTGAAAACATGCAAACAACTCAATTACATATTTGTAAACAAAATTAATGCACCTAATCAATAATTTTTAATTTCAAACTTCAAATTGTGCAAACTACCAATTGCACTGTTTGAAATTACCCTGAAAATGAAATCTTGTTTAGTGCTTCAAACTATGTAGAGGTGTCAACAATTACACCCAAAAGGTTAATTTTAGAAATCATAGTGCAACTTCTACTCTCACATTTTAATACAAAAATTACAAATGTCTAAGGGAAAAAATACATAACAAAAAAATTGTATGTAAGACACATAAAGAATAATAAGAAATACTCATATTAGGGTCAAGCTATGCATGTTCTGAAAGGCACCAAGTGTCCGACTTTATAACCGTGATTATAATTTTACTTGATGAGATCACCACCGTAACCTACAAGTTCAACCCAATACAACAAAATATAAAATCGGTTCAACGGGGAGCGCTCCTTGAGAAAAGGCACAGGAAGTACACAAGTCTAGTGTCTAGGCGACGCGTTGGCTGGGTGCAAGCCCTTTAACTCGACCACCATCCACTCGAGGGTGGTATGGTCCTGCGGCTTGGATGTAATCGCATGGGAATTTTTGCATATGCAGTAAGCTGGGAATTTGGACATGATAGTAAGCTTATTCCTAATGGGCCCGTGGATTATGGGGTTGGCACATGACGTTGTGCTAAATGGGTGCATCTGCTAGTTTAATAATAACAATACACTAAACAAAATATATATGGTCGATGGATCACAAATGGGATATGTTTCCGTTGTCTCCAGTCGAGCCCTAACCGCGATGCCGCTAGAGCTCCATCCTCTAAGACACCTCCAAGAAACCAACAGAGATCTTCCAACACCATCTCACGGATCTGAACTATGTGCTTGCGGAGAGATACATATGTCGTATTAATGTAATTGCGGTGCGAACTTAGGTCAAATATTTTTATCTCTTCGAAAGTACATAGCTCTTACCGCTTAGCACTACACTCTGAACCACATTGGCAACAACGTTGCTGACTTTCAGGATTTCAATTGCTAAACTTTATACTAAAATTTTATATTTATTAATATTTTTACCAGATTGTGGCTTAAAAAATATAAGTTGTATATTATTTAGTTGGCATTGCTAACCGTATAAAAATTCTCAATATTTATCGTTGTGTTCTACCATATATAGTTGCAATGTATATCACTGAAAATATATATGAGTTGCATAATTTTTTGTCCCGAGATATTGCCATTTCCACGATACATAATCACTTTACATGTGAAAAGCAAAACTATCGCACACATTTTTTAACCTTTTTACAAAATACATTCTATAGTGATTATTGTGTGAACATTCTCCTCTAGTTTTAATATTATTAAATATATTGGAAGTGATTATAAAGAAAATGTCATAAGAGCTATCTTAATAGAAATGTGTAGTGTATAGTTAGGTAGGAAAATATATCAATAATTGCCTGATGAAAAGAACTATCATTTTAGATGAGGGGCGACGCGTGATGTCACGTGTGTGCTAGGTCCACTTTCGATCGACTCAGCTTGTCAGAGCAGAAAGAAAACTCGAAAGAGATTTTAAAATAATATTTCTATGACTAGTCGTCTGGTAAAAAAATATCTTTATCATAAGTGGAATTTTTAGTTTCACAAGTATTGCAAACACACTAGTAGACCATTCGTGAGGTATACGTACATATATTTCGCAACACATGTAGTCTTAAATTTCCAAACCGACCTATCAGAATCATCAGAAAAAATGTACCATGATCAAACTTTGACATGTAGCCAAGATTTCCACTTGTTACCACTTAAGTCTCGTCTAATACTGATATTAAACATTAGAATAGAACCCACCTTTAACCCAAATAAGACCTTTCCAATATGGAGAGTTTGGAGGCTTTGTATGAACTTGTGACACAATTTTATTTTAGAGATACTTTCTATGTAGCAACTCTTGCCAGAAAACTCCTCATTAAGTAATTTAAACAATCATCTGTTGATTAAAACAAGCACTTGTTCTTGATATCAAGCACCTTTATACCTATACCGCCTTGATCTTCAGGTCTACATAGAATATTCTATTTTGTTTGCTATATTTACATTTATTTTTATCGCTTTGCCAGAAAACCCGTGATCTGAAATTTGAGTCGTTTCCATACCCCCTTTGGTATTTTGAAAAATAATAATATAAACACTAGAAGTTTATAAAAATTGAATTGATAAGTACAAGTCTGTCCATATGAAAGCAACTTGCTTTTTGAACAACGAAGATTCCTTTTGAAGAGACTTCCCACTTTCCACCATATAGAATTTCGTTTTGTGTAATGCATGAATAGAGACCCTCAAGATATCTAAGAGGCAAAGATCCAGAATCAAAACAAAATATTTGCTTGTACTAATGCTTTTCATCCTCTACCTTCCCAAAACTAAAAAAAATCGTCCTTATTAAAATTAATCATTGTACATATATAATTTTCCAAATATACAAATTAAGTTCATGTTAACGGATTTCTCTAAGTCATGTTCAATGAAAAAAATTGTGTCAAGTATTTTGTATTGACATCCCTCCCTCAACCAAATGTGGGATGCGTCCTCCTACTTGATCATCCTCCTTTATTCTAGCAATGAGAATTGCCAATATATCAACAACTGCAAAGAAAACATTTGAGAGAATGGATCTCCTCGTGTCAAACCTTTTTTGGTTTGAAAGTTGACCAAAATCTTCACTAACCTTTATTCCCACACTATTCCCAAGCTGCATAATCCACTCACGCCATTCTTGTGCAAATCCATTCATGTGCAAGTTTTGCTGCAAGAAAGGCCATTTTACTTTATCATACACATTTTCGAAGTCTATCTCCAACAACATTTCATCCATTTTTCTACAAAGATCATGGATAGTCTAATGTAAGACAACAGCCCCTTCTACGATATGTCGTTGTGACATGAAAAGCCATCTGAGTTGGTCTAATCACCTTATGAGCAATCTCAACAATGAGATTAGTACCTCCTTCGGTAAAAATATAAAAGCTTATGTTGAGAATGCATATAGGTTATATTTTTGTATTTGTACCAAATTTCTTTTTAGGTGAAACTGTGATAAGACCAAAATTCACCTTAAACAAGGGTAGCGCTTTGTTTTTTACCTGACGAAACTCCGTCGAGAACCCAACTGTGCATGATCCAATGAATACCCATAACCGCGTCCGAATATCAATATGGTAATCTTCGTCGATTACCAAAAACCAGCCATTTATGGATATTTTTAGTAAGTAGATGCGGATCCAGTATAGCTTCTTTTTCACTCCACAAGGATCAAGATCAAATGAATATTTATGGTAAAAAAGATAGGGAAATTTTTGATTATTCAACGTCGGATCGAATCATGGCCAATGGCCATTGGAATTTGATCTATCCTTCTATTTTTAAAGAGAATTCAGATTTGTTGGCGAAAAAGCGAAGAAATAGATTCGTCATTCCATTACCGTCATTGGTGTCAACTCTATTGTAGGCTATTTCGAAGTCGGGGCTTTAGCAGTGGTGCCGCCCCTCCCTCTCCCCCCTCCCCTCTCACTCGGAGGTCATGGAAAATCTCGTGCAGGATCAGAACACCATCAAGAGTAAACCTGCCTTTAATAGATATGATATGAGTAATGCTATGATTTATGAGCCACTGGTGATAAGCTAAATGCCTATGCCTCCGCAATTTTTTTAAGGATGATGTTAATAAGCGTAATAGTGCGGTATACCGTAATACAATTTGCTTTTTTTCTTTTTACTAAAAAAGCCCAAAATTACGTCTTGCCAGCTTCACCTTCACCGTGTCTAGGACGAAGTCGTTGAGGAGCTGAATACAACCATGCTAGCATCAGCAAGAACTCCTTGAAGAAGGACTGAAGGAGACGGGGAAACGGACCAGTGCTACCGCCGTCTCCGATCATGCTGTGAACGATTATCTGTTTTTTCTCATCAAAAGTGGAGGCCGGCGCGTTATTTTCCTCCTGCTGCAACACTCGTGCCTCCGGACCCCAAGTGTCCGGCGACAATCCAAGGCGGTCTTTATTATTCCAGTCGAGATATTTACACACCTAAAATTAACACAAAACCATTGCCTCGATCTGTCATGAGTCATCAGGTTTTCATTTAGCTATGCGACCGGATATTAGCACTCCACCAATCTCATCACCTTACCTGAAAGGCTGAAATCCCAAGAGCCTAGCTTTTGTTGCGTTATTCGATTCTGCCTCACACGCCTTCCTTTCCCTCCTCCTTTATTTCCTTTCCAACTCAGAGATGCAATTCTTATCCTGCCAGCGCCACTACCCCCAAATTCTTCTACAGATCATTTACTTCAGAATCTAGCTCAAGCATGAAAAATTCATCACGAAACCATTGACTCTCACCATATAAATTTGCTGCAATCCTGGGAGTATTTTTTTTCTCTTTGCTGTTGGCCTCCCTGTCAGCGACGGTTTGCTCTCGACGGTTACATAAGTAAATTTTCTGCATGGCATCGAAGGAACGATAGCCCGACATTAGGGTGAAAACGGTACGGATTATTTCCGACCGACCGACCGGAGGCTCACGGAAGGCAAATACGGATTCGGTCGGATAGTTGACGGATACGGTCATGGATACGGATAGTAATCCACGGATACGGAAAAGGATGTGGCTTTACTAATATCCGTCCGTATCCGAAGATATACCATATTTCACGGTTATATCCGACAAGTATCCGCTGCAATATCTGGCAAATAATACCTCAAACCTCAGGTGACCGAGGTTTGGGTAAGATATAACTTAATTACTTACACAACTCCATAAAAATCTTGTCAAGGCCTTACCATGTTTGTGAATCACATTCGTTGGAGGCACCCTTAGCCCATTCAAGGGCAAACGTATGAGTTATTACAAAATTACTTGTCTTAGAATTACACAATACATAAAGTTAATGTGGAGTAAGTTGATTCATAATATTCTCTATATGTCAGTCCTATTTTCAAAAATACATCCGACAAAATGTTTATCAGCAACCGAACCATATTCGCCCCATATTCGATCCATATTCGTAACCGGCAGGATCCGATTCCGTATTCGTATCCGGCCACTATCCGCTCCGAGAAAAAATATGGTTACGGACATGGTTTCACTACTATTCAACCATATCCGCTCTGTTTTCACCCCTGGCCGACATGAGGCCGGCATGCGTGGTGCCGGTCTGTCTGAGCAGCGAATTAACTTGTTGCAATGAACCTCTGCGCTTTATGTCTCCCCGTCCTATAAACACGCTGAAGCATCTGCCTTAATTTGATTCGTGCGCGTAACTGCGGAAACATGTGGACAGTCGTTAGGGCGTAGCAGTAGACACGATGATACGCGGCAGCCATGGCAGGGTTTACACGATGATACTGCTTGAATCTAATCTACACGATGATACGCTACTGCTCTTGTTGTTTTTTACCTCTCTCCCGAGTGAACTGCCCTCATCTGCTATTTTACTGTCTTAAGTGTATTGCTGCTGCATGTTCTGTAAAATCTTAAAAAATAATCACGCACATGTATGGATATTGGACATGCATGTGTTTTTTCATCAAAATAATACGAACATTTGGTAAGTTTTTTCTTTTCGAAAATGAGTAATAAAACACTACAATTTGAGTTTCAAAACTTTCACTGATTTTTGTAGGTACCCTTTTATGTAAGTCTTAGATGTTCGACACCGCTTTGGCATACGATTGCAAGATTCCCCTCCCCGAATCACGAACTGGTTTATAACCAAGACTTCAGAAACAGATGCCAACGAGTTCAGAAATCCACTCTATTCTAGACAGGTTTTTCAACATTGTAGACAAAATCGACTCTATCCTTGACCTCCTCTTTTTCATCTGAAATTAAGGTAGACAAATCACTCCATCCAAAAATACTGCATCGTTGAAATTCCATGTGTAGGGTCCACATCCAGCGACCGAAACATACTACAAGTTTAATCCCTAAGCGTTGGTTGTCATCAGCCAGCACAATCATGCTCAAGGCCCCCAGATGCCTGTGGTCATATAAAGAAACTACACTATGAACTTGAATTTATGCGACTGAAATGCCTAGCAGAGACTACTTGATTGAGTGAGGAGATGCTTAGACATTGCAGACATGCTTTGTTTGTAATAGGATCTAATATTGAGAAGTTTGGCAAGTATTTGGTTTGAGCAGCGGGTGTAGGGTGACATTCATTTGCATGGAAATTTTCTTTCCATGAGTGTGCCGACAAATTTTGTGAATTGCCACACTTGTGGAACAAAAGTGGGGTAGAATGTGTATGACAACCATGACAACATATACATGAATGTCCATGCTTCTTATGGCAGCCTTTAACATCATAAAATCATCTATCACAGGGTTGTTGCACCACATGCTATCAAACATCAATGTTATATTGTTTCTATTTAAGGATGAAAGGCAAATGGAACATGACCATCATTTACAAAGAAGGCACATTACACGTTAGAGCCGATTGAGCAAGGACTGAAGCTAGGTAGTTGCTAGGTTTATGTAAGTATACCACATGCGCAAACCATACACAAGTTTTGCACATAGATGGAATTTCTATTGCAATGGTATTGAATACCACATACATCCTAGGACTTGGAAGTATCGGAATCTACGACTTCGCAAGATCCATCAGAAGCACGAAGTAAGACCACCAAGATGATCAGCTCGATATTGATTATTCTTCAAGTATTCAAAGTTGACCTAAGTAGTACTTAGTGTCACAATGTCAAGACAACAAAGAATTTCAGAAATGTTTCGGATCTATTATATGTGCACTAAAAATGTGCACAACTATTAAGAGACCGAAACCAAGGACGCTAGTTTGTTTCTTTTTTCGGGAAAGGTCGAGTGTTAGTTGAGCCTCAAAATAGAGCCAAAATGGGCCACCATGAAAGCCAACTTTCCGATTTTATGTTGAATGTTAGTAGTAATAAACACTGGACCTAGACTAAAACAAACACAAATACGGGAATACCAATCTAACGGTGACAACTAAGCCATTCGAGGGTAGCTCCCCGCAAAAGAAAATACAGACGAGATTATTGAACCCACCTAAAACCTGAAAGCACCGGTGCATTTTAGGCCCCGCTTGGCAAATTTGTAAAATTCCAAACACAAATGTGAATCACTTGTACATTGATTACCCTTACAGATTTTTTCCATTGTAATTTGTTGTTTAGATTAGCAAGCCGTGTCAACGACTCTAAAATAGCTGGGCACGCGGGAGGAGGAGTGGTGCTTCCGGTCTCCAGAACACCACGAAGGATCTCCAACCGATTTGTCGGTGGCTGACAACAACTACATATGTTTCCTTGGTGCACCAGCGCAAGGCGGTGGCCCCTTCACTCTTCAGTTCACGAAGGAGTTCGACGTGTCGTTCAGGGCAACATGGGCAAACTAGCGCAAGAGAGGGGCCGCCGCCGCGGACCCTTTTCTGGCGACGTCGCTCGGCGGTGGCGAGGGGAGCGAGCAATGGTGGTGTGTGTGTGGGGGGGGTCAAACATGAGTACCGGGATTTTAATCTCGGTTACGCACCAAGCCTGGTACTAAAGGATAAATGAAGAGTATCAGGAGAGCATGCCGGAAGTGTCTTTTGGGTCATAGGAGTATATGCTCCTACTATGCAAAATTCGCATTTTAAAATGTCAACAAAAATCAGATATATTTTTTGGACATTCTGTGTTCGCACATAAAATTTCGTGAGAAAAAGACATTTTTTGTAACATATGTAAAAAAAGACAAACCCCTGTGTTTGAAATGACTTTATACGAGACATTTTTTTTGTTTTTTCTACACAGGCCACAAAAAAAATATCTTTTTTCGCGAAATTTTGTGTACGAACATAAAATGTATAGATGTTTATCCAATTTTTTTGTTTAGATCTTTGTTGACATTTTAAAATATATTTAAAATTATTTACATAACGGGTGCATCTAGACCTACGACTCAAAACACCGTGTCCAAGAGCAAGTTCCTTATGAATAAATAGAAATCAAAATTCATCTCTGTGAGGATTTGAACCTAGGTTTTGACTTCCTAGTAAGTGGTACTTGTTGGACACCGCTTTCGCAATTAGATTGCAAGATTCCCCTTCCCAAATCGGGAACTGGTTTACAACTGAGACTTCAGAAACAGATCCGGCCAACGGGTTCAGAAAATCCGCTCTATTCTAGACAGGTTTTTCAACATTGTAGACACCAGCAACTGAAACATAGTTACAAGTTTCCTCCATAAGCGTTGGTGGTCATCAGTCAGCACAATCATGCTCAAGGCCCCCAGATGTCGGATGGCACTTTTGACTAAGATTGGCATTAGCAGCAAATCGTTCTTCCCACTCGATATATTCCTTGGCTCTTTATTTAACGACGCTTTTGATTCCTACCCATCAGTGTGACACACACTCGTGAAGGAGCAAAGCCGTGTTGCTGTTATCTTATCATATCAACAGACCATCATATGCAATCGCTAATCACATGGATAAATCTTCGCATGCAAAAGGGGGAAGATTTCGGTGGTGTGCGGTTAGGACGCCCTAGCTACCCGGCCGTGGGATCTTGGAGAATGTGATCCTTCTTCCATTGATCCTTGCTAGCTTGGCGAAAGAAGCATACTTAAACTAAACAAACACATGTGGCTCTCCTAATGTAAACAAAACCGTCTCCTGTGTGCCGGAGATGCTAATTAATAAGCTGGGAGAGCCAACAGCCTCCTAAACCGTAATCTCGCGTGATCTAATCGCTGGGTTATTGTAATGCAGGCATGTGATATGTGTCTAGAAGCTTGCGTTTTAAGAACGGGAAAGATTGATTTGCTCCTGACAACGTGATCCAAACACGACAAGTCGATCGGATTGTGTCTTCCCCGGAATTAGGTACTACAGTTATGCAATCACGTGGTAGTGTCTAATTAATGTGTGTGACTAAGCACAGTTTATAGTAGACACCGAGAATTTTCATATGGGGAACGCATAAGCAAACAGTGGGCGACAATACAAACAATCATCTTTTGTGCTTGAGACCGATTTCGTTTACGCTGCACCCATCCACATGCATTGCATAGATCGAAAGAATAGAGACACGTACTGCTGCCGAGAGCCTCTCGAGTGAGTCCCATCATGGTCACTCATTGCGGTAATTATGGCCGCAATTATGCTACTAATCGAAAAGGCAACAAGTGCAAATTGATCTTAGCAATGCAGCAACACAACACAACACAACACAACACAACACAACACAACACAACACGATCGTAATGAAGGAGGGTTAACAAATAATAATTGTCTCATTGAGCCAGCCCTTTTGACCACCGATCGCGATCGGTATCCATGATCACCCATCGCTAATCGCCGCCAAGGGGCTCCACGCACTGTTAACTGTACTGCATCCACGTTCGTTTTGCGTTAATTTGAGCTTGCTTGCACGGCGACAGAAAAGGCTGCGGCCGGCGGCCGGTGCCTTTGATTCTTTTTGGACATGGCGTGATGATGGCTAACGCCACTGCCAAGCTAATTAACCCAACCGGCCGGACCCTCGCCGTATAGTAGCAATAATAATACTCCGGCTTGTCCTGGGCGGTAGGTGACACCATCTCAGAATCAGCACTGCTGGTTGATCTCCTTGTGTGTGTTCCCATGCTCCAGGGAGTAGCTAAGCTCGGCTGGAGTAGCTAGCTAGGCTGTAAAGATCGTGGAGCACGAGTAAGTTCTTGTCCTTGGGGCTGGGGCTGCTACCATCATGTGGTTTCCATATCGGGACGGGGGGGAACCTCTACTTCTTCATCTGTCGGGCCGACAGGCCAGCACGGCCGCCTTCGCTCCGGCGACGAGTACGCGGCCATGATGCGGTTCGGTACGGCCTGCCGTTGCCGCTGCCGTCGTCCGCGTCTCGGTGGCCGGCGGATACGGGCACAGTGAGTTGCTGCTGGTTCTCGATCGCGTAGTTGTTAATTGGAGAGTGGTGCTTGGATGTCGCGGTAGCTGGGTGCAACTCAACTTTGCAAGTTGCGGATCGGATCCTGCCCGGATTTGACGTGGTTGTGGTTCCGCCGTCTCGGCGGTGCTCGTGGTGGCCTGGCAAATCTGGAGATTCTTGGTCTGTTCGGTTCGTTTATCCAGTTTTTTTTTTAGTATATCATCCAGCTTGTTTAGCTGGGCAGGAAATTGCTAGCTAACATGGGCCAATGCCGGTGAAAGCAAGGCCCTTTGTTTGGTGGCAGGGGTGTTCCGGTGATGGCCGGGTGCGTGCTAAACGTCGCAGCCCCGCAGCCAATATATATCACCTGTATGGACAGGCCCATCTTTCGTTTATTTTTCCTTTTTTTCTCTTTAGTTTTTTCTTCTATTTCTTTTTCCTGTTTACTTTTTATTTTTTCGCTATCATTTTTTATTTTCTTATGAATGTGCATGAACCTTTTTTACGGTTGAAAAAAGGGTTCACGTATAAAATGAAAAGTGTCCGTGTAGGTTTAAAACATTTTCATGTATTTAAAAAAGGCCTATTGCATATGAAAATGTTCATACATCGTCATAGAAAATTGTTCATGAATTCAAAAAAATATTCACGTGTCAAACAATTATTCATACATTTATCAACAAAAGTCGGCAAAAACATAAATGAAAAAATAGCAAAGTGATTGAATAATATAAATTAGTTTAATATAATTTTTACATTAATAGAAAAATAAAAGGCATACCTATTCATGGGCCGTCCCAAAAGAGGAGCGCGGGGTGGTCACGTGGGCGAGCTGACCTCTCGCTAAGAACCATACATAGGAGCCTCTTTTTTAGAACAACGGCGTAGGTGGACCTTTTATCAAACAACATCTTAGGTGAGCCTGAGCAGTTCGTGCTCGAGGCTGCTGGGCTCAGTCGATAGAATATGTGGTGTGAACCAACTTTAGTGAAAATCGGTCAAACACACGAAAAACATGTTTAAAAGGTCTACAAGATTCTCAAAAAACACATTACGTTGGAAAGTTGCAAATTTGCTCATGTTCATAGCTTCTAACAACACGATCTAAGAAATTTGAAAATTTGCTCATGTTCATAGCTTCTAAGAACACTTCAGTGAAAATCGATAAAAACCATGAAAAAACACATGTTTAAAAGTTTAAAAAGTTCTCAACGAAAATGAGTTACGTTGGGAAGGTAGGGTTCTATAGATATGCAAATTTGCAAGTTGAAACTCAAAAATATTTAGCAGCTTTGGAGTTTCAACTTAGAAATTTGCATGTATATAGAACTCTACGTTCCAAACGCAATGTATTTTTTGTGTATTTTCTTTAGAAATTTCAAACATTTTTTTCACCGGTTTTCACTTAAGTTAGTTTCCACCGGATACCTTCTCTTCCTCAGTTCCCTCCTCCCGGTCCCTACCGGTGGCCTGCCCCCTCTGGGCATAGTTTAAAAAACCAGGGCGGACCTGTTCACTGTCTGTTTTTTAAGATATAAAATAGCATATTCTTACTGAAAAATAATGCAATAAATAGATAAATATGTACTCGAAAAATTCAGACTTAGCATAATAACTCGATCAACTGAACAACAACTTGCTAACACGCATGTACGCATGTAGCGGAAGTAGGCAAGTAGCAAGCCAGCAACAGGCTGGCCAATAGACATGGTACTGTTGGGATGCCTCACTAGGTACTGCTGGGATCCTCCCAAAGGGCGAACAATGATAAAGTCATACCATGCACATATCAAACGATTACATCAAAACGTCCCTCAGCCTCACTGGGTAGATAAAATTGGTCTAACCAGAGCTCCCTGGCATGGGTGCGGTGAGAATGTTTTCATATGGAGACATCTAAGCATGACGCCCATCTCGTCCAGAAGCAGTTGCACTCTTGGTTTTAACATAGGATGCCAATGTTGTAACATGAGAGTACTTTTATAAACACAATTAGTAGGTTGGCGACAGAATTTACAAGTAACTCGAACATTTAAAATTAAGTTGCCACAGTTTGTGCTGATTATTACTTGTAAACATTAGACATGGAGCACAATGAATATAAATACCAAATTAAAAATATTTTGACCGTACAAGGTCTTGTAGGCTAAAATAAATCAATATACCAATTATAAGGACATTACTGCATTTTACTCTTCAAACAATATTCGCAGATCAGAAAAAGGAAACAAGTGATGTGTATAGCTTTCTCAAAATTATGTCATCTAAAGAAACTACACTATGAAATGCATGTCACACAAGTGATGTGTATAGATTTCTCAAAGTTATGTCATCTAAAGAAACTACACTATGAAATGCTTGTCACACACTACTTGATTGAGTGAGGTGATGCTTAGACATTGCAGGCATGCTTTGTTTGTAATCGGATGTTATATTTGAGAAGTTCGACAAGTGTTAGGTTTGATCAGCAGTGCAAAGTGACACTCGTTTGCATGGAATTTTTCCCATGAGTGTGTTGACCAATTTTCGTGTTATAAAATTTATGACTTGCCACACTTGTGGGAACAAAAGTGAGCTAAAATGTGTATGACAACTATGAAAACATGTACATGAATGTCCATGATTCTTATGGCAGCCTTTTAACTTCATGACAACATCAATCACATGGTTGTTGCACCACATGGTATCAAACATCAATGTAATATTGTTTCTATTTAAGGATGAGAGACGGATGCACATGACCATCATTAACAAAGAAGGCATCTTACACTTAGAGCCGATTGAGCAAGAAGTACAACTAAGTGGTTGCTAGGTTTATCGAAGTATACCACATGCGCAACAAACACAAGTTTTTGCACTTAGATAGAATTTCTATTGCAATTGAATACCACATACATCTTAGGACTTGGAAGCATTGGGATCTACGACTTCACTGTCTCGAAGTGTGGCACTATTCTTCCTCAAATCCCAGACTCTAGCTAGCAAAGTTGACCTAACTAGTACTTAGTGTCACAACGTAAAATAGGAAAAATTCAGAAGCGGTTCAGATTTCTATTATATGTGCACTAAAAATGTATACACCTCTTCAAGAGACAAACAAATGTTAAGTGTTAGTTTGTTTCTTTTTAGGGAATGGCCGAGTGTTAGTTGAACCTCTAAAACTACATCGCCACAATGGGCCACCAAGAAACCCCATCTTGCCTTTTTTTTGTTGAATGTTAGTAGTAATAAACAATGGACCTAAATCAAAATACAGAATTACCAATCTAACGGTGACAGCTAAGCCTACTGTTGCAACCTCTGCTAACTTGCACTCGTCAAAGGCCTTAGCGACATTCAACCTTTTAGAATGGTTTAGTCTGGAACATGTCCTTCAGCGCAACGATCATATCACACGCTTCCTGACCATCAAAGTGCTTTTGAAGGTCGGGTTTGATGCATGCAAGCATAAGGTAACTAACCTCAAGAGACTCATCACATGTTCTGGGATTAGGGTGTCCAGAACATTTTTCTTGTTGTCAGCTCTGAGAACAATTCTTAGATTCTGGACCAAGTCCGAATAATTTGTTCCATTCAACTTTTGTTTTTCGAGAATTTTCAAGAATTGATTGCAAAGCAAAATGGGTGGGTTGGTTGGTACGAGCCATTGACTACAAGAGAAAACATGCAAGATACTAAGACAAATATCCATGATAGAGTGAATCATATTAAACAAATTAACAGATCTACTCCCACTAAAATCAACATCCCCCTCTATTGATAATTAGTGATTCAAGATCGACAACTAACAAGTCTACTAGTGAGCCGGACACATCATCCTATGAGACAAGATAGATCGGTAAGCAACACATGCTAATCATATCACACATGACTCTTGTGGTTGGGCGATATCTCTATGTCAAAATACCAACCTTTATGCCCCAAGGTTTTTAAATATTTGATACGAACCCATCTAATCAACGAAAACGGATGGCACCCTAATTTCCTAATTAACAATTAGTAATAAAAATGTACATGGAATTTCAGAATCATCACAAGTTGGCACGCATGCCATTAATACAATAAGAAACAACACTTTGACTCTGGCCATGTTGCGTACTCACGACACACATGTCATAAAAGTAACACACACATGCATCAGATACACATGGGGCCATACCGGTCACAGACTCGTGGAAAAACGATTTAGACGTTCTAACGCCAAAACTTATAACGTCTCAAACTATATTTTCCAAACCAAATTTGAAAATTCTAAAAATAGTTAAATCAGCAAAGGTCTTGAAATTCAAATGTCATTTTTCGTGTAAATACTTTTTCATATAGAACACGTCTTGATCCGATGTCGTATGCAAAATTTACAACCGTTTTACCAAGACGGCGTGTTTTAGCAAATTTATCGAAACTGGCGGTAGAACCAATCTGCCACCCCGAGCATCTCATGCCATCGAATATGATCTAGGTTCCAATTCGACCAGTCTTCGCATGCCACAATTGGATTTAAGGGCCATAGTTTACCCGATGGCGGAACCGAGCGGTATGGTACATCGTTTCACGACCTTTCGCAACACGATAACATAAACTGAATTATAGGTCGAGCCATATCTAGAACATACGATCGATCTATTGGACTATACCCACTTACAACCGAATCTATAATAAGGCAGCATCGGCTCTGATACTACCGTAGTACCGTAGGCTACACTAACGCAAATCAAAATTCTCTACCCCGGAAATCAGAAAACTGATGTAGTTATAGATCACAGATTTGCATGAATTGTTTTGCCATGAGTGTGTCGACCAATTTTCTTGTTACAAAATTTATGATTTGCCACACTTGTGGAACAAAAGTGAGGTTGGGTATGTATGACAACCATGACAACATATACATGAATGTCCATGCTTCTTATTGCAGCCTTTAACTTCATGAAAGCATTTATCACATGGCTATTACACCACATGGTATCAAACATCAATGTAATATTTTTCTATTTTAGGATGAGATGAGGTGGATGGAACATGACCATCATTTACAAAGAAGGCATCTTACACGATTGAGCCGATTGAGCAAGGAGTGGAGCTAAGTGGTTGCTTGGTTTATGTAAGTATACCACATGCGCAACATACACAAGTTTTGCACTTAGCTAGAATTTCCATTGCAATTATTGAATACCACATACATCTTAGGACTTGGAAGCATCGGGATCTACGGCTTCACCGCCTCCAATCCTTGCGCGAAGTAAGACCACCATGATGATCAACTTGATATTGATTATTCTTCGAGTAACCAAAGTTGACCTAAGTAATACTTAGTGTCACAACATCAAGACATTAGAAATTTTTAGAAATGCTTTGAATTTCTATTCGATGTGTATTAAAAAAGTGTACCCCTATTCAAGAGACAGAAATCAAGGCCGAGTGTTATTTTTTTTAGGGAAGGTCGAAGGTTAGTTGAGGCTCTAAAACTAGATTGCTAAATGGGCCACCAAGAAAGCCAGCTTGCCGATTTTGTGTTGAACGTTACTAATTAACAATGTACCTAAACCAAAACAAGCGCAAATACGGAACTACCAATCTAACTGTGACAACTAAGCCATTTGAAAGTAGTTCCCCGCAAAGATAATAAGTACGATATTAGAGAAGCCAGCTTCATTGGACCATGGACGGAGCGCTCCTACATTTCACGGCCGCTGCATAGTTTTCAGGCTTCCTCCTCGCCCTAAAGGATATTATAAATATTACAGGTTAATGGTTAGGATGCATAATTATGTATAAACAGAGCATAAGTGATATAAAAAATTTGCTAAGCATTGTGTGACGATTCTACTAGAATCGGTAGAGCATAAGTACTGTGAATACTTATCGCCGTAAATACTTACGACTTAAACATAGCATAAATATTGTAAATATTGTAATAGTTGTAAGTACTATAAATACTTATGCTTTGTTTACCGTTATGCTTTACATAAACAAAGCATAAGTACTATAAATACTTACAACTAAACAGAGCTAAAGTACTTTAAATACTTAAAACTAAAACATATCATAAATATTGTAAATACTTGCAACTAAAACAGAGCTAAAGTATTGTAAATACTTACAACTAAAACATAGCTAAAGTACTATAAATGCTAAGTATTGTAACTACTTGCAACTAATACAAAGCTAAAGTATTGTAAATAGTTACAACTAAAACAGAGGTAATGTACTATAAATACTTGCAACTAAAACAGAGCTAAAGTTCTTTTTTTGAGAAACACAGTACAGACGCAGACGCTCACAAACACGCACGTACAGACACCCCTATGAACGCACACACGTAAACCCTACCCCTATGAGCACCTCCGAGAGACTGGTCCGGCAGATCTTGAGGTTGACGAAGTCACCACGGACGCCTCGCTGTTGACGGACACGTCACCTACCACTGAAAGCATAGCGCCGGTTAAATCCTGAAAAATCCAGGAAAATGCGAGCACCCATGCCAAGTCTGGGACTTGAATCAGGGTGGGCCGGTTCCACCACAAGGAACCAGAGCTAGGCTCAGTTCGCAAACAGAGCTAAAGTTCTGTAAATACTTGCAACTAAAACAGAGCTAAATTAGAACCTAATTTAGGGTTTGGGGTGTTACATTAGGCGAGGATTTCGGTGTTAACAGAATCATGCATGATTTCGCAGAAAAAAACAAGTTCACGATGTAATGCTAGAACTTTTGTTTTTTACGACTTCATTTCATGAGAGAGAATGGTTTTACAATGCTAAAAGGCTGAGAGGCCTGAAAGAAACGCTGGCCGCTCAGGTGGGCCGTTGATGTGCGTAGACGAAGGCTAACCCACTGGGCCCATACGGGTTTGTCACTGGTAGTCAGTGAGCGAAATACCCGGGCAGCATTCAACTCCGCTGTTCAGGTTGTACCCCTGCGTTCGACCACGGATCCTGTAGCCTCCAGCGCTCGTGTCGGTCGCGTGTGGCGCGGCGCACAGAGCAGCTGTCTAGCATGGTCATGTTGAACTGAATCTTGCGTGTGCACTGTCTGCATATCCAGACAAGCATTACGTTTTTATCTTTGTGTTTAGCCTCCTTTGTTTCAGCTAGCAGCAGATAACTAGTACTCCGTAGTACACTACTACTGTAGCAGCATGTCCGCTGGTTCCACTGGGCATATCGGCCAAACCAGCTGGCGGACGCGGAAGCCGCTAATGAGCTGATTAGCTCTCACGGACGAGGCGGCCCAAAGCGGACTGGCCGCCCAAAGCGGACTGGCCGGCGGCCCGTCCGCCTACATCCTGAGTTGCATTG
This sequence comes from Poa pratensis, assembly GCA_947311845.1. Taxonomy (NCBI): domain Eukaryota; kingdom Viridiplantae; phylum Streptophyta; class Magnoliopsida; order Poales; family Poaceae; genus Poa; species Poa pratensis. The sequence goes on along the minus strand of CAMZMU010000042.1, from coordinate 21,307,198 downwards.
CATCGTGGCCTCGTGGGGGCCGGCCGGCCGGGCTGGTGGTCCCTGCCGCCGTCGTGCCGTGGTGCCGTGCGGCGGAGAGAGCTCAGGATGCAGGCGGACGCGCCGGCGGCCTGTCCGCTCTGGCCGCTTCGTCCGTAAAGCCTAATTGGCAGGGTTAGCGGCTTCCGCATCCGCTAATTGGCTTATCCGTTGTGCCCGGCAGACGTACACGGACACGTCTGCTAGCTTTTCACAGCTGATGCGTTTCACGCGGACTAAAGACAAAAGAGACTAGCTGAAAAAAAGCACAGTACGATCGGTTGGTCTGCTGCTGGGCTGCTGCTACTAGAAACAAAGGAGACATAAGACAAAGATTATACTCCTAATAGAAACATTACATAAACTTCCTTGCACAATCATGTACTTATGCTTATAGAAACTTCCTTGCACAATACAGTAGATTCAGCCAACAGGCAAAAATACAACCAATACATGTTCACTAGATTCAGCCAATACATGGAACAATACAGGTTCAGTAGCTTCAGTAGCTATGCGAAGTTTCAGTCCCAACCATCAGCTAACACGTTCAGTAGATAGGATCGCCGGCTTGAGTGGCCGCGCTCTCAGTTTTACTCCCTCTTGTTGCTCCATCCAGCTCATTACACTGTGCAACTGTTAAGATAACCATCTAACTCAGCAAGAACCAGAAGAATAATACATCATAAATAAGCACATCAATCCCATATTTGTTGTACAATTGTCAATCAATTTTGGAGCTATTTTTTATACGAACTAGCAGACTTTTTGTATGTTATCAAACACACACACTATGGTGACCTGATCTACTACAGAAGTTTCAGAAGCAATAAAGCTAAAATAGTTGCAAAAGAAGATTAAACTAAGGGCGTAATTTGAGTTAAATCAAAGTCGGACAAAGTCGTCATCCTGTTAATTTAACACAGGAATGAGACGAAGCATGTAACAAAATAGTCAGAGTTAAATCATCCAACTGTACTCTCCTCGAGGGCCTAATTTGAGGATGTATACCTACAGGGCCTCATTTGAGGATGTATACTCAATATGATCAGCCAATACAGCAACAAAGTATGTTTAGCTAGTATGGGGCATGCTCTAGTGTCTAGTTAGCTTACCCAATACATCATTTCAGGATTATAGCCTCCATCATGTCAGCTGGTTTTCTGAAGTAACATCTGGGTTCACTACAAAAGCAATGAAAATCAATCGCTTGAGAAAAACAACTAAATGATGTCCACGAAGCTAGATTCTACTAATATCCTCTACAAGACCATGTACTTGGTCTGAACATTACTATGCTTGCCATGTATGCCTAAGGTTCTTAAGCAAGTGATTGATCCAACACGATTTGTATTGATGATCTGAGCAGTATATATACACGATTACAAGGTGATCCAGCGGAGTGTGGTATGGGTGTTTGATGTGATTACTTGCTGAGGTTCGTGTGCGAGCTGTTCAGGAATATATGGCTTTTCTTGATCAATTTTCGGTTTCTGCAGGTTTGCCCCTACCATCACTACGCTCACTGGTAGTTTCAGAAGCATGAGGGCATAGATTCCCAAGAACCAGTAAATGCAATTGAGGACCATCAATTCTGCTAAGGTAAATTGGCTAAAGTCAGTTCGCACATTGGGAGATTCAGTGGAGCATGTGGTTCCTGATTGTGTTAATACTCTTGTAGATTCAGCACATTGGTGGGCTTCCAAAGCATTGGCAGGAGAAGGCGAGCAGAGCTGACAAAACTCTGCTCAAGATCCCCTTTCTACAACAATGTAAGCAAAAAACTCGCTAACAAGATCGAATCAGGATCCTAATTGGGGGAAGAGGGGAACCACACCTGCTCCTTGCCGTCCATATCGCTGTGCGTGCCGCCGCCCTCGCCACGCTTCTCCTCTTCATCCGGCGGTTTCCTTCCCCCATCCACCGCTGCTGCCTCCACTGCGCCGGTCATCTCTCCGCAGACGGGCGAAGGAGACGGTCGCGAGCTTGCCGGTCGCCGGTCGGGGAAGGCCAGGTAGCATGACGACTCCGCAGCGGGGCGACGGAGACGGTCGCGAGCTTGCCGGTCGGAAAAGGCAGGACGATGAGGCTTGGTGGCGACGGCTAGGAAGCAGGTCGGCGGGTCGGCGCCGCCAAGCGGCCAGACGCCAGGACGATGGGGCTTTGCTGCGCGAGTCGAAGCGAGACGGACACGGCCTTACCGGCTAGGCAGACGCTTTCCACCAGGTCCGTCTAACTTGGGCGGGCCATCCGCTTGTCCGTTTGGGCCCTCGAAGCGGCGCGGACAGAACGGACCGGCGGATTCCGTGTCCGCCTGCATCCTGAGAGAGAGCACTGGAACGCACGGACGCGCGGCGTAGGCGGTTGGTACGCCCAGAGCGCGCCGCGGATGGCATGGCATGCACGGGGTGGGTGCGAGAGATGCAGGTTTTTGTCCGTACGTGTTCCCGGACGTGACGTGCTCTGAATGATGTGATCCATCGTCGATTTTCGGCTCCTTTCTTGTCGTGTCCGTCCTAGTGCTAGTAAACAGAGAGCCCGGTAGCTGTGTAAAAAACTGTTCAAGTGCCCGACGTGTCCTGCATCGAACGACGGAATGCGGATCACACTAGTGACGTGCAGTGCAGCCGGTTAATTAATTAATCCCAGGTCGTGATCTTAATTTCCGATTTAAATGGGGTCCTGACAGCCACCTGTGTGGTGACGGCCGGCAGGCAATGTCGCTCCTCAGAGCACTGTATCATGTCCGTCTCGATGTGATGCTTCACTACAGCAGTGTACTGTACTCCATACAAACCTTTTTCTTCTTCGTTTTGCACATGAAAAGTTCTTTTCTTTCAGACCTCATCAAATGAGGGTCTCAACGTACACCGTAATACGTACACGTTTGTGGCTAGACCTTTGAGAGCAGGCTTACTGTTTTGCCATTGCTACGCGCCAGGTCTGCCCTTTCAGTTGCTAGCTCGCGCATGTAGCAGATCCAGTGCACAAACACGCACGCACGTGAGCGCCCGCTGCAGTTCTCGCCGGCCGGCTTTCATTCATTTCCCGTTTCCGTCCGGGTGCTCTGGCCAGAAAACCGAGCAGGCAACGGCAGAAACCTATGAGCAGCACGTAACTCTGCAAGAGTGCAGAGACGTAGGAGTACGTTGTAGGGCTCGCAATAGATGAGCACTGTGAGTCTGTGACGCTCGCGCGCATGCATGCACCGCATTTGCTTTGCGTTTGCCATTCGCGATCATCTTCTGCAGATCGTGGAAGCATCGATCCCGTCGTTCTCGGCCATGATGCCGCCGTGAAAGGAACGCCGAGGCTGTTTCGTCACAAGGGGGTGTCTGTATTAGCTAGAAGTAGGGGCGATGTAGGAGTGAGAAGATGAGATTCTGCACCTGCAGCCATGCAGAGAGAGGAAGGGCAACATACACATGTCTCGACCCAACAGTACGTACCGGTACGCTCGATCGCCCATCTGTTCACTCAGCACCGCTCTCGAGTGAATTGGGGCGCGTTTTGTTCGCTCGCATATCTCCGAACCACACCCCTCTGCTGCAAAATCCCGATATTTTTTTTTTGTACAAGGTTTGGGGTCCAAGGACCCCAGTGCTGCATTTTTATAACTCAGGGGGGCGGGTACAAATTTTACATAGGCCTTTTACATCTATTGCCCAGGAAGACCTAAAATTCAAAGAAAGGCCCTGCACTTTTACAAAACAGACCCTAGAACTAAAAAGAGGAATGCAATCAGGTCCTAGGTCTTCTCCGCCGCCAGTCGCCGGCGACCTCCAGGCGCGCAAACGCCGAGATCGGAGCACAGTGAGGCACTCGGTCTCTCCCTGACGGCGAGCGATCAGACGCCGGCAACCTCGCCGCAGCCGGGGACGAACCACTTGGCTGCTTCGAGACGCCGAGCTCCGGCGCCGGATCGAGCAGGCCTCCGATGTGGAGGTTGAAGAACGGCCACCCTTTTGGCCAAGGATCGCAGCGACAAGATTGGCCACCGCGTGTGGTGCTCGAAGATGCAGCGAAAGCCTCCTCACCGAAGCAGAAGTAGAGTAGCAGCTACTCTTCCGCCTCTAGCCGCCACGGCCGGTCAGAGGAAGATGCAGCCACCGCACCCCTCGCTCGAAGAAGAGGCAGCAGCGCTTGATAACGGAGCTGACCTCGAACAACTCCTGCTTCTGCTTCCGCCATGGAAGCCTGCCGGAGATGCATCGCAGTCGTCGTCCCACGCCGCGCTCGAACGCAAGGACGCACCAGCTCCAGAGCCACTCCACCGATCTTGAAGTAGAGTACCAACACGTCTTCCTCCCCTCGCCGCCACGGCCGGTCAGAGGAAGGCAGCATCGCTCCATCTCTCAATCTGCAAAGCCGCAGGCACGGCAAGTGATATTATTGATCTGGCCTTGACCAGCTCCTTCCCCGCGAGAGATCCACCATGGATCTGTCAAGCAGAAAAGAAGAGGCCTGGCTCCGGCGTCGCTGCGAGTCGCCGAAGACCAGCCAAGGAGAGAGAAAAAGAAGAGAAAGACGCCATAGAGGCACACGAGGACAAGCCCCAAACTTAGACTAGAACCTAGACTACTCTGCACAGCCCGCGCCGCGTTCTCTCTACCACGCCGGCCGGCATGGCCGCCGGAGAGGCGAGGGGAACGGGCCGGTTTCTCACTGGCGACTCTCAAGGAGGTTGGCGGAGGAGACGAGAGGGGTCAGGGAGAGAGTCAGTACCCAATTAACTTGTTCCCTTCTATGCTTAACAACGCGCTTATCTCGTTCAAAAAATCCCGATAATTGGATGCATGTATGTATGAGCTGCTGGGACATACCAGTGCGTCTCATAGCTCTAGGACGGTCGAATTTGCAGTTTTCGTGGAGGTTAGGCTCCAGGAGGGTGACCCCGAGGAACGCCACGTGTGAGCTGGTAGCACTAGAGATGGCGCGATCTCGAAACTGCGACGGGAGAAATTTGGTCACCGCCCGTCTAATTCGTCCCTCTATTTGCAACTACTGCGCTCACCGTCCGAATCCAAAAACCTCATTTTCCCCTTTCGACCTCCATGGAGATGGCATGACCTTTTTCGCCGACTTTACTAATGAGTACAAAGGCGGCGGCGGCGGTGCTTCATGGCGAGGGCGATGGCGGCAAGTCTGCTCCGTGCTCTTTCCCTAACTATGTCTTGCATCCGGTGGCTGTAAGAACCGCTTACCCTTATACATGTGAGCATGTTTAGATATGTTGTAGATTTCGATGGTTCCGATGATCTGCCTCCTTCATGCTTACCATTGTTCTTAAGAAGCCTGATTGGATTGATTGTCTAGTGCGTCTTAAGTAACTTCTTTAGATTCATGCTTACAATTGTTGTAGCTTACAGGTCGTTTATTGTTTGTTCATTGTTACGTTGTCAATCTGTCAACCTCTATTATAGGACATCGTTGCGTCTAGCCCTCCTGATCTGTATGCTCCCTCGGTGTTCTCTGAGAATCCCTTAACTGACATGGTTGATGAGAATCTCTAGACTCACATGATTGTTGAGAATCCCTTGACTAGTATGGTGCCTCGGATGGAGTCCATCTGAAAGTGAAATCAGAGAATGCACTACCTGACATTGTGCCTGAGAATGTACACCCTCTTCATTTTGCTCGAAGACCGCAAATGCATTGGTACCTTCTTTGTCACTATTCGTTTTGAATAGGGTTTGTGAGCTCATGGAAAAGAGGATTCACTTTGATAGTCTTTAGAGAACACTACATTAAACAGGATTAGGAATGATCTTCTTGGCTTCACTGGGCTTACAGTAGCACTACCTACATTTACAACCAACTGAGAAAGTGGTGACACCGGTGGATTATGCTTTCCAAACTTAAGAAAACTGAAGGAACAACATGGTGTGAGGAGACCTCGACCATCATGACGGATGATGACAAGTTGATTGCACACATCATGGTAAAGCATACAACATGCAACTCTGCCTTTTTTTTTGCTTATTCATAGCCTACATAAGAAGCAAAATTAACAAACTTCCTTCTCATTTTTAGGTGCACCGACAGGACGATGAGTTACTGAACAAGCCCATAGCCAACAATGCTCGGATGAAGATGAACTACATGAGATCGAATGTTCCCGATCCTAGTCTCTACACTCCAGTCTTACTGATCCAGACAGTGAACTACCTTGCAGACACAAAGATCAGGCATGTTCAAATGACAGATGCGGAGAGAAGGTCCCGACTTAGGGCCATTTGTGTGAGAACTTTGTAGCATGCAACCGTATGTAAGACTTGATTACAACTGATGACTGGTTTGTAATATTTTGGAGGCTGTATTAACCCCTCCGGTGATGAATTTGAGATGCATCACGAGTTGTGGTTGGTTAACTCGTGATGCATCAGGCCTGATTCTATGCTATGATCCTGGTGAACTTGAACTGCTTATGATTCTGAATCTGTCTATGCTATGATGAGTGTGTGTTAGGTAACCTCACCACTCATGATAAGAGGTTACCACATCACACATGTTTCAGGCAACCAAATACCCCGCATTTCATTAGCCTTACCCGAAATGCAAGAATGCAGACAAATAAATATATGCTTCTCGTTTATGTCCGCATGCAAAAAATTACTTGTGCAACTAATGGATGCACACAACATGACCCAGAGCCTGGTCAGGCCAAACCAGGTCGTGGGGAGTCTAGTCCGAGGGAGTGCGAAAATCGCTGCTGGCTACCAAACGCTCATTGGACTAGATATGCGTGTGCAACCAACTTATAGAGATGTGTGTGATAACTGTCAGAGCCATAAGTAGGAGTTGATTTGTACTACTGGTTGTTGCACCACATGGCATCAACCATCAATGTTAGATTGTTTCTATTTAAGGATGAGAGGTGAATGGAACATGACCATCATTTACAAAGAAGGCATATTACACGTTAGAGCCGACTGAGCAAGGAGTGAAGCTAGGTGACCCTCATGTGTGGTTTTGGTAATTGATGACAATATCTTTTGAGAGGGTTTATAATATGGAATTTAACGAACAAAGAGCGGTTGCACTAACATTAAATACTACGAAAATATGTGATGTTAGTCCAACCACATATATAGTGCAAACTCCCCCACAATCTATGCACGTGTGTATGAACATGAATTCATTGCATATATTGTCAACTATTACCGGTGGTGGAGTTTCCACTATATACAAAGCCAAGCAACGAATGCAAAGGCAAGAAAGGCAAATACTTAACCAATCAAAGTATAAAGCCGAATCCCATAAACCCTCCAAAACTTCTCCCCCATTGGCAACAATTGCCGAAATGGGCAAAAAGATTTGGAAGGCTAACATAGTGAGAGTTCCTCCACAAGTTTAACTTTTCTCATAAAATGAGTAGAATCAAATGGACATTTCCATTGATCAATAATAGGAGGAAATCAAACTATATTGAGAATCCAACGATTGCAACAAAATAGCAAAGGGAGAGATACCACAAAGGTCAACTCAACCGCCACAAAGGCTTCACCTTCTTCTCCGATGAACCGCACCACAAAGGTTTGGTTCACCTTCCACTATCGGAATCCTTCAAGGCGGAATCCGGAGCCTTTACAACAACGATCCGGGGCACACACACACCCACAACTGAATTGGGGGCTCCCGAACAGCTACAAGTGACCACAAGAGGTCTCAACCACCACAAAGGCGTCTAGGGTCCAAAGATCCAAGAGTAACAAGCTCACAAACTTTCAACTTTCACGAATCCTCGTGGAAAGCACAAACCGATGCACAAAGCAATGGCAAGAGCACAAGTGCTCAAATCCTTCACTCTCAAATCCCACCAAAAGCAACTAATGCTTATGGGGGATAAGAGAGGAAGAACAAAGGAGGAGAAACACCAAGAACTCCAAGATCAAGATCTACTAGGTTCCCCTCACTTAGAGGAGAGATGGATTGGTGGAAATGTAGATCTAGATCTCCTCTCTCTTTTCCTCAAAGATATGCAAGAATCATGGGAGGAATTGAGAGATGGGCAACCTTTCCAAGGTCAACAATGGAGGTGAGAGGGGGAAATTTCGTGCTTGGAAGAGCTGGTATCTTTGGGGAAGAAGGGGGCCTTTTATAGGTCCCACGAAAAATAGCCGTTGTAGGAAAAACAGGGGTCGGATAATCCGACCCTAACTTGGATCGGATAATCCGACCCAAACCAGAGAGCCACAATATAATTCCTTAGCCATTTTCGTGTCCAGCAAATTTGCGGGTCGGATTATCCGATCCAAAACTGAGTCGGATTATCCGATAGTCTGAAAACTGACAGAAACAGTAAAACAAAAACTGCAATAACTTTTTCATCCGGACTCCGATTTCGATGATCTTGGCTCGTTGGAATCATAATGAAGAGCTTTACAAGATTATGCAGAGAAATATCATAGTCCATCATGTGAGGAAGAGACCAAAAGAGGAAAGTTAAGACCTCTTATAAAAACAAACCGGTAAAACCTCCACCATAAAAACGACACAAGATATGCATATAAAATCCTTTTTTTGATGAACTAGATCTTGGTATGGAGATGAACACAAGCTCTAAATCCTCACATGAATAAAATCAAATAAGAACCAAGAAAGATGATATGCCAAGTATGTAAAGGTTTGACTCTCCACAAAGATGCGATCAAGTTACTCACTTGAGAGCCCTCTTGATAGTACGCCGTCTATCCTATAACCGGTCTCCCACTAACAACATGAGACCGGTAAAATAGAAACCCTATCAAGATCATACCTTTGCCTTGCGCATTCCACTTGAGCTAGATGATGACGATCTTGATCTCTTTAAGTGGACCACCTTTCTTGATTGCGCTTTGCTTGGTGAAGACTCACATATCGCTCCCCCATACACCACTATGGGAGAGCCTCTCTTAGACACATCTTCACTTGGCCATTATCTCCAAATGGGTGACAAGCTTCAAGCATAGGATTTCTTCGAGATGCTTCTCTTGAACTTGCACTTCATCTTCTTCTCTTAATCTATATGGTGACTTGGAGATAAACATGAATGTTCACTCAATCTTCTTTTCCAAGTCATGCTTGCAATAAGCTCAACTCTATATGACCATTCTTCATATAAACCCTTAGATAGAACCTTGGTCATCATATAATCTTCTAGAGTCCAACACATGAACTCCAATCTTTTCCCATGGACAAAATCTATAAAGATATCTCAATGCAAACATTAGTCCATAGAGATTGTCATTAATTACCAAAACCACACATGAGGGCACATGCACTTTCAAAGGTCTATTTATGTATACCACATGCGCAACATACACAAGTTTTAAACATAGCTAGAATTTCTATTTCAATGGTATTGAATACCACATACAGCTTAGGAATTGGAAGCATCAGGATCTATGACTTCGCTAACTCGGTCTATGGCACGAAGTAAGACCACTATGATGATCAATTTGATAGTGATTCTTCGTCAAATACTCAGACTCCAATAACCAATTGGACCTAAGTAGTACTTACTATCTCAACGTCAGGAAAATAGAAAATTTCAGATTTCTATTTTATGTGCACTAAAAATATGTACACATCTTCAAGAGACAGAAACCAATACCGACTATTAATTTATTTATTCTGGGAAAAGGTCGAGCGTTAGTTGAGCATCTAAAACTAGATTGCCAAAATGGGCCACCAAGAAAGTCGCTTGACGATTTTGTGTTGAATGTTAGTAGTAATAAATATTGGACCGTACCTAGACCAAACCAAACACAAATACATAAATACCAATCTAGCGGTGAAAACTAAGCCATTCGAGGGTAGTTCCTCGCAAAAGAATACATACGAGATCAGTGAACCCACCTCAAACCTAAAAGACGCTAGTGCATTTTAGGGCCCGTTTGGCAAATTTGTAAAATTCCCAATGGATTAAATCACAAATGTAAATCATTGTGTACATTGATTACCCTTATAGTTGTATTATCGTAATTCGTTGATTAGATTACCTAGCCGGGTCAACGCCTCCAAAATATCTGAGAGAACATGTGCACACGCGGGAGGACGAGTGCTGCTTCTAGTCTCATAACACCACGAGGGATCTCCAATCGATCTGCCGGCGGCCGACGACAACCACATATGTTTCCTTGGTGCACCAGCGCAAGGTGGTGACCTCTTCACTTTCAGTCCATCGGCGTCTCCCATTGCTGCCGTAATGTTTTGGAGCAGGTAGGTGACTTGGTGTCGGCGCAATAGGATGACGAGTGGGAATTCATTGTAGCAGGGCCTCCATGGTGCTGCTCGGATGCTCGAACTCATAAGGTGGTTGTGCGGTTGTGGTCGGTGGCAGCCAAGGTACTGGTAGGAACAAATGCGGACCTCACGACTGGACGTAACTTTTTCGGGAGGAAATGGCAAAAGGATCGCTTTAGGCCGGACTAAAACAACGAATCGAGCACATTATGTGACGGATTTGAAAAATTAATCGGGGTCGGGCTAAATCAAGCCCATCCAAGCTTATTGTGAGATATTATTTCCCCGATAAAAGCACATGGACGGCCGCAGGGGTGGCCCTAGGGATCACACATGTCGGGTTTGGGTACAGGTGCGCTTACCCGTCACACATAACTATGCCTGCTATGGATACAATTTTCACATACCTGATACCGGCAGGGTAATGGATACTGCGATAAAAAATACCGACATTTATGACCCATTAAATTGATCATCGCATAGTCATAAACATAATATAGTCATAATTTATAAACATCAACACGCATGAGCACATCATAACAACACCTTAATGAACATAAACACTTGCTCATAACAACAACACATTATAAAAAAACAACATATCATAAACAACATCACCTCCTCATAAACAACAGCACTTGCTCAGCAACTCATCATAAACAATATTAGGTTTACACAGCAAAACCCATATGTCATGTTTTCCTACGAGTAAATGGGTATGTCGGTCTGGGCTGTGCATTATTGTACACATACCCACTCTACGAGATGGTTATAAGATTCTTCAATTACACACCTATGAAAAAATATTTGTCCTAAACCTATCTTAATAGATGTTTTACCCAACGCCAATAATAGGTACTCATTTCCATACTAGGTGGCATGTCATCGCGCCTACATCAAGGGCTACCCCTACCTTACTGAATCACAGAGCCCGGTGGTTTGGAACTCGTAGTCATCGAGCGAAATACTTGGGCAACATTCTACTACGATGTTAAGCTTGCCCTGCATCCGTGCGACCATGAATGTTGTGGCCTCCCTCCTCCAAAGCTCATGTCTGGTAGGTGTGACGAGCCGGTGGTACAGGCAAGTAGTCGGTCCTATGGGGTCCGTATAGAAAAATCGCCCTAGACGGCTATCATCGGTACGGGCCGCCCGAAACAATGCCCCCAATCCGCGTTCCCGCCCTGAACTTCCGGGGCGGCTAGGGGTGCCAGACAAGTCCGGACATGGGCACCACATAGGTATCCGATAGGTGGGCCCCACATGTCAGCGACCCAGCGGTGAGATATACACTACTGGGCGCCAAATTCTTTCGCCCCCTTCCACATTGCTGCATGCTGACCGCCAAATACTCAATTTTTTCTCTCCCCTCTCGAGTTGTCTCCACCGCGAATGTCTCCTTCCTCGACGCTTTGTATGGTGCCCCTCTCGCGACCCCCTCGTAAGACGCCATCATCGAACGACAAGGTGAAGAAGCTGTGACGAAGGAGCTGAATCAGGAGCCGGAAGAGCTGACGCCGGAGGAGCTGCCGGAACAGGAGGTGTTCTGAAGGTGCTCTCAAGTCTCGAGTTATTTGGACTAGATATGCATGTGCATCCAGCTGCTAGGAGTGAGCGAGAATTGTCAGAGCCATGAGTAGGAGTTGATTTGTACTACTTTAGTCATTTGCCAGCTGGTCCCAGCAAATCCATGGATTTAACTAGGCTATACTGTAATTAATTGGCTGCTAACAGCAGCGCCTTGTTCTTAATCAGCTTCACTGCCCGAGCTTGCATATTGTGTCCAATATATTGCATGGGGTAGCTAGGTGCGCTAGCACGTGCATATAGAAAACAAGATCCACTACACTAGCTAGGAGTAACAAAAGCATTTGGAAATAACGCAAATGTTTACGCGATAAGTATGGAACTAGGTTAGCTAGTGCCAAGAACTCCGTGGATTACGATTGATGCCGTATTGACCAATCCATCTGGTTTTGGAGCTAACCTTGCATGCCGACGAAAACTGACATATTCTCTCCCGCGCACAGCCCTGAAAGCAACGTCCGTCCGTAAGCATGTGAAATGCATACGCAAGATAGCGCTAAGCCGAATCAAAACAAGTTAATTATGGATGCATCAACATCCATATAAAATACAAATGTGCAGGAATTCTCTGGTACTATTCTATTCGCATTATTGTTTCTGTTTAAGTACTCCTACTCTACTCTGAACAATTTTTTCAGTGTTTATTGTTTTTGTTTTCTGCAGTACAAGTGGAGCGCGCTCGTGACCACTACCAAGCGTCCATCCATCCGTCCCCTCCATGATTCCTCTCTTTAAGCGGTGTTGTCCTTTCCTCCGGCTCTCCATCCTTATACCGCGCGCTCTGCTCGCTAGCTTAGCTCCGTGCCACTCGCTCGCTCCACACTCCACCACCACACTCCTTCTGCACAGTACGTGCGCGCGCACGGCCAGCAGCATTGCCACGGGCCGTAGATGGCGAGCGGCGCCGGGGAGCACTTCCTGAGGCAGCTGAGCTCGAGCAACGGGGTGCAGGCCCCGCAGGATGGGTACAGCAGCGGCGGCGGCGGCCGGAGGAGGGGATCGTCGAGGCGGTGGTCGAAGAAGAGGGCGGGCAGAGGAGGGTACGTGCAAGGCGGCGGCGCGGAGGCGGCGGGGAGGAAGCGGGTGATGGTGGTGGTGGACGACAGCTCCGGCGCCAAGCACGCCATGATGTGGGCGCTCACGCACGTCGCCAACCGGGGGGACTTCCTCACGCTGCTCCACGTCCTGCCGCACTGCGGCGGAGGGGAGGATGACATGGCGCCCTCCCTCGCCAACTCCCTCGGCACGCTCTGCAAGGCTTGCAGGCCTGAGGTATCATCCGTTCCATTTCTCCATTGTTGTTCTTGTTTTGGTGGGACGAAAATACGGGCTGTTGGCTAGCTATCTGAGATTCTCTGAGTGCACTAGTTCGAGCAGTTTACCTGCGCTCGGTTAAGAAAACCGAGTGGACTACGTGCCTTTCCCCTCTCCCTCGCGTCGTCTCTCCGGAGGCGACTCGGGGGCGACCTAGGGTTTCCGCCGCCGCCCCTCTTCTAGCCCTCCCCACCACTCGCCGCTACCTGAGGAGGCTGCCGGGCAAGCCCGCGTCGCCTCCAGTGAAGGTGGCGGCGGGGATTCGCTGCTCCGCTACGCTGGCGGAGGGTTTCGGGCTTCGAGGCGGCGGCCTCGGCTGGAGAGGCGGCGTCGACTACGGCGGCTAGTGGCGTCCGCGGGTGCGCGCCGTCATCTTCGGCCGCGCGGGCGGCAAGGTGGCGGTGGGTGGTGGTCGTGGCGTCGTGAGCGCTCCGGTGCTCCTGCGTCAGATCTGAAGGTCAGCTCCTCCCCCTTCTCTGCTCTCTCCTCCCCCACCAGATCCGGTGGCCGGCTTCTTTGGGGCTGGTTCGGTGGTAGGTGGCGGTGCCGGTGTTGTGAGTTTGAGCCCGGGAGAAATCCCTGGTCGGCTTGCCCGACCACGGCGGTGGCGGCGTCCCCGGGCGCCGTGCTTCCTCTTGAGGCACCGTCGAGGTCTCGATCTCCACACCCCGGACCCTATTCCCGGGTGAAAACCTAATATCCTTTCGGATTTGGCGACGGCGGCGCCATGGGCGTCGCTCCCTCCTTGGAGGCGTTGTCAGGGGAACGATGGGTGCCGGTGGAGAGATGCCAACGACGGTAGGTGGCTGGTGGTGGTTCTCAGAGGGCTTTCGGCTGCGGCGAGTTGGTGGGTTCGTGTCCTTCTTCAGGTGAGCTCTCTGCCCCGCCATGTGCTGCTGTCTGCAGGCGGGTCGGCGCCCTCGATCCTGGGCGGGAGGAGAAAGGGTTCTCCTCCCCTGCGACAGCTTGGCCGGGGCTGCGGAGAGCCGGAGCTTCTCTGCTGTCTTCGGGCCTCTTCTCGCCTTCGTTGTCTGCCTCTCGGGGCGTGCCCCTTCTTCGTCGGCGATCATGACCCCTGCTTACCCTCTTCGGTTTCGTCATCTTCGGCCTTTGGCAGCCCGACCTTGTAGGTATGTCAGTTTCGGCGAGGTCTCTTGCTTCTGCCTGTGTTGGCCTTGTGGGCAGTGACCTCCATAGCTCAGGGGAGCGCCTCCGGCGTCCGACGGTGCGGCGTCCTTCGAGCCAGGACGAGAGGGAAGGGTTCCCTTTTCGGCGTCGGAAATGGAAGGGACTGCTGCCACCCCCAACCTGTGTGCAGAAGGTGGTCTCTGTCAAGCAGCCGGCGGATCCTTCAAGCCTGTGCTGCCACTCCTTGGTGGCGTCGCGGGGAGGACTTCGATTTCTTCAAGTTTGTTGCTTGAGTTTCATTGTTTGTAAGCTGGTTCAACATCCTGTAACAAAACCTGGCCGTTTGTGGCTTTATTAATTTAAAGCTGGGCACTTTGTGCCTTGTATCTAAAAAACCTGCGCTCGGTTACTTCAAACTGGCCGATTTTGGGAGTAGCTTCCACTGTCTAGCTTGATTCGGCTCCCCTTTTGGCATCTTCTGCCTGGAGGCATGCCCAAGAGAATTGCTAGTTCACGAAAGGTTTTAGTTCCCGTTCAAAAAAAAAACAAGGTTTTAGTTTTACCCCAAAGCTAGAGAAAATCTTCTACCATACTTCATGCATGTCCGTTTACGAGTAGTTCATAAAACCTAGAAAATGTCCAAGTATAGTGTTGTCACCAAGAGTCAATAGTGTAAAGTTTTGGTTCCTGGTTATCCTGGAGTTCAGTTCATTCACATGACTACATGAGTGAGAGAGACCGTCAATTCTTGGCGAAATGGTGAATACGTCTATCGGTTCTTATATTCATTGATCAGATCAGTAACACACATGAAAAGGGAATCACCGCCCACTTTCCATGGCTGGATGGATCTTGGCAGGCCCAAAAGGTCCATCTGCCTGCATAAAGAAAGGATCGATTAGGGAAAAAAACAAGTCAGTGGGGTTCCCCTCCAACTCCAAGGTTCCCAAAGTCACAAGCAAAATCCCGCCTAAACCGGCCATAAACATGGGAGTGAAGTTACGAAACCCAAGCACCCAATGATTTGCTTGCTTGAATCAAAAGTCAGAATCTCAATGCAGTAGTGCGTACACTACTACAGCACTAATGATGGTTTAATAGTACGTGCATGAACTACATACATACGTACACTACATAAATGTTTTTACGTGCCTGAATAAACTGTTCCGGCGTCCTCTTGCGTCTGAAAAAAGGGATGTTGAATGTTGGTACTTGGTAGGTGGAGATTGAAGCGCTGGTGATCCAAGGCCCCAAGCTGGCCACCGTCCTCAGCCAGGTGAAGAAGCTGGAGGCCTCCGTGCTGGTGCTCAGCCAAACCAAGCCCTCCACCTTCTGCTGGTTAAGCTGGTAAGCAAGTCGATTACTGTATCTATCTATACCTTATCCCTATTGGGTGTTGTCAGTAAATAGTAATTATGTGTGTGTGTTAACAATGTGAGGTCAACTTTGAGTAGCAACCGGCCGGGAGAATCTGTCATGGTGTCAGCCTGTACCCTGGAGTCTGGACTGCAGTGTATAGTTTTTAAAAGGGGTTGTTCAGAGTCATTCATATCTGGATCCCGAATCCCAACCAAAAAACTTCAGCTACACTGAAGCTGATGTCAACTTAAGCTTATCCTTATCAGGAAAACAACACTAGAAAAATACCACTAGTAGATTTATCTTATGGGGTCCGGGAGTAGATTTACAATTGAGGGAGAGATTCTTCTGCCTAGCTAGCCTTTTATGATGAATTATGAGCGGGTCCGGTACATTCACAAGCGACGGCTCCTGGGCAGGCTTGCTTGATCGGGCTCACCACCGTTCAATATCATGGTCCATGCCATGTCTTTACGGAAAACAACACACTACACTGCGGATCCATGTGGTATCCATAAATCCCAGATGCTTTATCTTGTCCCTTTAGACACATCTCAACTAAGTAAAGCAAGGATCCTACACGACATACACCTATAATTGTTGCCATCTTCATGTGGACAAGATAACAATGCAGTAAAGTAGTGTCATGTGGAAACCGGGTCAGTTGGTTACTTTTCTTCTTGTCACCTCATGTTGAGCAAAAATGCAAACGTGTGGTGCGTCTGAATCAACTTTGTTGCAGCTTCGTGCGGAGCAGCAGCGAGGAGTTCGTGGAGCAGTGCATCAGCCAGGCGGAGTGCCTGACGCTGGCGGTGAGGAAGCAGAGCAAGGGCGTCGGCGGCTACCTCGTCAGCACCCGGTGGCAGAAGAACTTCTGGCTCCTCGCTTGATGACGGTCAAGCCCTTCTTCTTCCACGACGATATTATTTTTACAGAGTTTGCTGCCGAGTCTTGTGTCTAGTTCCTGCGTGATCATATATTTTACTCCCGTCCGTATCATCTGGCATTCTGTTTTTTAACCGAGTATAAAAACAATAAAAGAATGTCCGTGCTTGCGGCCATGTTGTGTGTCAGTCGGTGTGCCGTCCCGTTTGCAAAATGTAAAGCCCAAAGCGTCCTTAGATTTGACCCTCCTACAGCCTGCCTGCCTTTCTTTCAATTCTTTTTCAGCGTCTGTAATCTTTAGTGTGTTGTTATGTTGTACCATCGTGTCATGTTGCATAAATGACCTTATGAGTTATGATGCTGTGCTTATGTGGCGTGTTTCTTGGTTCCTCGAGTATATTTGAAGTTTTCTTTACTGCGCACACCCAAAACAAATGGATTTACACCCAACAAATTCACTGCAACATGAGGTGAAAAGTAATGGAAAACCTAAATGGGTGATGTTGGCACCAGGATGGCGTCCAAAGAACACACTGACTTCGATGTCGACCTGTTGTAATTCACTCCAGGATTTGGAGCAAGCGGTGGTGCATTGGCTTGGCTAGGCACGGCCCTGGTCCACGTGCCGCTGTTATCTGAAGGGATTCCTTCACTGAATCCCAGCACACCCGTGGACGTGGGGCAAAAGATAGGGCAAGAAACCAAAGATTGCTACTAGTACATGAAGGGGCTGATGGCAATGCAACCCTAAGTCCCTAACCCAAATCAGGTAGTAGCTGCAATGCATATAAAAAACTGATGCAAGATTCACGATGCAGGCCATTTTTATCAAGATACTCCAACTCGGCAAGGCGAGGGACACTGAACAAGGCGACAGCTACCCAGGGACCATAATAACTTGTCCTGGTTCCTACATACAGACGCCGTAGGCTGGTAAGACTGTAGCATCATTATGATGCTCGGAATGATACGCTAGGAGAGCCTGTCAGACAGATGCTAGCCTCAGCAGTCATCACCAACACACTGGCAGTGGCAGTAACTCAGCCCAGTCAAGCCCGGACGCCCGGTCCAGGGCATGCTCATGATTCTTTTTTTTTTTTTTTTTTTGAGAATGCATGCTCATGATTCTATAACACTAGGAACTATTGTAAACACTGCACGCCATGGAAAGCTGGATGCCAGATAGTGGAGCCAAACATAGATGGTCAAATCACGGTGCAGCGTTCAAAGAAACAAATCACAGTGCAAACCTAGCAGTTCCACACTGAAACTGAAGAAGCATAGAGCTGAAGGCTCCTAAACAAGTTCAGTATGGCAAAAGATAGGAGTAGAAAGCAGATCAAGCACGGGTGCTTTCGCGGTGAATTTTAAGTAGATATCAGGGTTTTGATGGTCATTCCGGTGCGCTAGTATATGTAGTTCATGGAACTTGACAAAAAGATAGTTCCTCGAGAAGTTTCTGCCTGCTGATCACTACACTGGAGGAAACTACCTGTGTCTGCGTCTCTTGCCGTTTTCCATGAAGGATTCCCAAGCATCGTGATCCAGCTTGCTAAAATCTCCTAGCTCCGCAATGGCAAGCAGGTACTGCGTAAGATGTATCAGCTCTCGATCACGACTTCTGTTCTTACTGGCCTTGTTGAATGGTCTGATCACAAGGCCATTCTGTGGATTCATGACGAAATTCCTTCTGAGGTCATCAAACATGATCGTGTTCTTTTCATTGTAGTACTGCATATGGGAGAGCCACGAGCAATGATTAGATACTTCCACCAGAAAACATCACATTCATTAGTGATACACTTATAGCACAAAATGAGAACCTCAGGGAACTTGCTCCAAATGACACCAAGAGGCTTGCAGTCGAAATTTTTGTTTGCATGGTACTTGTCAGATTGCACAGTTATCATCGCCAAGTGATCCATAAGAGCAGTGATTTTGTAGTTGGGATTGCTAAGAACGCCAAGTTGCTCCATCTTCAACTGCACCCATTTCATACTGCATTCAAGGGTCAATGGCTAAATCATTATACCCATTTCAGATTGCAATAATGATCGATTAACCGAGTTAAGGGTAGCAAAAGGCTTACCTTGTTGCTGACCATATCATGATATCATACTCTGCATATGCAGCAGCCAGAAATTCGTGAAGATCTGCGAAGGGATTATTGCATGAAACATTGCTGATAGAGAAACATAACAGCGTGGATGAAAAGTGTCCTTACATGGACGCATAAGTTCCAAAGGATTCTCAGCTGGAGACTTGTGGTCAAACAGAGTATAGTCAATATCTAACACAAGCAATCTTTTTCCTTCACGGCATGGATTCAAGAGCTTGAACTACAGGCATAGGCACAGAAAGATATGCTAATCAGACCTGGAGAATCACCTTATACAAGGAGAACAAAGCCAATGCAAGAGCCTTTCATCACAACTCAAATTCATCTTACAATTAAGTTTAACAGGACAGTTAGGTAAGGCCCACCAACTTGCTTCGATAAGCAACAACATGGACTCCTACAGTGATTGCTTCTGTTGTTATCTTGACAGTATCGGTCTACCAGAAGTAGATCTAGGTTGAAGTAAGGCAATACAAGACGGGCACTCATTGTACTGTTACTCACGAAACTCACAGTTTTCAGTAGATGGCAAATCACAGAGTAATGTCTTATAACGAAATATTTAATCCAGACAGAGCTTAAATCAGGCAGGAAGTTCAACTGGTTTCACATAGATTGAACAGAGACCAAGCACCAACATTATCAGAACTAACGACAAATAGATACACATGCAGAACCATACAAGCAGGCATATAGAAGAAGCATATAACAGGAAATGAAAAATTACAAGAAAATATACCTTATACTGGCTTGCACGTCTTCTTAATTTTTTCTGGTAGACCTCATTATCCTTGATAGCAGTAAATTCACTCTTGAATAATTCATGATCATCTACTACCTCTGGATCATCTGGTTGGTCCACTATTATGTCTTCTTCGACAGTACTGAAGTACAGTGCAAAGACAACAGATATATAAATTACTGTTAGGAGAACAGTGGGCACCTTTCATATGGAAAGAAATTACATAGTTCACAAAATACAATTTTGAATCGAAGCATGTTGTTTGAGGTTCGATGCACCAAAGGTGTGAATTGAATTTGAAACCTTGAAAAGAACCTTAAATTTGCAATGTGCTGCTGTCGAGTAAAGCTCGGGATAAAGTAACATTAAGATCAGATTCACTTTCACAAACAACGTGATTCACAACTATACCATTTTTCCGGCTCGAAGAACTGATCCAGCTCCCAAATCGAAATGCCTAAATGAAAGATCACAAGCATGCAAGTACGAATTACTCCCTCCGTATCGAAATGTAAAATGTTTTAGCATTGTTGGACCATAATGTATCTAGACGTGTTTTAGTCAGTAAGATGCACGTGAATCTACACACTAAAACGTGTCTACATACGTGCAGTCCAGAAAAGCCTAAAACATCTTATATTTTGATACAGAGGGAATATTAAATAGGTGATTGCTAGGTACATGCCCATGCACTTTATGCACTCAAGTACACTTTCTCCACCATCCACTAATCATCCTACAACTGGAACTAGTGGGGAGTGGAACACATAGCGGTGGAAAAGGTTTTACAAAAATAATATTTGAGTGTTATACACCATAGTCATCCCCAATCAAATAATGTTGGTTCTTTCCATTCGGGCATAAGAATGTTATCCTACAAACCAATCCACACTCCAAGTCCAAAATGTATCATCTCACTGTACATTAAAGTACTTCTGTACTCATGATCTGTCTAGATGAACAAAATCAATTACCTCACTTCACACTTTATATAAGTATTCCACTAGCATGCCTTTAGGCCTTTACAAACATTTAATTGCAGACTAATGCAGCTTAACACGATTCGCCAAGCAGCAATGATCCATAATCTAAACAATTTGGCAAATACGGGAAAACATGATGGGCAGGTAACACCATAAAACAGAGTACATAGGAGCTGACCAAACTGAACTTTGTCCATTTGACAAGTAATCGACAGAAAGGGGTCGAAGAAGGAAAAAAATGCTATGAGACCAGGGTAAATGATGAGCCCACATAGCACCATCCACTGATACTAGAATGCTCTTACATCATGACTAAAATTCAGCTACCATCTCTATAACACATTGACTCAAGGTCCGCATTGCTAGCCTGCATATCTGACAGACAATAACCACCAAATGTTATGATAACTCAGAAGCACATGAGAAAATGTTGGCCACAGGCCTCCAGAATTTTGAGAATGACTACCTGTTTCCTATCCACAAGCGAAAAAATGGCTCAACAAAGTTCATGATACCAACAATTTACCAACTTCAGATGGTTTGGGTGCACTAAACATACTCCAACTTCAAGTGAGACGCCTTCGCAGCACACTCAAATGTCATCAAAACTACTAGGCATAAGGTTTGAACAGGTAATTCTACCCTTCTAAGCTGAGAAGAGCATACTCTCTAATCTATCAGCGCCACTTGATGCCGCTCTTCTGGTGTGACCACCCACATTATTTCCCATCAATCGTCTAAACTGTCAAATAGACAAACATCTCCTATTTTTCAGATACGACCACACTAAATGCCCTAAATCCACGATCAAAGAGCCACTTCCACTAATCCAGGCCAGAACATGCGAAACAAAGCAACAAGTTCAAATCAGGACGCAAACAGAAGAGATCAAACAAGATAGGGATTAGCGATTGGTTTACAGAGCACTCGAAATCTCGCCCGCTCGGATCGCAAAACCATGGCATCAGCACTCGATCCCAACCAAACGCGCATCTCCTGTCGATTCACGGACCGAAACCTAGCGTTTCGGCGGAGGGTAGCAAACTTGCAAAACCTTCATCCATTTCTACGCGGCTAACTGTTCTTCGCAGGCACGCATCCGAACCAAGCAACTACGCAGGTAGATTTACGAGGAGGGCGGGGGGAATCGCGCTTACCCAATCATGGTAATCTTCAAGTTGCGCTTGAAGGGGATGGAGGAGAGGAGGACGGAGTCGTCGTTGAGCATAATCTTGGGGTAGAGAAGTTTCTGCCGTTTGGGGAGCACATCGGTGGCCTCGCAGATGCGCCGCTTGAGCTCCAACAGCGTGTCGTCCCCCATCGCCCGCACCGTGTATTCCTTGCCGTTCCACTTGAGGACCAGCGTCATCTCCTCCGGCGGCGCCTCGTCCGCCATGAGGGCAATCGCCTCCGGATCCAGCGCCGGAGCCGCGGCCAGGGCCGGCGCCGCCACCGAGGAGGAGGACGCCTCCGACATGGGCTTGGTGGTGTGTGCGTTACTGGGGTCTGAACCCTGAACAATCTGAAGCTTCGGGGAGAAGGGAACGAGGAGGAGTTGATACGTGTGCGTGGGAGGATAGGCGTAACCGGCACTCTGAAGGCGGAGGCGGAAAAGGGTTCTAGGTTACATATTTGCAAATCGCAAGTGAAAAAGTGTAAAATAGAGGATTGAAAAACGCACGGGAGTTGTTTGACTAAAAGTTGTTTGGATAACACGAATCGTAAAACCATATGGATCGAACGTTGTTCCAAAAAAAATATGGATCGAACGAGTTAATAGAATAAGATTTTAATACTCCCTCCGTCCACAAAAGGATGTCTTAACTTTGTCTAAATTTGGATGTATCTAGACATGGTTTAGTGCGTAGACACATGCAAATTTTGACAAACTTGAGACATCCTTTTATGGACGGAAGGAGTAGATGCTAAGTGCTTCTTCCGAATGATATCAAAAGGATTTCTGAAGATTTCAAATCCTCGAGAAATTGTCCTACTTGAGTTGTTTGATATGGGATTATGGACAATACAATTTTCTTTAGAATACTTTGCACTACAGTTCGTAAGACAAATTCATCCACTCTCACTTCTTGAAAATAACTGACATCCTTCAAATGCAATCGGATTAAATTATAATACTCTCTCCGTTCGAAAATAAGTGTCTTAGATTTGTTTAAAATGCTTGAATCTAGACATAAATTCATGTATTTTATGACAAATGACACTTATTTTCGGACAAAGGGAGTATATGATTCGAATGCACATTACACCACAAACATAAGTTTCCCCTATTCCTGCATTTTAGGAACATGCAAATCATGAGCTCCCTATGTTTTATCTGTGAAATGTATGCTAGAACTTTTGTAGGCTATGGAGTTAACCTTTTATTCCACTATCTTTTTTCATGGTGTCACTCACAATGTATAATGTGGCTAGTTAACGCATGTCTATTTATAGACTTCAGTTCTGGGTGTTACAAATATTTCAGTTCTAAGTGAAGTTGCTTCGCAATGTCACCAGTCAAAATCAAACATGCAAAACTTTCAAGTCAATGTATTGTTCCTTAGCACACACTCGTGTAAGTCATGTGTCATGATTGTATTATATATGTGAGAACAATTTACAATCCAATCATGTGGGTCAACATCCTGCAGAGCAAATCCTGTAAAATAGACCCAACTCTTCCGCCTTGTACTATCTCAAGAATAGAATACGATGTATTGTATTCGGCAAATAGTTCTACGCCTATAGACTACTAACTTCACGAGCGAAATTCCGTCGAACTCGGCAACTCGAGTATTAGTACCTCCAGTGAAATTTTGCATCAGTCATTTTCAGTCACATACATCAATAATACAAATGCCTCGAGCTTACTTTATCTCAGAGGGGGCCACTACCCCCCCCCCCCCCCCCCCCCCCCCCCCCAGCCCACACACACACAATGAGATTCGCTGACTTGGGCTTGCTGATTTTGTGGTGACTTTGAGTCAATGACATGTGGACCCCACAGGTTGTGGATTGTCACATCCCAAAAATTGTAACAAGTTGTAAGATGTCAAAAATTTGGAACCAACAAAAACTTTTGTCTTTTGACGTGTGTTGATTGATATTCCTTGTTTTATTTCTTGATTGTGTGATTAATAAATCAATTGTGCTTGAACATTAAATTAGAACACACTTGACAACAAGTTTGGAATGTGACTTAAATAAAAATAAGATCTCTACAATTATTCAAAGGCTTGAATTAAAATCCTAATTTAAAGAAATGATACTATCAAATTATTCTCTATGCCTAATTGATGCATGTAAAATGCATACATGAACTTTGCATTATATTACTTATATTCCAATCATATTTGCATCATATAAGGGTTATATCAATGTTTTATAATGATTTTGGGAATATTTCATAGTTTTCCTATTTTTATGGAATTAACCCTGCACAGGCAGAAAACCCTATTTTCTATATTTTGATGTTTCAGGGACCCAAACGACGTCCAAATGACCTAATATTTTACGAGCATCAATATTTGGAAGGAAGAAAGCGTAGGAGCCAAGGAAGCGCACGAAAGGAAGTCCGAGGAGGATTTTGGTGGGTCCCACGCGGCCAGATTCCCTGGCCGCGTGAGGCACCTCCTTTTCCCCCTCGTGGCTCCGATGCCGTCCGTTTTCGTCTCCGTGGCTTCGTCTTGACCTAAAAACGACTATAAAAATAGTCCCCCGAGGAGTTTCGCGAGGAGGCGGCGGAGAAACACAAAACCACGAAACAGAGAGTCAGAAGGCTGCCGCCGGAGAAGATCGGAGGGGGGAAACGCCGCCGGAATCACCTCCGGAGGGCTCCACCCCCCTCCGGCGTGTTCATCATCAACATCTACAGCAAGATCATCTCCATCTCTCCACTGTAAACTCTTGGCAAACATGATATATGATGCAATATACTATTCCCTTGATCTATTGTGTCTCCCCATCTATGTTTGAGAAGTGATTTGTTCATGGCAAAGTGAAATAGTTCGTTGATTGGTTGCATACAAGTTTTGTTATCTTTTATGATTGTCTTGATGTACAATGTATGAGTGCACGCATATGTTGGGGAATGCATGTAAGGTGATCACCGTAGTGTAATGGATTGAGTAGGACGGGTCGGAGTACTAAGACAGAAACCGTGGTCTGAGACTTGAAGTTACATTATGGGGGATATATATGGGGGACCCTAGAACTTAAGGCTATGGTGGGACAATTATGTCTTAATAATTCTTGTGCTGCACATTTACTTGGCCATGAGATCCATCATAAGAGTTGTGTAATTTGCTCATTTACTTGGCTACACCTATTTATGGCTCCTTCCTAGAAGAAACAATTAAGACTGAAACATGTGCTTCACTAATTGTGACAACCACACGAATGAAATAACAATTGCTAGAACATTTGCTCCCTTGAGATATTTGCTACTTGAGATATTTGATACTTGCTACTTTGAGAAACTTGCTTGAGAAAACTGCTGAGAGAAACTTGCTCTAAGAAACTTGCGTTTGAAACTTGATTGAGAAACTTGTTACTAGATAAACCCATTCCACATCACTTGCTTCCATTAGTTAGTTCCTTTCATATTTAAATTTATTGCTTTGCATAAAAGGCCATATAAGAGGGTTATAGGGCTTTAGAGAATAGATAGTTTACCTTCAGCTCCTCGTGGGTTCGACACTCAAATACTTATCGAATTGTGCTACAGTGATTCCTTGCTCTTGGGGATTATCAAGCACTTTTCTGGCGCCGTTGCCGGGGAGCGTTGTGCTAAGCTTTTATTCTTGTTTGCATTGCATACTAACATATAAATCTAAAACACAAAAAAATTATAAAATGGAAAACAACCAAACAATTATAGAATTGTATAATATCTATCTTGAGTTAGGACATGAAGTGTTTGAGGAGAAAATTAAATTTTATTTGCATAACAATCATGTTTGTGGTAGTACTAATTCTTTGAACACCTTTATTGCTAATGCTAAGGAAAACCTTAAGCTTGGGGAAGTTTGTTTTGATGAATATGTATTTTTAGTCCCCCTACTATTGAGGATGAAAGTGATTTAATTGAGTTTGATGATCCATTATGCTCATTAGATGATAAGTCTTTATGTGGTGATTCTATTCAAAACTATGTGGTTATGTTTAACTTTAATGCTTGCAACTATTATGAGAGAGGAGAGATAAGAATCCCCTTTATGTTTCTATGTTATTTAAAATGCAAGCTATTGATTATTATATGCATTGGTTACCTCAAATTTGTTGTTATTTATTCATATATAAAATTCCAATGCATAGGAAGAGAGTTAGACTTAAAAGTAAATTGTTTAATATTCTGTGGTGTGTTCCTTATGCTTTAACTTCCTATTCGGTTTGACACACCTTTATATCTTTACAACATGTAAAATATCTTTACCTACTGTTTTGTGACAATTAGTTTAAGATTTTCATTTTATATAAAATTTGGGAAAGTAAATGAGAAGGATGAGTAATGGAGAAGTTGGGGTCGACCTTGAACATGTGTTGTTCATGCCAATGGAACCGTTGCAAAGTCTCTATCATTAAAACTTTTCCCAAAGCTAAAACCAAATAAAAAGAGTGTTTATGTTGTATATATTTGCTTCTTCTTTTGCCTTTTTGCTAAATCAAAAACAACAAAAATATTTTCTTTCTTCTTTGTTTGTTTCTCTTGAACCTTTCTTGGTTTTGCTTCTTTTTATTTCTTCAGTTTGATTTTCGGTTTTTGAGTCAAGGTGCTTGTTTACTACTGTAACATCACCTTTGTATCTTATTTTTCATATTTATGGAAAGAATAACCTCTTTTGAGAGGTAGGATCAAACAATAGTAATTTGCTGTCCAGAAAACAGATTCCTAAGCTTTACTGCGAAAAATGTTAAAAATCACAGAAAGGAATTTTGACCTGAATTTACGACAGCAATATTCAGTTATTATTACACATTTCATTAGTTCAAAGTTTTCTGATTTGAGCAACGTAAGTGCCTCTGAAAATTCACTCTTTACGGGCTGTCCAGTTTTTGACAGATTCTGTCTTTATTTTGCATTACTCTCATTACTTGTGTTTTGTGTGGTTCTTTGATCAAAGAACAATACACAACCATAGTAATATTAGTAATGTTTAGAATCAACTCATGATATGTCTTTCTGTACTATGTGGATTTAATTTATGGAGACACTAACCCCTCTAATCAAGTTTTATGATGAGTTTTGTGTAAAGAGAATTTTCAAGTGGAAGAGTTGAGGGTGATGAACAAATATCAAGAGGGACAAACACTCAAGCTTGGGGATGTTACCCCTAGGCTCACCCTACATATATCAAATAAGTACAAGAATTTAAGCTTGGGGATGCCAAGCCACCTCACTCCAACCATCTTGATACCAAGTAAGAAGCCTAGCTATATGGCTATAAAGAAAGCGCTTTACGGGAGGCAACCCGGTTGTTTTTATTTTGATTTTCTTTGTGTCCTCTTGCTGTAACAAGAGACTTAGTTTTTAGTTTAGTTTCTGGAATTTTTAATAAAGTGCCAAGTTTTACCCATTTTGGTTTGAAAAAGTTGCTTATAGCATTCGGAGATTTTATTCCTGCACGAATCTGTGCACGGTATGATTTTTAATTCTTATTCTGTAACTCCGAATGAGCTGATATTTGAACTGTAGTTGCAACTTTTCATCCTCTGTATGCATGAATTTTTCGGAATTTTTCGACAAAGTTAAGTAGGGTAGAAAAATACGTTTTGCTGCTGCTGTTTTTCTGGACAGATTCTGTCCCATTTTGTTTGATGCATTTTTGAACTTTTAACTTGAATCTTTTTATCCAATTGAGTTTATAAGTAGGCATACAACATTATACACTTTCTGGACATTCATATGAATTTTTGTCTAAGGATTATATGCAGCAAGAAATCTATTTGTCTATCACTACTAATGTCACCCCACAGAAAAGAAATGGGAGAAACGGTGTTTTGAAGTTTTTTCACAGGGATTAGAGGAGATGCACCAAGAGCTATCCAAGGATGGTGAAGACCATAAGCTTGGGGATGTGAAGACAACCCCACTGGACCTACACACTCTCGGTTTGCACACGTCTAACTTCTGTTTTTCGATCAATGCACCTTATCGCATAAACTTGGAGCGTCTTTTGCTTTTTATTTTGGTTTGATTTTTATTTTGTGAGACCACCACCATCATTTATATATGAAAGAGGTACTGGAAATTTGGGTTGAATTAAGTTGGATGCTATTAAAAGATTGGGAAAGGGATGTTTAAGTTGATTCAAAAAGATACATATAGTTGCATGATTCATATGCTTTGTTAATGAGTGTTAATATGCAAGTGTTTTATCAAGAGCTATCTTTTATTCATGTTTTGATGCTGAATGTTACTTTACTTTGTTTAACATGGATTGGTTAGTTCTATGGACACTCATGCATGCATTTAGACGGTCAACTTTCTCCCTCTTGCTAGCCCAAAAATTCCAACAAGTAAAAACTTGTTTCCAACACCTTCAACCAAAGTTTTTCCAGTGAGTCCACCATATCTACCTATTAGCTTTATGCTATTCCGAGTATGTTTATCATGATATTTGTGTTATCTATACCTCTGAATGAAAATGCTTATGTTGTTGATTGTCATGGGAAAAGTTGGTTATAGAGCTCTCACGAACTTGATGCACACTTTACTTTTATTGCATTAAATAAACATGACCCATTGTGATTAAAATTATGATGTTGTGGGCTTGACAAATGTCTTGGGTTGAGAGTTAGCTCATATGTGCTGTCACATGGCAAGCTTTCAACATGCTCTTCATTTTATTTAGTTGATATCATGTACTTTTGTTTATGGATGCTTATCATGGGTGAAATAAATGTGGAGACAAAGCAAGTTTAAATGAGTTTGTATAAATGGTTAGAGAGACGCCTGGGCCGCTAATCTAAGCCATGCATCATTCATGGTGGAAATTTACTTACATACTATGGTGAACCTTCAGTGATACACCTTACAATAAAAAGCTATCCAATGGTAAATAAAAAGGGTGTTGAGATTGTTCATTTTGTTTGTTTGTCTTGTCATTTTGATATGGGCTTGTTCCATATCCTGGGACAAGAGGTACCCCAGTTGACGCTCTTAATGATGCTATTATTACTTACAATGATATTTAACTTGAACTTACTTTGTTTCCCAAGTTGAGTAACACCATGGTGTAGGTACTTGTATTCAAGGGGCATGAGACATTCAACCTATACTTTGTCAAGCACACTACTCATATTTGCTTTCACTTTAAACTTTAATCATTCAAGATGCTATGATAGGGGTAATGAGAGCTTGACACCAAGGATTACCACATTGCAATCATTAACTTAAGTAGAAGAGTTTGGAAGTTAGATGAAACTTATTCATGCTTTACCTCTACTCATTATATATCTTTCCAAAGTGTCCACCTTTTATATTCAGATTTTCATGAATACTCTATGACCATTATAGGATGTTCTTACTTTTCATTATGCATACATGTGGTCCATAGTACTTTCTTTCATGTTACACTTTGTGAATTATCATTGAACATCGTTGCATTGAATACTTGATATCACTTCATAATCTATCTTGCATATTGCTACTCCTTTGAAGAATGAATCATTTGACTCTATGTAGCAATAGTAATCATCTTTGATATCCATTGATAGTATTAAAATGCAAAGTCCATGTTAGTTTTATCACCTTCATACTCGAGGACGAGTATAGGTTAAGCTTGGGGATGTTGATGCATGTAAAATGCATACATGAACTTTGCATTATATTACTTATATTCCAATCATATTTGCATCATATAAGGGTTATATCAATGTTTTATAATGATTTTGGGAATATTTCATAGTTTTCCTATTTTTATGGAATTAACCCTGCACAGGCAGAAAACCCTATTTTCTATATTTTGATGTTTCAGGGACCCAAACGACGTCCAAATGACCTAATATTTTACGAGCATCAATATTTGGAAGGAAGAAAGCGTAGGAGCCAAGGAAGCGCACGAAAGGAAGTCCGAGGAGGATTTTGGTGGGTCCCACGCGGCCAGATTCCTGGCCGCGTGAGGCACCTCCTTTTCCCCCTCGTGGCTCCGATGCCGTCCGTTTTCGTCTCCGTGGCTTCGTCTTGACCTAAAAACGACTATAAAAATAGTCCCCCGAGGAGTTTCGCGAGGAGGCGGCGGAGAAACACAAAACCACGAAACAGAGAGTCAGAAGGCTGCCGCCGGAGAAGATCGGAGGGGGGAAACGCCGCCGGAATCACCTCCGGAGGGCTCCACCCCCCTCCGGCGTGTTCATCATCAACATCTACAGCAAGATCATCTCCATCTCTCCACTGTAAACTCTTGGCAAACATGATATATGATGCAATATACTATTCCCTTGATCTATTGTGTCTCCCCATCTATGTTTGAGAAGTGATTTGTTCATGGCAAAGTGAAATAGTTCGTTGATTGGTTGCATACAAGTTTTGTTATCTTTTATGATTGTCTTGATGTACAATGTATGAGTGCACTGATACGTCCAAAACGTATCTAGAATTTTTGATTGTTTCATGCCATTTTTATGCTTTTAGCACTTGTTTTATATTAAGTTTATTATTTATTTGGACTAACCTACTAATAGTTGCAAAAGTGCACAATGTTCTTGTTTTACTCTTTGATGTGTAGAAATTATCAAGAATACAAGAGGAAACCTTGTTGGAGTCGAATTGGGACTTTCCTGAAATCTGTCTGAGAACTTTTTACGAAGATTGCCAGTTTGACCCTTGAAGATGACGTTATATGGAGACCTGGCTGTTACGAAAGTTGTCACAATTTTCCATACGAAGATTTTAAGCCCGAGATCAGCCCAATCGTAGTTCGGATGCGGCCTGTAGGCCCGTTTTGGTGGAACCCTAAAAGGGGGTGATGGAAATCCGAGAAGATATATAAAGGGAGGAAACCTAATTCGTGGAGGACTCCTCCACCCACGAATTTCGGCCACCAAAAGCCACGTTTTTGCCTCCCCCATGGATCCCATCTCCATGGGGGAGGGCTCCCAAGAAGCCATGAAGGAGGGAGGCTAAGGGGCAGCGCTCCCCCATGTTGCCGGCGGCGGGGAAAGGAGTTCCCCGCACCGCCAGCGCCGCCGCCGCCCTGCGTCGCCGCGCTGCCCCTCTCCGCCGTCTTCACCGCCATCTCCATCACCATCTCCTCCTTGTATTCAGTGGTTCATCCTCCCATAAACCTCTGTACCGTCCTATGTAAACATGGTGTTTGATGCTATAATATTTATCCTATGATTTACATCATGTTTCCGTAGTTTATTTGTCTTTTAATTGCTTAATTGAATGCATGAGGTTCATTAGAGTTGTATGTCTATATGGTGCTGTCCTTTGGTGTCCATTATATTTGTGCGCGCATGGATCAAACACCCTAGGGTTGGTAGTATTTGTAACGAAGCGGGGGAAGTTCTACCGGAGTGACAGAAACCTGAGAACGCGAACCGATTAGTTGCACGTATGGGAGTAAGAGGACCTTGAACTTAAGTCTATGGTTGGGGAAACCTTAATGCATTGTTAGTATTTGCGGATGCTTTCTAACAATCCAATCATATAGTACTTGTAATCCCAAGTAGTGGAGTGCATGTATATTTAGCCTCTCCCACATAAAAAACTGCATCGAAGACAATGAACCAAGTACCTTCACTAATTAATCTTGAACAAAGCCACCACAATTACCACCACTTTTCCACACTCATGCTACTGTTAGTATATGGTTACTTAGTGTACTTTATTGCTACAGCACTAACATTTACTTTCTTGAATTTATTATCTCGCAAAGCTATCTCTCATACCCGTATTATAGTCTAGTATTATTTCCTAGATAAAGTAAACGTTTAGTGTGCGTAGAGTTGTATCAGCGGTTGATAGAACTTGAGAGAATACTTATCCTACCTTTAGCTCCTCGTTGGGTTCGACACTCTTACTTATCGAAAAGGCTACACGCGATCCCCTATACTTGTGGGTTATCATGCACGCATATTGTAACGTCCCAAATTTTGGGAAGCAAGAAAAACTCAATAAATCAAGACCCAAAACTTGGAACCAACAAAAACTTTTTGAGTTGTCTTGTTTATTGATTTTGTTTCACTCATGTTTGCTCTGTTTGACTTTATGTGGTTTGTGATTATGTGAATAACCTCTCTTGTGTTCAACCTTGAAACCCAACCCAGTCATGATTTGACCCTTGTGATCAAAGTAATATCAAGTAAAACCGTCCATAAATCTTCTCCTATCTTATTTTTACCCAATTTTTTTTCCCTGATGTTTTGATCTTAATATTTACCCAAAGACCTTTCATCTGAGGAAAATAAAATTATTTCCAAAAAGCTTTATGTTTGCAACACTATAAAGGACCATATAATAAGTCCTAAATTATTTTGAGATTAATGTGTTGCTAGTCTTAGCAACTCTTATTTCAAAAAACTCCTAAATCAATATTTCTTTGGAAACTATTACTAGGGAATGGTCTAACCTTCTTTCTTCAAAAATCTTGTCATTATTGTATGGAATCACCACCTCACAAAGTATATATTTGTTTAATCCCCAAGTTTGGTTATTTGTTCAATTTGCTTTGTTTGTGTGAACCTTTTTGATTATGATTGAATTAGGTGACTTGAAAATGAGCAAGTGCATTAATGAGCCAACAATATATTTATGGTTGGGTGGTGTGAGCTCATTTCTTTGCTTGAACTTATTAGCTAGGAGTGGCATCCTTTGGTAGTAACTCAAATACAAATTCTTGCAAGGTCAAATTAAATTTGGTGATCTTCATGTTTAGTAACACATAGCAAATCTAGGGCTCCACATTAAGCAACCCATGAACCATCTTTGACATGCAAATCATCCACATTGATCTATGTCACTTATATTTTCAAAACCTACCCTTGGTTGAGTTTTGACACCTTGTTTAGTCACTTAAGCATCTAGGTGTGTAGGCCTACTCAAATCAGTGACCATTTGGTCATTTTTCACAACTTGAGTAGTTTTCACAATTCTTTCTTCTTTTAGCTTTGCACACTCTTGTTTCACCTCAATTAGGTCACCTCACACAAGTGTTGGCCTAGCTCATGGTGGTGATCACTTTTAGATTTGTTAGTAAAATTAGACAAAACCAAATAGTGTTAATCTAAAACCCTAAACCTAGCTAACCTAGCCCTCCCATTCACTCCAGCAGCCACCCCTCTCACCCCTCTGACCTGTGGGCCTGTCCTAGTCAGCACTGGCCCCCATGTCACCCCCTCAACACCCCTCTCCACCACTCCCTTTCCTTCTTTTACAAGAATGGCCAATGGGTGATCACTCCCTCACTCCCCACTGGCCAGCACCACGTCCTCCCCGACCACCTCCTCTCTGTCCCCCTCTCCACCGCCCCTGCTGGCCTCTGCTCGCACCCCACGTCACCCCAACCCTCCCCTTGTCCGAAAACCCTAAGAAGGGTCCGAGCTCACCCCTCACTCTCTCGTGCGCCTCTCGGTCCCATTTCCCTTCCAGAGCACGCACACACACCCCTCTCCCCTCCCACGAAGCCCCTCTGGTTTTCGAGTCCCCGCTGCTCAAGAACGCCGGAGCTAACCGAAGGTCGCCGCCGACGAAACCCGGCCGTGCCGCCGATTCCCTCTGCCATTCTTCGCCATTTTTGGCCCAGGAGACTCCCTGTGCCTAGACCTAACCATCCCCCATCTCCTTGTTTGCCCAGGCCCGCTGAGGAGCTCGCAGTCGCCGTCGACCCGAAGAAGCTCGCCGCCGTCGCAGCCATGGACTCCGGCCATCTCCGGTGACGCCGTCCCCTCCCGCGTCTCTCCCTCGACTCACTTCACCTTTCCCAGCCCACCGAAGCCGCATGCAGAGCCCCTAGGTGAGCCGCCCGTCGCCGCCGTCCTTCCCTGTCCATGGTCGCTGTCGCGCGCGACGCGGTTGAGACGACGGCTGTGAGCCGTTGATCGCGAGATCAACGGCCCATTTTGAATCCCGCGCCGCGCCCAATTTTTCCGCGGCTGGCGCGCGCGACGCGCCCAGATGGGCCGGCCTGGTCCGCTTGCGGCCCAGATCCACGCTGGCCTCGGCCAGATCTGGCCCAGAGGCGGCCCGTGGACGTTTTTATTTCTGAAAACTTATTCTTTCCATGTTTCTGTTATTTGTGTGTGCCTAGTTTAATTAGTTTGTGGCAAATCTGTTTGTGTAAATTATTTAGGGGTATTTTTGTTAGATGCCTTTGTGTTTTCTTAAACATGCAGAAGTGGGTTTGCTAAAAAATATTTAGTATATTTTGTATGGCATTAAATCATGTAGAAAATGTATTTTCTAGTGTTTTATTTTTAGCAGGAGCTAGGAGTGTCCAAATTGAATGAATCCAATTTCTACAGAAAACTAAAATCAATACTTTTCCATAGGATTTAACCTTGCATGCAAGAGATTCCTAGAACTGGAGTTCTACTCCTTTTGGTTTTGAGACCAGTAGCCTTTGAAGGATTTTTAATTCTTGTTTGGTGGTAGCTATTGATGCAAATCCAATTTCCATGGCTTGGTATGACTTCAAGGAGTACTGGGGTAAAGGGTTTGATTTTAGGAACCTTATTCTAGGGCTTGTGCCTTTTTCCCCCAAAACAGCAACTTTGCCACTATTAAAAAGTGCATATTTTAATTGATTGTTTTTAATTGTTTGTGTTTAAGATTGTTTTAGGTTTATGTCCAGAGGGTGTATGTGTAATGAAATGCTTGCTGTTTTGATTAAGTGTTTTAGATTGTTGTCAACCCGCCACTTAGAAATTAACTTCATGTGTTTGTGATGCATAAATCTAAAGTTGCATGTGATTGAAGTTTGGACCAGGAGCAACTTGATTGATTTAATTGATTTCCTGTGAGTAAAATTTTAGGCTCAAACCAATTGCATTAGTTTAAAATACTTATATAGAACTTGCACCTAGCTTTGCATAAATGTTGGACCAACAGAACATCCTAGATTAATTAATCACTAAAAGTGGTGTTTCCTGCCTTTTAAAATTATTAAAACAATTATTTGGTCACTTAAGAAGTTGTGGCTTTTGTTGTTGGGGAATTGATAAGCTACTGTAAATCACTAAATAATGTTGTTCTTAATATGTTAGTACTGTTAGTGCTTAAGTAAAAACAAAATTAAGTTACCTGGGAAATGCTATTAGTGCCTAAGGAATTAAAATAAATTAATCATGCTTGTTTGCCTAATCACATGATTTTTGGAATGAAGTAAACTTCTCCAATAAAGTTCTTCTTAGCTACTGGATGTTTTAAGTTTATTAGTGATGTTTAGTTTTACTTTTTGAAAGTGATTCAAAAAGGTTGTCTAATTATCACCTTAACCTTATTCTTGTAAATAAATAATAAATGGTATTATAGTTGCCAAACCTGTTGGTGTGGGTTAATATGTTCTGCCTTGTTAGTTAAACTTGGTAGACTTTGAGTTAAATACTAGCATGAGTAGTATGCTAATGTCTCTAGCTCAACTTGGTGGAATAATTTAATAATAGAAAATAATTAGTAACTTACTTTTTGTCTAAAGTATTTCCTGAAAACTAAAGTGATACTTTTGTCTGAAGTATTTCCGAAACTACGGTAACAACCCTTGTTAAGTGACCTAACCACCCTAAGTGGAGTTTTGCTTTAGGGTTTAGTTAAGACCATCTTTTTAACTATTAGGGTTGTTGTGTATATATGCTTAGGTGTGTATTGTGGTTTGTCTTAGTTTTATGGACTTGTTGTTTGTGGCTGTTTTAGCTAAGTGACTGATTTGCTTTTGATTGTTAGTTTAGTGCCCTATGCAATGCTAGCTGTTTATTATGTCCTTGTGGTTTTGTCTTGTATTTTGAGTATTGTTATTTTCCTGTTTACGACGTTAGATACGATCGGGAAGGAACTGGAAGTGAGGAGTGAACCCGGAGAACATCAAGATAAAGACCAAGGACATATTGCTGAGCCAGGCAAGCCACCTCACCATACCCTACTGAAATCCTATTAATTCATTCAAGCATGTTTTGTTTTCAAAATAAAATAATTGCATGTTTATTTTCTTCTGTGGCACTTTGCCACCCAAAACTATTTTATAAAATATTGTTTGGCCAAAGCTATCTACTAGAATATGATAGGTGTTATAAAAAAATTAAGTCTTCACTTGAGAAGCCTTCTACTGAAGGCGCTATCAAGAAAATTATATTTCTAGTAGTATATCCTTACATCCTTATCTCAAAACTATAGGATGGGGCCTGGTCTTTGGAAAAATGTTTCCCGAGGAAAACCCGAGTCGCTGGGAGCGATCGGCGAGAAAGTATTTTACAAAACCCATGTTGCTGGGAGCAAATGGAGGTGTTTATGAAAACCCGAAGGGCTGGGAGCATTCGGAGAGTTTATGAAAACCCGAAGTGCTGGGAGCATTCGAGAGTTTGTGAAAACCCGAGCTGCTGGGAGCAGTCGGAGGTGGAGATGGTTTGAAAAACAAAGTACTGCCTGATGTCCCACAAGTATAGGGGATCGTGTGTAGCCTTTTCGATAAGTAAGAGTGTCGAACCCAACGAGGAGCTAAAGGTAGGATAAGTATTCTCTCAAGTTCTATCAACCACTGATACAACTCTACGCGCACTAAACGTTTGCATTATCTAGGAAATAAAACTACGGTAGCAATACGGGTATGAGAGATAGTTTTGCAGATAATAAATACAAGAAAGTAAAAGTTAGTGCTGCAGCAATAAAGTACACTAAGTAACCATATACTAACAGTACCATGAGTGTGGAAAAGTGGTGGTAATTGTGGTGGCTTTGTCCAAGATTAATTAGTGAAGACATCTAGTTCATTGTCTTTGATGCAGTTTTCAATGTGGGAGAGGCTAAATATACATGCACTCCACTACTTGGGATTTACAAGTACTATATGATTGGATTGTTAGCAAACATCCGTAAATACTAACAATGCATTAAGGTTTCCCCAACCATAGCCTTAAGTTTATGGTCCTCTTACTCCCATACATGCAACTAACCGGTTTGAGCCCTCAGGTTTCTGTCACTCCGGCAGGACTACCCCCTTCCTTTGCACATACTACTAACCCTATGGTGTTGATCCATGCGCGCACAAGTATAATGGACACCAAAGGACAGTACCATATCAACATACAACTCTAATGAACCATAGACATTCAACAAAGCAATCAAAAGACAAATAAACTACATAAACATGTCATAGATCATAGGATAAATATTATAGCATCAAACACCATGTTTACATAGGACGGTACAGAGGTTTGTGGGAGGATGAACCACTGAATACAAGGAGGAGTTGGTGATGGAGATGGCGGTGAAGACGGCGGAGAGGGCAGCGAGAGGCGCAGGGCGGCGCCGGCACCGGCGGTGGCGCAGGGGGCTCCTCCTGCGCCGCCGGTTCCATGGGGGAGCACCGCCCCTTAGCCCCCTTCCTTCATGGCTTCAAGGGAGCCCTCCCCCATGGAGATGGGATCCATGGGGGAGGCAAAAACGTGGCTTTGGTGGCTGGAAATTCGTGGGTGGAGGAGTCCTCCACGAGTTAGGTTTCCTCCCTTTATATATCTTCTCGGATTTCCGTCACCCCCTTTTAGGGTTCCACCAAAACGGGCCTCCAGGCCGCGTCCGAACTCCGATTGGGCTGATCTCGGGCTTAAAATCTTCGTATGGAAAATTGTGACAACTTTGTTTTCGGCCAGGTCTCCATTGACGTCATCTTCGAGGGTCAAACTGGCAAACTTCGTAAAAAGTTCTCAGACAGATTTCAGGAAAGTCCCAATTCGACTCCAACAAGGTTTCCTCTTGTATTCTTGATAATTTCTACACATCAAAGAGTAAAACAAGAACATTGTGCACTTTTGCAACTATTAGTAGGTTAGTCCAAATAAATAATAAACTTAATATAAAAACAAGTGCTAAAAGCATAAAAATGGCATGAAACAATCAAAAATTATAGATACGTTTTGGACGTATCAACATCCCCAAGCTTAATTCCTGCTCGTCCTCGAGTAGGTAAATGATAACAAAATAATTTTTGATTGTAAATGCTATGATCAGGTCTTTAACAATTGCATGATGTATGGATAATAAAACTTAGCAATCATGTTTCCTAATGAAAAGTATCAACGAACTAAGAGCTTATAACATGAAATTTATAAACATCAACAAGATTGTAATGCTCATAATAGGATATGATAAGATGGTATCTCGCTTGCCCGTTTTTGTACAGCAAAACATAAATGCCCAGGCACCTCTGAAGTTCATGGGAAGACTAGAATCAAAGATATCAAAGATAAAAGCATCAAAGTTATATCACAGTTAACCACATTCTGGGACAAGCACATTACACTAAGAATGACAACTATGCTCTCGAGAAAGTGCTCAAAGAAAGGATGGTGACTCAACATGAAAGTAAAAGATTGGCCCTTCGCAGAGGGAAGCAGGGATTATCATGTGCTAGAGCTTTTCATTTTTAAAACAGAAGCAAAATTGTTTTGGGAAGTGTTTGTTGTTGTCAACGAATGGTAGTGGGTACTCTAACCCCCTTGTCAACCAGACTTTCAAGAGCGGCTCCCATGAAGGACGTTATTTCTACCAGCAAGGTAGATCATCCCTCTTCTCTTTTGTTTACACATGTATTTTAGTTTCATTATGGTGACACTCCCCCAACCTTTGCTTGCACAAGCCATGGCTAACCGAATCCTCGGGTGCCTTCCAACATTCACATACCATGGAGGAGTGTCTATTGCAAATTAAGTTGCTTACTGATAAATCAGGGCAAAACATGTGAAGAGAATTATTAATGAAAGTTGTAATTAATTGGGGCTGGGCACCCCGTTGCCAGCTCTTTTTGCAAAATTATTGGATAAGCGGATGTATATGCCACTAGTCCATTGGTGAAAGTCTGAATGACAAGATTGAAAGATAAAACACCACATACTTCCTCATGAGCTATAAAACATTGACACAAATTGAGAAGTACTTTGAAGGTTTTAAAGGTAGCACATGAAAATTTACTTGAATGGTTCGAAATGCCATGCATAGGTATTTATGGTGGACACTTTGGAATAACTTGGTTTTCATGGTTTTGGAAGCACGAGCAGCATTCCCGCTCAGTACAAGTGAAGGCTAGCAATAGACTGGGAAGCGACAATCAAGAGAGCAATAACCGTCATAATCATGCTTGCGACAAAATAAAATTAATTGAGACATAAAAGTGATACAAGAACTCTGAGTCAAAATAAATCATCAAGGCTTAATTGACTTTTGTTTTTCAGTCATACGCATGCATGAGCATGTGCCAAGTCAATTCGAATGAATTATTCAGAGGAGGATACCACAATACCATACCATCTTATGAACAGGACAATGCATGTTGATATCAAAATAACATAATATGCACTATTAGCTAGTTGAGACTAACCATAAGAAAACATAAACTACTAAACAGTATTATTCACACATCATTTTTAAGTTTCAACAAGTAATCCATTAACCAATAAACATTGAAAACAGAGGATAAATAAAATATGTGACGATCCACTTATTAATGTAACTGGTGTTTGATGCTAAGATAAATAGATAATAAAATACAGCCGCTTCAAGTTTAGTTAAGTTCCTATGTTGCTCAAAAAACAAAGTTTAAAGGTTTGCAAACCGTGGGGTTATTGATGAAGAGGGATGCGGGGACATCCCCAAGCTTATGACTTTGGCCGTTCTTCAATATTCCATAGTTTGGTGTTCCTTCATTCTCTGTGAAAAAACTTCAACACAAAAACTTTCCCATTCTTTTCTGCGGTTAGACATTAGTACAATAGATAATATTTCCCAAGTGCTACTATTAAACCAAATAAAATTTTGTTTTTAAGTTACAGAAAGGTTGCTTAAATGGCCAACTTATAAATGAAAGGTAAGAACCATTAAAAATCAAATGAAAACGAAAAGAGGCCACTCTTGCAACAAAAGTCAGAATCTGTCCAGAAAAACAGCAGCTGGAAAACGCAATTTTTAGGTGCACTTAAACATGCCCGAAATTTTAGCCAATTTTTGTACATGCAGAGGATTAGGTGCTACAACATCAGTAATTTTTTCGTGATTTTTAGAGCTTCCAGTAAAATATGAAAAATCGCGCAATAAGCAGTAGATACCGAAAACAGAAAATCACTTTTTACATATGTATCAACTAAGCTAAATGGATAAAACTTGGTACTTTATTTTTGATAAACTAAAAACCAGAGGCTAAGCAAGACCTAAACATGCTAGCTACAGCAAGGAAAACTCTAAATAAAAATCAAAAGTAAAACCCAAATAAAATTAAAATAAAGAACCAAACAAAGAAGCAAAACAAAAGAAAATATTTTTGTTATTTTGAATTTATAAGTGAAAGTAAAGAAGCAATCGAAACCAAATAAAGCCTAATAAAACTAAAGAAGGTAAAACCAAGACATATAAAAGCAATTATAATACAAGTTAAGACAATACATATCATGTGGACGGGTAATATAGAGTATGAACGAGACAACCTCATGTTAGTTGATGAATAGGGGGATGACTCGGGCATCCCCAAGCTTAGATGATTGTATCTTCTTGAATATGTTCTTGGGATGCACCTACACATCCCCAAGCTTGAGCTCTTGCGTCTTCTTATTCATCTCATATCACCATATTGATTAGATCTTATAAGCTACATCCACATAAAACTTCACAAAACTCATTAGTAGGGTTAGTACTCATTAAATAAAATCCACTCATGTTCAAGCATTGACAAGTTTTATAATTTTTACTCAACATTAGCCACTGTATATACTAAGGTGTTCATGATTTCCGTTGTCCGTCGAAAAACTAATGAAACTAACAACACCAAGTACAATATTGAATAAACAAAGAAATCTGTCAAAACTGAACAGTCCGTAAAGATGGCATTCAACGAGATAGTTAAGTAGCTCAAATCGAAAAAATTTAGTCTAATGAAAGAAAGATAATAATCTCAGGTTTATGCACAAAAATTTTCAAGTCAAAATACTATTCTGAGATTTATCACGATTTTATTTACAGAGAAGCACAAAATCTGTCTAAACAGAACAGTCAGTAAAGATCGAATTTTTCGACCTATCTACGTACCTTAAATCAGAAAAAGTTAGTCTAATGAAAGAAAGCTAATAAGCATCACTTTGCACTCAAGAAATTTCAGATCAAGATCACGTTCTGGTGATTTTAAACATTTAATACGGTGGAGCACAGAAAATCTGTTTCTGGACAGCAAAGTAAAACTATCAACTTTCAATTAACTAAAGACTATAATTAGCATTTTATTTTTATGTACAGAGGTATATACACAATATTTACAATATTTACATGTTTTTAATGAAAAGCTTCCATGGAAAGATTTGTTTTGGTTTCATAGGCATGAACACAAGTGTTCAAGGTCGACCCCCATTTAACCATTACTCATCTTTCCAATCACTTTTCTTTTTGAAAACGTTTTTAGATAACAACTACACTAATTTTTTTTGTAATTCGCATTCCCTATCCATAGTAAGATAAAGAACAACTTAAACTGAAAATAAAAACTACTTAGAGATAAAGCAAACAAGTGCACACAAGAACATTAACCTACGCTATGGCTCCCCGGCAACGGCGCCAGAAAAGGTCTTGATAACCCACAAGTATAGGGGATCGTGTGTAGCCTTTTCGATAAGTAAGAGTGTCGAACCCAACGAGGAGCTAAAGGTAGGATAAGTATTCTCTCAAGTTCTATCAACCACTGATACAACTCTACGCGCACTAAACGTTTGCATTATCTAGGAAATAAAACTACGGTAGCAATACGGGTATGAGAGATAGTTTTGCAAGATAATAAATACAAGAAAGTAAAAGTTAGTGCTGCAGCAATAAAGTACACTAAGTAACCATATACTAACAGTACCATGAGTGTGGAAAAGTGGTGGTAATTGTGGTGGCTTTGTCCAAGATTAATTAGTGAAGACATTAGTTCATTGTCTTTGATGCAGTTTTCAATGTGGGAGAGGCTAAATATACATGCACTCCACTACTTGGGATTTACAAGTACTATATGATTGGATTGTTAGCAAACATCCGTAAATACTAACAATGCATTAAGGTTTCCCCAACCATAGCCTTAAGTTTATGGTCCTCTTACTCCCATACATGCAACTAACCGGTTTGAGCCCTCAGGTTTCTGTCACTCCGGCAGGACTACCCCCTTCCTTTGCACATACTACTAACCCTATGGTGTTGATCCATGCGCGCACAAGTATAATGGACACCAAAGGACAGTACCATATCAACATACAACTCTAATGAACCATAGACATTCAACAAAGCAATCGAAAGACAAATAAACTACATAAACATGACATAGATCATAGGATAAATATTATAGCATCAAACACCATGTTTACATAGGACGGTACAGAGGTTTGTGGGAGGATGAACCACTGAATACAAGGAGGAGTTGGTGATGGAGATGGCGGTGAAGACGGCGGAGAGGGCAGCGAGAGGCGCAGGGCGGCGCCGGCACCGGCGGTGGCGCAGGGGGCTCCTCCTGCGCCGCCGGTTCCATGGGGGAGCACCGCCCCTTAGCCCCCTTCCTTCATGGCTTCAAGGGAGCCCTCCCCCATGGAGATGGGATCCATGGGGGAGGCAAAAACGTGGCTTTGGTGGCTGGAAATTCGTGGGTGGAGGAGTCCTCCACGAGTTAGGTTTCCTCCCTTTATATATCTTCTCGGATTTCCGTCACCCCCTTTTAGGGTTCCACCAAAACGGGCCTCCAGGCCGCGTCCGAACTCCGATTGGGCTGATCTCGGGCTTAAAATCTTCGTATGGAAAATTGTGACAACTTTTTTTCGGCCAGGTCTCCATTGACGTCATCTTCGAGGGTCAAACTGGCAAACTTCGTAAAAAGTTCTCAGACAGATTTCAGGAAAGTCCCAATTCGACTCCAACAAGGTTTCCTCTTGTATTCTTGATAATTTCTACACATCAAATAGTAAAACAAGAACATTGTGCACTTTTGCAACTATTAGTAGGTTAGTCCAAATAAATAATAAACTTAATATAAAAACAAATGCTAAAAGCATAAAAATGGCATGAAACAATCAAAAATTATAGATACGTTTTGGACGTATCACTGCCCTAGCGGCCGCACTGAACAATTAACCCGTGCAACCACGTTACCCCCATATGGGACGGGGCTTGACCGGAAGCTTGTTTGTATTAATATGGAGCTACCTCAATTTGCTTAGGGGGTGGCTATGGCCCCTGAACTGGTTGTCGCCTAAGAGAGAGGGACATAAAGAGAGTGGGATTAAGTTCGCCACCAGTTGCACCGATTAGGTCCCCTGTCATGGCGGTCGGACACCATGGGATGGGTCCAACGGTGCCGGGGGGAATCAACCTAGTTGAAGAGGTATCTCGGTATTAGTATGAACATAGTGAAAAGTCTTGATTAGTGTCCCGACGTTTGACGTATTGTCGTCTGGCAATCCGTGGGATGATCCGCGGCGGTGACCTATTTGATGTGGTGAAAGTGCACCACCTCTGCAGAGTGTAAAACTATTCGAATAGCCGTGTCCGCGGTCATGGACGGTTGGAAAGGCCACCGATCTAGGCGTATGGGCATTTTATGTTTTAAAAAGAAACTGTTTTCGGCAAAGGAGAAAGGAGACATCAAGGAGGTACCTGGGAGGTACGGATTTTGGGAGAAGATGGTTGGTCTCGGGGAGTCAATCAGTCGGAACCCGGAAAGGAAAAAGGGGCATCCCTATCCTAGTGTTTTGAAAAAGTTTTACAGCAAATGTTTTCAAACGTGGAAATGGTTTCTGCCATTTCTAAATGAAGGAGAATTATATCTCTAAATGCCTTTTTCAACAAAGATATAGAGATGTTGTATTCTCTATGTCTAAAAGCATCGCTTGCGAAAATTAAGCCCTATAGTCATATATAGCAGCTATCCCAGTTTTCGAAAACGCTTTTATTGCATTACCATGAAAACTTAAACCTGGTGGTGGTCTTGCGAGTACGTAATTGTACTCATGGCTGTGTCCCTGGATATTCCAATGTCCAGATTACAATGAGGAGATGTACGGCGAGGAGGAGAAGTACGCCGACGACTACGCCAACTGAGTGTCACCGGTCAACTGCTCTGTGGGAATGCGTCCGGTTGTGACGAGGGCCGGCGCTAGCCAAAAGCTTCCGCTATATCGTAGTTAATTCCGTCCTGCGTGACGATGATTGCAAGCTTGGTCGTGTGACCACCCTTTATGTAAGTTTCGTGCTAATCAAGTTGGATGATGTAACTCTGTATACCAGGTTGGTTATGTGATCGCGATGCACTGATCATTGGGATCGTGATCTGTTTACATAACGTGGGCACCTCGGACTGGTAATTCTGAGGGGCCCTCACAGACTTGGTATCAGAGCTATCGTTGACCTTAGGAGACCTTAGTTAGCATGGTCGTTAG
Organism: Poa pratensis; assembly: GCA_947311845.1. Classification (NCBI taxonomy): domain Eukaryota; kingdom Viridiplantae; phylum Streptophyta; class Magnoliopsida; order Poales; family Poaceae; genus Poa; species Poa pratensis. The sequence goes on along the minus strand of CAMZMU010000042.1, from coordinate 21,263,253 downwards.
CTTAGGAAGGAATATTTTTGCTAAAACTTATTTCTACAGAAATCTATTTTCTTCTAGGTAAGCCTAGTATGATTTCCACTCCTCACCCATCTTACCTTTTATTTAATTTCAAAGTTTTTCAAAAGAGTTTTCTCTACTCTCTTGTCCCTATTCAAAACTTGGTTACGCTTGACGATGGACCCAAGTGAGACCTAAGTAGCTAGAGCCAAGACGGAAACAGGAGTTCTCAGATGCATAGTCCACAAGACGAAAATCGTCGATGACAGCGAAACCAGGACCTCCAAATACCTCGGATGTGCAAAATGCAGGACCAGAATGCTCGAGGCGGCGCCACTGTGCACCCATGTCTCCCCTCCCCCGATTGGGCACTGCCCACATCCGCGGATACACTCCCTCTGTCCCAATCTTGCTCGCTGATGGCGTGGATCACACGTTCGCTGGGAACCCCAAGAGGAAGGTATGATGTAGCATAGCAGCAAATTTACCTTGATTAGAAACCAAGGTTATCGAACCAGTAGGAGTTGGAGAAGGCCTAGCTAGGTTCAACGGCGCCAAAAAAGATTCTTTCGTGTAGTTGATGGAGCCTGCACACAATAACAAACAAACTACTTTGCCCCAACGAAATAGAGAGGTTGTCAATCTCTCCGGCTTGCTGAACACAAAGAATTAAATGTGCGGGAGTGAAATATGATGAGAACAAAATATGACCAGCGAGCAAATGATTACGAAAAGCTATGAAAACGGTTGTAAGCAATGTAGGAAAATAGGACCGGGGTCCACAGTTCACTAGTGGTGTCTCTCCAATAAATATATATGATGGGTAAACAAATTACATCATGGCAATTGACATAATTGTAGGCGCATGACAATGTTACCATAAAACAATATAGTTCACCGCTTCATCTAATATGGGCATTACGACAAAATACATAGAGAGTTTATCCAACTACTATATGACTAATAATCCACCTCGGGATCGCTTCCAGCAAGTCACCCAAAAGTATTAAGTTGCAAGCAACGGAATATCGCAATAAGTACTGTGCGTAAAGTAAGCAATGATATAACACGTAGAAATAAACACCGCTGTTTTCTCCCTAGTGGCAACAGCATAGACTTGGCATGAGCGTTTCTGTCAGTCGCACTCCGCGCAAGAAAAACATGAACCCACTATCGAGCATAAATACTCCCTCTTACACATGCTAAATAATTACTTGGCCAAAGCAACAACTAGCACCGAGAGCATGCAAGATCATAGATAAAACATAGCACATGGCACATAAAAGTGAACTAATGATTCTACAATTCATCGGATCCATGCAAACACATCATGTAGCAATTACAGATAGATGATCTTGATCATGTAGGCACTCACAAGATCTAAACAATGGAGTACAAGGAGGAGAGACAACCATCTAGCTACTGCTATGGACCCGTAGTCCCGTGGTGGACTACTCACGCATCACTCCGGAGTCAGGCATGGTGGTGTAGATGCCTGTCACATCCCAAATTTAGAAACTAAGAAAAACTTAGTTTCACAAGACCCAAATTTCAGAACCAACAAAAACTTTTTGAAATGTTTCACTGATGATTGTGTTTTACTTCCCATTGCTGTGTTTGACCTTGTGTGGACTTGGTTGTGATCTTGATCTTGTTGTGTTGTTGCTTGTGGGTATAGTTGATCAAGTGTGCTAGAGTGTGCTAGAGTAGTAAATTAAAAACACACTTGACAACAAAATTTGGAATGTGACTTGAATATAAGCAAAACTCTAAAAATATTCATGAACTTGAATTAAAGATTCCAATTCAAATAAATGACTTTAATAAATTATTCTCTCTACCTAACTCTCTATTTCCTTCAAACAAATATTTTCTCTATGAAAATGAAAATTATATAAAGTTAAAATATTTGTCAAGAAAGTTCCAAAAGTTCAAAACAATATCTTCTCACTTGCTTTTGAATTACTAAAAGAGTATCAAATTGAAATTGCCAAAAATAACATATTTAAAACCCTATGAACAAAAGTTGTTCAAAACATTTTATTTTAACACCCCAATTTTTGTGGAGCTTCTACATGACAAGGGGAGCCTACCCAAATATTTTCAAATTTTTATAAAATGTTTTACTGCCTCAATAAAATCCCCAAAAGCTACTGGATATTAAAAAGGGAAATAAAAGAAAGAGGGAAGGGCTTAGTTGTAAATAGAAAAAGAACTCCAGGGGGTTTTCTGCCAAACCATCGTCCTCCTCCTGTAGCAGCAGTGGCCGCGCGGCGCCGTGTCGCCCGCCTGTCGCTCGCCGCCCAGGCCCCCCCCCCCCTCCGCTCCTCTGCCGCGTCGAAGGAGGATAAGGAGGCCCTCCCTCACTCACTCTACCCTCCCTCACTCACCGCCAGCTCCCTCTCTCCCTCTCGTTTCCTCTGCCTCGACCGAACCTTAGCCGGAGCTCCGCCGCCACATCGCCGCCGTTCTAGGACGCCTAGCGCAGATCGAAGACCACCATCCTCTCCGCCTCGACGTCCTCTCCATCCCCGTCCAAGGAATCGACGCGGGAAGCCGCGAATCGAGCTGGGCATCTGCGTTTTCTTCCGCTCCGGCCGTCAGCTTGCCGGGAAGCTCGCGAGCGATTGCATCCATCATTTCACGCCATTTTTGCTTCTCTGAGATCCCCTCGTCGCGAGCTAGCTAATGGACACCACCTCTTCGTCTCAGGTTCATCGGAGCGCCGTCGCCGTCCTCGCCGGAGCTCCTGCTCGTCTCCTCGCTCTGCCGTGCGTGTCGAGGGAGGAAGACGATGGTCCGTACCGCTTCGTTTGCTCACTGGGCCGCTGGTTGGGCCGTGGTCTGCGCTGCACGGCCGGGTCTGGGCCAGATCCAGCCCAGTGACGTTTTTTTTAATAGATCTAATATCTGCTTTTAGTTCCTGTGATTTTTGCAGTGTAGTTTTAATTCCTTTCTGGTGGATCTGTGCTGGATAATTGAGTGATCTAAATTTTGTAGTGTTCCTGTGTGTTTTCTTAAACATGCAGCACTGGCTGCTTGCAAAAATATTAATTTGTGAGCCTTCTAGATTTAATCCTATAAATAGTATGTTTTGCATTAAAAATTAAATATCTAGAGTTTTATAGATCCAAAAATTGCAAACTAAAATTCTCTGGATAGGTTGAGATGCTACCTTTCCAGATCTGTTGGCCTTGCTTGCAAATGAAACCTAAAACAAAAGTTCTATTCATTCTTGTAAACACACCAGTGGCACTTTGGTGATTTTTGTAGATTTTTGTGAGATGAATTTTGGAGTAAATCCAATTGGCTTGTCTTCTATATGTGTAGGAGAACATATCCCTAGCTTGGTTTGAATTTAGGAGTCACTGATTGACTGTGGTGATAATTATAAGATTTAGGTCTTTTCTGCCTATTTTTATTAGGCCCTTATTAATTGTTGTGTTATAACTTTATTATTACAAATGTGTTTCCTAGCATGTGTATGGTGGTAATCCACTGTTATGACATGTTTCCTTGTTTTACTAGCATGTTAGGAGAGCTATTTGTGAGTCATGTATTTGTTAGGGTTTTATTCCCTATATAGATTTCTCCTAGTAATTAGGAATTTGTAAAGCTTGTTTATTCTGATATGAGAATGTTGTGTGTGACCAAAATGTATGCCTTGCTTGTTAATGATTGTTGTGGTACTGTTGCTTGCATGTTATTATTGTTTAGCAGGTTATAATATGTTAGTACTGTTAGGGGTAATTGTTAGACATATTGGTGTGAGTAATATGTTTGCATTGCTTGATAAACTTGATGATCCTTGAGTTGAGTACTAGCTTAAGTATCTTGTTACTGTATCCACCCTAGCTTGGTGAGATATTTTGAATTACAAAGATTAATTGGTGACTTAACTTTTGTCTGAAGTATTTCCTGTTTAGAGAAAATGGTTGTTAAGTACCTTTAGTAGAAGATGTCTTGGTGCTCGATGTTTTTAGCATGTGTTTGGTGTTATACTCCTGTGAGTATAATGCCCTTGTAAATGTAGATCTTAGTTTGTTGCTTGATTAAATTAGTGCTATGTTGTGGTTTGATTACTTGTTTGTATACCACTTGTGGTTTGGTTTGCTTATTGCGTGTTGTTTTATTTTCATGTTGCGACGCTAGAGATAAACGCTACCGGGGTGGTATTTGGAAAGGAATTTATCGGAGAAGGATGAGAGTTTATTTCTTTGATCAATGAGGAGAAGTCCAGGAACATCATGCTGAAATCAGGCAAGCTATTCTCTGAGTTTGCATCTATATACATCTATTTTGGTTCACATGTTTTACTTATAAGAAGTATAAATGATTTATGTGGTGTTGGCCACAAAAGCTATGATTTTTAAAACCCTTTTTCCAAAATAGAAGTATATTATTTTGACACCCTATATGGAGGTATTAGATGGAAATACTTTTTCAAACTATAGGATGGAAAAATATTGTTTACTCAAAACTCCTTTGAAAATACTCGTGTGGTTGTGGAATACTGAGATGTCGGTGTGGAAATGGAGAAGTGGTGAATGGTGAAGTTTATGAAAAATGCACATTGTGTCTTTGTACTATGACGACCAGCCGATAATCTGTGCGACCACATTTACCCACATATGGGAAAGGGCGTAGTCATATAGTTTGCTCATATTAGTACTGGATGCCTCAACAACGGGGATGACCCCGTTCCATGAGGGGATGGTCTGAGGACCTACCCCCTGACCTGGGTCCTCTTAAGAGAAGTCTGCCAACAGGGTTGGTATGAGTGTATTGGAGAAAGAGGATTGAAGGTTCCACCATAAATCGCCGGGCAGAACTACGAGTCCTCACACTTAGATTCCGACGGGCTGGGTTAAGTGTGTCGGAAAGTTTCGTAGCGGTAGGGTCCTATACTAGTATGAGCAAAGGACAGGCTATGGTCGGTGACTCAACTTCGCATACACCTTGTATGGCGGGACGTGGCTGACACGATGAGTTGCCGGATGGGTGTGGGAAAAGCGTGCTACCTCTGCAGAGGGTAAAACTATTCGAATAGCCGAGTCCTCGGATATGGACAGTTGGGAGGCTGTCCTCTGACCATGTGCAAGTTTTGCAAAGTTTTGAGATTTGAAAATAAAATGGAGATGTGTTGTATCTGCAACTCTACCGACGGGCTGGTATGAGGTTGCTGGAGAATGATTTGACCATGACGGGCTATGGTTGAGAAGTGCAAAGTTTTGTGATTTGAAAGTGGAAAATGTTTTATGCAACTATACCGAAGAGATGGTATAAGGTTGTGGGAAAATGATTTGACCATGAAGGGCTATGGTCGAAAAAGGAGGAGTTTTGGGGAAATAAAACAAAATGGTGATTTTCCGGGAAAATGTGTTAAAAAGAGACTTCTTATCATTTTTTCAACAAAGATATATTTCGGGAAAAAGTTTTAAAGAGACTTCTTACAAAGACAGATTTATGGGAAAAGTTCTAAAGGCCTTCTTTCCTTTTTCAATAAAGATATAGAGGTTTCGAAACAAAGTTTTATTAAACAAAAGTCTATCCTTCTCTTTTTCAACAAGGATATAGAGTTTTCAAAGCAAACGAAGTTTTATTTAAACAATAAAAAGAGTAGTGCATGCTCATTTCGGGGGTAGTTTGCGAGTACATTCAAATGTACTCATATTGGTTTCGTCCCTGGCTATTGTCTTAGCCAGATTTTGAAGAGGAGCAGTTCGAAGAGAAAAAGGGCATTCACTGACGTCAATGCGAACTAGGGCGCTTCCCAGTCAGCTGCCTGTAGGGTTGGCAAATGACTTGGGCTCCACGTTGTTTGGTGATTTCCGCTGCAAGTACCTGACGGAGTTATGGCTTCAATCAAGTAAGTAATTTCATTCGGTATTTATGGATGTTCTTTTGATACCAGTTTGATTGTGCTCAGCGACAGACTGATCATGGGATCGCTGATGTTGTAGGCACAAGGGTATTTCGGACAGCTAGTCCGGGGTCCCCACAATGCCTCCGGTGACGATCTCCCCCTCCGGCAGGGTGCCGGGAAGAGGTTCAGAACCCTCCCGATCTAGGGTTGACGACGGCGGCGGCCTCGGGTGTTTTTCTGGAATATGGTGGACGCCCCGAGGGTTTTCTCCGTGGAGGCTATTTATGGGCGAAAGGGCGACTCGAGAAGGTTCCCGAGGCCGCCAGGTGGGGCCCCGACGCGCCTCCTTATTGGCCGCGCCCAGGGGGCGTCTGAGCCCCGCCTGGCAGTGCCCTCCTGGCACAGTCTTCATTCCCTCGAATAAAAATTCTCCGTTAATTTTCAGGCGATTCCGAGAATATTTCTTTACTAGGATTTCTGGAACATAAAGACAGCAGAAAACAGGAACTGGCACTGGGCATCTTGTCAATAGGTTAGTTCCATAAAAGATATAAAAATGATGTAAAACATTACAAAAACATGTGACAATAACATATAAACATGCATGGAACATCAAAAATTATAGATACGTTGGAGACGTATCAGCATCCCCAAGCTTAATTCCTGCTCTTCCTCGAGTAGGTACATGATAACAGAATAATTTTTTAGGAGACATGCATCTAACACAATCTTGACCAAATAGTAATGTACATGATGTGAGCTTGGATAAACAACTATTTAAAGCAATTGTCTAGAGAAAATATTAAACAAGTGATAGTTAATCAAGTAGATCAAACAAACCAAGGATTGCTAGTAATCATGCCAGAAAGACTCAAACCGTACAGTTGGTTATTAGGCATTTTAAGTATCCAGCTTTGCAAAACTCATTCTTCTCCCTAAGTTTCAAGTGGTTTTCGTAGTTGGCTAGGATTCAATCAAGTGACAATATCCACAAACTACAAGTGTCAACTGTTTCGAAGTCTACTTAACCGGTGAGCGTAAGTATAAGGTTTTGGCACCAGGATTTTTTGGCAAAAAGAACGTTAATGGTGGTTTGGAAGGCCAACGGAAGAAAGGCTTACACAGCTGTAAATGATCATTAGACAAGAGGAAGTCTTATAATCGAAGCTATGCAAGGAGTAGTGATTGCCATGCAAATGATGCACATAGAGCTATATGTATATGAAAGCTCTCAAATGGAACTAGTGGGGGTGCATCTAACCCGGTTGCTCACGAAGACCTAGAGCACTTTTGAGGAGGCTCATCATTGGAATATACAACCCAAGTTCTATAATGTAAAGTTCCCCACATAGTTATACTGTATGAATCATGAAAACTCAATATGAAGCATGGTGCTAATCATGGGCACAAGTATGATAACTCTGAAACAATGGTGCCTCTAGCAAAAATATGATATGATGACTGTAGAGCATAGGTGCTAAACATGAGCACAAGTGTGATAAAGGATAGTAATGTTGCCCCCTCTCTCGATATTTATCTTTCTTTCTCTTTTTTTTCTTTTTCTCTTTTTTCTCTTTTTTTTCTTTTCTGTTTTAAATGGCCTCCATGGCTCTTTTCACTTTCTCTCGCTCACAGGTAGGGGCAACATCCTACATGAAGACACACTTTTTGTACAAATAGCTCAAAACTACTAACACATGATATGTGAAACCGATTGCTTCTGCCAGTGTAGCAGGATAGCAATATATGACATGATGTATAAAACTGAATGCTTCTGCCAGTGTAGCAGCATAGCAATATATGAATAATGTAGAACAACAACAACTCGTCATGTAGTGTGTATAATGTATGTATGGTGATGGAAATGCATGGCAATATATCTCGGAACAGCTATGGAAATGCTGTAGTAGGTAGGTATGGTGGCTGTTTTGAGGAGATGTATAGGCTTATGTGTAGGAGAACAAGAGAAAGTCCTCCCACGGGGTTTGGATGTACTGACGAAGTATGCAACATCTCTCAATGTGAGAAGAGGGCAATGCACGGCACCGAAGAGGCTAGCAAATATTTAGATGGTGGAAGTGCCAAAAACCGAATCTCACATTAGTCAAAAAGAACTCACAAGTTTATTGTTCGCAACTAGCAGTTTAAACGGGCAGTATGTAAGCATTAACACTCCGAGGAGGGCCGTTCACAGCGGTACGAATACCCTGTTAGATCCCTCGACCTGCACACATTAACCAACTAGTACTAGACACCGTCAACCCAAAGAGCTATCAAAATTTCGCTAGGCCTTCCACACTAGTGTTCGTAGTACGGTGTAAGCTGTAGGCAATTTTTTACTCTCAAGCCTTAAAATTTTTATTGACCTCCAAAATTAAACAATCACCTACTTAATACCTCTAGCAAGTGCAAAGAAACGTGCTATATAAATTAACATGCATGACTTTACTAAGCAAGATTTCCGATATACCACGCCACATTCATAATATTCCAAACACCAATCAACTTATTTGAAGCAACTCTCCAACAAATATGAGTGAAAACACAAGAGAGTACTACCTATCAACAAAAGCTAATAGCTCTGAACAAGAGATACATGCAAAGCAAGAGCTAACAGCAAGATATAAAAAGCTAAAACACTCAACAACATATAAGCGAAGCACAAGAGTGTTTAATGAAAAAGCGAGCGTGTCTCTCTCCCAAACAAGAATGCATGGATCCAAATTATTGCAAAGACTAGAGAACAAAAACACAAACACTCTGGAAAAAAAAAACTGACGCTCCAAGAACAACACATATCATGTAAAGGAATAAAAATATAGTACCACGGGTAAAACTGATGATCGTTGATGAAGAAAGGGATGCCTTGGGAATCCCCAAGCTTAGACGCTTGTGACTTCTTGAATATTGCAGAGGAGGGTCCATGGGGGAGCCTCCCCAAGCTTGAGCTTTTATCCCTTCTTGATCTTCATTCATCACCTCGCTCTTGAATACTTGAAAACTTCCTTCACGCAAAACTCATTGTAACTCGATTAGAGGGTTTAGTCCACAAAAAACAAAATCTTCCTTCAGTTCTAAGCACATAACATGAACTTATTTTTAAACATTAGCTACTGTCACAAAGATCTAAGTAAAACCCTCGCCCTCACAAGAGCTACTTTGCCCATAAAAGAAGCAATGCAAAACTAAGACAGAATCTGTCAAAACAGAACAGACTGTAAAGATGATTTTTTTCGTGGCACTTCTGGACCTCAAATCGAAACTAGAGAAAGGTTAAAAAAAACTGATGCTTGCTGTCAAACATTTTCAGCCACATATGACATTTCTGTGATTTTATGAATTTCGAATGGTGACGAAGAGAAATCTGTTTCTGGACAGCAAACAAGCAAAATAGTTTTCCTCTCTTTAGAGGCTATTCTTGGCAAAAAAAAACAAAACAAAAAGATACAAGAGAGTTATTACAGAGGCAACAACACTCTAAACACAAAGAAAACAGTAGGTAAAATAATGGGTTGCCTCCCATAAGCGCTTTTCTTTAACTCCTTTTAGCTAGGCACAATGGCAAATCAAGTTTTATCAATAGTATCAACCAAAGAAATAGTGGAAAAAATTTCATGGATACATTGTATTTTTCCTATGCAAGGTTCAGATTTGCTCCTATCACTTCCTTTAGGTTGACTACTTTCATCAAAAGGATTTTCAGGCAATAACCAATCAAAATTCTTTTCTAGAGCTTCATGCATTGCTATAAGCTTAAATGGTATAGGTATTTTTAGTTCCTCGTCACTTTCAGTTTCAAATGTTTTAAGGGTATGCTTAATATTAAGACAACATCCCAACATATTATAGTGAGAGAAAATCTTTCTAGCTTCTCTAGCAATATCATCAAATTCCATGAGCAAGGTTTTAATCAAGAAATCTTTATCTTCCCCTTTCTCCATACTTTCAAGTTTAAGGAATAATTGCTGTATTGTAGGATGAAGGTTAACAAACCTAGCTTCTAACTTCCGCACCAAAGAGGCTACAGCAGTCTCATAATCATGTGCCAATTCCACCAAAGGTTTTTCATTCAGATCATAAAGACTATTAATGTGATTAAGAAACTCTTCAATATTATTTTTACCAATGATGGAACCACTTCCCACCTTAATATCCTTCATAGCAAACTCAGGTAAAAGCATGATGACTTAAATAGGCAAGAAAAACTGAACAAACCGAAACAAACAAGGTGCTGGAGTTTTTAATTTTTTTGTGTTTTTGAGTTTTAAGGCAAACGAAAAATAAAACGAGACTAACAAAAAATATACTAAGCAAGACAATAACAAAGTAAAGTGTAAGGACGTGCGAAACTGCCCTAGCTGAAGCTTCCAAGTCCCCGGCAACGGCGCCAGAAAAGAGCTTGATGGCGTGGATCACACGTTCGCTGGGAACCCCAAGAGGAAGGTATGATGTAGCGTAGCAGCAAATTTCCCTTGATTAGAAACCATGATTATCAAACCAGTAGGACTTGGAGAAGGCCTAGCAAGGTTTAACGGTGCCACAAAAGATTCTTGCGTGTAGTTGATGGAGCCTGCACACAATCACAAACAAACTACTTTGCCCCCAACAAAACAGAGAGGTTGTCAATCTCTCCGGCTTGCGGAACCCAAAGAATTAAATGTGTGGGAGTGAAATATGATGAGAGTAAAATATGACCAGCGATCAAATGATTACGAAAAGCTATGAAAACGGTTGTAAGCAATGTAGGAAAATAGGACCGGGGTCCACAGTTCACTAGTGGTGTCTCTCCAATAAATATATATGATGGGTAAACAAATTATAGCATGACAATTGACAGAATTGTAGGCGCATGACAATGCTACCATAAAACAATATAGTTCACCGCTTCATCTAATATGGGCATTACGACAAAATACATAGAGAGTTTATCCAACTACTCTATGACTAATAAGCCACCTCGGGATCGCTTCCAGCAAGTCACCCGAAAGTATTAAGTTGCAAGCAACGAAATATCGCAGTAAGTACTGTGCGTAAAGTAAGCAATGATATAACACGTAGAAATAAACACCGCTATTTTCTCCCTAGTGGCAACAGCATAGACTTGGCATGAGCGTTTCTGTCAGTCGCACTCCGCGCAAGAAAAGCATGAACCCACTATCGAGCATAAATACTCCCTCTTACACATGCTAAATAATTACTTGGCCAAAGCAACAACTAGCACCGAGAGCATGCAAGATCATAGATAAAACATAGCACATGGCACATAAAAGTGAACAAGAGTAATGATTCTACAATTCATCGGATCCATGCAAACACATCATGTAGCAATTACAGATAGATGATCTTGATCATGTAGGCAGCTCACAAGATCTAAACAATGGAGTACAAGGAGGAGAGACAACCATCTAGCTACTGCTATGGACCCGTAGTCCCGTGGTGGACTACTCACGCATCACTCCGGAGGCAGGCATGGTGGTGTAGATGCCTCCGGTGACGATCTCTCCCTCCGGCAGGGTGCCGGGAAGAGCTTTAGAACCCTCCTGATCTAGGGTTGACGATGGTGGCAGCCTCGGGTGTTTTTCTGGAATATGGTGGACGCCCCGAGGGTTTTCTCCGTGGAGGCTTATTTATGGGCGAAAGGGCGACTCGAGAAGGTTCCCGAGGCCGCCAGGTGGGGCCCCGGCACGCCTCCTTATTGGCCGCGCCCAGGGGGCGTCTGGGTCCCGCCTGGCAGTGCCCTCCTGGCACAGTCTTCGTTCTCTCGAATAAAAATTCTCCGTAAATTTTCAGGCGATTCCGAGAATATTTCTTTACTAGGATTTCTGGAACAAAAAGACAGCAGAAAACAGGAACTGGCACTGGGCATCTTGTCAATAGGTTAGTTCCATAAAAGATATAAAAATGAAGTAAAACATTACAAAAACATGTGACAATAACATATAAACATGCATGGAACATCAAAAATTATAGATACGTTGGAGACGTATCACTCGCCCAACCGGAGGTCGCCGTGCACATGGGGCGCCGACGACGTTCTCTGCCGACACTGCACTCCTGCCGGCGCCGCGCCGCCATTCCACTCACCATCCTCGCCTCGACCCCACGGACCTGCTGGCGTCACCCCGGTGACAACACCAAACGGTCGAACACCTACGGGAGCACGACGGAGAAAATCACCCCGAGCTCGCCGTGAGCACTCCCGTGCTCCTCTCCCTCCTGGAACCCTAACGCCATCTGGACGACGACGCCGACGCCCAGGACCGCCAATGGCGCGCTCCCATGCCCTCTCTCACCTCCCGTGCACCGCGACCACCGTACACCTGTTTCCGGCTATAAAAGCCACCCCCTAGCCACTCCCTCGCTCCACACTGCTCTCCACTCCCTCCCTCTACTCTCCACTCCCCCTCTGCACCGCCTGGAGGGCTGGTGCACCGTCGCCGCGTCTCTGCCGTGCTTGCCGAGCACCGCCGTCTCGGCAACCACCAAGGTCGAGGACGACGCGGCCACGCTGCCTCTCTCCCTGCTCTCTCTGCCCTGCACCCTCTCTGTTTCACCCCCAATTGCTCACCGCACCCTGCTCCGTCCCTTTCTGTGCACAGGAGCGCCTCCAGGAGCACGCCGACGAGCCACCGTGTCCGAGAGCACCATGGAGCCCGCCGTCGACAAATTGGACGACACCGAGCCGAACAACTTCATCCAGCCGCGTCCCCAAGCCTCCGCACACGCTCGCTGCCATCCCCACCGTCCCCAGGAGCCCCTAGGTGAGCGCAGCACCTCACCACCGTCGCGGCCACGACGGCGCCGCCCATTTTTGGTCGCCGTCGGTGCGCCTGCATCTCGGCCGTTGGATCTAAATCCAACAGTGACTTACCGGTTCGTTTTATTTAAAGCGCTGACGGGCAGGCCCCACCCATCAAAATTTTCATTTTTTCCCCGCACGGGAAAAATAGTGGGCCGGCCCAGTTGGGCTGGGTTTTCCCCCTCGGCCATTTTTTTTCCTTTAACAAATCCAAAAAATATTCAAATCTGTCTGCATGTTAGAAATTGAATAATTAGTTTTGTAAGTCCAAAAATTATGAATCAAAATTCTCTGGAAAGTTTGTGAAATTATTTACCCAATGACACTGGTCCATATAATTTGGAATAATAGAAATTGCATGCTAATTCAATTAGTACAGAAGGTTTATTTCATAAACTTGTTTGTTTCTGATACTCTAGAAATCCAAATGACATGAGGCCAATTTTGTTGGCTTAGTATTGTGAAATATTAGCTTCCCCTATTTTGGTGGAATTTTTGGAGCAACAGAAACTCAGTAGTAATTCAGTTAGTGTTATATCCTTTTCTGTAGTATAAAAATTATGGAGGAATAATTATGTACTCAAATGGACCAAGGTCAATTTTGTTAAACTTGGATTAACCAGTGCTGTATACCCCTAAAAGGACACATTTTTGTGAGCAACAGAATATGAGTTGTGAATTAAATCTTGTGTAACTCATTTCTGCAATAATAAAATCCTATATAAATATTGGTAAATCAAAATGAACTAAATCCAATTGTCTTGTCTTCTGTAGGGCTTTAGTTTGTATTTTTGTGATGTTTGGTTGAATAGTGGTGTGATTGTGTGTATTTGCTTGTTTATGACGATTAGACGAGAACGTTGCCGGAGTTTGCGAGGAAGGGGGATTTGTTGAACAAGAAGAGCAAGACCAAGGCTACTTTGTTGAGCAAGGCAAGCCATTCTTCGATCATGCATTATTATCCTGCTATTTTTAGTTTACATGTTTTCCCCAAATAAATACTTATGTGGTTTAAGTGGTGTGTGCCACTCAAACTATATTTTCAAAACACTTTACAAAAATATTTATGGGGCACCCTATATAGATGTGTTATTACTAGCTATCAATCTTGGTGGGAACACTTGCTTTACTCAAACTCGTCTATACAAAACCTCGGTTGAAACTAAGTTTTACCCGAGATATGGTTACAAGTATTTTTGTTATGAAAATTTGGAGATGAAGTTGGAGGATGGAGATTTTATGAAAAAGCACATTGTGTCCTAGTACTTACGTCGACCAACCATACCCTGTGCGACCACATTACCCCCATATGGGACGGGTTTAGTCACGTAATTTGCTCATATTAGTATGGGATACCTCAACAGTGGAGATGCTCCGTTTCATGAGGGGCTGGTTTGGTGACCCCTCCCCCCCCCCCCCCCCCCCGACCTGGGTTCTCCTACAAAGAGGAGGATAGAAGGATTGTATTTACAACCGCCGGGAAAACTATGAGTCATCACACTTAGGGTTTTCGACGGAAGACCGGACTGGGTGTCGATGGAAATTGTCATAAGGGCAGGGTCCTATACTAGCATGAGCAAAGGAGAGGCTATGGCCGGTTACGCAACTTCGCATACACCTGGTATGGTGGGACGTGGCAGACACGATGAGTTTACCGGATGGTGTGGGGAAAGTGTGCAACCTCTACAGAGTGTAAAACTATTCTGAATAGCCGAGTCCTCGGTAATGGACAGTTGGGAGGCCGTCCTATGACCTATGTGCAAAGTTTTGATTTCCAAAAATGAACTGGAGATGTTTTATGAGCAACCATACCAAAGGGTCGGTATGGAGTAGATGAAAAATAAGCCGACCATGAAGGGCTATGGTCGATAAGGCGGAGTTTTGAGGAAAACAAGATTTTGATGAAAACTTCTAAAATTACTCTTTTCTTCTTTTTAACAAAGATATAGAGATGTTATTTACTTATTCTTTTTCAACAAAGATATAGAGGTTTATCTTAAAAATAAAGTTTAACAAAATAAAATAGTCATGCATGGTCTATTCGGGGGTAGCTTGCGAGTACAATCCAATGTACTCATATTGGTTTCGTCCTGGCTATTGTCTTAGCCAGGTTTCGAGGAGCATTTCGATGAAGAGGACTATGGCGCCGATGACGCAAACTAAGGATCTTCATTAGTCAGTTGCCTGCAGGATTGATTCACGATTAGTAGGCCACCGACGTTGTTTGCTTCCGCTGAGTGAAGTTATTTTGCCCATAAAGGCACCTATGTAAGACTTGGTCGATATGACCATATTATTGTAAGACTTGTAATCGGTAGTGCAATGGCTGTGAACTGTGATGCCTAGTTGAGTTATGTGCAACAACAAACTGATCATGAGATTGTTGTGGAAAGCATAACGAGTATCTCGGACAGCTAGTTCGGGGTCCTCACATGGACCCTACCTGCCAGTGGCCCAAAGTGACCTGAGTTTGTGTCCAGCCAATCCGTGCCCCCCCCCCCCCCCCCCCCCCCCCCCCCGCCCACACACACACACATCAGCGAACTTCTGCAAGCTCCGCCACTGCATGTTACACATGAATAGGAAAAACACACGATAGAAATGTCAGTCTGATTCGACTCTTATGGGATTTTTGTTCATTTGCTTATGTTGCATTAAAATCAAAGGATTATTTCGAAGAGGTTTGCGTGAATGCAAACTTTCCTGTGAATGAAATGTAGTACAAAGGAATCATAAGAAAAAATCTTATAAGATTGAATCCTATGAATCAAACAACCAACATAGAAAAAGTACTGAAATTTTTAATCCTCCGAAATCATGAAAATGCTTTTAATCAAAGAGGCCCTAAGCTGCGAACCATGCCTGTGTTACGTCGTCGAGAGTGAAAATGTGCGACTGTGACAGTACGCACTCGCGCCGGATCTTAAAGTCTACACTACTCAGGGAGATGTATCAACATATTTGCGACGTACAAATGTAATTAATTAAACAGTAAGAAAACAATCATGCGAACGCAACCTTGCGACCTAACCTGCAACCTTCCTCTATATGAATATTCGTCTCTCTGACTCGTGGTGAAAGCATGTACTACTTGCCATTGTTGCCGCGGCCATATATGAGAGGAAACCAAACGAGCACCTGCAAACAGTTGTTAGGAAGACCCCGGAAGTGTGTTAGCCGTCGATAGAGATGGCCGCCGCCACCGCAGCAGCAGCGGCGATCATGGTGGTGCTCGTGGCCACGGCGGCGGCGGCAGAGGGATTCTGGGTTGAGGAGGAGGATGAAGGACAGAACGGGACGGCGAGAAGAGAGGTGACATACGACGGCAGAGCCCTGATACTGGATGGCGCCAGGAGGATGCTCTTCTCCGGAGACATACATTACCCCAGAAGCACACCTGAGGTATACGTGTACCGTACAATCGTCTCGTCTGGATTGTTGTTTCATGGTGTCATCTTTTGCACCGATTCTTGCTGCTTAAAGTTCATTTTGTTAATTTAATCTGGAGACACTGCTTGCACCTTAACATCTTATAAAGTTTAGTGGAGCTTTCTGCTGTGCAATAATCTGTTTTGGGCGGTGGAGTGGTGGTAGAAGAGCTGGTAGCTCATGGGAAAGACGTGTGCAATCTAGAGTTTATTTATTTTAATTTGCTTTAGTACATCCGAGAGAATGATACGATAGCTCATTCAAACATGGAACAAATGCAGGTAAGATACTGCCTGGGCAAGCCAGAACATGTCATCTTAAGCATTCCTTGGAGCAAATTTATGATTCACCAGTTCCCCAAATAAATAGGGATGGCCCAGACAAGTTCTCTTCAGTAATCAAATTAGTTCATTTAATAAAAGTAAATACACTGCACGCAACGAAGCATGAAAGGCGAGTCATATGAAGCAGGAAACTTCACTCCTTCCATCAAACTAGTTTAGTGTGATCGATACATTGATTTAACAGATGTGGCCGGGGCTCATAGAGAACGCCAAGAAAGGCGGCCTGGATGTCATACAAACATACGTCTTCTGGAATGTCCACGAGCCTACTCAAGGTCAGGTGGGTGCATGCGCCTTGCACGGCACAAGCCAAAACTTCAGTAGTAGAGCATTTTGTAAGAGACCTTCAAATTCTTCTTTTTTGCTGGACCAGTATAACTTTGAAGGGAGATATGATCTGGTGAAATTCATCAGAGAAGTCCAAGCTCAAGGCCTCTACATAAGCCTCCGGGTCGGCCCCTTCGTTGAGGCAGAATGGAAATACGGGTGTGTGATCATCAAGCGCAGTTCCTACATGGAATGCAGCTTTTTATGATGTCCTGAACATAGAAAGCTTTACTGAAATCCTTTACTCATGCAGAGCCATGCCATTTTGGTTACGCAGTGTCCCAAACATTACCTTCAGAAGCGACAATGAACCCTTCAAGGTATCCTGCTACCCAAGGCCTTGAACACTGAAATGATTTGAAAATATATCACATAATCTTATAACTGCAGCTGGGTTATTCAGAGTAAATATCATTTCTTTGTTACCTACTATACTTCATTCACATGGTAAGATAAATTATCTTACGTTCACTCGATAATTCTTCATTGTAGCTCTATCTTGTAGAACACTGCACTAACCTCAGAAACCCATTGGCATGGCCAAAATGTCACATGATGCATTTTAAGCAAAACAAAAAAAAAATGTGAAATGATTGTGAGGTACAAGTATAATACATAGGTGAAAACAGTATGTCACATATGAGGTGAGTGTATTATGTTCCATACAGACCTACCAACCTCACTATGAGAAATAAGCAGTACAAAAAAACTGAAAAGAAGATGCATCTACAAGCATATAGAGGCTATTTGGTTGAGGAACCGGATGATGAATCGTACATGCAATGTTAACTGCACAAGCACCGCACAGCAAAGTTATTTCATCCTAAACTATCATAGCATACTATTCATATTCAAATATTGAACAACTTGCAGGTACATATGCAAACTTTCGTTGCAAAAATAGTTAACATGATGAAGGAAGAAAACTTATACTATCCACAAGGAGGTCCAATAATCATATCACAGGTATTTCAGTTGAAAAAAATTGTTGTCCTTCGTGTCTGTATTAGATGATTTTTTTTAAGCAAGCCTAAAACTTAACTTGCAGATTGAGAACGAATATAAGCTAGTCGAGGCAGCATTCCATTCAAGGGGACCACCTTATGTTCAGTGGGCAGCAGCAACGGCTGTAAACCTCCAGACGGGTGTTCCATGGATGATGTGCAAGCAGGATGATGCTCCAGATCCAATTGTCAGTGCCATTTCTTATATCATTATGCAGGATTATAGATTTTCCACGAATCGAAATCAGTAATAACATTGTATTACATGGCTAGATTAATACCTGCAACGGCCTCATATGTGGGGAAACATTTCTTGGGCCAAATTCGCCTAACAAACCAGCTTTGTGGACAGAAAATTGGACATCTCGGTGTGCGACAAATACTCTTTGCTTTTTCTTCTGAGGATCTTTCACGCTCCGAGGGGTAAAAGGCCTAACATACAAGTTTCTCTGCATACAGATATCCTTTATATGGTCATGACCCAAGATTCCGATCAGCAGCAGATCTTGCCTTTGCAGTTGCACTTTTTATAGCAAGAAAAAAAGGAAGCTTTGTAAACTACTACATGGTACAACCTATAATGCTGTTAACTTTAAGAAACTGTCCTAACATGTCTCAGTACATCTGTTTAGTATTCCTTTCATGATCTCATACGACTATGAATTATGATGCAGTATCATGGTGGGACAAACTTTGGAAGGTTTGCATCCTCCTATGTAACAACTAGCTACTATGACGGAGCTCCACTTGACGAATATGGTAAGTACTTCTTCCGTTGCAAGCTATGTGTGACATATCCTAAAAGCAACTGCAACTGTTTAAACTTCTTAGAATATGAAATACCATAACATGAGCATAATCCTCCAGGAAGGCACATGAAAACAAACCATGTAAACATGTCTAGTAAGAAACTGATGAAATCTACATCAATTAAGATCTTGAGAGAAGAAATAAAGATATTTTATTAAAATTTAAGTATTGATGTTGAACTATAATGCACATCCAGGCTTAATATGGCAATCAACATGGTCTCATCTCAGAGAATTGCATGCTGCAGTGAAGCAATCTGAAGAGCCGCTACTTTCAGGATCATATTCTAATTATTCATTTGGTGAACAGCAAGAGGTAAAATTGTGTGCACATTGAAACTAGGTATACTTTATATTTGTGAAATTCCATTGATCCAACGGTGCTAACTTTTGGAATACTACAGGGGCATGTTTTTGAAACAGCGTCAGACTGTGTGGCTTTCCTAGTAAACTTTGACAAGCATAAAACATCAAACATCCAATTTGGTGATGCATCATTCCAGATAGCTCCGAAATCAATAAGTATCCTCTCAGGTTGCAGGACAGTAGTATTCGAAACAGCCAAGGTGAGCTACCTACCTACAATTCTTCAGTCATTGAAGGTCTGAAGGAAGTGCTTCGTTTATCAGTTTACTTTTTGCAGATAAATGCACAGCATGGTTTAAGAACAGCACAAATAGTCCAGCCTCTAAATGATGTTGATAACTGGAAAATATTCAAAGAACCAATTCCTCAGGAAATAAGCAACACAACACACAAAGGAAATCGACTTCTTGAACATCTCTCAACTACAAAAGATGAAACAGATTATCTCTGGTACCTTTCTAGGTAAGATGAGCTTCAGCTCGCTTGATGTTTACTATTTATCATTGGATTTAAATACCTCGTCCTGCCCATATTGATCATGAAATAATGGAAATCATGCAGGTATAATTACAGATTGAATGGGCATGGTCAGCTAGTGCTTAATGTGGAGTCACATGCACATGTGTTACATGCTTACATCAACAATGATTATGTAGGTAAGGACAAAAATACTACCTCAGTGCAATTTATAGAAGCGCCAAAAGAAATAGCATGAAAAAATTAATCTTCAACAGCTGCCAGTTACATATTCTCAAACTTAGCTATATTCTTCCACATGTGATTAGGTAGTGTGCATGGTAGTCATGATGGACCGAAAATTATCATTCTCAAGACCCCTATTACGCTTAAGGAAGGACAAAACTCCATATCACTGCTAAGTGTCATGGTTGGATCACCGGTATGACTTTCACTTGGTTGTATAGAATATTAGTTTGTTAAATGCACAGTCAATGTCAATAAAAAAATAAGTAGAGCATGAAGTGTCATCCAACTGCTAAGTGATTCAGATTTTAATGTTTATATGAATAAATTACTGGGCACGATTTAATAAACAAATAAAAACACATAACCCTTTGACAGAGATTGTAAACATGTGCTTTATCAAGCTTAACTAAGAGAGATATGCACTAGAAAATCCTTTTGCTTGTTCCTTACTGAAAATTAATTGCTACATTTTTTTGATTGTGTCACCAAAACACACCACTCTAGCTCTGAATGCTAAATGGACCCCAAGGAAAAAAATTAAGGACTCTACATAAGCAATAATAGTTAAGCACTAACAATGGCTTTTGAAAAGTATTTGTGATAAATTGAATTTTTCTGTACAAACAAAGGATTCCGGGGCTTACATGGAGCGACGAACCTTTGGAGTTCATAAAGTGAGCATACAACAGGGACATCACAAATCACACTCTCTGAATAATGAGCTGTGGAAACACCAAGTAAATCCAGGTCAACACTAATTCTGAATCGATAGATCGATGTCAGATGCCCATTTTCAAACAATTACACCTTGCGCAGGTTGGCTTATCTGGAGAAATGAATAAAATCTACACGCTGGAAGGATTGTCTCATGCTCAATGGACTGCCATTGATAAGTCTATACACCTTCCACTTATCTGGTACAAGGTACAGCAAATATATAGAAGTCTCGAGCTCCTGATAGATTTCAATCACATGTTTACTCCACAGTGGGGCAGCCAACAGCTTGGGATAACCGTTGTTGTATTGTGCAGACAACGTTTGACACACCATGGGGAACGACCCAGTCACGCTGAACCTCAGCAGTATGGGAAAGGGCGAGGTGTGGATCAATGGAGAGAGCATCGGACGGTATTGGGTCTCCTTCAAGACCCCTAGTGGACAACCATCCCAATCCTTGTCAGTACTAGAACTAGTTCTAACTAATAACATAAATTCCTTTCTTGAACCCGTAATGAACAGAAATGGATGTCTTGCTTGCCTTTTTCTGAAGGTACCACATACCACAGTACTTTCTGAAGCCTAAAGAGAACACCCTCGTCCTCATGGAGGAAATGGGTGGTGATCCCCTACAGATAACTGTGAACACAATGTCAGTTACCAGAGTGTACAGTAGTGTGAATGAGTTATCTACCCCGTCGCTCCTGTCACGCAGAAAGCACCCAGCAGTTCGCCTCAAGTGCCAGAAGGGCAAGCACATCACAAATATTGAGTTTGCAAGCTACGGAAATCCGGTCGAAGACGGCGGAAGCTCTGGCAGGAGCTGCATCGGGAGTTGCCATGCAGAGACGACAGAGTTTGTCGTAAAGGATGTAAAACCACACTGCCTTTCTGGAAGCTAAATGATAATTCCATAATGCACTATCCTATTACCAGTTTACCACTACAATCTTGATAACACAAGTGCTTATTTTTCTCTTCCAGGCTTGCCTAGGAAGAAAGAAGTGTACTATTCCGGTACGGCCTGCCAAGTTCGGAGGTGACCCGTGCCCGGGGATTGAAAAATCACTTTCAGTCGTGGCAAGCTGCGGATGAGTAGGATGGGAATTACTACGTCCATGCTGTGATTAACCAAAAATCCCTTTGCACGAATTTGCTGTCACAAGGTTCAAACAGTGTGCCAAATCACACGGTATAGAACTACAGATAGAGCAACATTCTTTAGCCAGTATCCAAATGTACAGGAGAAATAGGGTAGGATTTACTGAGTAGTGATTAAACTGAATAAATTTGTTGGATTCGTGCCGAGAAGGTAGTTCTTTCACTAATTCACCTGACATGTGGAGTGCGCCCAATTTGCGAATATCAGATGGTGGCGGACTGGCAGTGCCTACCGGCGTTGGGCTTCTCTGCCGCCGGTGGTCGGGTGGTGAATGGCGATGGAGTCGAGTGTGGGCGGAGTCGCCGAGGCGGTTGGAGGCCTGCACACCGCCATCCGGGCAGGCCGCCGCCGTCCGGAGGTCCGGCGGTCCAGGGCCGCCGATGGAAACGATAAACGTCTGAAGCCGTGTAGACGCATTGTGCCACTTTACGCGTTCCTACGGATATTACGCTTTCATCCCCGCCTGTGTGACCCAACAAAACCGCTTTCAGGAACATTTCCCCAGCGAGTTGGCAACAGACAGATGCTACAGGATTAAACCTCAACTCAAGTGTACAACATATGCGGTCCTTTCTGTCAGTAGCTTTCGTTATGATACGAGGGGAAATATTGAAGAGTGACACTACTGGTAAAGGAGGGTACAAGTACAACACTGCTTAGAGAGCGGCGTTTTGGAGCTCGGGAGCATATGCTCCCGTTATTTTCGGGAAAATAAAAAAAATAGAAAAACTATTCAAAAAATTCCGAAAAAAATCTAACGCAAAGATGAGTATGGTACGCCTGCCCGTGATTTTTTTCGTAACGAAATGACATTGTGGCCGCCCTGTGCAAAAAAGACAAATTTCTGACTGAAATGAGATTGTCTTTTTTGCACAGGGCGGCCACGATGTCATTTCGTTACGAAACAAATCACGGGCGTGCGTACCATACTCATGTTTGCCTGTGATTTTTTTCAGATTTTTTTGAAAAGTTTTTCTATTTTTTTTATTTTCCCGAAAATAACGGGAGCATATGAGCTCGGGTGCCATTATGAATTTCCGACTTAGTAGTACCATTTTTAATAACAAAGTAAAAAACATATGATTCATTTATCTAGGTTCAGTGCATGAAGATAAATTTCATGGTTATAGTATCTTTAGAAACTGATCAACAAAATAGCAGGGATAACCTTTAAACGATAAGGCAGACCCAGGTGACAATAGCCAACTGAAGTCTTAACTTAAGTTTTCCACCCTAACTGGATAACCTTGTTACTTGAAGAGCCTTGACTAATGTTGTGAAAGCAGACGAGAGATGCTGTAATGTTTTCTTGACGTTTGCTACAACTTAGTACTTTGCCCTATTTTTGATGTTGCATACATGTTTTCAATCTCGGAAGCCTTTTGTTGAGAAAGCACACGCGAGATGTTGCAAGATTATCTAGGCATCGTCAGAAGTTTGTGTGTTTCTCGGATTTTTCAATGATGTTTACCAAAATGCTGCAAACTATTTTGTTTTAAGTGTTTGTGATTTTGTTGAAATAGCTGGTAATTTTTGTTGCAAATGAAAGTGCAGGAAAAGTTTTTATGCACCCACTTTTTACTTATTGCGGAAAATTGATTTTTTTTGTTGTAATCGTTTGCGATTTTTGTTGAAATTGTTGGCAATTTTTGTTGCAAAGAAATCTGAATAAAAAATATTGTTTAACTTTTTTGTTGTAGAATTACTTGTTTTCAAAATGTTGCGATAATTTGTTGCAATACTATATTTGTTTGTACCTGGGAAGAGAAATTTTGTTGCAATACTCAGGTAAATAACCATAGTGGTATTTTGGCTGTAAATATCGCGAATTTCGGGGGCATGGCGATATACCCCTTCATTTAAGTGGATCAGCTGTGTAGTGCAGGTTGGTTTTCAGAAAAGTGAGGGGCTAAAATGCAAAAGTATGTTGTGCTGATTTCTGGATGTACGATCTCGATCCGACGACAGAAAAGGGGACCTAGATTTGCCAAATCTAGGCCGATCTACGCCTAGGGCTGGCCATTGATGATTGATAACTACTGACACGGGAAAGATTTGTGGTGTGTGCGGGGAAAATTGGATCTGCTAATTAAAGTCGCTGATTAATGGAGACGTACTACGTACGAGAGAGACCGAGAGTTGGACGAAAGGGATTGACGTAGTGCATGAGTTGGTAGAGCAAGGAACAAAACTCTTTTTTTAAAAAAATAGGAGAACATGATTGTACAACTTTATTCTCAACTCATGAAACGTATGCAAGTATTAGGAAGATTCTTATTATCCAAACTATTCATTGATACATCATGCATTATTCTTGAAAAATTATATAGCCATATTAGATAGGAAGCGATGGTGCACTGGTCATCACCGCCACTGTGTCCAGGGAAGAACTCTTGCTACATTTAGTGTTGCAATAATCGGCTGTTGGATAGCACTGGTTGTCTACTAAATAACAGTAGTAGCAAGACGATAGACCCTCGCACGCGTGACCACGGACACACAGTCCATTAGATAAACTGATCTCAACGCTTTCCACGTCTTCCATTATTCTGCCTGTGGAACAGAAAACAATTAATATTCATATTAGTCTCTATTTATTAAAAGGAAAAATAATTCATACAACAAACAAACAAAATACACAATCACTCCGAAAATCCGTAAGCACTTCTCAAGAAATACAAATGATGCATATCATGAGAGTGCTCGACCATGGAAAATTAATGTTGGGAAGACAAGTGAGGGTAAGCATCAAAATATGTCCATCTGGAGTTTATGTGCAACTTACACTGCACATGGCTAGCGAAGCACATGAGTAGAAACACGGAGGGTATGATTAGTGTATGGAAACGGTTCCTATACTTGTCCATGGAGAAATTACTAGGCAGGCTTGTTTGGTCCTCGTCTACACTAAAGTAGGTTTCCCAGAAACAATGACAGGTATCTTCGTTGGGGTGTTCTAACATATATCCTCAACAATCAATGTGATGAACCGGGGCAAATAAGTAAAGAGTGCAATCTAATCGCTGAAATCACGGTTCTTTCTATTTTTTTTGCAAAGATATCATCCCGGCTAATCTTTCTATTTATGTGATATGATTTGATTTTCCTTATAGAATCTCTAGTCAATTGCTAACAATTAGCACGGCTAGGGATCGGACCCGAGACAAATCGCTAAAATGACGGTTCTTTCTATTTTTGCAAGGATATCATCCCGCCAAATCTTTTTGTCCCGCCTAATCATTGTATTTATTTGATACGGTTCGATATACCTTAAACAAAGTTTTACGTTCCCTCTAGTCAGGTGATAAAATTAGCACCACGTGGCATATGTGGTGAGCAACCCAACAAAAAAAGTGCTAAAAATTAGCACTGCGGGATCGGATCTAATCCCGTTGGACGACTCCTTCCAGTAGGATTAGGGGCTACCTTTATACTCTGACTTTCCACATGAATTGGTGCTAATTTTATTATTCCCTCCGTTCATAAAAGAATGTCTCAACTTTGTCAAAAAAATACATATATCTACACATAAAACGTGTTTAGATACATGCATTTTTTTTGTCAAAGTTAAGACATCCTTTTAGACAGGGAGTATCTTTGTTTTTCAGTTGTTCTACAGGTTGACGGACCATCTATCTACTAGTGATAATTTTGCTACGAATTGAGAGTTGGGATGGAATGCTGCTTCAGGTTTGTGCTCTAAGGATGACTCCAACGGGCCAACTCAAACGGACGCGCGTTTGGTCCGCGTTTTGTCCGTTTGGGTCGGCAATCGGACGCGCCCAGTCCGCCCATGTCCGTCCTTGGTGCCAGTGCCCCCAACGGCCCGATGCATCGCAAACGGATACAATTTTTTTTATGCAATAGATTAGGTAAACAAGCCATATATGGGCCTTTTTCTCTCATATATAGGGGGGCTGGGCCACAAACGGCCTTCTTACATATATATTTTTAAAACAAAAAATACTAAAACTATAATTTTTGCCCTTCGCGGGCTTCTAGTCGTCGTCCGAGAGGACGTAGTACTCCGGCGCCATCCAGAGGTGCGACGGTGGGACGACGGCTGGCGGCGTCGGCGGCTGGTCCTGCTCCTGCTCCGGGAGGGGTGGCGCCTGCTGCACATCAAGGTTGCCGCCGCCGTTGAAGATCCACCTCTGCCCGAGGAGGCCTTCGGGTAAGGGCGGCGCCGAGGCAGGTCCACCTCCATGGCCTCCCACCATTGCGGTGGCTCAATGGCGGCGGCCTGCTGCGCCTCCATGGCCTCCTCCTGCTCGCGGGAGACGGCCTGCAGAACCATCTCCCAGCGCTTGGCCTCGTCCTCGGCCATGGAGCGCTTCGAGGCTTCGATCGCGGCCTCCAACGCTGCGTCCTCGTCTTCCTCGGCGGGCGCCTCCGTCTTCACAGCAGATGGCGGCGGTGGGGGTGGCTGCGGCGGTGCTGCGCCACGGCGTTGGCGCAGCGTGTGCGGCGGCGGTGACCATACGCCGCTGGGCGGCGTCGGAGCCCGCGTGTACAACGCCTGGCGCCACAGGTCGTGCTCGTCCGAGAACCACGTGCGCGAGTTGCGCGACGTGGCCGCGAACGCGGGGTCGTTCCGGAGCTCCGGAGGGAGGCGGCGGCGGCGCCGCTCAATCTCCTGCTCCCGTGCCCGGCGGCTCGTCGGGATGGGTGGCACCGGGATCCGCTGCGGGTTCAGATGCCAGTGGTCCGGAAGCTTCACATCCGGCCACGGCAATGGAATCGCATGGTTCTAGTACCACCAGCAGTCCTCAAACCGCACGTAGACGCGGTTGCGGACTGCTATCTCCCCCGGCGGCGCGAGGGAGAATGGAGCGGGGAGCCGCCGCATCGGAGTGGAGGTGGGGAAGGGGAAGGGGGAGGGGAAATGTAGCGGCGGCGGCGGCCGGAGGATGACCCCGCCTCGCCGTCGTGCTTGGCCTTTCCGAAGCCAGGCCATCGGAGCGGCATGGTGGCTAGGGTTTGCTATCGCCGGAGAGGGAGCGGCGGCTGTGGGGAAGTGGAGTGGGTGGGTGGGGGCTGGCCATCGCTATCCCTCGCATTAAAAAGGACTAGGCCAGGGGAGGCTGACCGTCCCCGCGTCACTGCCAGGTTGGCCTGGGGGGACGCCACGCGTGAACGCGCGGACACGCGGTCAGTCCGCAGCGCGTCCGCGCCGACGCAAACCTGGCCCAAATTTGGGCCAGGAATGGGTCGCGGCGGACAAAAAAACGGACGCGCGTCCGGATGGGTCGCCCCGTTGGGCCGTGTTTTTGGCTCGCGCGGACACGCGCGGAGCCGAGCGGACTCGATGGGTCGCCCCGTTGGAGTCATACACAAACTTGAAGTCGGTCCGGCGGACGCGCGCTTGTTCGTTGGTCCGGCGGTCCTGGTCTGAGCTCTGAAGTCGTGTAGACGTATTTTAGTACTTTCCGGCTTCCTACGGATATTACGCTTTCTTCCCCGCCTGTGTGACCCAACAAAACGGCTTTCTTTCCCCAGCGAGTTGGCCTCACCGGAGTCCGCTCAAGAACCAAGAAATCCCCAAATCCCGAGCTCCCATCCCATGGAAGGCCAGGGCAATCCGCCCAACAAGCGCGCCAAACTCTCCCTCAAGGCCGTCCCCGGCGGCGAAACTACGGTCCCCGGAGGTAGCAGGGATCGCTTAAGCTGCCTCTCCGACGACCTCCTCGTCTGCATCCTCCTCAATCTCGGCACCAAGCAGCTCCGTTCCTGACTCTGCCCTTGACACCTACAAGGCCCACGGGGAGGATGCCATCCAGAGCTTTAACGTCTCCTCGAATCAGATGGACGCGCTGCATACCACTGTCTGGTTGTCCCTCGCCGAACCCCTCTGTCGCAGCAGTGGAACATGAGGTTCCCCTGATGCTGTCAAAGTGGGTCCACCACTAGGGCCGACCAAGAAGATGGACAAGGCAAGAAGTCAAGATCAGCAGATGGGTCAGCTCATCTGCCCCAAGGAAACCCGACAAGTTCGACATCGTCATGCTGCGGCTAAGGACCAGGTGACCTTCCGGGGTCATCCATTGCCCGGAGAACAAGGCGGAGTACCCGTGGATCCGTGCGCCCGACAGGAGGCCAGGCGTACCCCGGGTCCTCCATCCGTACCGCCGAGAGGATAAGAATGCCAGCTCGCGCCGGAAGCTGGTAGAAGGCTTGGGCGCCAAGATGAAGGACGCGCCCTGGTGACGTTGCCACGAGCGTGGTTGGTGGGGCGGACAGGCTTTGTACGTCCCACCTTTCCCAAAGGGCGGACGACCGCGCCACCCTCCAGAAGATACTTGGAGGAGAAGAGGCCACGTCTCCTCCAAAGACCACCGAGGTGTTCTCCCGCCAAAAACCTCTCACGCCCTCGCGTGCCCATGTCGGATCCCCTTAGCCTATAAAAGGAGGACCATGGCACCAAGGAAAGGAGGAGGAAGAAGATAGAACTTAAGCAAGACTAGACTAGGGTTCGAAGGTAGAGAGAGAGGTGATCTCCCAGGGCAGGATCTGCTCTCCGTCTACCTCCGGCCGGAACACTACCGGGTTCAACCCAGAACACCCTTGTACACCACACCATGATAAACACTTCAATCCAGACATGCAGGAGTAGGGCTTTTAGCCTCCGGGCGGCCTGAACCTGGGTAAACTCCGTGTGCCTTTCTGTGTTGCTTGCGTGCCTGTCCCAACGAAGAACTCGACGATCTTGCTCCCGGGTAAGGCGTCTCCTAGCCTCCATCGCACCCCGTGCCGAACCTAAAAAGGGGGTATCCTCTACTCCCGATGTCCGTGATCCGAGACACGACATCTGGCGCGCCAGGTAGGAGGTGCAAGCGCTGGATTCGTCTTCATCAACCTCAAGTTCTGCGTCAAGTTCTTCGTCAAGCATGCCGCCGAAGAGGAAAACCGACGCCGCGACCTCCAAGGCCACGTCTCCGTCGCGTACTCAGGCCTCTGCTGAGCGTCGCGCTGCGGAGACGCGCCAAACTGCTCCTCCGCCCGTGCCGCCTACGGAGAAGGTGGCATCGGAGAGAGCCAAAGTCAACAAGAACGTCGATCCCAACGATCCGGCGGCCCCAGGTTTCTCCGTCATGCCTCCTCCACGCTTTGGAGAGAAAAGCGTCGGGAACGGCGCGGGCAAGGGTCCTGGCGTCGGGGAGGGGCGAGACCACGTCCGCGCCAGCGAAGGTCCCCGGAGCGCCAAAAGCAAGTCCTCCATGCACTTGCCTTCAGACGCGCAAGCTCGCCACGACGCCCTTGTCGCTGCCAAGGCCCTGATGCAGTTCCCTCCGAGCTCCGGCGACCCCAAGGTCTACCAAGAATGGAGAGCTCGTGTGGAGGCACTCCTCGACTTCGCCGACGGCGACCCTGAGCCCGACCTTACTCGAGATCCCACCGTCGACGGTCCCGAAGCTGGGGGACACAAGGCGCACGAACCGCGGTGCCAGCCCCGTGGCGAGCGCCAAGGCGAGACGGCACCTCCTCGCACGCTCCACCGATGGCGGACCGGCTAAACCGCGACCGCGGCAAGGCCATCTCCGTCGAGTCATCTACCACGCGCAACCAAGATCTTCACCACGACCTCAACAACCGTCGAACCGAGGATATGCGCACCCGCATCGAATGACACCGTGAGCGCCATCGCGGGAGGACCGGGACGACGACATCGCCGAAGGGTGTCTCGCCCTTGCCCCTGAGTTTCGCCAGATCACCTGGCCTAAGAAATTCAAGATCGACGTCCTCCGCTACGACGGCACCACAAACCCCCGGGACTTCCTGCAGCTCTACTCCTTAGCTGCGGCAGTCGTCGGGGCCGACGAAATGATGATAACCAGCTGGTTCCCGCTGGCCCTGAAGGGAGATGCCCAGACGTGGCTTCTCAACCTTCCCAAGTGTTCCATCCGTTCCTGGAGGACCCTGAAGGAACAGTTCCTGGGGGCTTTCCAAGGCGGATACGAGCGCCCGGGGGCTCCCAGCGACCTCCACGGCTTCAAGTAGCTTCCGGGTGAAACTCTTCGCAAGTTCATCCAACGCTTCACCCAGAAGATGAACACGATACCCTGCATCAAGCAAGAGCTGGTGATCGCCTCTTTCCACGCCAACGTCCGCAATACCCGGATGCGCGAAAAGTTCAGCAATCGCCGCATCGAGTCCACCTGCGAACTCTGGGAGTTGGCGGACCGGTGCGCCCGAGCAGAGGAGGGGGTCAAGTTCCCCGGGGAGGATGAACCCGAGGACAAGACCGCCCCCGCTAAGTACAAGAAGCGGGACTCAGGACCCGACAAGCGCGTCTTCGTCACCGAACCCCTTCCTAAGAAGACCAAGCCTGCACCGGCCTCTGAGGGGGAAGACGACCCAAGGTGCCACATTCATCCTGACGGCAACCACCTTCTCAAGGACTGCCGCCAGCTCAAGAATCTCGCCATAAGAGAGCAGCGTCGGGCTGACGGGGTTAGCCTGGACGGCTGCTACAATTGCGGCATCATTGGGCACGTCGCTCGTGACTGTCCCACGGATCGCCAAGGCAGAGGCGGCCGCGGATGGGGTCACGGCGGTGGCCGCGGGGGCCGAGGAGGAGGCGGCGGCCAAGGCGGTCGTGAACAGAACAATCAAGAAGTCGCCCCCAACCACAACAAGGAAGCTCCGGCTCCCCAGGGAGGCAATAATGGAAGGTTCCAGGAAGTCACCGGAGTTGTCGGGTGCATTCACGGGGGAGCCTCTCTGCCTCCCTCCAATGGTGCGTGCAAGAGGCTTGTCCGGGAGCTTAATGTGGTTGCTTCTGCTCCACCCAAGCCCCTGGAATGGTCTAGACAAGTCATCACCTTTGACCCGGAAGATCATCCTACCAACGTGGCCAGGGTGGGAACCCTGCCCCTGATCGTGTCGCCCATCGTCCACAACTACAAGGTCACCAAGATGTTGGTCGACGGAGGTTACAGCCTCAACCTACTGCCGGCGAAGGTGTTGGCTACCCTGCAAATCCCCCTTTCTCGCCTGCAAGACACCGGCGTGTTCCAAGGCGTGAATGGGAGCATCACTCGGCCGCTGGGAAAGATCACGCTCCCGTCACCTTTGGGGACCTAGAGAACTTTCGCACCGAGGACATCGTCTTCGACATTGCAGACACGCCGCTTCCATATAACGGCATACTTGGTCGGCCTGCTCTGGCCAAGTTCATGGCCATCTCGCACTTCGCCTACAACATGATGAAGATCCCCGTGGCCTGGGGAGTGATCAAGGTCAAGGCTGACGTCGACGATGCCATCTTTTGCATTCAGAAGTTGAACCAGGCGGTGGCGGCGACCTCGGATGTTCCGCGAGATGTACAGGAAGTCGATGTCGGTGCATACTCCGGAGGCTTGACATCAACTTCCCTCAAGAAGGCGTCTTTCCATGAAGATCCGCAAATGACCAAGAAGGTGGCGTTGACTAGTGACGGGAGTCGCTCCATCACCATCGGCGCCCGCCTCACCGACAAATAGGAAAGCACGCTCGTCGTCTTCCTTCGGGAAAACTCTGACGTCTTCGCATGGGAAGCGTCAGGGCTACCCGACGTACCAAGGGAGGTGATCGAGCACAAACTGGCGGTCAGCGAGGATGCTCGCCGGTAAAACAAGTTCTGCGTAGGCAGAGTAAGGAAAAACTGGAGTTCATCGTGTCCGAGATCGACAAGTTGGAAGAAGCCGGCGTCATCAGGGTGGTGCCGCACCCAACTTGGGTGGCCAATCCTGTGGGGGTGCCAAAGCCCATGACCTTCAAGTGGCGGCTCTGCATCGACTTCACCGACTTAAACAGGCCTGCCCCAAGGATCCTTTCCCACTGCCCCGGATCGATCTCATCGTGGATTCTACCGCGGGTGCGAGCTCCTGTGTTTTCTGGATGCTTTCTCCGGGTACCACCAGATCATGATGGCAGTGGAGGATCAGGAGAAGACGGCCTTCATCACGCCCAAGGGCTGCTACTGCTACACCCGGATGCCGTTCGGCCTCCGGAATGTCGGCGCAACCTTTCAGCGCGCCATGCAAGCATGCCTTGGGTCCCAGCTGGGCCGCAACGTGGAGGCGTACATCGACGACATCGTGGTCAAGACCGGTACAAGGAGTCCCTCATTCAAGATCTACACGAGACCTTCGACAGCCTTCGCCGGGTCAACTTCAAGCTCAACCCCGACAAGTGCGTGTTTGGGGTCTGATGGCTCCCAAGTGCAGGAGATCAATTGTAGTACCTTTCAATTAGAAAAGGTTGTCGAACCCACGAGGAGCTGAAGGTATTGGTTAGTAAGATTGATAAATAAAACAATAAAAGATGCAGTGTTTTTGGTATTTTCAGTTGTATAATTGCAAGCAGATAACAGATAGTAGCAAGTGAAAGCTCTCAAAGAGAGAAAGCCCAATCCTCTTATGTGGCAAAGGACAAGCTCAAGTGATGTGTAACTTATATGTGGCAAACGTTCCCGAGGGCGGCATGGATGATGCTAGGCATAGAGATTTATTAAACAACACGTTGAATATCTTGTCAAGTTTTAATCCTCTTTGGACGGAGCCATAATTAGGTATAGCTAAATAAATAAACTACAACCCCTTATGATGGATCATGTGGCCAAGCAAATGACTGCACAAGAATTATTAAGACCTAAAGTCCCACCATAGCATTACACTCTAAGGTCCCCGATACTAATACCCTCATAATATAACTTCATGACTCGGTCTCCATCAATTCATTACACTACGGTGTTCTCCTATGAGCCCATAAGGTGAAGTGTTGTGCAGTCGACGTTCGCACAACACCATCATAGAATCACATAAAAGATAAACTCTTGACAAAATACCAACACATGTCATATATAAATCAATGCCAATTCATCCTATGCCCTCAGGAACATACGGGAACTACTCACAACGTGCGAACATGATCATAATCAGTGGCATAAGTGGTACAACACAATCTGAAATTATAACTTCACCACCAAATAATGACAAGTACTCAATCACAAACATGAATAGTAGCACAAGACAAGTATCTAGGGTATAGCAACTCTCAAACTGCGAGGGGAACGGAGTGGATCACGGTGATGATGATGGTGATGGTGCTGGTCTTGATGGGGGTGATGATGTAGAGGCCTCCTCCCACGCCAAGGAGGAGAGGTGATGACGATGACGATGATTTCCCCCTTCTCCGGAGTTCCGGAGCAGCAGGATCTGACCCCCCTCGGAAGGGATCAGGAGTTTCGCCGCCGCCGCGACCTCGGATGGACTTGGAAAAATTAGGGCGTTACTTTTCGGGCGAGACGAAGGCGTCGATAAAAAGCCCCAGGCGAGGAGGTGCCCGAGGCACCTTTGGTGGGTCCCACGCGGCCAGGTACATGGGCCGCGTGGGCCACCCCCATTTGGCCCTCGTGGCTCTCCTCTCTTCGGTCTTCTTCCCTCTGCCTTTCTCCCGATGAAAAACTGACGCAGTATTTTTCCTTTTATTATTTGAGTCCTGTAGCTCCTGAAACATTAAAGACAAGAAAAGGAGGTTTTCTGCCTCCCAGAAATTAAATACCAAAAATAGGGACTTTGTATGAAAGTCCCCAAAATCATCTAAAACATGTAGAAACAATCATATAATCATGCAAATAACATTCTAGTATGATACTAAAAGTTATATAAATGATGATATAAAATGCACGTATCAACTCCCCCAAGCTTAAACCTTTACTCGTCCTCGAGTAAGTAAGGACATAGATCATTACATGCATCAATGGACTTATGGTTGATAAATAAATACGGGCATTGTATCATCATCATATTCAATTGCAAGATAAGATTAATGATCTAAAACTCATACATATGAGGGCAACATAAGTAGAACTCTAGCAATCACCCCTTACTTTTGAAAGCAAATAACCATTGTATGTTGGACAATCGAATCATATTGTTTTTCACATGCTTTTGCTCTTCATGGCAAGCATTATAATCTTTTATACTTTGCTGAAATTCAAAGACAAGATAAACTCTCATTGGATAACAAGTTCAAAAGAAGACAAATGAAAAGACAGATAGATATAAAAATTGTTATCACTCTTGCTTGACTAGTAACTAGTGCAAACTTTAGTCATGGATATCTCAATCAAGTTCCCATGCTCTACACAACCCTTTTCTTACACTTTCCATGGCTAGCTGAAATTTCAGGTGCCTTCCTTTCATTCACATTCAAGAGCATAAGTATTGAAATATCCATGATCATTAATTTGCTCAAAAGATACTAGGTTGTAACAAGAGTGTTTTATATCCTTTTCATTAAGTCTTCTCAACTTCTTATCCTACAAGACTATATCTTAACCTCAAACTATTAATTCACAAGTCTTTTTACTTCTTCTATATTGAGATAATTCTATAATTGTCCAACATACTCAAGTTAATTAATTTCAAGGCAAGATGTGATTGAAATTCTAAATATGCCACGCTCATTTGCATGAGTGTTACCCATAAATCCCCAAACAAGAGAATCATGGATGACACCATACTTTAATATTCATTGATAAACCATAAGATAGGGATACATGATAATGCTCCATGAGCTCACACACGCCTAAGAGATATTGATAACTAATCGATAAAAGCAAAGCACACCATGACTAGATAGATATGATAGATTGATAAAGAGAAAGACTAGATGGAACTCCCCCAAGCTTGGCGTTCCTCCAGATTCTCCTTTGCTGCAGCCTCCTCCTTCTCATATTCTTCCTCCCATTCAGCCATCTTCCATGGGAAAGGCCTTCCATCACGGAAAGATGTAGGTGGATCATTGTACCTGAGGGTGGCGGCTGCTGCAATCTTCTTGAAGCGTTCTTCATATTCGCAGTTCTGGTTCTCTACATCCCACATGAAGCATTGGAACTTCTCCCATTTGTTGATGACGTCCTTGTACCTATCTTCCAGATCTTCAAGCCTTTTCTTGTACTCTTCAACCTTCTTCTCCAGCTCCAGGTTCATGAAGTGGTGAGCATCAAGGCTGCGGTAAACCACAGTGCCATACCTGAAGGTCTTGTCCTCTAACTCATCCAGCCTTTCCTCCACCGTGCCGGTGGCCTTGGGAGCCTTCACCTCCTCCACGAGCATCACGCCCTCCTTGAAGCACACGGTCTTCGGTGGTGTCATCACGGAGTTGAGGTAGCGGTTCACAACACCTCCTTGGGAGAGCTCTCCCCCTCTTGGTTGGATCCGGAGCAAGACATGGCTAAAACCTGACAGGCAGAAACAGCAGAAACAAAGATCGCTCGAGAACGCTCGGTGCGAGATTAGATCGGCAGAGAGGGTATATATTGAGGGTTTTTAGGTCAAGACGAAGCGTCGGGATCGAAAACGAGACGAAAAGGGACTCCGAGGTGGAAAAGGATAGCCCACGCGGCCAGGTACATGGGCCGCGTGGGCCCCCTCTTTCCTCCTCGGGTCTCCGTTTCGTCCAGTTTTCTTGTCCCACACGTTAATTTCCATAAAAAATGACTCCGTAAAATATTATGCAATTCCGAGAAACTTTCCAACAAAGTTACCTTCTATTGATTTGGGTTTCTGAAACTGCACGGTTTCTCTCAATTACCTCTCCGGTGTTTGTAAATTCAACTCCTCCACCCTTCCGATGAAGCTCTTTCCTGCAATATAAGGTTTAAGGCGTTGTCCATTGACTACATGAGGTTTACCTTTCATGTCACCGTGAAGACGGATAGCTCCTGAACGGTACACCTCCTGTATCACTAATGGTCCCTGCCACTTTGAAGCTAGCTTCCCTGCAGAAAACTTGAAACGAGAGTTGTACAATAAAACTTGATCACCTACTTTGAATTCCTTTTTCTTAATTTTCTTGTCATGCCAAATCTTAACTTTTTCTTTAAACATCCTGGCACTTTCATAAGCTTCATTTCTCCATTCGTCAAGTAGGTTTAGGTCAAGAATTCTCTTTTCTCCCGCAGTTTTAAAATCAAAGTTCAGTTGTTTAATAGCCCATCTAGCTTTATGTTCTAGTTCAACAGGTAAGTGACAAGCTTTTCCATAAACCATTTTATAAGGAGACATTCCCATAGGATTTTTAAAAGCAGTTCTATAAGCCCACAAAGCATCATTAATCTTAATTGGCCAATCAGATCTAGACTTATTCACTGTCTTTTCCAAAATGAGTTTAATTTCCCTATTGCTTAATTCAACTTGCCCACTTGTTTGAGGATGATAAGGAGATGCAATTCTATGGTTAACATCATATTTTGCCAAAGTTTTTCTAAGAACACCATGCAAGAAATGAGAACCACCATCAGTAATTAAGAACCTAGGAACACCAAACCTGGGGAAAATGATGTCCTTGAGCATCTTCATTGCTGTGGCATGATCTGCACTTTTGGTTGGAATTGCTTCCACCCACTTTGTAACATAGTCAACTGCAACCAAAATGTGAGTATGCTTTGTCTTTGATTCTGGGAAAGGACCCATAAAGTCAAAACCCCACACATCAAATGGTTCAAGTGGCAATGAATAATTCATAGGCATTTCATTCCTCCTACCAATGTTTCCTACTCTTTGACATTTATCACAAGATTTAACATATTCAGCACAGTCCTTAAATAAAGTAGGCCAATAGAAACCAGATTGTAATACCTTTGCTCCTGTGCGATCTCCTGCATGATGCCCTCCATAGGGACTGTCATGACAATCTCTTATAATAGCCTGTTGTTCATGCTCAGGTACACAACGTCTAATAATACCATCCACACTTTTCTTATAGAGGAAAGGATCATCCCAAAAATAATGTCTAAGATCATAAAAGAATTTCTTTCTTTGTTGAGAAGTGAAGTGTGGAGGCAAAACTTTACCAACAATAAAATTTGCATAGTTGGCAAACCAAGGAGATGCAACTTTAGCACTAGAAACATTAACAATTGCAAGTTGTTCATTAACAAAGCTATCATTAATAGGAATAGGATCATCAGGTATGCTTTCCATCCTAGAGAGATGATCAGCAACTTGATTATCCTCCCCTTTCCTATCAACAATGTGTAAATCAAATCTTGCAATAGAAGTACCCATCTTATTAGTCTAGGCTTAGCATCTTTCTTATTCATCAAGTATTTAATAGCAGAATGATCAGTATGTATTGTGACTTTTGAATCAGTAATATAAGGTCTAAACTTGTCACAAGCAAACAGTACTGCTAAAAATTCTTTCTCAGTTGTAGCATAATTCTTTTGAGCAGCATCAAGTGTTCT
This sequence comes from Poa pratensis, assembly GCA_947311845.1. NCBI lineage: Eukaryota > Viridiplantae > Streptophyta > Magnoliopsida > Poales > Poaceae > Poa > Poa pratensis. Next base: position 21,226,493 of record CAMZMU010000042.1, on the reverse strand, counting down.
ACTAGCATAATAAATAACATTCAGTTTCTTATCAACACGTTGGCCCAAAACAGCCCCAACTGCATAATCACTAGCATCACACATAATTTCAAAAGGCAAGTTCCAATCAGGAGGTTGAATAATGGGAGCAGTGATTAAAGCATTCTTCAAAATATTAAAGGACTCAATGCAATCATCATTAAAAGAGAAAGGAACATCCTTTTGCAGAAGATTGGTTAGAGGTTTTGATATTTTGGAGAAATCCTTAATGAACCTACGGTAAAAACCTGCATGCCCAAGAAAACTTCTTATACCTTTGAGGTCCCTTGGATATGGTAGTTTTTCAATAGCTTCAATCTTTGCTGGATCAACTTCTATTCCTTCTCCAGAAATCTTATGCCCAAGAACTATACCCTCAGTAACCATGAAGTGACACTTCTCCCAATTAAGAACCAAGTGTTGGTCTTCACAACGCTGTAAAACTTTGTTAAGGTTGAACAAGCAATTATCGAAGGAAGTACCATACACAGAAAAATCATCCATAAAAACCTCCATTATCTTTTCAATATAATCAGCAAATATAGCATTCATGCATCTTTGAAAAGTAGCAGGAGCATTACATAAACCGAATGGCATTCTCCTGTAAGCAAAAGTACCATATGGGCAAGTAAAAGTGGTCTTTTCTTGATCATCCTTATGGACAGGAATTTGCGAGAAACCTGAATAACCATCTAGATAGCAAAAGTGAGAGTGTTTAGACAACCTTTCTAGCATTTGATCAATAAATGGCAATGGATAATGATCTTTTCGAGTTGCTTTATTCAATTTTCTGAAATCAATAACCATCCTATAACCAACTACAGTACGTTGAGCCACAAGTTCATCCTTTTCATTTGGAACAACAGTCATTCCACCCTTTTTAGGAACACAATGAACAGGACTAACCCACTTACTGTCAGCTATAGGATAAATGATACCAGCTTCAATAAGTCTTATTACCTCTTTCTTACCACTTCTTTCATTTTTGGATGGAGGCGGCGTTGAAAATCAACAACAGGTTTTGCATCTTCCTCCAGATTAATTTTATGCATACATAGAGCGGGGCTTATACCTTTAAGATCATCAAGAGAGTATCCAATGGCTGGTCGGTGAGCTTTTAGCACATCAAGTAATTTCTCTTCCTCTTCAGCTGAAAGGTTAGCACTAATAATGACAGGATATATGCTCTTCTCATCCAAATATGCATATTTCAGATTTGCAGGCAAAGGTTTCAATTCAAAACTAGGATCCCCTTTAGGTGGTGGTAGCACTCCTAAATTATCAGGTGGGATATGCAATTGTAATTGTGGTGGTTGTTGCCATAATATTTGTTCCAAAGCCTCTTTTTCCTCATCATTAAATGGTTCATCTTGATTAAGCATATAACGTTCTACAACATCAGTTGAAGCTACAGCTATATGAGCAAGAGTTTCAATTAAATTATTAGGAATTGGCTCTTTCTCAACATGTTTATCAGCAAATTTGGAAAAGTTAAATTCAAGTTTCTCACCAGCACATTTAATAAACACTTTCTCTTTAGGCAAATTAATTTCAGCACCAACAGTATGTAAGAAAGGTCTACCAAAAATGATAGGACAAAATGAATCTTGAGGACAACCAAGCACAATAAAATCAGCAGGGTATTTTATTTTGCCAATCAATACTTCAACATCTCTAACAATTCCAAATGGACTAATATAATCTTTATTAGCAAGTTGAATTGTCATACCTGTCTCTTCCATAACAATGGGATCAATATCAGGCTTGATCTCAAGATAAAGAGAATATGGAATGACACTAATACTTGCTCCAATATCACATAGACCATGATAACTTGAAGTCCCAATAGAGCATGATATAACAGGTTTCCCAACTTTGGCCGAATTACCTTTGATGACTTTGGTAGCATCTTCACATAGATAAACATCCACTGGGTCTTCTTCATTTAGTTGCTTGATAACAGAAATTTGAGTGTTGACTTCCACCTGTTCATAAGGCTGAGAACATCTTTTGTTACTCTTGTTAGTAACAGCTTTAAGTAAATTCTCCTTAACTTGGTTTGGAAATGGAGGTGGTTCAACATACTCCTCAATTGTCACAGATGACATTGGTTCAACCTGTTTAATAACTTTAGGAACAACAATAGATTGTTTAACAGGTTCAACATAAACTTCAAATCCACTTTTTGGAACACAGATATGATCAGCAAAACCTTTAGCTATTTCAATTATAACATAAGGATCAAGACCAAAAGTATCACTCAGATTTTTAAACAGAATAGAAGTAGAGAAATTCTCTACACATGAATATTCATAATCAAAATATGGCTCATTACCTTTATCAAGATCCCAGTGGCTAGTATTTTCAGAAATAGTCTCCAATAAATTCCATGCTTCTTCTTCAGTGTTATTAGTAAAACTTCCACCAGATGAATTATCCAGAATCTCCTTGTGCTTCATAGGTAGTCTCACATAAAAGTTTATCAATATAAGTTTCCTTGTAAGATCACACTACTGCAGAATAGCCTACCAGTGACGGGCCAAAAATGCCCACTAGTGACGGGCAAGCCGCCCGTCACTAATATGCTGTCACTGGTACTTGGTTACCAGTGACGGGCAACTGCCCGTCACTAGTATATGTAAAGCAGTGACGGGCGGAACAGAATGCATGTCACTAGTATTGATCAAAGGCCTAGTAACATGCAGTTCCTTAGTGACAGACCCATTATCCTACCCGTCACTAGTATGCATTTCGGTAATAAAAAAAATTAAATGCATTTTCCACTTATATTCCAGATAGCACAACGTTCACATAATCCAATATGACATAATATTAACATAGATAACACGATGATACAAGAACCTGCAAATTGCATGATCCAAATTACAATGTGGCATTAACATCACACATACGACAATCCAAAAATATTCCCACAATGGTGCAGCCACATCGATGTGTCCAGGCGTCTACTTCATAGTCCACATGATCATCAACTACTTGTGCATCTCCATTCTTTGACACTACAAGAAAACTGAAGGAAATTCAGTATGGTGTTGACTGCTAGCTCACGTGTCAAACAAACTAGCTAGCTAATGATAAAGTTAAACACACATATGACCTTATTAAAGAAAAACAATTACGCAAAATCTATTCTGTGCCCGGGCACTATCTGGTTCTTACACGGTGCTCCCTCGTGCGCGTCGTCGGATCACGATCGTGTGGCTCGGATGGATCTCGTCCGCGTGTCGCGTCCGGACAAAGCGCACCGACCGTTCAACCCTCGGAAAACGACCCATTCCCCTTCTCCTCTCGCCCGCGAGCTCAACTCCTGCCTCGCTCTCACCCTCCCTCACTCTCCCAAATCTCTCCCGTCGTCGGCGATCCCGGCGGCGCTGACCTCCAAATACCGGAGGGATTCTTGCTGCGAGCTCCTCCACCGTTTAACCGCGCTCGGTCTGGTGTTTTCGTAGCAGCGGAGTGGATCCCGAGCCCGTTATCTTCTCAGCTCCCGCCGCGGAATCGAGCTCCACCGCGCACGTTTTCCGGCGGCCCTGACCTCTACATACCTGAGGTACGCGTGTGCCGAGCTCCTCCTTCGACTACGGGCGCTCGATTTGGTTTTATTTTGGGATCAGCGGAGTGATTACTGACCCGTATCCTTCTCGGTCCAGCAGCGAAGTTGCGCACCACCGCGACGGACTCTAGTTCCTTCGATTCAACTACATCGAGTTCGATCCCCTTTGGTTTCGTATAGGTTAGTGAAGGTAGAACCCTAACTACTCGTTTTGTTCTGGTGTTTTTCCGTGATTTTTTGGTGATTTTTGCGTATGATACCTGGCTTCTAATCTGAAGTGCCATTTGTTCTGTAGGGTTTGTAGGTTTGTGCAGAAGGACTAGCAAGCTTTTGGACGAGATTTTTGGAACGGGTGAGTTCTAATCTCCATGTGCATCCATATATATGTAGTTTTTGTGACCTCGTGATAGTCTGATATATGTAGTTCTGCCTTGCAAAATGGATGATTAGTGTGCTTTGTAGTAGTTCTGCAGTTTAGGTTGATGTAGTTTTTGCGTGTAACATATATTCATCACCACTTGGCGTGCTATATGCAGTGATGTATTTACAGGGGGCATGACAGTTTGTTGATGAGCAGATCAATGTATTTCTGACCTGCAAAATACATGGGGGTAGTAGCTCTGCAATTTAGGGTGATGTATTTTTCCCGTGTAGCATATATTTGACACTACTTTCTTGGCGCACTGTTTATAGTGATGTATTTTTACATCGGCATGATAGCTTGTTGATGAACATAAATTTTTGCAGATATATGTAGTTCTGCCCTGCAAATTACATGATGTAGTAGCTCAGCAGCTTATGTATTGCATGTAGCATATATTTGACACTACTTTTTTGGCGTGGTGTTTATAGTGATGTAGTTATCTGGTGTTAATGTTCTGTAAGTAGAATATTACTTAAAATCATGTTATGAAGATCAGTAAAACCTTTTCCATGTACAAGGTACTTTTCATCGTGTTGTGGGTGTATGTAATGTTGTTTCTTTTCTGTATTGACGGTTAATTTTTTCTTTTCATGCTTGTGTTAGATGTCATTTGCATTCAGTAGTTGTAAATTCCTATTGAAATTTACATAGAGATGTAGTATATGTAGCCCTCATTGAGATAGATGATTTTTGCCAACAGTAATATCTAGTTTTCAAATACTTTTTCACTAAAAATAATATAACATGTTTTATATTCTTACCATACAGGTTAGCAGGGAAAGTACATAGAGCTATCCATAATGTTTCCACTTGTACCTAAGGTACATTCAACCTTTTTGTTCCTATGCTTACCCAATTGTTGTTTTGTCTTTTTTGCGGTGTCTTCATTTAATTAATAATCCATTTTATGTATGTTGTGTTTCAGAAAAATTCTAGGACACCTAAGAGTTTGCCGAAGCAATCAAAATTCAAAAGAATGAAGCAAAGACTTTGTCTGAAAACCAATGTGAACGTTCCAGAAAATCCTATAGACCCACAGCTTGAAGACGACATGGAAGATGCTTTACCAATTGCAACTGAAGATCCACCTCCCCATCAGGTGTCCAGAGGATCGTGTGGAAGGGCTACTTCTCGCTCCCTAGTTCAATCGGTTAGAACCAAATCATCCCAGCTCCCTCGAACCTAGCTTATGAACTCTGGACAGAGAATACGTACTGGAGGTTGCTTTTCTAATTGAGTAGTTAGTGAACTGATTTGACTAATACCACACTTGTGTTGTGTTAGCATGTAAGTTGTCATAATTTTTGAGTAGTAATCATTATGTGCCTGATTTTGGAGAGTTAACATAGATATTTGTTCATGTAATTATCACTCTTATTTTTTTCCGTAGCATGTAAGTTTCTATTTTGTTCTCATCCATAATTGATGTAGCTTCTGGAATACTGGATGTGATGTATTTTTGGTGTACAAAGCACATGTATATGTTTACAGACTACATGTAGTTATCCGTGTCGGTAGATGTTTTAACTTGGCATGTAGGTGTATTTTTTTAATTAAAATACATACCAATATAGAAACAAGCACTATCAAACGAGTTGATATGTTTCCGAAGTTTCGTTTGTAGTTTCCTCACCCATAATGTATATGAATTAGATGATAACTACATGTATAGGCTCCATATGTATTTTTTTATCTCCTGCATGATTTTTTGGAGAGTTAACATATATATTTTGTTCATGTAATTATCACTCTCATTTTTGTTTTTGTAGCATGTAAGTTATTATTTTGTTGCGCAGTTGTTTTTGGTTGTTAGCATGTAAGTTCTCATCCATAATTGATGTAGCTCCTGGAATACTGGATATGAGGTATTATTCGGGTGTATTAAGCACGTGTATATGTTTACAGACTACATGTAGTTATCCGTGTCGGTAGATGTTTTAACTTGGCATATAGGTGTATTTTTTTAATTAAAATACGCACCACTGTCAAAACAAGCACGATCAAACTAGTTGATAGGTTTCCTAAGTTTCGTTTCTAGTTTCCTCACCCATAGTGTATAAATTAGATGAAAACTCCACGTATAGGCTCCATATGTATTTTTTTATCCCCTGCATGAATGTTTTTGATGAAACCCTTCCTGTTAAAATTTCTGCAATTAGATGACATGTCAGGTTCCATACGGTTTTTATGGATGTATTTTTAATAATTTTCTAGCATTTTTGGAAAATGTAGTCTCTGTAACATGCTTTATCTTTTCATTTTCAGTAGTGAATCCTACAGACGTATATGATAATTCCACTCGTACCTAAGAGACTTTCCATGTCTTTTTCCTGCATGAAAAACCATAAATGTATCAGGACACATGTCTGCATAAAAAAGCAAGTATTTTGTTGCTGTTTTTTCTACACATGTTCTTGTATGCAAAGCTACTTTCAAGTTCCCCTAATTTTTACTATGCAACTAACATGATAGTTTTTTCCATTTTTTACAGCCAACACTACATGGAGAAGTTACTCAATGTCTAATTCACCAGATGAGTTTAGTTGTGCATCAAGATTAGAAGTTCCATGTCCTAGGTCCAGCAAGCTACAGGTACTTGCGGAGGAGTTATTGGGGAAACAAATCTACATCACTATGTGGCATCAAGTTCCTGATCTACATGTATAGTTTAGCCTTTTGGAGGGGAGAGAAGTACATAACTGCAAGTGGCATCTACTTCATGCTTTTAGAACTAGTTCATGGTTTCCTGCTCTATTTTAGACTGTAGTTTGCATCAACTTCTAGTACTTGCAGTTTCCAGAACCAAGTGTTTTCACTGAACTACGTGCTGCCAGTGGAATTTCTTCTATTTTGAACATTTTCCTGACGTTTTGTACTTATGAAATCCTTGGAAAAACTGCAAGTACGTTTACCTGTAGGGTTTCCTGGATGTTTTTCCCTGGATGGGTTTCTTCCTTGGAAATCTGCAAGTTTTCTTCTGCAGATGGAACTTTCTGGGGGTGTGGGGGAGGGGTACAAGCGTTTGTGGGGTGGATTCTGTTCGTGGCCTTCAGTTAAGCTGAACTAATTTTTACTGCTGCTTGTTAAATCGCTGGACGCGGCTGCTGCAGCTAGTAGGGACGAACCTCTCCTACCTGGGAATCGTCCCAAATATTATTTTATATGTTGTTTTTGTTGGTTTGTGTGGTCGTTTTGGCGTCCGGGCATGTGCGGCACGGCCCGTGAAGGCTAATTAATGTAGGTTTTATGTGTGGGCATGATTGTTTTTGTTGAGCAAGATCAATTTTATGTAGTCCTAGAAGTAGTTCCGATCGTCAAATATGATTACTAGTCTGGAGGTGAATTACATTTTATTTTCCTACATATTTTTGTTCTTATGCGTCCCATTATACTGATTGTTTTTAGCTTTTCCCTCTTTAACACAGATGTATTTTTTGTGTTAAAAAATACAAAGCATTATCAAACAAGCACTATCAAAATAACTTGAAGTTTTTTATGAGTGTTTGTGATGTAGTTTCCTCACCCTAAGTGCATAATTTATTCTGTAGAATGTCAGGTTTTACATGTAGTTTTTATCTGTTGCAAGTATCTTTTTAAATTCTTGCACTTCACATTTGGAAAATGTAGTCTCAGTAACATGTTTTTTCTTTTCAGTCTCAGCAGGGATTTATACGGACGTCTATGATGTTTCCAGTCTGTCTTCTTTGTGATGCTCCGGTTCCGCTGCCTTACAGGTGGTACTTCCTGCTCGTTAATGTCTTCTGGATTGCCACTTTTGTTTCACACAAACAGGCACTTGTCCCTCTGCTTGTCCATAACTGACTGTCTACTGGTACTTGCCTTGATTGAGAAACCAACGTTCTTGGCATATCTGTTGTAGTGTAGTTTTGCTTCTTGCCAACTATCAAACATCATGTCAGGTTATGGTGTCTGGATGTTAGTCTGACTGCTAGGTGTCGACTGAACCTCATCTTCACTTCCCAAATCTTCACTTGACAGTGTCTGCCTTGTGCCGGCTCCGGTGTCACCAGAAGGCACAGTGTTATATCCACAGATGCCTGAGGTTGTTGGACATTAGGAACACCTTCACCTCCTTCATTCACAAGTGGTTGGCCACCATCATCCACAACTGCAATGTTCAAATCAATTCCACCCAGCACAAAGTCCATCTCTGCAACAAAAGAGTTCAGCTTTTAGTACAAGGATTTGCTTCTTTCTACGCATGTACTTTTTTCTGCACAATTTAGTTGTCGTTTTTATTTCAAATTTTTCATGTTTCTGGTGTAGTTTTGCTTCTGACATGTTTCTTTCTAAATTACTTTTGTAGACACTCAACTCCAAAATGGGCAAGATCATCATGTCGAGAAGAGCAAGCTTTTTTGCTGCTGCAGATGAACATTCAACTCTAAATGACCAACCCCACAAGCTTCTTGTACACACAAGAATTCAGTAAATGGACTTTCAGGTTCCAACACGGTGCTGCAGTGTTGTTTCTACCTTTTTTGTAGTAATGGGATAAAACTACAGATCATCTTTCATGTGTTGTGTTTTGTGTAGTTTCCATGAACATGCTACAACTTATGAACCTTGTTACTTGACATAAACTCTTTTATTTTGCCCTCTGTTTGCATGAACTAGTAGTTACTTTCTGTGATTTCCTTGATATGTGCGTGTGTTTCAACATGTGCAACTTTGAGTGTATCTTACATCTCAATTCTTGTTCAGTTTTCTATATTTTTATCTCTAACCTGCAGGTGTAGGTCCTGAAGTTTTTTCTTCTTGGGTGTTTAGATCATATAACTACTGTTGGTGTTGTCCACAAGTTCCTAAAGTTTTTACACTGGATGTTGTTTTCCCTGCTAAATTACTGGATGAAAGTTTTCTGTGTGTGCTTATTACCTGGAGGTTTCCTGGGATGTCCACCTGATGGATTTCTTCAACCTGGCCTTTGATTTTTCGAGCTGATGTATTTTTCTGAAGATTTATGGGGCGTAGTTTATGGATCTCTTTTGGTTGTTGGGGTTCTTCCTTGCCGTGGTGTTGTAGCTGTTCAGCAGGATTTTTTTGGTGTATATGCTGAGATCTCCCTCGGTGGCTGATGTATCTCCTGGAGGAACCTTCTCCTTGTCGGCTATGGGGGGAAGAAAAGAAGCAGGCGGGCGGTTGTGGGAGGAAGAAGGAAGCAGAGGTACAAGCTAGCGTTGCCTGGGATCGATCCAGATGTATTTTTGTCCTTACGTGAAGAGCTGGGCATGCAAGGTGTGCGCTGCAACTTGCAACACCAAGTTGTTGTCGTCTTGGACGCTAGTGACGTGCGAAAGGTGACGGGGGACCAGAATTTTCCATTTTGGGCAAACACGTGACCGGACAGTACGTGCCTTTCTATTTTCGGGTGGGGCACTGCGGAAGACAAAACAGTGCCCGGGCACCGTGTAGCAGCGTCCAAACAATTAACCCTGATCAGACGATCAAGTCCTAGAATCAGAACAAATAGGCAGTGACAATAACTAGAGTAACTAGAGGCAATAGAACTACAACGTCGAGCCATCAATTATACATGCATCAGCACAAGTGGACATCAACTAGGAAGTCGGCTCAAAGATAGAAGCAGATATAGCAACGGCACAGTGGCCCTGGTACCTCAGAAGTAGAGGAGCTCAAGGGATGAAGCAAAGCTCACCAAAGAGAATAAGTAGCCGACAACGAGAGAACCTCTATTGCAATTAATCTGGACTACACATGCATGTTGTAGAGTTTGTCCAATTCTCTAATCAGGTCTCTAAACAGGTTGCTGTATAGTGGCGTACCTTATGTGAATCTGTACTAGTAATCCATTTAGACGAACTATACATCGGTATAATTGTTGGTATCCTTGAGTTTTGCCATAGACAGATCCTTAACTTAATTGTTGGTATCCTTGAGTTTTGCCTAAGCATATGACTGGGTTCAAATTTCGCTGCCTGAAAAGCACAGAAACAAACTATTTCATCTCTACTTTGCCATGAAAAGCATAGAATCTAGCTAATAAAGATTATACATTGCCTGTAATTTTCGAATCAATCATTATACATAAGCACATGAACAGGACACAATGCATAACACAGGCATTATTTCAGTATTGAAGCCAAACCCCACGTTCCTAGCACGTGGAAACAAACATAGACTCTGATGTGAAGGCATGAACTAATATTCCGCCAGGCAAAAAATATGGAGATTATTCATGTCTCTTTCAATTTTGCTAAATCAAAGGAACTCTTATTTTAGGAACTCTTATTTTAGGAAGGTAAGATTACTCGTTAGAAAAGCCCACTAAAAGTTTATCAGAGTTGCACAAATCTGAATGCTAAACCAAATTTCCCAGCTGGATAATGCCCTAGGTTGTTCATCCTTTACATTGCAAGTGCATAACCCATTAGCAATTATTCACAAGGTGGTTTATTAGGTGGAACAATTTTGTTGAACTTCAGATCAAAAGAAGGAAAAGCACAGCTGAACAATAACACTTGCAGATGAAGTTTACATGATATACAAAGAATGCCTATTACCTCATGAACCGGCGTCAAGGAGTTGAAACCAGCTTTTCAGAATCAAGAAATAGACACACCCAACCTGATATAGGACCAAGTAAAGCTACGTAGTTGCAACTCCTGTAAAATAAGGCCAAACATGTGTTAGTATTCCTTCGCAATGGCCACAAACAGGGAAGAAGTACCATGACTACTTGCTGAGTAAAACAACTAAAAAATTGGAGTACAATTTTTAATTGCAGAACTTACTCCATAGCAAGATTTGTCAGTTAGTTATGTGCAAAATATATCAAAGCGTTCTGAACCATCAACACACGGCAAGCCAGCAAACAACTAGGACATGTGTGGCATACAGGGAGACAGTCATGCAAGACGAAGAGATGAAACGATATTGGTATAGCAAAGTATTCTTGGTTAATTTCACTGAATCTTGTAATCTGAATCTGTTAAAAGGTCCCCCTCAGGCCCTCATAGATAACAACGTTGATGATTTTCTGTAATCAAATGAAATGGACAGAACTTTACTTCGAAGCAGATAAGGTACGCCGCTATAATTTCAGTACTAGGTTGATAGAGAAACTACATCGGTACAAGCAGATGGTGGTACAAAATTCAAATCACGAGCTCAAAATCAATAATATAAACATGGTTCCTGCAACTATTTAGAGTATGACAAAATGGGAACTTGAACCGTACTGACCAGCGGCGTGTGGACGCAGAGGGGTCGTCGGAGGAGAGCGGATGGGCCTCCCCTGGCGGCGCCGGCGGTGCATCTGGAGGAACCGGTCGGCGTCCTCCTCGTGGACGAGCGCCGGAGCCGTACCGCACCGGCGAGTAGCAGGGGCAGTCGAGTCTGTAGGATGGAGGTCGGGGATAAGGAGAGGCGCGCGAGGCCGGGCTGGTTCTTCCTCGACGGCGGCCGGCAGGGGCAGCTAGGGTTCCGCGCGCGGCGGCTCGATTGGAGGCGCAAGAAGGCGGGGTCGGCGAGGGAGATGTACTGGGAGAGAGGGGCGGGGATGGGGTAGATCGGCCGCCGGCGAGGGGAGGTTTGGGAGACCGGCCGGCGGCGGCGGTTGTAGCGATGGGGTTGAATCAGGGGAGAGGGAGAGGGAGAGGGGAATAGGGGTGGGCGTTCGGTCGATTGACTTGGGGCCGTGGCGTCGTGCCTCGTGCGCGTGGAATATTGCATTTATGTATTTTTTTGAGAGATCAGTTCGGTCTTTTCGGATTACCTCAATGTGATACTAGCGACGGCATATTTGCAGTGCCCGTCACTGGTATGTTTGTGTATTACCAGTGACGGGCAAATAATTGTGCTCGTCATTGCTAATTGATATAGCGGACCGCCGTAATGTTATCAGTGACGGGCATTGTCGTGCCCGTCATTGATGGCTATTACTAGTGACGGGTTTTGTTTTGCCCGTCACTAATACGGTGGCGGCTATAAGCTATTCTGCAGTAGTGTCATGACATGGATTCTTGCGAAAGAGTTCCTTTAACCTCCCCAAGGTTGAGTAATACTCTCTCCCAAATGTGGCCAGAAATTGAATATATAGCAGCGGTTATCATAAGCTTCTTTAGGAGTAAAATATTTAAGAAAGAAAACATTCCTCAAGATACTCCATTCATTCTGGACCTTTTCATCCAAAGACCTGTACCAATCACGAGCATTACCAGATAAAGACAAATACAATAGCTTCCTTTTTACCTGATCCTATGAAATACCAGGTAGTCTGAATAAGCCACATATTTCCTCAATTATTTCCATGTGCTCGCGTGCCGACTTAGTTCCATCTCCTGTAAATGGATTTTTCATAACTCTTTTAACATGACCCATGGGAATCTTATATCCCACTTTAGGTATCTCAGGCACAGCAGTTTCAACCACCTTTGCAGTAGTGGCATAAGCACTTTCATATAGAGCAAGATGCAGCGAGGCACGATTCATAAATGCCATAGTAACAATGAGATAAACAGCTTTCAAGTTTCCTTACCAAACTTCTTACCAATAGCGCTACGCTCCCCGGCAACGGCGCCAGAAAAGTATCTTGATGGCTCCCAAGTGCAGGAGATCAATTGTAATACCTTTCAATTAGAAAAGGTTGTCGAACCCACGAGGAGCTGAAGGTATTGGTTAGTAAGATTGATAAATAAAACAATAAAAGATGCAGATGTTTTTGGTATTTTCAGTTGTATAATTGCAAGCAGATAACAGATAGTAGCAAGTGAAAGCTCTCAAAGAGAGAAAGCCCAATCCTCTTATGTGGCAAAAGGACAAGCTCAAGTGATGTGTAACTTATATGTGGCAAACGTTCCCGAGGGCGGCATGGATGGTGCTAGGCATAGAGATTTATTAAACAACACGTTGAATATCTTGTCAAGTTTTAATCCTCTTTGGACGGAGCCATAATTAGGTATAGTTAAATAAATAAACTACAACCCCTTATGATGGATCATGTGGCCAAGCAAATGACTGCACAAGAATTATTAAGACCTAAAGTTCCACCATAGCATTACACTCTAAGGTCCCCGATACTAATACCCTCATAATATAACTTCATGACTCGGTCTCAGGTTTACGTGTCCTCCCAAGTCTCCATCAATTCATTACACTACGGTGTTCTCCTATGAGCCCATATAGGTGAAGTGTTGTGCAGTCGACGTTCGCACAACACCATCATAGAATCACATAAAAAGATAAACTTTTGACAAAATACCAACACATGTCATATATAAATCAATGCCAATTCATCCTATGCCCTCAGGAACATACGGAAACTACTCACAACGTGCGAACATGATCATAATCAGTGGCATAAGTGGTACAACACAATCTGAAATTATAACTTCACCACCAAATAATGACAAGTACTCAATCACAAACATGAATAGTAGCACAAGACAAGTATCTAGGGTATAGCAACTCTCAAACTGCGAGGGGAATGGAGTAGGGGTGGATATCGAGTCAGCTCGACTCAACTCGTAAATACTCGTTAGTTAATGAGCCAACTCAACTCAACTCGTTAACTAAACGAGCACCGGACCCCAACTTGGCTCGACTCAATAAAAACTCGAGCTGGCTCAGTAAACTCATTAAGCTAATAAAGGTCAACAACATAAACATGTATGGCGGGAATAGTCCATAATATAACATAAACTTAAACATTCAAACATTGGTTAACAAATCATTGCCCATAGCATAAATATTGACAGCATGATAGAAAATAACAGCTAGACATGCCTATTGGTTATGCTCCTGCGTAGGTATGGCCTAGATAATGTGGACATTATAGATCTGAACTTTGTGTTGCATGTTGATGAACGAAAACATTTGATAGACTAGCCCACCAATTAATGGTCTTAGGCATAATACGAGCTACACGAGTTTAACGAGTACTCGTAACTCGACTCATTAAACTCGTTTTCTTAATGAGCTAAAAATGTCAGCTTGGCTCAACTCATTAGTGTCCGATTTCGAGTCAAGTTGAGCCGAGTTTACGAGTACTCATTAAGCTCATGAGTTTCGAGTTTTATTTCCAGCCCTAGAATGGAGTGGATCACGGTGATGATGATGGTGATGGTGCTGGTCTTGATGGGGTGATGATGTAGAGGCCTCCTCCCACGCCAAGGAGGAGAGGTGATGACGATGACGATGATTTCCCCCTTCTCCGGAGTTCCGGAGCAGCAGGATCTGACCCTCCTCGGAAGGGATCAGGAGTTTCGCCGCCTCCGCGACCTCGGATGGACTTGGAAAAATTAGGGCGTTACTTTTCGGGCGAGACGAAGGCGTCGATAAAAAGCCCCAGGCGAGGAGGTGCCCGAGGCACCTTTTGGTGGGTCCCACGCGGCCAGGTACATGGGCTGCGTGGGCCACCCCCATTTGGCCCTCGTGGCTCTCCTCTCTTTGGTCTTCTTCCCTCTGGCTTTCTCCCGATGAAAAACTGACGCAATATTTTTCCTTTTATTATTTGAGTTCCTGTAGCTCCTGAAACATTAAAGACAAGAAAAAGGAGGTTTTCTGCCTCCCAGAAATTAAATACCAAAAATAGGGACTTTGTATGAAAGTCCCCAAAATCATCTAAAACATGTAGAAACAATCATATAATCATGCAAATAACATTCTAGTATGATACTAAAAGTTATATAAATGATGATATAAAATGCACGTATCAGGGTCCCGTCCGGCAAGCTGCTTGGATTCTTGATCTCCCATCGGGGGATTGAGGCCAATCCCGACAAGATCAAGGCCATCGAGCGCATGGAGGTACCAAGGCGAGTCAAGGACGTACATCGCCTCAATAGGTGCATCACCGCACTCGGGCGTTTCATCTCAAGGCTTGGAGAACGAGCTCTGCCCTTCTTCAAGCTACTCAAGAAGACGGGTCCCATGGAGTGGACCCTGGAGGCTGAAGAAGCTCTTCAGTCCCTCAAGCGCTACCTCGCCTCGCCCCCCATCCTCATGGCACCAACAGAGAAGGAGCCCCTACTGCTGTACATCGCTGCCACCAACCAGGTGATCAGTGCGGTTCTTGTGGTAGAACGTGACGCTCCTCCAAGCAAGATCAACGGCAAGCGTCCCGGAAACATCCTCCCGGGGCAACCAAGCAAGAAGAGGCAGCCGGGTGACAAAGGGCCAGAGGGCCCTGAGCCTGACGTGCCCACCGACGCAGCCATCGGCGTCACAGAAGAAGCATCGCTGGGGGCTGACGCGCTCTCGTTCGAAGCAGAACACCCGGAGGAAACCGAGCCCGTCAAGGACTCGGTAACCCGCAAGATACAACATCCAGTCTACTTCATCAGTTCGGTGCTGCGCGACGCCCGGGAGTGGTACCCCATGATGTAGAAGCTGTTACAAGCGATCCTCATCGCCTCTCGCAAGATGAGGCCCTACTTCAAAAGCCATCCCATCACCGTGGTTTCCAAGTATCCCTTGAGGAGTCCGCTGGAAAACCCACTCGCCACTGGACGTGTTTCATGGTGGGCCATGGAGCTTCAAGGTTTCGGCCTCAATTTTGAGCACACGAACAACATCAAGAGTCAGGCGCTGGCTGATTTCATGGCGGAGTGGACTGAGACAGCGTTTGACGACCCGGTGGAGAAATCCAGCCTTCCCGGGAAAGAAGACCCCAACGCATGGACCATGAACTTCGACGGCTCCTACACCAAGGGCCAGGGAGGCGCTGGAGTTGTATTGATCTCACCCACGGGAGATCGTCTGAAGTACGTCGTCCAGATGCACTACAAGGAGAATATCTCGAATAACACGACGGAGTACGAGGGCCTGCTTGCGGGACTTCGTGCTGCCGTTGGCCCCGGTATCAACAAGCTCATCGTCAAAGGTGACTCTCAGCTAGTCATCAAACAAGTGAACAAGGAGTACGCCTGCCCCCAGATGGCACCGTACGTCGAGGAGGTGTGGAAGCTTTGGCGACGCTTCGACAGCTTCCGGGCCGTGTACGTCCCGAGGGATGAAAACACGTCCGCGGACGAGCTGTCACAGATGGCCTCCAAGCGAGAACCAGTGCCTCCCGGGATCTACATTGAGGTGCTCCGGCAACCCTTGTGTCTCCCGAGAGGCTCAAGGCAAGGTCTACATCGACACTGGGGGCTGGTGACCCGTCTACTTCGACAACCCGGGAAACCAGCCCAGAAGACGCACAAGACCCGGCAGGACCTGGACCAAGGGAAGCCATGCTTTTCCTTGGTCAAATGGTGCTACCGGTGGAAACAAACCACCCACCCTGGGCCCTGGACATCATCAAGTACATGACGGAGCATGCTCTTCCGGAGGATGATCATGATGCCGAGCGGGTGGCTCGCCAAGCCAAGCTCTACGTCCTGATCGACGGCGAGCTCTACCGGCGACGCGACAACGGAGTCAAGCTCCGCTGCATACCACAAGAACAAGGCCAAGTACTGCTACGAGACATCCACGAGGGCACATGCTCAAGTCATGTTGCATCAAGATCTTTGGCGGGAAAAGTTTTCCGCCAGGGTTTCTACTGGCCAACAGTCCTGTACAACGCCGAGCAAATTGTCAAGACCTGTGAAGCTTGCCAATACTACGGGAAGAACATCAATCAGCCAGCTCAAGCCCTCCAACCAATCCCAATATCCTGGCCGTTTGCAGTCTGGGGGCTTGATATCGTGGGCAAGTTGCCAAAGTCAGTTGGCGGACATGAATACCTCTTCGTGGCTATCGACAAGTTCACAAAATGGGTTGAAGTAATGCCAGTACCACGCCAGACGGCCCAGGCCGCCATCAAGTTCATCGAGGGGATTGTCTACCGCTTCGGAGTACCTAACAGGATCATCACAGACAACGGCACTCAGTTCACAAGTCGAGCCTTCCTCAACTTCTGTGAAGAATTGGGCATCAAGGTGTGCTTTGCATCAGTGTCCTATCCAAGATGCAATGGACAAGTGGAGCGAGCCAATGCGGAGGTCCTAAGAGGTCTGAAAACAAAGCATTTGATAAGCTGGAGAACAAGGGGAAGAATTGGATTGATCATCTACCCAGTGTACTGTGGTCCCTCAGAACCACACCAAGCCGAGCAACTGGAGAAACACCTTTCTTCCTTGTCTATGGAGCTGAAGCTGTCCTGCCAACAGAACTAAGGCACGGATCTCCCCGGGTACTCGCTTATGATGAAGACACCCAAGCTGAGCGAAGGATTGATGACATAAATTCCTGGAAGAAATTCGATGTCGGCATCACTACGATCTGCTCGATATCAGCAAGGGCTCCGCCGCTACCACAGCCGTCATGTCCGGTCTCGGGAACTGCAGCCCGGGGACCTGGTACTCCGCAAGATACAGAAACTCGAGGGCTTGAACAAAATGTCAAGCAAGTGGGAAGGACCCTACCGGGTTACTCATACCCTGAGACCCGGAGCAGTCTATCTGGAAGACGAGAAAGGCAGGCCGGAGGGCAACGCCTGGAACATCGAGAATCTCCGCAAGTTCTACCCCTAATTACGAACATGAATCGCCAAACGTCGAATCCGCTAAGCACGCCCAAGGGGCTAGTGTTCTGTAATAGGGTGTAAGAAGTCATCGCCAAGAAATAAAAGATAAGTGTTTCAATTCCGTGAGCCTCAATTCATGTCGAGATGTGTGTTATCCGCAACAACCCCCAAGCAGGGGGCTGATACGGTGCCGGTGGCTGACGGGTCGAGCGCGAGTGGCCTATCAGTAGGCACTGCCACCCGATCGTGCCGTACTGTCGCGGAAAGGAGTGAACGGGCAGTGCTGTGTTTTAACGAACTTAAACACAGAAATGCACATTCAACTTTGCTTGCGGGTTGCTCCGGATGAAACACTATCACGACATAAAAAGAGGGTCCATTCTTTCCTACTGAAAGTTTGTTATGTGCAGCGCCTTCCCGGGACAGGAACTGACGGCGGAAAGCAGCTAAGGAGTTGGGTACCCGGAAGGACAGGACGGATCGAGGACACGGCAGAAAACAGCTAAGTCCTTGCATCTGCATCCTGCACTTAGGCATGACATCTCGCTCGGAGTCAATATACCATCGACCTGCGCATGCTTGACAGTTGATGAGAGCCTTTGCGGGGTAATGCATCCACCCCGGCAACGGTCCGTTTCCCTCTGGCCTAGTACCCGTGGACAGTGGAGTAGGCGCCCGGAAGGTATAGTGCTCTTAGGGGTACTGCTACTGCATGCACGCAGTCAGAGTACTTGGCACCTAAGAGATCTCCTCTGAAAACTTGACAGCGCGTTAGTGCAAAGGAAGATTTGGGAAATGACCCCGGGAGTTGAGGCTAGGTTGCATTCATCTGAATTTAAATTCTGAATTACAATTCTGAATTACATTCAGTTGTGCAACTTCTTGGTTACATTATAAGCCTATGCTACTAAGGCCAGCTCAGGGTTCCTAGCTGTGCAGACTTGCTGTTATTTTTTGCCTGCCGGGTACACTCTGCTCTTCCGGGGACGCCTGGAGGAGGAAAGGGTGCACGAGCAGGGCTTTCAGGCGCTTCACCTAGCGGGAGGCCTCTGCGCAAGCCCAGGCACTCCATGGCCGAAGAGGAAGAAGATTCCGTCGGCCACCTCGCTCATGGCCTCGCTTTCAACCTGCGGCAAGAAAGTGTAGCAAGTCAAGGCCAAGTTCATCCCGCGGAAAAGAAGGAGATCCCGGGAAAGATGAAGCACTCACCCGCTCTATGGCCTCAAGTTCGGCCCATAGTTGGGCCAACCCCGGGATCCCGGCGGTCCTCTCCTTCAAGCTCGACAGCAGGTGAGCTCTCTGAATGGCTCTCACCCGGGCTTCTTCCTAGGCGGCGGGACCAGTGAGGGCTGCCAGGCGGGAAAGGTTCCGCGCGACGGCAGGTCGGGACGCGACCTCATCTTCCTCAGCAGCTCGGGCCTCAGGTCCCCTGGGAGCCTCCGCCGCGCCACGGAAGACAGATGCCGCCGTCGACACGTCGGACAAGGACATCTCCTCCTCTCCAGACATTGCTATGTGGTCTATGGAGGGGAAGGGAGCAAGACGAGAAGATGCGTCAAGGGAGTTGGGGTTTGGAAGGCCTTTTATAGACCCCTCACACTCCACCTACCCCTTGGCGGTATGGCTACCACAGTAATGGGGGCGCGTTTGGCGAAAAAACCGCTCCCATTCACACCAAGTGCGACACGAAGGCCAAGAGACCAAAAGGGAGAACAAGTTCTTCTTCATTTCAAAATCTACAGTGGGGGCTAATTTTTTACAACAAAAAGATTGGCTCCCGGTAAGCGAGGAGCACCACCGTACAATGGAAGACGCTACTTCCAGAAGTACGTCGACGAGGTGGCCAAGAAGGTGGTTAAGGAGATCTTCGGGGCCGTCATCTTGAAGCTCCTCACACTCAGGAAAACGAGCTCTCCTCGGCCTTGATGCTAGATGAGTTTTCCTCATCTTCATCTTCGTCGTAGGAACGGAGCCGCTGCTGCTCTCGCTCTCGGCGCAGCATTCCACGCGCCCTCCTGCAGCACGGAAGATCTTCACGGCGAGTGTGGCATCCCCGTCATACTTGCAGGCAAGATACTGCCCCCGGGTCAGGCGGCGGGAGCGGGCAAAAGACTTCCACCCCCGACCCAGGAGCATGGAGTCGTCGACGGTGTACTCCACCGAGATCCAGGTAGGGCCATTGGGATAGCCCTCCACCTGCAGCCACAAGCCCGAAGGCTTGTCGTCCCCCATCGCCATCGCGAAGGAGTCCGGAAGGTCAATCCGGCTGCGGATCTTGTGGCGCAGATCCAGGATGAACTCGAATGGTGCGAAGCTTGTGTGGACCGCAATCCGTTGAGGCGGAGAAGGAGATCTCTCGCGCCTCACAGTCCCTCTACCTCCACCGCCGCGCTTCACTCGCCCTCTTGGGGCGGCTCTTCCGCGGCTGCTGGTACCCTTCTCCGCCGGAGCCGAAGCACGCGGACGCCCAACGCCCCTTTTCCCTCTCGCCATACTGGGATAGGAGCAAAGTAGCAGCGGAGAAGAAGGATGGAGATTCACCTTCCGCTTTTATAGCACGCGGCGTCTTCTCTCTCCAGTGGCCTCCTCAGCTTCTCTGCAGCGGGAATCGAGGAGACAGGTGCAGTTATTCCCCCGAGCGGAGTAACTTCAAGTCCCACTCTCTGGTGGATGGGACGTGTCAGTCAAGGCAAGTCACCGGGTACCCACTTTGGCCAATTCTTTGGCCATAGCCCCAGCAGCAGTTGAAGCAAGAGCCGCCGGGACCATGCCCGGGGGCTACTGTCGCAGCAGTGGAACATGGGGTTCCCCTGATGCTGCCAAAGTGGGTCCGCCACTAGGGCCCACCAAGAAGATGGACAAGGCAAGGAGTCAAGATCAGCAGATGGGTCAGCTCATCTGCACCAAGGAAACCCGATAAGTTCGACATCGACATGCTGCGGCTAAGGACCAGGTGACCTTCCGGGGTCATCCGTTGCCCGGAGAACAAGGCGGAGTACCCGCGGATCCGTGCGCCCGACAAGAGGCCAGGCGTACCCCCGGGTCCTCCATCTGTACCGCCGAGAGGATAAGAACGCCAGCTCACGCCGGAAGCTGGTAGAAGACTTGGGCGCCAAGACAAAGGACGCGCCCTGGTGACATCACCACGAGCGTGGTTGGTGGGGCGGACAGGCTTTGTCTGTCCCACCTTTCCCAAAGGGCGGACGACCGCGCCACCCTCCAGAAGATACTTGGAGGAGAAGAGGCCACGTCTCCTCCAAAGACCACCGAGGGGTTCTCCCACCAAAAACCCCTCACGCCCCTAGCGTTCCCATGTCGGATCCCCTTAGCCTATAAAAGGAGGACCATGGCACCAAGAAAAGGAGGAGGAAGAAGATAGAACTCAAGCAAGACTAGACTAGGGTTCGGAGGTAGAGAGAGAGGTGATCTCCACAGGGCAGGATCTGCTCTCCGTCTACCTCTGGCCGGAACACTGCCGGGTTCAACCCAGAACACCCTTGTACACCACACCATGATGAACACTTCAATCCAGACATGCAGGAGTAGGGCTTTTAGCCTCCGGGCGGGCTGAACCTGGGTAAACTCCGTGTGCCTTTCTGTGTTGCTTGCGTGCCTGTCCCAACGAAGAACTCGACGATCTTGCTCCCGGGTAAGGCGTCTCCCAGCCTCCTTCGCACCCCGTGCTGAACCTAAAAAGGGGTATCCTCTACTCCCGGTGTCCGTGATCCGAGACACGACACCCTCCTCTCCGGTCGGCTCCACTTCAACAATAGCCATACTGTGTCGCAGGATACGCTCTTGCAGCTGTTTCTGGAGGATGACGAAGAGAAGGTGGTGCGAGGAGACGCGTTTGAGTTGCCCTGCTTCAAGAAAGCCACCGAGATTTTCATGGACCTCGGGTATCTTGGCCTAGCGCTGCCACCAGCTGGCGTCTTCGATGCGCTCAGGGTGATGCGGCTGGAGCACTTCTGGATGCCAGGCCAATTGAGCATCATCGACACCATGTTTCCGGCATTGGAAGAACTAACCATCCGCAGGGCCCGTGGGTTGGTCGTACTGACGCTCGACTCCAAGTCTCTGCTGTTTATGCATCTGTTCGGCCTCCCTGAGTCTCAGCGCCTCGACATCTCGGCTCCATGGCTCAACAAATTAGAGGTGACGCTGTGCTTGTATAATGTGCTGGAACCAGTTGCCACCATTGCTACAGAGAGATTAGAGGTGCTCAGGTGGGAAGCGCCTTGTGTTCCAGAGTTCAGAAAGATACCACACCTCCGCGTGCTCAGAGTCCCTGCTATTTGCACGGATTGGTCGAAACATATTTGTGCAGAATTTCGCAATTTCTTTCCAGCAGTCCATGATCTCGAGCTTCAGATAAGTCTTGATGTGAGTGCTTCTTCTTCCTCTTGGACACGATTTTTTATGTTTACGGGGTCCTCTTGGACCTAAATATGCTTACACCAACATAAATGATTCTCTCTTTGAATAAAGTCTGATGTGTGCCATTGAGACAGAACTGCATTGGGACGACATAAGATCATATTGCAATTGAGGTTGCTCACAAATGACTAGTATGGGAGCATAACTGGAGCAAGAAAGAAGAAATAGGAGTTCAGAGGCAGCACCGTTGGTTTTGTAGGATAGTAGTCCTATGGTTTTCAGTTTGAACATTTGTACATGTGCAAATGTCCTTCAAGAGCAGAATTGTTGATTTTGGATATGCTACCTGTGGTTTTGACTTCTGAGTAGGATATTCTACGGGTGGTTTTGTTGTTTTGTGTACGCGTGCAAGGATTGTTAGAAAGTTCAGGCTGCAGTTTTTCTATCTGTCTCAGAGTGTAAATTCACTGTAGACCAGGAAAAGAAACTTGGACAACATTTGATCACTCTATATCCCATTAATTTCCGAAGGTCTCTGACGAGAAATTCATTCAAACATTCAGCTCACTGTCACTTGTCTTCAGTGTGTAAAGTGAAGTTTACAATTTTCTGTGCTAGTATACTTCAGAGGTCACATTTTAGATATGCGTATATATGAGTCTGTCTCGAGTTTTCGAGACTGGACAGAACATATTTACTTTCAAGCTACTTCATAATCTCTTCATTGGAGTTCACATGGTGTATCGGCGATATTATGAAACAACTTGATGTCGACTAGTGCAAACATGTCTGTCAAGGTAGTCTATGGTTCTCTGTCGTGCATATTTGAAAACTGTCATTTTATATGAGCTCACCTTGATTGGCTTCAAATGAATCAGCTGCTGCAGGAGAATGGGTCGCTGCTCTTGATGGAAGACATAACCATCCCTTATGTGAAGACATTATGGTTATACATGGAAACAAATGGTCATGTTTTTGGACCAAGATTATTGCAGTTGCTCTCAGATTGTTCTGGTATAAGAAAGTTGAACCTATCATTCCAAGTTCAAGATGAGGTAATTATAATTTATACATTTGGAATATACTATTATATAACATTTCAGCATTCTCTGGCAACAGTGTGTTGACTAATGAAAGTTAGACATGGTCTTTTTATTTAGGAAATGTGTGTACATATATATATTTCTGATATATTTGGGAACCAGAACACAGTAATGGTTTTGAAGTAATACATAAATTCAAGCATTGCTGGTGTCAAACAGTTTGCATGCACTGAATGCCCATTGGCCGTCAGACTAAAACTAAGTTCCATTCTCTGTTTGGACTAGGAGAGCATATACATGTTTAAGACAGGCAACCGAAAAACAAGAATATTCCTAAAAGTTTAAAACTTGCTTTAACATTGTGGTATTATTAAAGAAGCTCTTAATACGAGATAGTTACATACTCCCTCCGTTTTTTAATATAAGATGTTTTAGCATTTGTCCACATGCACATGTACACAAGTGTATGTAGACATATATTAGTGTGCATGTTCACTCACTTTAGTATGCATCTAGACAACATGTACAACACTTAAAACATCTTATATTAAAAAACGGAGGGAGTAGTTAGTATGACGTGTACATCTGTTCTGTTGCTGGAAGAAAAATGTTGCTAGAAAAGTGTACATCTATTATTACGTATTCTCTTTGTATTACAGTTTTTTGCACTTTTGTTCTTGTGGAGTGTAAACAGGAAATTTGGTATGGTAGCACCGTGGCAGTTGAGATTCGTGAATACCATTTTTCACCCATTCTGTTTTATTCTGTACCGTTTTAGATTCAGTTATGAGTTTGAACTGTGCTGACTGAAATTATTATTCAGCATGCAAATACTTTTCACTCCGTGTGACAATAAGTAAGAACATCGTACCTAGCGGATGGGCTCTCAGCCCAGCGGTTAGGCCGCGGAGGCACTACCCAGCCCACCCGAGTTCGACTCGCGGTGCCGCACCTTCTTTATTAAAAACGATGAGGTTTCTCCCTCATCGGTTCAAAAAAAAAAACATCGTACCTAAGAGTGGTCTATCTTTGTATTCTCATTGCAGGTGCAAGGTTTATGTTTACTGAGCTGCAACTGCCACGAGGAATCAAGAATTCGCGGAGCTGAGGTAGTTCCAATAAGCACTCTAGAAGAAGTGAACGTCGTCGTTTTCCCTGAGGCTCTGCGTGAAGTTTACTTTGTGGAACAACTAGTGCTAAAGGCGCCGATGCTTAAACTATTGAGAATAACTTTGAAGGTTGAGGATCTTTCATGGGACGACATTAAAGCAATCTGCCCTGCAGGGTGTAGGTTCGAGCTTGTAGTTGTAGGGGGATAGAAGCAAAGAGGAATAGGTGGTATGATCTCTGACTTGCTGTTAGAACTTTGAAGCATAAATCTGTTCATTGTACATTTACGGACCATCATGTGTAGTGTATACAGTGTATGTATTTGCCTATTTGGATTCATGAATGATGACTGAGGTTGAAGAATCTCGTATACTGGGATGCGGTCAGTTCTATTGTACCTGTTTGTTGTCCCGTTTTTTGTCTCTGGGATGGACCTCTTGTCCGTCGTCCAAATCAGCGTAGTAATTTGGGTAACCGACTGAGATACGTGTTTCTGTTTATCATGTGATCGACTGAATAAATGATACTGTTGATTGCTTAAAAAGATCAACTGGACCATGTCAGAAGATGGTTTGTGTCATTGTGTGTGTGAAGCATAGCACCTGACTGTGCTGGTTGCTGCAGGAAAGAAAGGTTGCTGATGTTTGTTCAGCCTGCCTAGCTGAATCGTGTCGTACGCGCAGAGCCGCAACGAGTCCGCAGTTGCCTGACCAGCGTTGCCATTAATAACCTAAATATGCGTGATTTTTATGCCTGTGCGACTTGAAATTTCTGTGTGCAGGCTGAATACGATGCGATAAAGAGAGGGGGCTGATAGCTCGAAGGGATTGGACGGATAACCATTCTCCTACGGTCTGATAGCTCCAAGCTGCAACTGTAGTCCATCCGACAACAACAGGATGAACAAAATCTTTGTTTGTAGGCCCAGTAGTAAGGGCATTTCGCTGTCGAACGATTTGGCCTCCAGCAGCATTACCCTTAATCTTGTTAAATCAAAGTAATTTCTTAGGGGCAAAGAAAGTTTGTTTGCTCTATGGCGTGGTGAAGCTGTAGTTTTGCATGTGCTGAAACGAATACAGTGTATTTGTGTAGCAAAGTGGCAAACGAAGCTGCAGTTTGCAAAGAAAGTTTAGCTTAGCTTTGGTTGGGGTGCGCCAGGCCAGGGTACTAGTGCAACGCCTAAGCGATGCGTCAGGGCCCTCCCACAATAAGTAACTTTAATATCGTTGTGGACACGTGGCACACATATCAGATATTAAATTTATAATAATAATAACATCTACTTACACTTGATTTTAGCCAAAAGACTGAGAAAGGTACCTCCAGTCGTTTTGCCTCTCCTTTTATACAACTCTCTCGACTCCCTCCACTCAGCATAGGCGAGGTGAGACTAAACTCGCGCCGTGCGATAGACTAGGCGTAGCTGGATACTCAATCGGCCCAAACCATAACGGACTAAAGGCTTCCCTACCCATAAACCGAGGCCGAAGCCTTCGTAGCCACGGCCGAGGCCGCATCATCACCGTCCCAAGCTACTCAGCGACTAGTGAAAATACTGTGGTGCCCTTCGTCCTTGCGTGCATTGAGCATAGAGAGAGGATACATTAAGATGGGTCTACAGAGAGACATAGTGAGAAGTGGTGTATATGACACTATGAGTCTATGACTGCATGTGGCCGAAAAGTCACTTTGGATCTAGGGAACCAGTGCTCTCGGTGCCAAAAAAATTTAAAGAAAAATTATTCGTATGTCAAAAAATCACTACAAAATTCACACGTGTAGTAACCAATATGTGTATTTACTATTTAACCTACAAATGTTCATAAAATAATTCAAAATAATGTGACCTATGAGAAATCAGAAGTCTGCGCATGTTTCTACATTTTTTAAGTTGTTTTTTTACCCATGCTGCTTGTTATTTTTGCACAGCATGCAAATATCAACATTAGTTTTGAAAGTTCTTCCAAGGATAAACAATCAAATCTGCATAAATGAGTTTTATCTGAATTTTTGTGTTGCAACTATTTATTGAAAAAAAATATCTTTGCACCAGGAGTACTGGTGCCCAAGAGCATGGAAGCTTCACTCGCTTCTCTCTTTTCACGGACCCATGTTCTCTGGCGTCAGTAGTGACATTATGGATGGGGTTATGTAGAGTGAGTAAATTGGTTGAATGGGATAGATAAAAAGACCAAAATTAGGATTCATATTGGCATTTCAGCTCTTTGTTGGTCCATATAGAATAGTCAAAACAATCTTGTTTTTAACATAACAAGAAATTTTCATATTATGCAGGTAATTAATATGGCGTCTCACAGGATCCAGCTTTGTACGTGCCTACTTCCTTTGGACCAGCAAGGATTTATGGCTACATGTTGTGCCCGAATTAAGATGGTGGCTCGGGATATATCTTCTGGCTAATTTTTTTAAATAATACACAAAAATTATTTAATTCCGGAAATAATACGCATTTTTTATTTTTTCAAAAATATTACCCAGTCGGCCCCGTCGGAGCCGACAGGGCCTACTCGGTCGCGGCGAAGCCGACAGCCCTAATCGGTCTCGACGAAGCCGACTAGTGGCGCACACCTATAAATACACGCCACTTGTATTCCCTACTAGTGGCGTGTACTCATTCATACACGCCAGTGGTAATTGTTTGAGAACCAAAAGAATGAGAGAACGAAGTGTTGATTTCATTGATGATTGAGGGGTTTATATACCCCCTGAACAGGCGCCATCGAAGGCGGTTTACAAGGTTGCGTACGATGTACGACGTGAGGCGTCCCTTCGCTTAAGGCGGTTGGACAAATCCTAACTACTAACACTTAGCCTAATAATAACGCTATTTTATTCCTAACACTCCCCTTGGACTACGCCGTTTCTTGAAAATATCTTGTATAGTCTTCAGAAATCTTCTTGCATAGTCTTGAGAGTGTTCTTGCGCATCTAGGATGGTGTTCTTGTAAACAACCCTGTTCTTTGTAGAATCAATCATCTTGAAATTCTTCATCTTTAAAATTTCTCCTCCAAAAACCCCATGGGAAAAAATATGAGGAGAGTTGTATTTGATATGTTGCTAAACTCCTTTAAACCCTGTGGGAAAAAATAAGGAGAAAATGATACAACATATAATGATTATTATCTCATTGATAACTCATATGAGGAAAACCCTTGATAGGAAAAAAATCTCATTAGTGAGTTTAGAGATCAATAAATATGCCTTATATACTTCCTTTAAAAACCCCGGTGGGGAAAATAGAAAAGTATGGCATATGATAATGAAAATATATTGCCTCATTTAGCACCTTATATGAGAACCTTGAGAGTAAACTCATAAAGTGAAAAGGAGTGAAAATGAGTGCAATACGATGTGCCACTGAAAACTCCTCTAAAACCCAGTGGGAAAAATATAAGGAGAAAGAAAAATGGCATATCTGAACACTTGTATTTATATTGTCTCATTAAAAACCTTTTATGAGAAACCATGAGGGAAAAACTCATCAAGGGAAAAAGAGTACAATATGTATGATCTGAGGATCATCGATGGATTATGACATGGAAGTTTACTCCCCCTGAACTTTGCAAATCTCAACAAGTTTCTTGAAACATTGTTCTATATATAACCCATATGCATTTGAGCAATACAAGTGGTATTATCTTGATAGATAATGGTAGGTGATTCTGTTGAATCTTAACCACAATTTTGAATGTGGTATCATTCTGTGAAGCCATATACATTTTATGATGCTTCGATTATTCCAGAATGATTAGTGCTAGTAGACATTAGAGTCTATATTGAAGACTTCCCTTAAAAGGATCTTCCACTAAATTCAGTCATGGATATGGCATTTTCGGGATCAGATAATTATAGCCAATATATGTATATCACACAATGGTCAATTCTTGATGTTCCTGAGGGATTTAATCAAGATTTTAGTGCCTTGAAGATATCAATGGATATTAATTACACAAGCACTTCAAATAAATTGACATAAAAAACATTGTCACACGTGATGCAGTTTGCAACAAATGATATTGAGATATGGAACTAGAGGTCCCCATACCACTTCATCATTGCTACTATGTGAAAAATGAGTTTTGCATCCCTGTTAGGGATAGTATGACCATATGTGTATTTGATATGATTATCCATATTTAATTTCTACCATATTTTTATGGATATGTGAAGACGGAGATAGATATGTATTCCTAAGGGAATATGCTCAAGTTATGAACTTGAGTAACATTTGGTTCATCCAAATATCCGTCTTGATAAGATTGCAAGCACCTTTCATGTAAGACTTTGATGATAAAATCATCGACATATACATAGGTCATGTAGAATCCAATGAGGGATTTTGTTAATGAGTACATGTAAGCAATCATTATCCGAGTTATTCTTTCGAAGAAAGAATTCTCATAGTCAATTGTACCACACAATGTTTTGACTATTTTAAGTCATGGAGTGACTTTTGATGTTTTACACAATATATGTTGCGATTTGTTTTTATATTCAGATTTTTAAGCCTTTTGGGGACTTTTATATAGATATCTGAACTGGATGATCCATATGAGTATGTCATCACCGTGTCTATCAACTGCATGGATAGTTTATTTGTACTGCCAATAATATCGAAATGTAATTCCACTTATACCAAGAGGGTATGTTACATCATAATCGATGTCGGGTCTCTGCGTGAACCCTTATGCTACAAGCCTCGCTTTTTCACCACCTCATTATGAATGAAAATTCATTTGTCTTCCAAAAGGGAAGATAGTTATGAGGAGAATGTATTACTGTGGTAAATACATCTCTTTTGTTTAGCGAATGCTACTCTTGTTAAATTGCCTCCTTCTAGTTGAACCAATATATGAGTGCATGAGGCACTCTACCATGGATTTTGGTTCAGGGCCCTAAAGGTTTTAGCAATTCAAGAATAAATATTTGTCGACAAATGTAGTCTTTATGTTATATGATTCTGTTGAATCAACGAAAATTGTGGAAACAATATTTACATCTTTGAACTCCTCGTGATTTCCCATAACAATGGAGTCAAGGTGTTTCGATGTCCCAACACTTAAGAAATTGTGTGCACATATGTGTTGGGTTTGGATGTGAGCATCCGTTATGTGTTATTCAACTTGAGGTTGAACTACATTTACTAGTTGAGGATATAATTTCCTCTATTTCCGCGGATACATATGAGAACTCATTTCTCATGTGACCATGTTTCTCCCCCTTTTGCTCTCATTTGGGAGAATAGTGGTTGTATGAGATACTTCCACTTTGTATGGCACATTGCATGCATGCATAATATGATTTCATGAGGTCTTTGTCATAAGTAAATGTATGTGGCAGATTTGCAATGTGTTGCAAAATATATTGAACTTTATGTTCAGATTTTAAGTACGTGAATAGAAGGATGAATGTCTATGACATTTCTAGTTTATCAGCATTCTTTGTGGTACGAATGTCCCCCTAATGCCGAAAATATCCTTATTTTAGTGTAATCAGCATACGGGCTATAATCAATTCCCTTGATAGGGCTTGATATATTTATAATTGACGGATAAATAAATAGTAATACCTCACATAGATCCCAAATTTAATATGAGGGCCCGTTAATGTACGCCGGAGTGGTGAAATCGGTATATTACCGACATCGCAGATGAGAAATACTTGTTTGATTTCCACGTACTAACTGCAAGGGGAAGCAGTATGATATGCAGTTGGTATGATCTAGAATAGATCTGCGGCGTGTAAGACCGCATGTCTCCAACAAGATGTTGGTATATTAAATTCTGTTACTTTAACACGAAATGTGGACGGGCTAAATGGAAAACTGACAAAGAGATAAAGCTGTCCATCGTCATCCTCTTCGTGCGCACAAATCAATTGATTTGCTCACAGAAGCCACCGCATGGGTGGTTTGACTCCGCCGGACGGGCGCCACAGAGCAGAGCTCGGCCGTTGGCCGCCGCACCGATGAGATTCGTGGTGTGGGGAGCCGCGCCAGGTGGTTGTTTTCGCGGGCGCCGCCGCTGATGCGATCCGCCGAGCGCGTCGTCCATCGTTGCCTCAGGCTGGAGCGTGCCGTCTGCCATGTCGTGGTCGTGGCCGTGCTGCCGTGCCACGAGATCCAAGCCGAAGGCTTCGGGGTGCGCCACCGTTGGAGGTCGCCTTCGTCGCGCGTAGGCGGCCACCCATCGGCAGCCTCGCCACCGTCCCGGTCGCGTGTGCGCCGGAGGGCGCAGCCGCTGCCGCCGCGCTGTCGCGATGAGAGGAGAAACTTCGGGGTCGAGGACCGCCGCGCGTGCTGCCACATGCCACTGTGAAGCCGGGCGTCGGGCAAGCCGTAAGGACGCGCCGATTCGGAGTCCTGTCGGTCGGCGCCCCTGTTTCCGGTTGATGGGGCTGCGCCGGCCGCGGCGTGCCGCCGTTACGGACACGCCGGCCGTTTCCTCCACATTCGCCGCGGTTTGAGTGTGTCAATGCCGACGGGCACCACGCGCAGTGCCGCAACCAGGAGGGGGCTCGGCCACGGTGCCGATTGAGAACACGCGGGCATAACCGGTGGTCTTCGCCGCGTCGAGCGCGCCGTGCGTCGCCGGAGGGCTATGCTGCGCGCTCCGACGAGGAGCAACGGCAGGGCCGAGGGCTGGTATGCCGGGCGGTGCCGCGGTTCTTCTTCTTTTCCCTGTTCTCTGTTCTTGGCCTGATGCTCTCGATAGAGTCAGTGCGTGATAACGTGTTTGAGAACCAAAAGAATGAGAGAACGAAGTGTTGATTTCATTGATGATTGAGGGGTTTATATACCCCCTGAACAGGCGCCATCGAAGGCGGTTTACAAGGTTGCGTACGATGTACGACGTGAGGCGTCCCTTCGCTTAAGGCGGTTGGACAAATCCTAACTACTAACACTTAGCCTAATAATAACGCTATTTTATTCCTAACAGTAATAACCCAGGCATACTTGGGGGCTTACACGTGGACAAGTGGGGCCTATCGGTCTCGACGAAGCCGATTAGGGCATATCGGTTTCGACGAGACCGACTGGGTAATATTTTTGAAAAAAGTAAAAACTGCGTATTATTTCCGGAATTAAAATTTTTTCATGTATTATTTAAAAAAAATAGCTATCTTCTGCCGAGCTACGTGGCAACATATTAGCGAACTTCAGTAGTTGATAATTGTTGTTCTTATTTTGCTTGTTGGTTGTATCTCAACCTTTTCGTTTGGCTAAGATGTAAACTTTCTGGATGCTACTACTAAACTTTGAAATAATATAAAAGCTGTGTGCCTCACTCAATACAAAGGCTAGGGTTTTACCCCATTTCTATAAAAGAAAAGTAGAGTGAGTAACACTAGGAGGGGCAGGGATTACTGCTAGCCCAACTAGCATGTTTGAAGGACGATCCGCCTATGGCCGTGGCATCCTGACAGTACATCAGCGTCATGGAAGCATGAGATGCTCGATAATGTTTTTCTTATAGAATTGCTGCACTAACCATCTCAACCAAAAGTCCGAACTGATGGAAAGGCCTAGACAATATATTTATATTCAACACTCCTCCTCACGTCTAGGCTATTTTAGTCCTTAGCGTGGGATAGGAGCAGGCCGCAGGATCTTTTTTTTTCTTTTTTTTTAATCCGCGTGAACGGAGTCTTGAACTCGAGACCTCTTGGCTCTGATACCATATAGAATTGCTGCACTAGCCATCTAAACCAAAAGTCCAAACTAATGGAAAGAGCTAGACAATATATTTATATTCAACATTTCTCCCTATGGATGCTGACAGCATCCGGTCAATCCCCATCACTACACGTGGGATGGATGATTTTTTGGCTTGGCGCTATGAGAAGAGTGGTATTCTCATGGTGCGTTCTGTGTACTGGGCTCCTAGTCAACACCAAGAGGAAAAGGGAAGACTGGCTAGAGGGTAGACCTGCGAATTCAAATTCTGCTGGTGAAAGTAGAGCATGGCAATGACTTTGGAAGGTCCAGGTGCCGTCGAAACTTAGAGTGTTTCTCTGGCGGTTGGCCCATCAGTCCCTCCCAAGTCCCAACAGGAGATATTTGACAGCATAGGCATATGTCTGACTCGAGCAACTGTTTAATCTGTGGTCAAGCTGATTCAGGGCGTCACTCGCTGATTAACTGTGCAATGGAGAAATGTGTTCGGGCGCTCGTAGACGAGGAGATTGTTGAACACATTAGCAGGACCGAGGAACCATCGGCGAAACAGTGGGTGTTCGCAATGATGGAATCACTTTCTCGTGATGATTTTACGAAGGTGGTTGTAACCCTATGGGCTATCTGGTATGCAAGGAGGAAAGTAATCCACGACGAGGAGTTTCAGGGTCCCCTCACCTCTTCATCCAAGGCTACCTTTGAGACCTCTCGATCACGAGCTCTGCTGATGAAAGGGAGAAACCGAGGGGACAACGTGCTCCCCGCTGGATCCTTCCTCAGGTGGGCTGTGCGAAGTTCAATGTCGACGCCGCTGTGGCGGAAGAATGGCTCCCAGGGCTCGGTGGCTGCGATCTGCAGGAGTGCATCCGGTTCCTTCCTTGGAGCATCGTCTCCTACCATTAGAGGCATTACCGACCCGACGGTGTTGGAAGCTTTGGCTTACCGGGAGGCGCTCGCTCTGGCGGATAACCTGCTGGTCCGGCGGGCGACGGTGGTGACGGACTATCTCGTGGTCGTCAACAACCTGGGACAACCGTATGCGGGAAGCTACAACAGCTTCCTCGCGGAGATAAAGGAGAAGGCGAACCACCTGGAAGTGGTGTCTTTCGTACATGAAAGTAGAAATTCGAACATGGAAGCCCATAGATTGGCACGCTGCGTCGTTTCCAGCAGCTTTCTTTGGATGTCAAGTCTGGTACAGGCTCCTGACGGTCTTTGTATTCCTGGCAATATTGTAGATTAATAAAGTGACATGGTTTCCCTCCAAAAAAAAAAGAAGCAGCGGTAGTATCCGAGGAGCAAACAATTACTGTAGTATACATTGACTCACTGGTTCACCGACGCTGAGCAGTAGGCATAATCACTCACTCTTCTTACAGTCACCAAGTAATGCAGGTCGTAAAGGTAATAATCATGCCTCAACGAAGAGTATCTCTAGCGTCGCCTCCCAAATTATATCCGGAAGCTCACATGTTTTTTGTTGGGGGTGTCCAGACACTTGTGGAGGAGGGTGCCTCAATGACACGGCCAAACGGACCAGTCTTTTCTACTCCCTCCGTTTCAAAATAAGTGTCTCAAGTTTGTCCAAAAGTAGATGTATCTAGACATATTTCATGTATAGATATATCTATTGTTTGGCAAACTTGAGACACTTATTTTTGGACGGAGGGAGTATTATTATTTCTAAAATATCACACAAATTTAAACAAAGGTCAAATTCAATAAATTAAAATAAACATAGATTAAAATACAAATTTAAACTATACTAACACTAAAACCAATCGGAGGATTCAACAAAGATTCTGATGGTCCCCAACGGCACGTGCCTTCACGGTGCTCGGCCATTCGGCGTGGTCGGGTGGCTCCTGCTTGAGGGGCGGCGGAATCGATTTGACGCCAGCTTCATCTTTGGACTTTGTCATTGCCTCCCATTGGACGCAGTTATTTGGCTGCAAGTTTCACTTTGGTTCTCAGAAATGCAAAAGTACACAGGCTTGCTGGTTGTCTCACACAAGTACTGTGAAAAGGATGTTTGCTTTCTAATGTCCAGACCGAGAAGTCTGTGCATGTTGCTGCCACCGTAGCCTGCCCTGGCCCTGTTGAGCATCAGCCGGTTTAGGCGGGTGTGTACCGCCCATCGTCTGGTGCTATTCTTTGAAGTGTGGCGCCGCCACGGCGCTACACACTTTCCGCTTTGGCCCCCATTGCCACGCTGTCAATACTGTAGCGCCCCGTCGCATGGCGCTATCACGCAGAGTATTTTTTTTGCCAAAAATGGCCTCTCGGTAGAACTAATGGCGAATCTACCCCCGGACAAAACTATTTCCAAATATGGCCGCTGAGTTCGGTGCCAATGGCAATGGCGCCGACGTTGTGCAGCTCGGCGCCAACCAAAACTGGCACTAGACCGGCCAAAGAGGTCAGCGCCATTGCCACTGGCGCCGACCCGGTTTCGGCGACGATTTGGCCTGGCGCCGAACTGCACAACGTCGGCGCCGTTGTCTTTGGCGCCGAGCCGAGCGGCCATATTTGGAAATAGTTTTGCCGAGCGGCCATTTGCGTCATTAGTTCGAGAAAACGGCTAGATTTGGCAAAAAAATACTCACGCAGAGGGTAGCTCTCTCGTGTTGGGTGCTACAAAAAGGGTTAAATTTTAAAATACTTTCGAAATAAGGTTATTTTTTGCTAAAGTTTGTCAAAAGGGTTAATTTTGTGGATTTTCACCCAGCTTGACGACGACGGTGGTCTGTTGCGACACGCGCACAACCTTCTTTGTGCCCATCCAATGACATCTTCTACGACGATATCTCGCAATCGTTCCGCATCTTGCCGAGCATGGTTGAGGCCAAGCACGGTCTCGCTTGTCGTCGGCACACCCCGTACATCATGTAGGTCTTACTCGGGGAACGCCCCGTAGCTACCAGGGATTATCACAGGAGATCCGTCGAGGCGCTAGCCCATAGCGGCAAGTTTAGGACGAGTGGTCTTGGCTTTCCCCTACATTTGTGTGCGGTCAGAGTACGACGTCCTCACGCCCCCCAACTAACGAGGCGCCGACCTCCTCCTCTCGGACGCGGTGGAACAATTTGACGCGCCGAGTAGCTCCAATTGGCTTCCACAATAGGATGTTGATCCTTCCCCATTAGGATGCGGAATGTAGGCACGAGGACTACAAAATATTTAATAAAATTAACCCGTAGAAATGGCGGGCATACATTTGCTTTATTTACTGAATTTTGACTAAAGTGTATTTTTAAGGTTTAGCTTGGGTTGTTGGGTAGGGGTATGTCGAGCACGTAATTGTTATTTTCAAGATAACTTAAGTATAATGTAAAACACTCATACATCAAGATAGAGAGAGCGCATCATCAATCTTCTTTCAGTTCTAATGGAGAGCTGATCCAAATTTCAAATGCATTAGTTGATTTATGAGACATGCGTTACACATGCACGGTTACTAATCCAAATAAAAGAGAAAAGACAGACACAACCAGTTAGGGCAAAACCCACAACCGGAGCAAGTTTAACGCTCAGAAAACTGAGTACCATTGTTATGCCCTTCGGGTTGTCACCATGAAGAGGATGAGCATGTCAATACCGCCGACGGTCATGACCAGGCAAAGGACAATGTAGGAAAATGAGACGAAGCAGACCAACCTATGGCTGTGCGCCTGGTGACGGAATGATTGGCACCCGTGGCTACCGCGGCGGCTTCCACTCATTCCCACCAGGCGGTAGAGTATGAAGACAAATAGTAAAGTATTCGCATAATCATGTACATTTATAAGTTATATCCAAGAAAGTACTAATATCTAAGTAAAAGTTTATTTGCTGTTTAGGAGGAAGTCTTCACCGTAAATAGTGTATCTCGTAGAAAGAAACCACCCTATTCTTCCCCTAAAAAAATGTAGTCGACATTGGAAGTTTAATTAGACTGATACTCTCTCCAGTATGATCCCTACTAGTTGTAAAATGAAATATATGATAACTAAGTATTTAGAATTAATATTACGTGTATATTTCTATTTCATAAATTTACATGAGAAGTTGCGTAAAAAAATTGATGGCATAACAGATCAAACAGTACGGAAGTGAAAGTTGTAGAATTCACAATACTTTTTATGATCGTTAGTGATTGGTTTAAATGCTTATATTTCAATATCAAGTACATAGAATCAAGCGTTGTGCCATTCTTATTTAACACAATTTCTTTTAAGACACACTTAAACAAAAAAAAGGTGGAGAAGATAGTAGTTCCATTTATGGTCTACAAGTTTTTATAAAGTTTCTGATGTAATGGTACACTCGAAACTGCTATTAAGATATATGTTAGAATATACTTAATATATATGCCTCCCAAAATATTATAGATAATTAAGTCTTAATTCAACTGCAAAAGGAGGCATATAACTTTCTTTACAATTTTTAGCCTGTGTATAAGACAAAAACTAATAAAGTTTTGGTTACAAAATTATTTAGATTTAAATAAAGTAATTATATTTTAATGTACATATTGTATAAAAATGATACACATAATATATAGCAAAATTTAGTAACCTATGCAAACTATTTATGTGGCGATATACTTATAAGATTTTAATATCATAAAACTAAGCTATGCAGAAGTATAAAAGTTTGGTATAAATATAGACTTAACTACCCGCTCCGGATCCAAAATTTCTTTGGACCAGCCCTGCCACGGGGAGGTGGACATCAACCGTCTGACCGTCTCCTCCAACCCGAACGAGATCAGCAACATATTGCCGCCTGGATGTCCATCGCTGCCCCGTTTCTCTCAGGCCAGCTCTACTTGGACAATAGCCTTACTGTGACGCCGGAGGCAGTGGGGGACTTACTGAACAAGGCTGAGGCCCGATGCTTTATGTCCCGCAATCAAGTGCCAACATTGTTGCACAGAGTTTAGAGATGCTCAGGTGGGAGGTAACGTGTGTTCCGGAGCTTGGAGAGTTGTCAGATCTCTGCCTGCTCCAAGCCCCTCCCACTACCACGCTCGAGTCAGAACTTGCCAGTGCACAATTTCTTAATTGCTTTTCAACAGTCATATATTTGGAGCTTCATATGAGTATGGTGAGTGCTTAGCTTCCTCGTAGACACATTTTTTTACGGACAATGTTCTTGTGTGCTTTCAATAACATAAATGATTCGTATTTTCAATATTGTCATTGTGTTCCATTGAGACAGAACTACATTGGGACGACATAAGATCATATTGCAATATGAGATTGCTCACAAATGACTAGTATGGCGCATAATTGGAGCAAGAAAGAAGAAGAGGAGTTCAGAGAGCACTGTTGCTTTTGTAGGATAGTAGTCTTGTGGTTTTCAGTTTGAACATTTGTACATGTGCAAATGTCCTTCAAGAGCAGAATTGTTAATTTTGGATATGCTACCTGTGGTTTTGACTTCTGGGTAGGATATTCTACTGGTGGTTTTGTTGTTTTGTGTACGCGTGCATGCAAGGATTGTTAGAAAGTTTAGGCTACAGTTTTTCTATCTGCCTCAGAGTGTGTAAATTCACTGTAGACCAGGAAAAGAAACTTGGACAACATTTGATCACTCTATATCTCATTATTTTCCGAAGGTCTCTGACGGGAAGTTCATTCAAAAATTAAGTTCACTGTCACTTGTCTTCAGTGTGTAAAGTGAAGTTTACAATTTTCTGTGCTAGTAAATACTTCAGAGGTCACATTTTAGATATGCCTATATATGACTCTCTCTGAGTTTTCGAGACTGGAGAGAACATATTTACTTTCAAGCTACTTCATAATCTCTTCATTGGAGTTCACGTGGTGTATCAGCGACGTTATGAAACAACTTCCTTTCTGTTTTTGGATGTCGACTAGTGCAAACATGTCTATCAAGGTAGTTTATGGTTCTTGGTCATTAATATTTTATTACTATCAATTTATATATGATCTCACCTTTGTTGTCGTTTCTCTTTCTGGATGTCGACTTATGCAAACATGTCTGTCAAGGTAGTTTATGGTTATCTGTCATTAATATTTTATTACTATCAATTTATATATGGACTCACCTTTGTTGGCTTCCTATGAATCAGCTGTTGATGAATGGTTCACCGCTCTTGATGGAAAGCATAACAATCCCTCCTGTCAATGTGTTGTCGTTACACTTAGAAACAAATGGTCATGTCTTTGAAGGCAGGGTATTGCAGCTACTTAAAAAGTCTTCCTTTATAAGAGAGCTGAACTTATCATTCCAAAATCGAGCCGAGGTAGTTGTCTATCATTTGGTTCCGGTTCCATGCATCTTGTCTGTCATTTCTAGCACTAATCTTGTTCTTTTTTTAGGTGCATGAGTATTGTGCCAAAAACTGC
This sequence comes from Poa pratensis, assembly GCA_947311845.1. Taxonomy (NCBI): domain Eukaryota; kingdom Viridiplantae; phylum Streptophyta; class Magnoliopsida; order Poales; family Poaceae; genus Poa; species Poa pratensis. The sequence continues at coordinate 21,188,399 of CAMZMU010000042.1, read as the reverse complement.
ATCTGCCACAATGAACCCTTGATCTGGGGAACTAAGGTCATTCAAATGAGAGGTCTGATAACCCCCAAGAGCAGGGGATCACTGTAGCATCTCTCAATGTGGAAGTAGGGTATCGATCCGCAGGAGCAAGAAGGAAAAGTTATCTATTCCCTACAACTAAAGTGTCACAAGTTTTAGTTGATTATGCACTAAATAGGTTTAAAGAACAAGATGGTTGATTTAATGGATGGAAGTTTAATGTAACAAAACAAGAATGTAAAAGTGTCCCAATCCTCTTCAATGCAAGAGGACAAGACAAAGGTTTTCTCTTATAGGAACAATGGACATGGGTTCATGGGTTCACTCAATCCTCTCTCCCATCTATGGTGATTATCATGTTATAGATAAAAAGTACACACAATTGTCATGCTTTAATGGTAAACTTCTATGACGGCTACATGTCCTAAAACACATAGTTGAAAGAAAATAATCATTTGTGTTGCTAGGTCACCCTCGTAAGGCTTGCGTGGTTTGCTGTCACTCCCACATCATACTTCTTCCTTTTTACCCCCAGATAAAGGATGTTGGGCTGTATTGTGTCACTCAATACATATGCCATTGTCACATCGGTCATCCCGTACCTACATACATCATACTTCATAATGGACAATATTCTAAATACTAGTGCAATGATTCATATTTCGTGTGCATGACCACATCTCTCTCATCTATCTACACTTGGTGGTGTCAATCACCTCATGACATGGATAAACAAGGCATTATGCATAAATCGAACCATCACATGCATCATAGAATATCTCCAAAGTTTGACAAGTCATAAAAGATCCAACACAACGGTAAATGCATAACAAATATCATCTCATACCACAATATCCACCATAGGAATTACATAGATAGATCCATACTTATGCAAGGCACATCATATGGACTTCAACAATGATCATACATAGAGAGATTAGATCAAGTTACCACCACAAACCCAAAGTCCAGGGGGTGGACTACAACCCCTTCATCATGGTGATGATGGTGGAGATGTTGGAGAAGATGGAGACCACCCCGGCAGCGCCCCGCCGGAGTTTTCCCCCTCCAATCTGCAGCTCCAGGTCTTCTGTTTCGTGGTTTTGTGTTACTGCGGCGCTCCCCTCCGAAAGCCGTCGGGGGACTATTTTTATAGTCGTTTTTAGGTCAAGACGAAGGCACGGGGACGAAGATCGATGGCATCGGAGGCTCGAGGCCCAGGATAGGGGGTCCCACGCGGCTAAGGAATCTGGCCGCGTGGGCCCACCTCTTTTGGCCCTCGGGTTTCCATTTTTTCGCTTCCTTCGCTCCTACGCTTTGTTCCTTCCAAAAAATGATCCCCGCAAAATATTAGGTCATTTGGACGTCGTTTGGGTCCCTGAAACATCAAAATATAGAAAATAGGGTTTTCTGCCAGTGCAGGGTTAATTTCAGAAAAATAGGGAAACTGTGAAATATTCCCAAAATCAATATAAAACAATGATATAACCCTTATATGATGCAAATATGATTGAAATATAAGTAATATAATGCAAAGTTCATGTATGCATTTTACATGCATCAAGGTCTCAGGAAACTTAATATTGGCAATTTCAATGGCGCTCGGTGGGAAGTCAACTTGCTAGATGAAATAGTGCGAAGGGCACCGAACCTTGAAACATTGAGAGTAATTGTCAAATGTTGAAGACCCTTGCTTAGAGGGCATAGAAGATATCTGCCCTGAAGGGTTTGTATTCGTGAATACCATTTTTCACCCATCCTGTTTTATTCTTTGCATTTTTAGTTCAGTTATGAGTTTGAACTGTGCTGACCGAAATTGTTATCCAACACGCAAATACTTTTCACATTGTATGACTATAAGTAAGAACATCGTGCCTAAGAGTGCTATATCTTTGTATTCTCATTTCAGGTGCAAGATTTATGTCGACTAGAATGCATCTGTCACGGTGAGTCAGCAATTCGCGTAGTTGTGATCATTCATAAGGGCTCTAGAAGAAGTGAACATCGTCGATTTCCATGGGCTCTGCGTGAAGTTTACTTTGTGGACAACTAGTGCTAAAGGCTTTGGGGATCTTCCATGGACGGCATTAAAAGAATCTGCCCTGCAGGGTGTAGGTTAGAGATTGTAGCTGTAGGGGGATAGAAGCAAAGAGGGATAGGTTGATAGAACTCTGAAGCGTACATCTGTTCATTGTACATTCTCGAGACGGACCATCATGTGTAGTGTATACAGTGGATGTATTTGGATTCATGAATGATGACTGACGTTTAAGAATCTCATATACTGGGATGCGGTCAGTTCTATTGTTTCGGTTTTGTTGTCGCGTTTTTATCTCTGGGATGGACCTCTTTGTCCGCCGTAGTGCAAACCAGCGTAGTAATTTGGGTAACCGACTGTGATACCTGTTTCTGTTTATCATGTGATCGACTAAATAAATGATACTGTTGATTGCTTAGAAAGATCAACTGGAACATGTCAGAAGATGGGTTTGTGTGTGTGTGTCAAGCATATCACCTGACTCTGCTGGTTGCTGGAGGAAAGAAAGGTTGCTGGTGTTTGTTCAGCCTGCTTACCCAAATCGTGCCATACGTGCAGACTCGCAACGAGCCCGCAATGGCCTGACCAGCGTTGCCATTAATAACCTAAATATGTGTGATCTTTTTATGTCTGTGAGGCTTGAAAATTTCTCTATTTTGTGGGGGAAATACCAGGTTTCCATTGAATATTGATCACGCGTATTTTTAAACACATTTGATCATGCATTTCTATGTGCAGGCTGAATGTGATAAGGAGAGGAGGCTGATAGAGAACCTGTCTGTGGCAGGATGGTTAGGAGGTTGGTTGTACTCCCAGCCCAGCAGAGTTCAAACCCTAGGTTTGACGTTGGTGTTATCAAAAGGTAGCAGGGAACGATGCCTTTGTCTCAGCATCGGTTACGTGTTAATATAGGCCTAAATTAGGCACAACAATTATTACATGATTGAGTATTGATTAGGGAGGATTGACAGATCCGAATATGCTTTATACTCTAGCATATTCGGTTACACATATAAGGAAGCTAATCAATCTAATTTATTCTGACATCCCCCTTAATCAAAACTTGTACAAGTTTAGATTACGTTTGAATTCTGCTAAACTGCGAGGAGCTAAAGCTTTTGTAAAACCATCAGCAACTTGATCATGTGTGGAGATGAACCGAATATTAAGCATCTTCTGAGCCACTCTTTCTCGGACAAAATGAAAGTCGATTTCTATGTGTTTTGTCCTGGCATGAAAAATAGGATTAGCAGATAAGTATGTGGCACCCATATTATCACACCATAGACATGGTACTTCATTGATCTTCACTCCAAGTTCTTTGAGAATTGTTTCCACCCATATAACTTCAGCTGTTGCATTAGCTAGAGATTTATATTCAGCCTCGGTGCTTGATCTAGACACGGTTGGTTGTTTTTTAGCACTCCAGGATATAAGATTCGGTCCAAGGAATATGGCAAATCCCCCCGTGGACCTCCTGTCATCAACACAACCTGCCCAATCTGCATCTGAGAAATCACTGATTAATGTAGACGAGGATTTCCTAAAGGTGAGACCGGTGGTACAAGTATCCTTGATATACCGCAATATTCGTTTGACTGTTGTCCAATGAACTGTAGTGGGAGCATGTAGGAATTGACAGACCTTGTTAACGGAGAAAGAAATATCCGGCCTAGTCAAAATCAAATATTGCAAACCTCCTACTATACTTCTGTACCGTGTAGTATCATCAAGTCCGAGTGGTTCTCCTTCATGTGCTGATATTTTTTCGGATGGAGACAGAGGTGTGGGTGTCGGCTTGCAATTATTCATACCAACTTTTGCTAACAGTTCCAAGGCATATTTTTCTTGCGTAAGAACAAGACCATTATCAATTTTCCTTACTTCAATACCCAAGAAATAATGTAAATCTCCTAGATCTTTGATAGCAAAGTGTGTGTTTAAATCATGTACTAGAGTGGAAATTGCTTGACTGGAAGAACTTGTGACTATGATATCATCCACATAAATAAGCACAAACACAGTGATACCTGACTTGTTGTAGATAAATAGGGATGTGTCTCCTCGAGATGGCTTGAAGCCCAAATGTTGTAGTTTTGTACTCAACCGAGAATACCATGCTCTTGGTGCCTGTTTCAGACCATACAGTGCCTTGTCCAACTTGCAAATATGGTGAGGGGCATTAGCATCTTCATACCCAGGAGGTTGTCTCATGTATACTTCCTCTTCCAGAATGCCATGAAGAAACGCATTCTTGACATCAAGTTGTCGTAGGCCCCAACCCCTGGAAATAGCAATGGACAAAACAAGTCGAATAGTAGCTGCTTTAACAACTGGACTAAAAGTGTCTTCATAGTCTATGCCAAACCGTTGCTTGAAACCTTTTGCTACTAAACGAGCTTTGTATCTATCTATAGAACCATCTGAATTTTTCTTGATTTTGTATACCCATTTGCAGTCAATTATATTTTTACCAAGGTGTGATGGAACCAAGTGCCATGTCTTGTTTTTCATGAGTGCATCATATTCATCATCCATTGCCTTGCGCCAATTGTTGTTGCTGAGTGCTTCATGCAAACTGTTCGGCTCTCTTGTAGTACACAAGAAATTGTAGCGAATAGTGCGTTTAGAGGGATCATAACGAACAGTACCATCTGTAATTTTTCTAGGCTGCACAATGCCCTTTTGTAGCCTTGTTCTTGGTGCAGGAGTGGAGGCAGCACGGTCGGGTGCAGAAGATCCGGGCGCCTGGGGGTCCGCACGCGTGTGACGCGCCTGCCCAGTCGGAGGAGGCCGCGTGGCCGACGTGGCCCCGTCGGTTTGTCTCGACGCGGAGACAGGCTGGTCGGCAGCCTGCGCGCGAGTGGACGCCGTCCGTGTGGCATCCGAGGATTCGCCGGTCCCGTGACGAACCCGCCACGCGCGGTCGACGCGGTTTCCGCCGGTGCGCGCGACGAGGAGAATCCCTCGGGATCGGAGGCTGCAGGTGAATCAGCTCCGAATCCGGCGCCTGATTCGGTCAGCGAATCTGCTCCGGGATCGCCGCCGGTCGGTTCGTCGTTTTCAGACATAAAATCAGACCCCGATTCGGAGCCATTTTGACTCAAATTTTCAGCATTTTGCTCCGGATTTTCGGCTGTTATCTGCACGGGACTAACAACAGGTATGGGTGAGGTAATATTAGGCATATAATCATCATCATTTGCACCCCTATTTATTGGCTGGATGTGATTTGGAAGGAGGAGAATCTCCTTGCGGAGGAGGGCGCCGGCATTTGGATGAAGAGAGCCAAAAGGGAAGATATTTTCATCAAAGACAACATCGCGAGAGATGTAAACTCGGCCAGTGGAGATATCCAAACATTTGACACCCTTGTGTCGGGGACTATAGCCGAGAAAAGCGCAATATTTTGAACGGAAAGCTAGTTTGCGAGTGTTGTAGGGTCGTAAGTTTGGCCAACATGCACATCCAAACACGCGAAGGGATTTATAGTCTGGTGTAATTCCTAGAAGGCGCTCAACAGGAGAAGTGTTATTGATCACTTTGCTAGGCATGAGGTTGATAAGATAACTAGCCGTAAGAAATGCCTCATCCCAAAATTTCAAAGGCATGGATGCATGAGCAAGAAGCGCAAGACCAACTTCAACTATGTGACGATGTTTTCGTTCTGCCGAGCCATTTTGTTGGTGTGCATGTGGACATGAAACATGATGAGTGATGCCAAGTTGTTGAAAGAATGGATTTAATTTCTCATATTCGCCTCCCCAATCGGTTTGCATGGTGATAATTTTCCTATCAAACTTGCGTTCAACAAGGTGCATGCAATTTTTGAAGACCTCAAAAACATCAGATTTTTTCTTAAGCAAATATATCCACGTAAATTTGCTAAAGTCATCGATAAAACTCACATAATAATCATGTCTTCCAACAGAAGTAGGTGCAGGACCCCATACATCAGAAAATATTTTTTGCAAAGGAACAGTGGAAACACTTGTTGAAATAGGATATGGGAGTTGGTGACTTTTAGCCCTTTGACAAGAATCACAAATAGTTTCTAGACTATTATTTTTGGAGTACGGAAGGCAAAATTTATTGATAATCTGTTGAACAACAGAATGGGATGGATGACCTAGGCGACTATGCCACCGTGAGGAGGTGGGCTTTGTGACGACATGAACTTGCTTCGACTCCGAGGATGATGATGACACGATAGGGCAGAGTCCACCTTCACATTTTCCTTTAAGAAGCACTTTCTTCGTTGCCTGATCCTTAATCAAGAAATGCCAAGGGTGAAATTCAAGGAAGGCATTATTGTCAATAGCAAGTTTATGAACAGAAAGGAGATTTTTAGTCGCACTAGGAACATGAAGAATATTTCTAAGATGTAGATCACGATTAGGGGTTTGAATAGATGAATGACCAATATGTCTAATGTTCATACCTTCTCCGGTTGCCGTGTGAACCTTTTCATTGCCGTGATACCTGTCACGGAGCATCAAGTTCTCGAGGTTGCCGGTGATGTGATCCGTCGCCCCGGTGTCCGGATACCAATTGGTATCAACACCGTAGGCCATGTTGGCGGCCTTCTCGTAGTCTTCATTGCTGTTGTCGTTGCTGTCCTCGTACCGCCACCAGCAGTGGTTGGCGATGTGGCCAACCTTCTTGCAGATTTGGCAGGTGGCATCGCGGTACCGTGAAGGACCACGTCCTCCACATCCACGTCCTCGTCCACCTTGCGGAGGCCGACGACCACCACCACCGTTTCTGCCTCCATCTTCACGGTAGTTCTTGTAGTAGTTGTTGTAGTTCTTGTTGTAGTCTTTGTCGCGGTAGTTCTTGTAGCTGTTGTTGTTGTGGTAGTTGTTGTTGTTGTGGTGGAAGCCGTCGCGACGACCTCCACGATTTGCGACGTTTCCCGAGGATTCGAACCTCTTTTGGCTGCCACCCGAGAGCATAGTTTGACGCATATCATGTGCAAAAATTAAGCCATGTACCATGCTCACCGTGCAGGATCCCATGACGTTAACCGACATGGCCACGTCGTTGTACTCCTTGTCGAGCCCGTTGACGATGGACATGACGAGCTCCTCTTCTTCAACCTGCCGCCTGGCCGCCATCAGCTCCGTGGCGAAGCCGCGCATCATGGCGACGTACTGGTCCGCCGTCTTCGACTCCTTGGTGTTGGCGAGGGCACCACGAAGGCTAGCGATGCTGGCCTTGGATCTCGATGCGAAGCTGGCGGTGATGATCTCCCAGACTTCCGCGGCGTGATCGACGCCGACGGTTTGGGCGAGGATGTCCAGGGACACGGAATTGACGAGGTAGGTCAGGACGCGCTGGTCTCTGTCGAGCCAGACGTCATACGCCGGGTTGGGCATCTTCACCTCCTTACCCTCCTTCTCGGTGATGAGGTATTCTGGCGGAGCCTTCTCCTTGCCGGTCAGAATGTCGAGCAGCCGGGCACCACGAAGGGCCGGCATGGCTTGGGCCTTCTGAAAGGATCGAGTAGGTTGACTAGAGGGGGAGGGGGTGAATAGGCAACTACCAATTTTAATTTTCTTTTCAACAAGTTAAGGAATTGCTCAAATATAAGTTCTCTAGATATGCAACTAGATGAACAATCCTATATGATGAGCAATAAACAAGCTAGCAAGATATTCTACACAAGATAAGCTAGCAATACGAGTAAAGGAAGGTTAAGAGATAACCACACGGTGACGAGGAGATGTTCTACCGAAGTTCACTTCCCAATGGAAGCTACGTCTCCGTTGGAGCGGTGCGGAGTCACAAAGTGAACTCCGAATAGCCTTGATATGGCACACCGTATCTCCCTCGTGTTATCCTCCGATGAGGAGATCCACGAGCCACTATATGATGCCCTCGAGGTCGGCAACAAACCTTTACAAGGATGAGGCACACTCCACAACCGAATTGGAGGCTCTCACCAAATTCCCGCGGCTCCCAAAGCCACAAGAATCACAAGGCCGGGTCGCGTCTCCACAACTCAATTGGAGGCTCCCGGCTAATCCTTGTGGCTACCAAAGCCACAAGAATCACAAGTATCTTCTAGGTATCCAATGTATCAAGTTACACAAGATCTACAAGTGACTAGGTCGATGTAGACAAATCGGCTCGGTGGAGTTGCGGATCTAGGGCTCCTCCTTCACTCCTCAAAGTATCAACGTGTTTGAGTGGTTGGAGGAGAGCTCTAGTAGATTGAAGCTTGCAACAATGGTGGAGAGAGTGAGAGGAATCAAGCTTAGTCTTCTAAGAAGAAGACCCCTTTTTATACTCTCCAAATTCTGGCCGTTGGGGAGCCTTCTGCGCAGGGCCGGAACTTCCGGACAGATCAGCGGAACTTCCGAAGCACAGAGAACTCCAGTCTTCTCAGCGTGGGGCCATAACGCGCACGGCCGGAACCTCCGAGGTGAATGGCGGAAGTTCCGCACCACCGGAACTTCCGGACCAACTTCCGAGCCAACTTCCGCTTATGAAAGTGAAAACACCAGAGAGCAATTTTGCTAAGCGGAACAAGGAGCGGAAGTTCGTCCGGAACTTCCGATGTCCGGAACTTCCGAGGCGAATGGCGGAAGTTCCGCACCACCGGAACTTCCGGACCAACTTCCGAGCCAACTTCCGCTTATGAAAGTGAGAACACCCGAGAGCAAATTTGCTAAGCGGAACAGGAGCGGAAGTTCGCCCGGAACTTCCGCAAATCCGGCCGGAACTTCCGGAAAACTGTTATTTTCTGAATTCAAAGCAGATTGCAGGATATTATCTAAACACTTTATATATGCAATCTTTCATACTGTCAAGGATGTGATAAAACCTGAAATCAATCAACGCACATTAGTGTGCAACTTATTGTTGTAATAAACCCCAAAAACATTTAGAGAGAGACATGTCCTTTCAATCTCCCCCTTTTTGGTGTTTGATGACAACAATAATTTGCAACAAGGTGGTTTATAAAATATAGACAGAGCCCAACTTTAGATAGATGTATCTCGGTGAGTATGAGCATAAAATGTAGAGAATACACACAATCCATAGCAATGGGGCTCCCCCTACATTTTATACACCAAGAGTATAACATCATTTATAACTTGCACAAGACATATGAAACATAGCTAGAGGGTTTTAGCACACATAGTAGATAGATAGATAGGTTCACATGTCTTACACCATGTAGAAAGCATAGTTCTCATACAAGTTTAGAAACCCAGGAGTACAAGCAATAAGAAATCATCGGAAAAGGCAAGCTTGTGACTCCAACCCATGCAAATCCCGCATAACCTAAATAGAACAATTCTCCCCCTTTGGCACCAAGATACCAAAAAGGGAGAAAAGCGATGGTAACGTCCCTAGGCGGCAGGATGAGTGTCGGAGCCCGGAGGAGGAACAGATCCAGCTTCATCATCATCATCATCCCAGTTGCGATGCTTGGACAGCCACTGCTCCTTTGGAGTGATAGTACCTTCTGATCCAGGGACACTTCAATCCCCATATGCTCCATCATCTTCTTTTGGCGGCGGGCAGCTTTCTTGTGATAGCAATGAGCATCATACATGTGCTCCTCTAAGTCCAATTTGAGGCAAAGGACTTCTTGAGTTTGATGTTGAGCTTCTTGAGCCAAGATGGTTCCTCAATAGGTGCACTAGGGCCAGCTGCAGCAGTTTTCTTCTTAGGGGACTTCGGTTTCTTAACCCGAAGTTGCTTCACCGGATGATCTGTAAGTGGAACACCAAGGTCAATTCGTTCCCCATTTTTAGCTCGAGCCCAGCAATCACGAATCAGCCTCATCACATAGGGACCAAACACAGGAGCCCGCTTATCTATGACTGCAAGATGGAGTTCATTGTAGAGGAAGTTCATGACATCCAACTCCTCATGGGATCCTTGTTTGGTAAAGGTCCAGTACATCAGATCGATGACAAAGGCATGGACCTGATCAGTATTACCCACACGGGGAGCAAGGGTCTCTCGGTAAATGCGGTGCATGATTTCATAGGTAGGAATGAGATCATCAGTTTCCCCAGGGGTGCCATCCTCCACAGTGATTGGAGCCAGAACATCAGAGCTCATAGGGCGGCCTCCCCCATGGCATGTCCAGCCACCAAGAGTATATCCAAGAGAATTCCCAAACTCTTCAAGTGTAGCCTCCAGAACGGTATCCTTTGTCATCCAGCGAAGGGTTCTCTTTTCATCATTGTCAAAATGCACGGTGGAGAAGAACTGAGCAATAAGGAACTCATCATACCGTTGGTTGAGAACCATGATATTAATTAACCCATATTCTTCACATAGGGAGAGAGCTTCATCAAAATACCCATGGTGTTTCTCAAGCTTCATGTGATCAATGTCGAGGGAGTGTTGCTTGGTGACCTTGGTCTTTTGATTTAAATAGATGTCATTGTATACCCTCTCTTGATCCGAGGTGTAGAAGAAGGGGTTTTGCACATGAGGATTTCGAGGAGTTGAATAAGGATTCAGATTTCTATACTCACGGTAGAGGTGACTCTTCATCTTGTCAAATGTTATCGGTGGAGGTGGTTTCCGAGGTTGAGGCTTTTGACCGGTGTCTTGACCACTTTCTTTGCTGTGCCCTTTGGAAGTTTCTGCTTATCCAACTGCTGCTGCCTAGCAGTCCTTGTGGAGGGAAGGATTTCTTCCTCCTCTGACTCAAACTCCTCATTGGGGCGAGACTTCTTGCGGGAATGGGCAGCCTGCGAACTCGACCCTGAGATATAGGATATGCATAGAAGGCAAGCATGAGGTAAGTGCACATACCAAAAAAATATATCCAAATAGCAAAGCATGGTAACATAGATTCATAAACACCTAGGTTTCAGAAGATCCGACAAAGAGATAGGAAGTTTCGGTCAAACCAAAGTGTCCAACCACATGAGCGGATCGATTCCCAAATCTAGATGTTTTTAAAACTAGGGTACAATGTTGCTACATGGAAGAGGTGTCAAGTGTGGATTCAATCTATCCATGCAAAAGATTGTTCATAAATCGAGCCAACTAGTTCATGCCCATGAGTGGAGTCTAGGTTTGAGATTTAAACCATAGAACAAGAGAGGAAGGGGCAAAATACCAGAGGCCATGGATGAGATTGATAGGGGAGAGCTCCCCACGGAGCAGATCTGCAGGGAGACGGCAGGAGGGCCCCCAGCGGTGGAGGGGAACGTCAATGGCGGCGCCGGTCTTGGAGGTCAACCACGGGAGGAAGAAGAGGAAGAGAGGAAAAAAGTATCCCCCGTGGGATAAGAGGCAAGTTTTTCCCGACGGGCCGGAAGTTCCGAGCCGAAGCTCGGAAGTTCCGAGCGTGCGGAAAAAATTTCGTCAGAGTTCGCTCCGGAAGGTCCGCACGAGCGGAATTTTTTTTCGATAGAAGGCGCTCCGGAAGTTCCGCACTTCACAGCGGAAGTTCCGCCAGAGAAGGCAGGATTTTTTTTGAAAAATAGACAATAAACATAGAACTTTTGTATGTGCATATGGATTGATAGCATGTTTAATGAGATAAGGAGCACACTTAGGTTCAGAACATGGTTACTGATAAGTGGATACACACTTAGGAATTGCAAGATGCAAAGAATAAATGCCAATTCCAAGTGTTTCTCCCAAACTAACATAAGGTCTACAAATACCCGAATAAATCCAATTAAATCCGAAAAGAACCAACTCTTCATAAGGAAGAGGGCGGTGGCCAAGGCCACCATGTATGAGTTTGTGGTGTGACACCGCGAAGATGTATCTTGGGTTCACGGCCACTACTCGTCATTTAAGCTCACAATTCATGAATTGAAAATATAGAGATAAAATGAGTTCTTACTATCGGCATAATGGGGGGAGGGATGGTCCAATGGATTAGGACCGCACTCCCCCTATGTCCATGCCTACATCTAAACCAAATAAGTATCGTCTAATATGGGTAGGTATGCAAGAAATCCACTAAATCCAATTGGATATGTCCACCACATTTAGTTCTCCTCTCAACTCCTTGAATCTTGCTTCACCAAGAGGCTTCGTGAACATATCGGCGAGTTGATGCTTGGTGTTGACATACTTGATTGCAATATCACCCTTCTCAACATGGTCTCGAATAAAATGATACCGAATCTCAATGTGCTTGGTCTTGCCATGAAGAACCGGGTTGTGTGCAATTTTAATAGCACTTTCATTGTCACATAAAAGAGGCACTTTGTCACAAATGACACCATAATCCTTTAAAGTTTGCCTCATCCATAATAATTGTGCACAACAACTACCGGCGGCGATGTATTCGGCTTCGGTGGATGACGAGGCCACACAATTTTGCTTCTTGGAAGACCAACTCACAAGGGACCTACCAAGGAATTGGCATGTACCCGAAGTTGATTTTCTATCCATTTTGCAACCCGCCCAATCCGCATCCGAATAACCAACAAGATCAAAGCTTGTACCATGGGGATACCAAAGACCATAGTTGGGAGTATCCAACAAATATCTTAGAATCCTTTTGACCGCGGTTTCATGACTTTCCCTAGGACTTGATTGGAATCTTGCACACATACCCACACTAAACATAATATCCGGTCTAGATGCACAAAGGTAAAGCAAAGATCCAATCATAGAACGATAAAGCTTTTGATCAACTTCCTTACCATCCGGATCTAAGTGAAGATCCGCCTTGGAGTCCATGGGAAACTTATATGGCTTGGCATTGTTCATATCAAATTTCTTGAGCATGTCCTTAATATACTTGGCTTGACATAAGAATGTTCCTTCTCGAAATTGGTGGATTTCAAAGCCAAGAAAATAATTCAATTTTCCCATCATGGACATCTCAAATTCCTTGGTCATTAGCTTGCCAAATTGATCACTAAATTCACGGTTAGTGGAACCAAAGATAATATCATCAACATATATTTGGCATACGAAAAAATCTCCATTTACCCTTTTTGTAAAAAGAGTGGGATCTATTACCCCAATTTCAAAGCCACGGTCTACTAAGAACTCCTTGAGATGATCATACCAAGCACGTGGAGCTTGCTTGAGCCCATAAAGAGCCTTATGTAGTAAGTAGACGTGGTTAGGAAATTTAGGGTCTTCGAAACCCGGTGGTTGTTTAACATACACCAATTCATTTAGTGGACCATTTAAGAAAGCACTTTTAACATCCATTTGATATAAGACAATATTATGAGTAGATGCATAAGCAATTAGTAAGCGAATGGATTCAAGTCTAGCAACGGGGGCATAGGTTTCACCGTAGTCGACTCCTTCGATTTGGGTGTAGCCTTGTGCAACCAATCTTGCTTTGTTGCGAATGACTTGACCATGTGAGTCTTGCTTGTTCTTAAATATCCACTTGGTTCCAATGACATTATGGGAGGAGTCATTGGGTCTTTCCACTAATGACCATACTTTGTTGCGCTCGAAGTTGTTCAACTCTTCATGCATAGCCGCAACCCAATCCATGTCTTCAAGAGCATCATATACCTTGAGAGGTTCTAAGCTAGACAAACAAGAGACATGACCACAAAAGTTAGATAATTGATTGCGTGTGGACACACCTCTACGGATACTCCCAAGGATATTTTCTTTGAAGTGTTGTTGGTAATCCAATTTTGATGCACGCCGGATGACCCGGCGTTCCGAGGCTTGACCAATTGTTTCACCAACACAAATATCTTCATCATTGCCTTTATCTTGCTCATGGTCAACCCGAAGTGGAGTTCTTGGAGTTGTGGGTTCATTATGTTCTTGTTCACCACTAGAGTTGGGTGGGTCTTGACCATCTTCTTGATCAATATTTGAGGTGGATGGCTCAACTTGAGTAGAACTTGTTCCTTCTTCTTGAGTATCATCAATGGGTCCTTCAATAGGAATTAGTTCTCCAATCCCCATAGTTCTTATGGCTTGAGATGGGATCATCACCTACATCATCATGATCAATATGCTCCGCTTGGGAGCCATTATCCTCGACAAACTCCACGTTCATAGATTCTTCAACACACCCGGTGGATATGTTGTAGACCCTATAAGCATGAGACTTTGCGGCATATCCAACAAATATACCATCAAAAGATCTAGATTCAAATTTAGCAATTTTGCAACCTTTAATGTAAACATGGCATTTGCATCCAAAGACTCGAAAGTAAGATACATTTGGCTTTTTACCGGTGAGGAGTTCATATGGTGTCATGTCCTTGAGAGGACGGAAGAAGAGCCGGTTTGAGTAATGACAAGCGGTGTTGATGGCTTCGGCCCAAAAGTTGTATGGGGAATTAAACTCGGCCATCATAGTTCTTGCCATATCAATAAGAGTGCGGTTCTTCCTTTCGGCAACACCATTTTGTTGGGGAGTATATGCAGCGGAATATTGGTGTTGAATGCCCTCCCCACTTAGGAAATCATCCATAGTGTAATTCTTGAACTCCGTACCATTGTCACTTCTAATTGCCAAAATCTTGGAGTCATATTGGCGTTGAACTAGGGTTGCAAAGTCAATGAATATCTTTTGAGTTTCACTCTTCTTCTTGATGTAGAAAGTCCAACAATATCTTGAGTAATCATCCACAATCACCAAACAATATTTCTTGCCACCAAGACTATCATATGTGGGAGGCCCAAAAGATCCATATGAAGGAGCTCCAAAGGCCTCTTAGTGGAGATAATGGTCTTCTTGGGGTGATTCTTTTCATGCATCTTTCCGGCTATGCAAGCACTACAAGGACGATCTTTGGAAAAATTAACATCGGTTAGTCCTACCACGTGTCCACCCTTTACAAGAGTTTGTAAATTTCTCATACCGACATGGCCAAGTCGGCGATGCCAAAGCCACCCCTTGTCGCCTTTAGCCATTAAACATGTAGCGATTTGAGTGGTCTCTTTTGAGAAATCAACCACATACAAACCGTTTTCACGAAATCCAACAAAGGCGACATTGAGTGTTTGAGTGAAAAGGATGGTCACGTGGTATTTATTAAAAATAACGGTGTAACCGGCATTGCATAATTGACCAACGGAAAGTAAATTGTATGAAAGAGATTCACAAGGAGGACCTTCTCAATGGATAACTCCGGAGTGATCACCACTTTACCAACTCCCACTACCTTGAGTCTTGCATTGTTGCCAACGGTGACATGAGAGAATGAGAGTAGTTGTTTCAATAAGTCCTTTACTAGTTCTTTGCTTCCGGTCATATGGGATGAGCATCCACTATCAATGAGCCATGAAGATCCACCGGAAGAGAAACCCTACAATAAATCAAGTCTTTGATTTAGGTACCCATTTTGGAATGGGTCCTCTTTTGTTAGTCACAAGGGTCTTTGGAACCCAAATAGCATAGTGATAATCATCTCCATATGAAGAGCCAACATATTTAGCAAAAACACAACCATTTGTAGATTTCAAAAGAACATATGAGGGGTTGTATTTTCCCGCAAAGTTATTGTGAGTGGCATTGCCCCTAGTGACATTACCACTCCCAATAGAGTTGTCATTTGCTTTGGCTAACTCCCCCTCCTTCACAAAAACAATATCTTTGGAAGGGGGAGTCGCCTTCTTCTTCTTGTTGTTGACCTTCTTAGAGTTGGGTGTGAACCCAATTCCTTCTTTGCCAACCACTCCCTTTTGATTGCTCAAAAGATCATTGAGGTTCTTTTCCCCTTGGATACAAGTGGCTAGGCCCTTCTCAAGTTGGGCCTTCAACCTAGTGTTTTCCTCAATAAGAGATGCCTTGACACATAAAGGGTTAGTGGTACAAGAATTTGCATCTTTATCATTGTGAGAAGTGGTGAAGCTAGCATAGATAAATTGAGCTTGTAGTTTGGCATATGACTCCTTGAGTGTAGTGAGCTCACTTGAGGTCACCTTGTGGGTTTCCCTAAGTTGCTCAAAACCCTCAAAGAGTTTGTTATGACTCTCTACAAGTTCCTCATTTTTACTTTTTAGATCAATAGCAATTTGAATAGAGGTTTCACGAGTTTCTTTTGCCTTGGAAAGATCCATGGCATGTGTCTCCTCAAGTTGCTCACGGAGCAATTGTTCCTCAACAAGTTGATCTTCTAGCTCACCAATTTTGTCGGCATGATCACATGCATGCCCTTCGAGCTCACAAATCCTAACATCCTTCACATAAGAAGATGCTTGGCTTCTCCATATTGATACATGAGGGCCTCAACCATTTTCTTGGTTGGACCTTGGAGCTTGCTAATGAAGATAGAAATTTTATCCTCTTCTTCAATTTTCCCTACATCCTCAACACAATCCAATAGTGATGGGTTAGAGGAGATAGTAATTTTTGGTGGGGAATTCACCTTTGTTTCCTTGGCCATGAGGCACATGGGCTTGGAGATCTTGTCGTCGTTTGGAGATGAGAAGAGGTTGGCCAATGATGGAGGAAGGGTGCCCATTGCAAGAGCCGCCATTCCTACTTCTTCACTTGGTTCTTTATCCTCCTCACCTCCGGACTCGTATTCCTCTTCATGGGATGCCACAAGAGCCTTTTGAGGTGATCTCTTCATGTAGGTAGGCTTGGGGTGGTACTTGTTCTTCTTTAGAATGAGTTGACCACCATTATCCTCTCTTCTTTCATAGGGGCAATCCTTCACAAGATGAGTGTCCTTTCCACAATTGAAGCACATTCTTTTTATTGGTGAAGGGTTGACGCTCTTGTTCTTCTTGTTCCAAAACCGGGTGGCGGCAAGTGCAAGAACTTCATTGAGCTCACCCTCCAAGTCTTCTTCACCTTCATAGACCGGGCTTTCTTCATATCTTGGATGGTCTACCACACGAGCCTTCAAAGCAAGAGTCTTTGGGCCACGGACTTGGTTGAAAGACTTGGATGTGGACTTCAATGTATCATATGTGACAAATTGAGCCAAGATGTCATTGGGAGTCATTGTTGTGTAATCCGCTCTTGCATGGAGGTTCATCACCATAGTTTCACTATATGGCATAATTGCTTGAAGGAACTTGGCCTTGACCCATTCATCATCCATATCCTTCTTTCCATTTTCCCTACATGTCACCACAAGCTTGTAGAGTCTTCGGTAAAGTTCGGTCGGAGTCTCTTCGTCTAGCATGATGAAGTTGTCAACTTGATGTTGAAGGACGGCCGCATTGGAGCGTTGAATGCCCTCATTTCCTTCATACACGGTTTCAAGATAGAGCCAAGCCTCATTGCAAGTTTTGAGATTCCGCACATGATCTTCATCATTTGCGGTCATAGCACTCTCAAGAATGTACTTGGCATTTGCATCAAGTTGCTCATCAATCTCTTCTTGCTTGGTCAAGTTGTTGGGATCAACTGGGTTGAAACCATGTAGAACCACCCTCCAAAGATGCACCGATGAGCTGCGAAAATAAGACTCCATAGATTTCTTCCAAGTGAAATAACGAGTATTATCAAGCTTAGGAGGGGGTCTACCAAGGTTGGTTATATGAGGTTGAGTGAGTGAAACTTGAGTGAGATAAGAGCTAGGTGGAGCAAAGTTAAGAGAAGGCTTCTCATTAGGTTTATCATTTTTATCCTTGTCACTAGCACCCTTAATAGGGCTAGCGGATGATGAGGAGCCATTTTGATTAGATACCCGAGTATACACCTCATCCACCATTTTGCCTTTCATGAACCCAAAAAGTTCAATCATGGACTTCATGGTGATTGGGGCATCACCCTCGGGAGGGATTATTCCCGCTTCGATTAGTTCTCTATCAAGTTGTTCTCTATCAAATTTTTCTTGTTCCTTAGCAAGTCTTAACTCCTCATCTTTAGCACGTTGTACTCCTCCGCACTAGCCATCCTCCTCTTTAGGCGATTAAGCCCTTAATAAAGAGACCTTGCTCTGATACCAATTGAAAGGATCGAGTAGGTTGACTAGAGGGGGGGGGTGAATAGGCAACTACCAATTTTAATTTTCTTTTCAACAAGTTAAGGAATTGCTCAAATATAAGTTCTCTAGATATGCAACTAGATGAACAATCCTATATGATGAGCAATAAACAAGCTAGCAAGATATTCTACACAAGATAAGCTAGCAATACAGTAAAGGAAGGTTAAGAGATAACCACACGGTGACGCGGAGATGTTCTACCGAAGTTCACTTCCCAATGGAAGCTACGTCTCCGTTGGAGCGGTGCGGAGTCACAAAGTGAACTCCGAATAGCCTTGATATGGCACACCGTATCTCCCTCGTGTTATCCTCCGATGAGGAGATCCACGAGCCACTATATGATGCCCTCGAGGTCGGCAACAAACCTTTACAAGGATGAGGCACACTCCACAACCGAATTGGAGGCTCTCACCAAATTCCCGCGGCTCCCAAAGCCACAAGAATCACAAGGCCGGGTCGCGTCTCCACAACTTAATTGGAGGCTCCCGGCTAATCCTTGTGGCTACCAAAGCCACAAGAATCACAAGTATCTTCTAGGTATCCAATGTATCAAGTTACACAAGATCTACAAGTGACTAGGTCGATGTAGACAAATCGGCTCGGTGGAGATGCGGATCTAGGGCTCCTCCTTCACTCCTCAAAGTATCAACGTGTTTGAGTGGTTGGAGTGGAGCTCTAGTAGATTGAAGCTTGCAACAATGGTGGAGAGAGTGAGAGGAATCAAGCTTAGTCTTCTAGGAAGAAGACCCCTTTTTATACTCTCCAAATTCTGGCCGTTGGGGAGCCTTCTGCGCAGGGCCGGAACTTCCGGACAGATCAGCGGAACTTCCGAAGCACAGAGAACTCCAGTCTTCTCAGCGTGGGGCCATAACGCGCACGGCCGGAACCTCCGAGGTGAATGGCGGAAGTTCCGCACCACCGGAACTTCCGGACCAACTTCCGAGCCAACTTCCGCTTATGAAAGTGAAAACACCAGAGAGCAATTTTGCTAAGCGGAACAAGGAGCGGAAGTTCGTCCGGAACTTCCGAGGCGAATGGCGGAAGTTCCGCACCACCGGAACTTCCGGACCAACTTCCGAGCCAACTTCCGCTTATGAAAGTGAGAACACCCGAGAGCAAATTTGCTAAGCGGAACAGGAGCGGAAGTTCGTCCGAAACTTCCGATTCCCGGAACTTCCGCAAATCCGGCCGGAACTTCCGGAAAACTGTTATTTTCTGAATTCAAAGCAGATTGCAGGATATTATCAAAACACTTTATATATGCAATCTTTCATACTGTCAAGGATGTGATAAAACCTGAAATCAATCAACGCACATTAGTGTGCAACTTATTGTTGTAATAAACCCCAAAAACATTTAGAGAGAGACATGTCCTTTCACCTTCCATAGCAGAAAGTTCGCCCGTGTGAGTTTTTCGGCTGGTGGGTTTCCGAGGGGCTGCGGTGCAGCGGAGGAGGAGGCCATGGTTGTTTTTGGTGGTGTTCTTGGTGTTTATCGATGTCAAGGAAGATACCGCTCTGATACCATATCAAAAGGTAGCAGGGAACGATGCCTTTGTCTCAGCATCAGTTACGTGTTAATATAGGCCTAAATTAGGCACAACAATTATTACATGATTGAGTATTGATTAGGGAGGATTGACAGATCCGAATATGCTTTATACTCTAGCATATTCGGTTACACATATAAGGAAGCTAATCAATCTAATTTATTCTGACAGGTGTTTCTCATTTAGGCGGATTATTCTTCAGTGGGAGGAGATGTTCCCGTCGAAAACGAGGCGCATGTGGTGACTTCGTCAATCTCAAGACTTGACCGCCGGCTCAGTCTCTCGGAGGTGCTCATAGGGGCAGGGTGTGCGTGCGTGCATTCATAGGGTTGAGTGTGTGCACATGTATGTGAGCGTCTGCGTTGTACTGTGTTTCGCAAAAAAAGAAAAAGAGAGGAGGTTGATAGCTCGAAGGGATTAGACGGATAACCATTCTCCTACGGTATGATAGCTCGAAGCTGCAACTGTAGTCCATCCGACAACAACATGGTGAACAAATCTTTGTTAGTGGGCTCCGTAGTAAGGGCATTTTGCTGTCAAACGATTTGGCCTCCAGCAGCATTACCCTTAACCTTGCTAATCAAAGGAATTTCTTTGTGTCAACTCATGACTTTTTTAAAATTGGGTTCAATTTGTTTTTAAATTTCAAATTTGGGTCAAATATCACTATCGGTGATGCCCTCATGTTCTTCCCATTCCCGCCGTACGCCCATGTCGAGAACCTTCCTCGGAGGCACCACTCCCATCCTCTACGTCCCATTGACTGCCCCCCTCTGCCACCAAGCATTGATCGATGCTGCTTGCAAAAGCCGTCATCGACCCCAACAAGCCGAAATCGAGCCCCGCGGAGCCCATCAGCAGGTTGAGGACCTAGTGACGCTCAGTCGGCTTGACGATCTATTCATCCCCTCTCCTCTCCGGCAATCGCGATGTCCATCTGCTAAACATCGCACCCCGCCCCACCTCCAGTTACTCCTCTATCAGTTCCATTTCCGTGGACTAGATTTGTGGTGCGGTGCAGGAGAGATGATGTACAGAGAGTAGCGCAACAACCACATACGCACAATTCATATATGACAACACTCTCCACGTTTGAGACTGTTTGCCAAATAAATTTCCTGTTTTTACACTATAAAAATACTATGGTATGAGAGAAAACCACAATTTACAAAACTATAGTATTTAACGTTGCCACAACACCTATTTTCGTAAACCATGGTATTTGTAAAACCGTAGTATTCTAAAATATTTTGAAAAACTGTTCTGCCAAACACACCCTAATTGTTTTTGCCAAAAACAAAAACACACCCTAAAATCCTTTGTACACGTACTGCCAGCGGTTTTGAGTATGCATGTTTGTACATGTGCAAATATACTTCGGCTATGTGCATCTTTGTTATGCAAAGACTGAGTGTAATACTTAAAACTTTTAAGTAATAAATCTCACTTTATCGAAAAATGTGCAAATATACTTCAAGAGCAGCATTGTTGGTTTTGGATATGCTACCGGTGGTTTTGACTTCTGTGTAGATATTGTGCCGGTGGTTTTGCAGTTTTTGCGTATACATGCAAGGATTCTTAGTCCATGTACAATGGGGAGTGATTAGAGAGATGCTTACGGAAATAAACCAGATTTTTTGTTAAGCACCGGTGCTTATTTGTATTGGAGAGATGCCTGGTTAAGCATCTTTCTTCTATAAATAAGCAGCAATGCTTAGATAAAAACCAGTTTATTTTCTTAAGCATCTCCTTAAACACTCCCCATTGTACATGCCCTTAGAAAGTTAAGTGAGTCTGTAGTTTTTCAATTTGCCACTGAGAGTGGAAGTTTGCTGCAGATCAAAAAAGGAAACTTGGACAATGTTTGATCACTCTGTATCCCATTGTCTGCAGCGAGAAATTCATTTGAACATTCAGTTCACTGTCACTTGTCTTCAGTGTCTAATAAGATGGATCTGCAGAGAGAGACAGAGAGTGGTGGTGTATGACTGGAGGTGGCAGCATTCAATCTTCTCAGCCATTTCCTTCTCTCTCACGGACGCATGGATGTATCTTAACTTTCAGTTCTCATTTCCCAGCTGTCAGAAATGAGATTTAGGGTGGTGTTACGTAGTAATGGAGTGAGACACAGGTAGGAGAGGAAGGATAACTGCTAACTCAACTGTTGACAGTAGTAGTAAAAATGGGATGGATGCATGGCAGGAAGGCAGGCTTTCCAGAACCCCGAGGATCAAACAACTACTGTAATTGACCGACTTGCTTACTGACACTGTGTAGTGGGCATAATCACTCACTGTGCTTACCATCACCAAGGCACGCAGGTTGCAAAGGTAATAATCATGCATCAACGAAGCACTGCATGTGCACCACCACTGCTGTTAAAACTGGGAGTGGAGTAATTTACCGCAGAACCCCAAAAGAAAGAAGCATCTCAGCTTTTTCTTTGACGAAATGCTCTGTCTAGACTACCCGCGCCTCGACTGTTGACTCACTCGTTGATTTCATTCCATCCAATTCAAATCAAAGCTGTTCCTTTTTCAGACATTGCTACTTGGCTGCACCTGAATCCGGACCGAGCTGCCTTCTTCTTCCTCCTCCTCCGCTCGCCGCCGCCGTCATGTCGCCGGCCGGCAGGTCCACGCAGAACTCACGGGTATTCGTACGTAGGCACGCACGCTGCTGCATTTAGTTAAGCAGCTCAAATACCAGCTGGGTCTGCCTCCTGGCTGCTTGCTTTCTCTCGTCCTTCTTCCACTGCACCTCCTTCGCCCAAAACCCAACCACACCACGCATTAATGCCACTCACCCGCCATTGCTGACCATGCCTCCTCCACCTCCTCTTCCTTCACCCGCCTAGCTCACCGCCCACGCCGCACATTGCAACCTCGACCTCCAATCACCATGAAGCCTCCGAGAACCATCTCGCGGACATTCACATGCCTCCTCCTGCTCCTCATGTGCCACCACCTCGCCCCGCCGCTCGCCGCCGCTACCGACGCTGACGCGCTCCTCGCCCTCAAATCCGCACTCGACACTTCGCACCGCCTACCGTGGAGCGCCGCCACCGCCAACGCCCTCTGCACCGCCTGGCCGGGCGTCCGCCAGTGCGACGCCAACAGCCGCGTCACCAAGCTCGTCCTGGAGAACCTCAACCTCACCGGGGCCCTGACCATTCCCCTCCTCGCCCCTCTCCGCGAGCTCCGCGTCCTCAGCCTCAAGTCCAACGCGCTCTCCGGTCCCATCCCGGACAACCTCGCCGCGGCCCTCCCCAACCTCAAGCTCCTCTACCTCTCCGGCAACCGCCTCCAGGGCCGCCTACCGGCATCCCTCGCCCTCCTCCGCCGCGCCACCGTGCTCGTGCTCTCGGACAATGACTTGTCTGGCGGGATCCCGCGGGAGCTCGTCTCCGGAGTGCCGCGGCTCACGGCGTTGCTGCTTGACGGGAACCGGCTCACTGGGCCCGTGCCGGCGCTGCCGCAGCCCACGCTCCGGCGGCTCGACGTCTCAGGGAACCGCCTGGAGGGCCAGATCCCGGCGGTGCTCGCCAAGCGGTTCAACGCGTCGTCGTTCGAGGGCAATGCCGGTCTCTGCGGGCCCCCACTCGCCGCGCCGTGCGTGGCGGCTGCTCCTGGCGCTGAAGCACCGCTGTCCCCCGCCACGGCGGCGTTTGCGCCCCTCACCCCGCCCGGCGGCGGCAAACGGCGAAGGAGGAAGGCCGCCATCGCGGCCGGATGCGCGGTGGCCGGAGCGGTGGTGCTGGCCCTCCTGTTGGCGGCGGTGATGGCGTCCCGGCGCGGGCGCGGGAGGAATAAGCGCGTGGCCGGCGACGTGGACAAGGGCGGCCCGGAAACGGGCGACGAAGACGCCCACCACCAGTCGCAGCAGCACTCAGCCAACGCGCCACCACCGGCGACGAACACGGCGGCTGTGGGCGCCGGGCGGGAGTTCTCGTGGGAGCGGGACGGGATCGGGAAGCTGGTGTTCTGCGGCGGCGGGTCGGAGGAGATGTCATACAGCCTGGAGGAGCTGCTGCGCGCGTCGGCGGAGACGCTGGGCCGCGGCGAGGCCGGGAGCACGTACAAGGCCGTGATGGAGACCGGGTTCATCGTGACGGTCAAGCGGATGCGGTGCGGCGACGGCGCCGCCGGAGTGGGTGGCGTGGGCGCGGCGGAGTTCGGGCGGCGCGCCGAGGAGCTGGGGCGGGTGCGGCACCCGAACGTGGTGGCGCTCCGGGCGTATTTCCAGGCCAAGGAGGAGCGGCTGCTCGTCTACGACTACTACCCCAACGGCAGCCTCTTCTCCCTCGTCCACGGTCAGTGCTCACTGCTCAGTCAGTCCCCATTGCAGCACTTCTTCCTCCTTCATATTCAGCATTGGTTCAGTTTGTCAGGAACAATTTGCTACTGCATTTCATCTCATTTTAGCTCAACTTCTCATTGCAATTCTCCATCCATGACAACTAAGGGAAAATATTAAAGAAACTGCAATCTGCGCCGCTAAATTTATACCAAGACACGAAAAATTTACAGATAGCATTCATATGAACTTTTTTTTGAATTTTTCACCACGTATATTCAACACAAACCACATACAGCGTACACGGTAGGAATACAAGTACAGAATACGTAGGGAAAAAGGACCAAGGATCGAAGACCACGCCATCACCGGCGTCGGAGTCGAAGGCGGCCAGCCGCCACCTCGCCGCTGTCAGGGAGAGCTTTTCCCTATAGAAGACGCTGCCGAGTCCCTCCGCCGCGTCGCGCCGGAGTTGTTGACGATGAACGGCCGGGGCAGCGCCCCCCTGTCCCATCCACTCCACTTTGCCGCAGCCGCCGTCGAAGCCACCGCCGGAAGAAGACGCAGATCTCGATCCGTCCGCCGCCAGATCCACCGCCACCTCGGATCTGACGGAGAGCAGAGGATCACGAGCACCGCGCCGGGCCTCGAGATCCAGCCAGTCCAGCGCGCAGACGAGGAGCTCCGAAGACCTCTATCGCCGGAGAAGAACGCGCCGGCTCCAAAACCGCCCGCCCGCAGCACCACCTCCTCCAGAGCGCCGCCGGCGAGACACCCATCCTACCCTCCCGTATATACAAGCCGGAGCCGGGGATCCCCCACCCTCCCGCCGCCGGAGCGGCAGGCGGAGGGAGGATTCCCGCGGCTCACGGCGCGCACGGTGGATCGACGGCTCGCTCCAAAAATCGCCTTCCCTTCTTGCTACAGTGGCGGGGAGGGGATACTCACGATTCCTCTGTCCAGCCTAGTAGCATTCATATGAACTGGACAGGCCATGCCTGACTGTCTGTGCCCATGAACGAAACGGGAAAGGGGAAAACATGATTTTTTTTGCTGTCAAGGTTTTGAGCAGGCACGGGGAAAAGCATATCTTTCTTGTTGGGTAGCTACAATGCATGGATCCGACGTGCATTGCAATCTCACTCTCTGGACTCTTGTGCTGCCCTCCATTGATGCATTCCATGCTTAGCTTAGCTACCTATACCTTGTTGGTGCTACGTGACAGATTGATATGCGTGAGCCTCATGCTTCTGCTTCACCTTAAGCAAGAAAAAGGCTTGTGTACGTGGTGCCCAGGGTGTTAGGTCTACTTCTTAATTCACCACTCGACATGTGTACTAGGAGTAGTACCCAGCCATGTGGCACGGATCAAGAACCCTAGCTAGCTACTTTTATTTATCACTAATCCGTGCAAGTCCCACATGAAGTGAAGTGGTACTGTACGATTGGAGCAGTGCTTCATGTGGCGGCAGCGGCACCTTAATTAATAACTCACTAAGTACTAGAGTAGTACTCTGGATGTGGGATCTGTGAGATGCAAGGTGAGGAAAACCCTTTTCCCTCAGAAACTGTTGTTAAACCTTGCAATGTCACACAAAATTGACAGGGTTAAACCTTGCACCATTTGCTACCGACAGAGGGTCCCCGGGAACACGTTCCCAGGGAGACACGGCAGAAATCTAGGCACAAAATCACTGAATCGGACGAACAAAACTGCAAAATGATGAGCTAGGAGCACTACTAGTGCTGACTGAACCTCCCTTCACTTAAAAAATACAAGCCTCTGTAGTCTGTACTACACCAACATGGGAGGTTCATGTGAGTCACACAGATATTGTTTTTTTTGCGAGTGAAAAAAAGTAAGTGTCCGTCTAAGTTTCAGTCAACTGAGATTTTTTAAGTCTTAATCACTCGAGAAAAGTGCTACTACAGTTTATAAAAAAGGTGCAAAATGCAATTGAACGAGAAAAGTGCAAACAAGAAAATCTCAATGGACTGAGATTTTAAAAAAGCGAACAAGTAAACTCTTTGTTCTTGTCCTAGTGCTATAAACCCTTGCACTGGACTCCATGCATGTCTCTCTGTTGAGAAGAGAGAAGAAGATAAGGCACTCTTGTTAGATTCTTCAGACATAGCAAAGAAAAAATTCCACAAGTAAATGATTCGCTAAAACCAGCAATGAACAAATTCAAACAATACATTGTCCTTTTCCACCCACTGGACTGAGCCGAGGGTCCATGGTGTCCATGGAAGCCTGTCTGCCACCGTCCAAATCTCTCAAATTAGTAAAGACAGTCAATCAAACCCTACTCACTCACTCACTCACACGACAACATGTCAGGAGCCGAGCTCAGTCTATCCATCCATCACTGCCCTGTTCTTTTGTGTAGATGCTCTCCCTGTTCTTGCCATGGCGGCATGTCCTGAATTCGAGACAGTAGATAGCTTCTGTACGTACTGCATCACCTGCAGGCTGCAGCTATCGTTGCACTATTTCACAAGGGACAAGAGCGTAGATGCGATGCACATGTACACAGATTTATATGCGGATCGACGCATGCCTCCCTCTATGCGTGGAGTGGTCCTTCTTGATCAGCAGTAATTGTTGCCACTACAGCATCTATGAGCAACAGAGTCACAGGCAAAAGTTCAGACAATTTATGGCTGGACTCACACTAGAGACTTTGGGGTTCTAGCTAAACATGGAGCTTAAATGTTTAGATGCAGTACCACTCATTGAATCATGGTCATGGAGCAGTATTTTCTTGTGCTAAATTAACTTGGAATGCAGGGTCGAGGCCGTCGAGCAAAGGGAAGCCGCTGCACTGGACGTCGTGCATGAAGATCGCCGAGGACATCGCCGCCGGCCTGCTCCACCTCCACCAGACACCCGCAGCCCCCATCGTGCACGGCAACCTCAAGCCCTCCAACGTGCTCCTCGGCCCGGACTTCGAGTCCTGCCTCACCGACTACGGCCTTGTCCCCGCGCTCGCCGCAGCCGACGCCTCCTCGGCGGTGTCCCTCCTCTACCGCGCCCCCGAGACGCGCTCGGCATCACCCATGGCTAATGTCTGCTTCACAGCATCTGACGTGTACAGCTTCGGCGTGCTCCTGCTGGAGCTGCTCACTGGCCGGGCGCCGCCCCAGGACCTCGTGGAGCTGCGCGGCGACGAGGACGTCATACCGGCATGGGTGCGCGCCGCACGCGAGGATGAGATGACGGAGTCGGGCGGCGAGTCGGCCGCATCCGCGGGTGGCGGAGGCGCAGATGAGAAGCTGAGCGCGCTGATCGGCGTCGCGGCGGCGTGCGTGGCTGCAGAACCCGGCAGGCGGCCTGCGACAGCCGAGGTGCTCCGGATGGTGCGGGAGGCGCGGGCGGAGGCCATGTCATCGTCCAACAGCAGTGACCGGTCCCCTGCGCGGTGGTCCGACGCCGTGGTCGGTGCGCCGCCGCACCGGGAGCATGGCGTCGAGAGCTTCACCGAGCGGAACTGACTCACTGGGCAATATTTTCTAGACCGTCAGAAGGTGAGTGATTTGCCATTGTTTGGATAAATAATGTGAATAAAATGTGTGTAGTGCTGTGTATACTTGTGATACGGATTCGGTCATATGTTCATTTATATCTGGTTAAAACTAAACTTGTCAATATCTCGTTAAAAACTAAACTTGTCACAAACTGGAGTTGGTTTGCAAACAATATATATGTGTTTGCCTCTTGATTTGGCTTTATTGTGCATGACTACTATAGTTCGTACTCCTAGCTATCAGTCAAGCTACTGTTGTAGTGTTGTGGTGTCATGTTGTATTTTGGCTGAAAGTGTCATTAGTTTGTTGTCTATAGTATTTATTACAAGAGTTGCCATTTTCTCTTCTTAACTGTTCTGCAGATAAAACATACTATAAGTATATGTTTCTTATTTATGTT
This sequence comes from Poa pratensis, assembly GCA_947311845.1. Taxonomy (NCBI): domain Eukaryota; kingdom Viridiplantae; phylum Streptophyta; class Magnoliopsida; order Poales; family Poaceae; genus Poa; species Poa pratensis. The sequence continues at coordinate 21,160,689 of CAMZMU010000042.1, read as the reverse complement.
ACATATATATAAGTATATGTTGTAGATGCTATGTACGTGCTAACTACCGGCCTGGTCTTACTCCAGCAGACTTCAAGAAAGTTGAAATTAGTGAAGATGTAAAATCAGATTGGACAGACAAGGAAACTCTTCACCTGCTTGAGGCTGTCTTTCATTGTGGAGAAAATTGGAAGAAGGTTTCTGAACATGTTGTTAGTCGATCAGAGAAAGACTGCATTGATAGATTCATTCGATTACCTTTTGGAGAACATTTCATTGGATCCAAGGATTACAAACTGGAGCATATCAAGGAAACCTGATGATTGGTGCCGATTGTCTCGAACAGACGGAGCTGGAGAAGAAGATAACCAGGTGGATGTGATCGAGGACTGTGATTCGCTCGAGTATGCGCTTTTGAGTTGGCTCTTGCGAAAACTGTCTTCTCTTGGCCATGTTGGAAAAAGGCCGGTCGTGAGTGGTGAGCTTCGGTGATCCCTGGACAAACGCGGTTAGCGCGAGTAGTTCTCTTCTTTTGCGACATTTTCTTTTCTTTCTTGACAGGTTTTTTGGGGGTCCTTTGAAGTTTGATCCACCATGTCCTGATCATCCTTTGGTTTCCTATTTGCACCTTTGGTGCTGAACAAGCTGATCCGTTATCCTCTTGTTAATGGAATCCGGTTTCTGGCAGTGGAAGCATTTGAAAAAGAGCGAAATACTAAGACACGGTGTTTCGTCTTGCAGTAGCATCTAGTCTCATTATGGACGTGCATTTTTTAAAACATTTTAAAATGTCAAAAAATGCTGAAATAAAATTTCAGGTGTACCTCTGAATATTTTATGTTGGCATATGAATTCTCACGAAAAGAATATTTTTATGTTTTGTATGAAAAAGACAAATTCGTTGCCAAAAAATAGCTTTTTACTAAACATTTTATTTGTCTTTTTACACAACGCATAAAAATGTCTTTTTTAACAAAAAATTGTGTGCCTACAAATTGTCTGGATGTATAACTGGATTTTTGTTCGGAGTTTTTTGACATTGGGGAATATGTTTATTCATAATAGCATCATCTAGTCCTACAAGCAAAAAAGAAATTTGTGAATTTTGTATCCGTATAACTTTTGGACGTAAGTGTACACGAAAGAAGTGTGCATCAAATAGCAGCCATATTTTTTCTAGAAAAAGGGAATATATTAATATTAAAGATATCAATTACACCACACACCAACATAATGTCGAACTCCATGTATAAAGGATACACACAGCTACCAAAAGAAGAAGAAAACATCTCACGGTAGTGATTAACAAGTCACACTAGCTGAACCCAAACCACCACCAATGACAATATCTGGACTACAAAAGAGGTTCTCTAAGAAGCCCTCTAGAGAAAGGAAACAGTGCACAAACGAGCTTGTCTTCTGATCAATAGAATTTAGATTTTCAGCAGAAAGTCCGAGCTCTACAGACAATGTCTTCAACAAGAAAGCGATCCCCATTCCCACTTACAACTAATATAGTTTAGACCTAGGGGTTTGAGCCTGAAAATCAAGACTCGATACTTGAGTGGCATCACCAAAAAAGAAATCCCCCATTGCTACCGCCACCGCTTGCTCACAGGAATCCCGTGTGCGGTTTGGACGGAAACATCGTCCCAGAGCAGAACCGTTCCAGCATAAGAGACTGTGAAACATCGTCTTAATCGCATTTAAAACCTCGCCTCCGCCATTTTTTTTATCAAAGGGATTTCTCCCCGATTTCATTAACGAAAACATATATGTTCATACAAAAAAAAACATCTCTCTAGCCTGCTAGTATCAGTCAGAAGCAGCAAACATCCTTCACATAACAAGGAGTTGGAGAAAAACAATAGACGCACAACAGAGCCCTACAGCGAGGCTAAGGACAAAATTACATGCCACGGAGTTTTGTTATTCCCATACGCTCCAGCGCACCAGATGACGTGCTTCAGAGTTCAGTTTTTCTTCAGCCTGAGTAAGAGCACCCAGCTACCAGCATAGCAGAACAACATGATGAACTCATGATGCAATCCTGCCGCTGCCCTTCGCTCGATCAAACACCTTTGACGTTCCACGAGTCTTCTGAATCCTCGATGGAGAGCCGTCATTTCGCTTTCCTTCTGCAGTCCAGTCCAATCATCAATAACCGACATATATATTGCACCACAGCGATGGGTTCACTAGAAAAAAATCGCTTGGAAACACGCTTTGTTTCTAGTTTTCCACATAGCCCAGAAAAAAAAGCTGAAACTCCCAATGCTACTTGCTTTCTCTAAACACCAGAAAAACTCGCAACAAGAGAAACACATTGCACCAAGTTTTTGGGCTTTTAGGAAGATCAAAAGCGCACTGAATAAGACTCCAAATAAAACTACCAAGGGAACAATCAAAGAACAAATGATCAATGCTCTCCTTAGTTGAGCAAAAGAGGCATTTTTCTTCACATGTCCCTCCCCCGATGTTTCAAAGTATTACGAGGTAAAATACTTCTCTACACCAGCCAAGAGAAGACTTTGACTCTGGGTGAATTTTAAATTTCCACAACAACTTATTGTCACATTTTGGTAAATGCACATGAAGCCGTTCATAAAAGGATTTTTTTTTGCATGGTAATACGATTTTCATTGATAAATAAAAGACGCGATACAAAGTACGTATACACCGATCTTACAAACCTGAAAAGATACGATAAACCTATGTGATAAACCAATGTCTATCCCTCTTCTTCGGCACCACCGTAGCAGCCACTAAAGAAAAAGTAGACATATCACCTCTTCACCCGAGCTCGACGCGGCTCCATCGTTGATCATCAGCTTTTCGGACCTCCAAAATAGTTTGCCATAGGACAAACCATTGCCGTTGAAAGAATCAGCCCGGGGCAGCACGACCCCGGACACGCCATCGAACTTCAGCACTGGCACCCCCGCACGACGACGTCGGAGTAGGGAACCAGAACCATCAGCCTCCAAACACAAACCCAACACAAGGTGCACCATCTTCCAGCTGTCACCAGTGCAGACCACCGTCTGCACATACTCCTGGACGAATCCTCTCTGCTCTACCGTGGCGCCGGAGATAACGCATCAGCAACGGGGACAGAAGAGGAGGAAAAACCCATCTGATGGAGTCGCCGCCGCCGCCTCGCCGACACCATCCATGAATCTTACGGCCACCGATCTGAAAGATCGGCAAGCACACAATGCCACCAACTCCGAGACGCCGCCATGAAGGACAACGCCGGTGTGGGAGTAGAGTTGAGGCAGATTTATTTGTCCGGGCGCCGCTCCCACCACCCCGACGACGCACCATGCCAGAACCTTCCTAACCCTAACTACCATGCAAAAATGGGGGTCCCCCTCCCTCCTACCGCCGGAGCGGCAAGCGGAAGGAGAGGGGCCCAGCTCTTCCGCCGGTGGAGTTTGGTGGAACAAGGGCCGCTTCCTAGTCGCATCCGGCGGCGGCGGCTAGGGTAAGAAAACGCAAGCTATGCAGAAAATATATATATATATATATATATATATATTTTAAGGGAACTACACTGCGTATTCAACACAGAATACAGAACAAAAGAAAGTACAGAAATACGCAGAATAACAGAGCCAACAAACCCAGCACAACAGCGACGCCTGAAGCAGAGAGGCCGAACGCTGAACCTCCGCAAAGCCTGGAGGCGAACCCCACCGCCGACGACACGCCGGAGTAGAAGAAGATCCCAGAACGCCACCCACCCCGAGAAGGAGGCACCTCACTCATGGAGAAGGCCGCAGGAGCCGCCCGCCGCAAGCGACGGAACCGAAGGACGCTGAACGAGAACGGCCAAGGCGCCTCCACCCCGCTGCCACCAAACTTCCAACTTACCCTGCACTGAGCTCGAAGAAGGCCTGCCGGAGCCACCGCCGGAATCCCGCCTTGATCACATCTTCTCCTCTCGCCGCCACGGCCGTCCGGAGAAAGAAGGAGCAAGACGAAGAAGAAGTAGAGCGCGCCGACGAAGTTCCTCCAACCGCAGCCACCCTGGCCGGCCAGAGAAACCAGAAGGACGCACCAAAAGTCGGCAGAGAGCTCCGAGCTCCCACAGAAGATGCTCCTGTACAAGCGGAGGAGACAGCCAGCGCCAGGCACTAGCTCCCCGCCGCACCACCCCCAGCACCCCCAAGGCATGGCCAGGAGGATCCATACCAAGACGAAGGAGGGGGCGAGGGACAAAAGCTCCGCCAGGCAACCGTCACCTCCGCCGCAACGATCGCCCTCAGAGCACGAAACCTCACCGAATCCGCGGATCCGGGAGGGCACCACGCCGGAGAAACGCCGGCACCGCTCCGCAGAACGCTGCCGGGGTGGAGATCGAACTCCAGCACCCTTATTCCACGCCGCCGCCGCCACCTCCACCCAAGCCGCGCCGACGGGAAACCTACCCCTAAACCTACTATCTACAAGCGTCGGGCACAGATCGGAGGTCCCTCCACTCCCCCACCGTCGCACGGACGGCCGGAGAGGGAGGAGACCGCCGATCTGGCCGTCAGCGGAGCGCAGGACAAGGGGATCCTCCCTTTCGCCTTTCCGCCTCGCTCTCTACTGTTCACGGGAGGGGATATATTGTTTGCAAAGTTATGCAGAAAATATTTCTGATTTCCGTTCATAAAAGGATTTGACTGTGAAGCCTTTTAACTGTTCATAAAGGTTACTACAAATGTTAACACAGTTTGATTAATTTTATTCTACATTTCCAAATGCGGGCCCCAAATCGATCGCTTAAACTGAAAACCTGCCTCCGCCATTACTTAGCATTCTTGAACTCCTCTGATTTGAGCCATTGAGATCTTCTGGTTTTCCAATTGTAGTCGCCTGACATTCCACACCTCTCTACCAACATCCCATGGAAAGCGGAGTTTCGTGACGCGCCGCTCGAAACCGCATTGGCTGACGTGCAGAGGTCAAAGGTCCGGTTAGCATTATGCGACAATCCGTAAAAACCTCACGCAGAGGAGTCTGAAACTCGTCGTCGAGACGAGACGACGGAGGACGAGCAGCGGGCGACTGTCTAGAAAAGACGGGCCGCGGCAGCTAGTAGGGTCAAAACGCTACGCCCCTGCCGCCATGGTCGTTCCACAGACCACGTTGCACAACACGTCCCCGGAACCGGACGCGGACTACTACAGCGTGCCGACGCGGTGGTCCGACCGAGGTCACATGCGCGACTCGCTTCCCGGTTCCCGGTTCCGACTCACCGGAATCCGCTGCGCCGCTGCGTGGCCTGTGGCCGGGGCCGCTCTGCCCTGTGACTAGTTTTTCCATTTCTTTCGTCTGCCGGCCCCTACCGCTACCTCATGCCGCTGTAGAGGTCGCGCATGGACAATCGGAGCACCCGAGCGCCGAGAGCGCTCCGGATTCGCTGCCTTTGTGTGGCAACGTCAGCGAGTGAACAGTCCCGCTGACTTTGCCACGTTTTTGGCCATTGGATCATGAACTGACGGTCCAGATCGATCGCTACAGTGCGCTGCAAACAGTTCCTGCAAAACAGTGTTTCCGAACACGGTTTCGTGAACAGTATTTCGAAACAGTGCTGCTCAGATCTTGTCCCTTGATTCACGATCCGACGACTGTGTGTGGCCAAGTCAGCGTACTGTAGCTGTGACTTGGCCACGCAAAGTCAGCCAAGCCTCGCCCCGCCGAGAGATAGAGAGGGGCGGCGCATCAGATCCCTCCCGCCGAGGAACACCCGTCATCTAGCGTGCAATAATTTCCCACGGCGCGGCGTCTCACTCTTCCCCCTCCGCTCGCGCACACTGCCACCACTGCGCTCGCTATTTATACCACCGCCGCCGCTCGGCTCCGTACACACATCGCCTAGACTCCAGCCATGGCCGCCGGGGTTGCTCCCCTTACTGCTGCTCCTGCTTCCGCTGCTCCTCATCGACGACGCCGCCGCCTCCAGCGTGACGTACGACCACCGCTCCCTCATCATCGACGGCCGCCGCCGCCTCCTCATCTCCGCCTCCATCCACTACCCGCGCAGCGTCCCCGCGGTGCGTACGCCCCTCCCCCTCGCGCTCGTCCAGCAATATACATTATTGCTACTGTCGTTGTAAGTTGTAACCTCGGTTGCTGCCTGCGCGTGCTCGCAGATGTGGCCCAAGCTGGTGGCCGAGGCCAAGGAAGGCGGCGCCGACTGCATCGAGACCTACGTCTTCTGGAACGGCCACGAGACCGCCCCCGGCCAGGTCCGTCGCGCCGCGTCCTTCAGTTTTGCTTCCTGCATTTAGCCCGTTGGTCACAAACGAACTGGGGGTATTCTGAAATTTTCGTTTCATGTGCGATTGGTGTTGCAGTACTACTTCCAGGACCGGTTCGATCTGGTGCAGTTCGTGAGGGTCGTCAAGGACGCCGGACTCTACCTGATGCTGCGCATCGGCCCCTTCGTCGCAGCCGAGTGGAACTTCGGGTCCGTCCGCTCGCTTACTGTTTATTGGTCTGCATTTCGTTTACTGTCATTTCGTTCCGTGGTTAATCTGTTTGGGGGCTTTCAGGGGCGTTCCTGTGTGGCTGCATTACGTTCCTGGGACGGTGTTCCGGACCAACAACGAGCCGTTCAAGGTGGGTGCGGCTTGCGAATTATTATGTGGTGTTTTGTGGCAAGTTTGCATGTTTTGGAACTGGGACCTCATAATCTAAGCGATGTTCTGTTTGGATGCAGTCTCACATGAAGAGCTTCACGACCAAGATCGTGGACATGATGAAGAAAGAGCGATTTTTCGCTTCGCAGGGAGGGCACATCATCCTAGCTCAGGTCGTGATTTCAGTCAACTCAACTCCGAGACCGATGTTCGTCAGAGTGGACAGGATCAGATTATCTGGAGTTAAAATTTGTGTGTTCCAGGTTGAAAACGAGTATGGAGATTATGAACAAGGATATGGAGCTGACGGCAAGGCGTATGCAATGTGGGCAGCTAGTATGGCTCTGGCTCAGAACATTGGCGTCCCTTGGATCATGTGCCAGCAGTATGATGCTCCTGATAATGTGGTTAGTTTCTCACATCCAGTGCCTTGTGTTAATCTGTTTTATGCAGCAGTGTGTCATCAATTTATTTTATAGACTAGCACAACTGCATTTTTTCTGTTCTAGCAGTGTGTTTTGTGAATGATGGCTTGCTCCTAAAACTGTGTGTTCAAATTCGAGAGCCATTATAATGGGGAAAAACGTAATAGCAGATGATTGGTAGTTACAAATTCGTCATTAATGACATAAAACTACTGCCCTCATTAAAAAAAAGACATAGAACTGCTGCTGCTTTCAGGACTTCAAGTGCTCACTTCCACAAATATTCATGATTATTTCTTCCAAAAAATACTGTTGTGTAATTAGCAGCATCTGGTATCTATACATGCGTGATCTTGGTAGTTGATGCATGGTATTATGTGATAGAGTTCTTAGCAGATGCAGTACGAGACCTTTTTTTGGCAGATCTATTCATTTATGAAACTGACATTTGCAGATAAACACCTGTAATAAATTCTACTGTGATCAATTCAAGCCAAATTCGCCAACCAAGCCAAAAATTTGGACAGAGAATTGGCCAGGATGGTAATGCATTTGGCACACTTCCATTAGCAACCGATTACAATTTACAGTTACTTATCCTGCTATTGGTCGTAACACAGTGTGGAGCAAATGCTGTCATTTTTTTCTTCCTTATTCCAAAAAGTGAAAGGAAATAATCTCTTGCATATTTTATTCCCATTTTTCGCTTAGGTTCCAGACTTTTGGTGAAAGTAATCCCCATAGACCCCCTGAGGATGTTGCATTTTCTGTTGCACGTTTTTTCGGGAAAGGTGGCAGCGTTCAGAATTACTATGTGGTATTGCCTTGAAACAATATTCAGTTGGTAGCGTTATTTATCATGATTTTATCCTACTGAATACTGATCAAGTCCTTTTGAAGTACCATGGAGGAACAAACTTTGATCGTACTGCTGGAGGGCCGTTCATTACAACTAGCTATGACTATGATGCACCCATTGATGAATATGGTTAGGCTCTAATGATATTGGATCCATCAGTAATCTTATGCCTAGAAGCATCTTGATATTGTTCATTGATCTGGATTTCAGGCCTTAGGCGACTTCCAAAATGGGCACATCTGAGGGAGCTTCACAAATCTGTAAAATTGTGTGAGCATAGTCTGCTTTATGGAAACTCAACATTACTTTCTCTTGGGCCTCAACAAGAGGTAACTTTATTTTCTTCTATTGGATTTTATGTGATCTAATACTGTACCGATCCAGTTATGCACGATATGCTAACTTACCTCTACAAGCTTAGCCTCTTTTTAGTTCGAAAGATAAGTAAAGTCCATTTCTCTTAATACCACACATATTGACTACATCAGTTAGTCAACCTCAACCTGTGTTAACATCACCATTCCCCCTTTTAATTTCACATCTTCCTTATATAACGAATAAGTGTCAACTTTTGCTTGCAGGCTGATGTTTACACTGATCACTCAGGAGGATGTGCTGCATTCCTTGCTAACATTGACTCAGAAAAGGACAAAGTTGTCACTTTCAGGAACAAACAATATGATCTTCCTGCTTGGTCAGTTAGCATCCTACCTGATTGCAAGAATGTGGTTTTCAACACTGCAAAGGTATTCCGTTTTCCTTTTAGAGATTTTCAGAATTAAATGTCATTGAAATGGATGGATAACATCCTTCTCAGATAATGAAACAGAAAATAGCAGAATTTAAAAGGAGAAAAGTATATAGCGGACATCAGATTATTCAATGCTTAGTTGCAAAACACAAGATTAACCACTCCACCTTTTCTTATAACTTTGGTCCTCTATGATTGATCATATTTAGGTTCGATCTCAAACTTTGATGGTGGACATGGTCCCGGAAACTTTGCGAGCATCAAAACCTGATCGGTGGAGCATTTTCACTGAGAGATTTGGGATTTGGGATAAAAATGATATCTTACGAAGTGGATTTGTAGACCATATTAATACAACAAAGGACTCTACTGATTACCTATGGCATACAACAAGGTTGGTTTACTACGGGCTGTTTCACGTATGCTTATTAATTATGTTGTTAAGCTGGCATCAACCAAACATGGGAGGTCTTAGTATTATTTATGTTCCAGTATAATTTCTTCTGCACGGTTCTATGCACTTCCAGTTCTGTATTTGACCAATTCTTTTAATGGAATTTGCAGTTTTATTGTGGACAGAAGTTATATTGCTAGTGGGAACCATCCAGTTCTTAATATTGACTCCAAAGGCCATGCTGTTCATGCTTTCCTGAATAATATACTCATAGGTCTGCTCTTTACTCTAGTTTACGCTGAGAAACCATATGAAGTAATATCTTTGAGTAGACTTTGCTGAGATGTTTCTCCATTTCTAGTTCAGCCTATATGAGACTATGAGTACCAACATTTTCTGCATGGTCAATATATATCCTTAAGAAGTAAACATTTTTTTGCACTAGCGTCATTATGACAAATTTTCAAAGGGTTGTTGAACTGCACATCGTCGGCAGTGCCTCTCACCCTTAGATACTAGATGTTTGGAATTTACAGTTCTCTTCAGTTTGAGTTGCTTTATCATTACACTTATCAGAGATGTCTTCCTCAGGTAGTGCATATGGTAATGGCTCAGAATCAAGTTTCAGGGCGCATATGCCTACCAACTTAAAGGCTGGGAAGAATGAAATTTCACTACTGAGTATGACTGTTGGATTGAAAGTAAGTGTCTACCTGTACAAACGGTTTAACATCGCATTATATGTATGCTGTTCTTTACATGCCCATGCTATTTTATATGCATACATATGTCAGTTTACACAATTTTGTGAAGAAACTTCTATCTGTTAGGTCACTTCAAGTTAAATTTTCTTGTCTGATTGGATTTTTATGCTTTGTATAAGAGTGCAGGGCCCTATTATGAATGGGTAGGAGCTGGCCTTACAAGTGTGAAGATCTCTGGACTAAAAAATGGAACCATAGACTTGTCTTCAAGTAATTGGGCATACAAGGTACTTTCATCAAGATTCTTGATATGAAATTTCTATGGAGAACTCAATATGGAATACATCGTATTTCTTAGCCACCTATACTTTCGACTCCTTATTTTTATGCCCAGAATTTGAGATAATCGAGTTTGGTGTTTATCCCTGCTTCTATTATGTATTTGTTGGTAGATTGGATTGGAAGGTGAACACTACAGTTTGTTCAAGCCTGATCAGGGGAATAACCAAAGGTGGCGGCCACAAACTGAGCCACCAAAAGATCAGCCTTTGACATGGTACAAGGTAACATGTCACGGTCTTTTATTCTCGATGAGTTCTTCGCGTCCTATTACGTGTACTAATCCAGCATACTTCTAGGTAAATGTTGATGTTCCACAAGGAGATGACCCAGTTGGGATAGACATGCAGTCTATGGGGAAAGGCCTGGTCTGGTTGAATGGAAATGCTATAGGGAGGTATTGGCCCAGGACTAGTTCTACTGATGACAGGTGCACTCCCAGCTGTAACTACAGAGGACAATTTTCACCAAACAAGTGCAGGATTGGATGTGGGAAGCCAACCCAAAGATGGTAATGCGACGACATTTGGCACATCCCACCATCCTAATTATGTTTTGTTCATTATTCTCTTGTGTTTAAAATTTCTGTTTTACTTTGAACAAGGTACCATGTCCCAAGATCATGGTTTCACCCATCAGGGAACACCCTTGTGGTGTTTGAGGAGCAGGGTGGGGATCCCACGAAGATTGCATTCTCGAGAAGAGTTGTGGAAAGCGTCTGCTCCTTTGTGTCAGAGAGCTATCCTTCCATAGACCTGGAATCTTGGGATAAAAGTATCTTAGATGATGCCCCAGTAGCGGCAAAAGTACAGCTATCTTGCCCAAAGGGCAAAACAATCTCTTCAATTAAGTTCGCGAGCTTTGGAGACCCCAGTGGAACCTGCAGATCCTACCAACAAGGAAGATGCCACCATCCAAGCTCTCTATCTGTTGTTGAGAAGGTAAGATTTATGGCTCCTTGATGTGAAATCGCACCTGATTCTAATCTCAGAAATCAAGAACCATAAAATCTTTTTTTAGTGCTGTTGATGCATGTGGATTTGGATCAGTGCGCATGAAATTAGTCTTGAAATTCGCCGACTGCCAGTTCTGACTTCTCAGACTACAGTAGTGGTACAACTGGAATCAGATTAGACATGTACTCCCTCCGTTTTTTAATATAAGATGTTTTAGGTGGTACACATGTTGTCTATATCCACACTAAAATGAGTGAACATATACACAAAAATGTGTCCACATACATTTGTGTGCATGTGCATGTGGACAAAAGCTAAAACATCTTATATTAAAAAACGGAGGGAGTAGGAGGTTCTAATTTTCCATTTCGAAGCTACCATGGTTTCCATCTGAGTTGTCTAATAACTATTTCTGGATCCTAGCCCTTTACCTAAATAAAGAGATCTAGATTTAGTTTACCCTACCAACTTCGTATAGTACTATTTCCTAAGCAGTCATTATTCTCTGCAGGCCTGTCTGAACATCAATAGCTGTACAGTTTCACTGTCAGAGGAGGGATTCGGAGAAGATGTATGCCCTGGCATCATCAAAACACTTGCCATTGAAGCAGACTGTTCTTAGTGAGTTGGCCTCAGCTAAGAGTTCCAATACGACAAATCTGCTCATCGAAGATCAAAGTCAGAAAGTAACATGGAAGTGGTTTGCATTTAAGTATTATAACATGGAAGTGGAAGTCTATCTAGATTTAGGTTCAGATTTCTTGTGAGCATGATGTTAGCCTTTGTTTCGTCAGAGTTGATGCACGTCCCTGTTACTATTGACAAGTGACGATTCAGGATACTGATCATATGAATTTCATTATAATTAATGTAGCCATGAGTTTGAACCAGCAGCAAACTACCAGAAATCATATAGTTGAGGCTACCAGCCTATGCATGTAATCTGGTTTGCTATATAAGAGTATCTCCAATAGCTGGCCTATTTAGGGCACCAAAAACTGGTTTTAGGGCACCACTTTTATGTTTTTTGCAACTTTTAGGGCACAATTTTTTTTCTGCCGTAACAGCTGCCTTATATTAGGGCACCACAAAAAGGGCTGCCGTAGCAGCTGCCCCTTTTAGGGCACCAACCGACTGCCATTGCCCAAATGAGATTAAACACCATTGAGGACTTATGTGAACTAGTAATAAATATCAAAATAATCTCAAAAAAATGAAAACAAATATAAACCCAAACAATACTCAATTATTACATAGTTCATCAAATTTTAGCATACAAATTATGTCCTCAATTCATCAAACATATAACAACAAATAAAACAACAAATAAATAGTTCATCACATAGAACAACAAAACATAGCGATAGATAGAACTACGCTTGCCGGTCCCTCCATGCCCACCACTTCTCGATGAGATCTTTTTGAAGTTCGTCATGCGTATCGGCATCTCAAATATTGTGGTGCGTCTCAAGAAAGGCTTGGAGTCGGTCTTGCCGATGACGTGGGCGCACTAGTTGCCCCATAAATTCAAAGCTCAATTTTTTTCCACGCTCATTCTCAATGATCATGGTGTGCATGATCACGCAAGCAGTCATGAAAGAATCCCTTGCTTACAAAACCTAGCCGGTCCTCGAACAATAGCAATTTTTTTTCAATAACACGCGCGAGCATCGCGTGTCTTTATATTAAGATAGAATGGAGAACAGTTACAAAGAGTTTACAAGAGGCCTAGTCACAAACGGCAGGTCCCATCCACCTATCCTTAACCTATCCCTCGCGATTCTCCACATAAAGAGAGAATTCCTTATTTGACACTCCCTTAAAATCTGCTTCCTTATTTGTCCCTTATTTGGCCCGTGGTGTCGCAGATCCATCGGCGGTTGAGCAATGCTTCCTCCACTGTTCTGGTGATCTTTGCTTGATCATCGACAACGGCTAGGAGATTAGGCGCCATGTGTTTAAGTGCATGCCCCCCAGCTAGGCGTCCTCCGAGAATAGCGTCATGCGACCGTTGCCGACGACAAAGCGAACTGATGCATCAAACATGGCAGCTCGAGCCCAGTCCAGCATCTTTCCCGCCTCTTTTGCAGCCACACCCAACGTATACGCAGCGCAAAGCCCAGCAGTTTGAGGTCCATTATGTCCAATCCCCCGTATTCCACAGGCCTACAGACTCGATTCCAAGCCACCGGGCAATGCCCGCCCTTCACTGCTTCGGAGCCCTTCCAAAAGAATGCTCTGATCCTTTTATCAATGAATTGCAATAGCCAAGCCGACAGATCCATGGCGATGGAGAGGTATATCGGGATTGACGTGATGACTGACTTGATTACAACTAGCCTGCCTGTGGAGGTGTAAAAGCCTGAAAGCATGGGAGACTGACGGCGGCAAACATTGTCCACGATTGGCTGTAGACTTGCTTTGGGCAACCTCTTATAAGACAGTGGCAACCCCCAAATAGGTGCAGGGGAAAGGCTTGACAGCACACGGAAAGTGCAGAGTAGCAACAGCCAAATGTTCTTCAGTGCACCTGATCGGCGAGACAGAGCACTTGCCAAGGTTCATGCGTAGACCAGTAGCGTCGCCGAAGCACTCAAGAATTGCCCGCACGGTGTTGAGATCACGTGCACTTGGGGAAACGAAGAGAACGACATCATCCGCGTAGATAGAAGTGCGGAATCGCACTCCACGACATGGTAAGGGGTCCAGCATCCCGTGCGGAATGCTGATGTGGTGGAATGCTGATGCGGTGCTTTTAGGAGTCTCTGACATAATTAAGGCCACTTGTGCCAAGTCCAATTCACCCGCACCTTTTTTTTTAGAAAAGGGAATTTTATTACTCCCAGCCTCTGCATCGAGTGATGCACACAGCCGATTATTACAAAGTCTCAAGTAGCAATTATTCAAGGTTTACAAACCAGAAAACACGCAAGATCAAGGCGCAGCTCAACCGACACAAATAACAGAGATAAAAGACTACAAAAGTCTACTAATATGCTGCCACGTATGTCGGGAGAAAAAATCCTGTGCCACCAACAGGAGTCGCGCACATCCAGCCACCATAAGGTCTCGCTGGTCCGAAGGCAGCAAGAAAGCCCAAAGCTGGATCCAGTGCGCCGCCATATGAATAACCTGTAAGACATGAAAAATTTCTTTTCTGTTAAAAACAAGATTGTTCCTACAATTCCAAATAGACCAACAAATAGCTGAAACGCCGATGCGAATCCTATCCTTGGTCTTTGTATCCATCCCATTCAACTAATTCCCAAACATATTAGTGACATTGGTAGGAGGAGGAATATTGTAAGTACAAAAGACAACACGCCATACAAGTTGAGCAAAAGGGCATGAAATAAATAGATGTTCCACCGATTCATTGTTCCCACAAAAGGAACACCGAGAGTCACCTTTCCAATTTCTTTTTGCCAAGTTATCCTTAGTCAAAACTACTTTTTTGTGAAGGAACCACATAAAAACCTTAATTTTAAGTGGAATTTTGAGTTTCCATAAGTATGTTTGCAAAAATCTAGTATGTCCATTCATCATGTCTTCATACATAGATTTAGATGTAAAAGTGCCATTTTGTGTCAAGTTCCAATGAAAACTATCAGGAACATCATTTAGGGTAATATCTATTAATCTAATGCATAAATGAGACCACATGTCCCACTTGTTTCCTACAAGTGCCCTACGAAAGCCTATGTTCAAAGGAGGGGCATTGTGAAACACATCATGAACCGAAACATTTGTTGTTGCACAATGTTATAGAGTAATGGATATTGATCTTTCAATGGTGTCTTGCCAAGCCAAGTATCTGCGGTGACCCAGCACACCACTGCATGTTGTAGTGTACAAGTCGTTGATGTAACACGCACGGAAGGACCTCTCCGCAAATATTACATCCCTCAGAGTAGTACAACAGAAACATAGCCGGTCCAAGATAACACTATAGGATTACAACACTATTCAATACAAAATCTTGAGACCCTCCTTTATATTGAAGCAAGTCTCTTGCAAATGAAATACAGAAAGATCCACATCGTAACTCTAAGCTGGATATCAGCTCTATTCCTATTCCACTACTGCTGTTGTCACAGCCTTACTCTAATCCATCTGGAATATCTCTATCCAAGTTGTACTCCTTCTTCCAAAATGATGTTGTCTCCTCCATCGGCAGTGTTGTCGTTATATACACCTGGGCAAGGTGGTCGTCATCCTTCTGTCGGTGAAGTAGCTGTTGACTCCTTCAAGGTTCACCAGTAGACTTGACTCCTAGTTGGATACTTCCTTGACGTCGTGATGGCTAACTGGCAACTCCTTTGATGGCTCCAAAATCTAAGCAGGGGTCAACGGGGAAAAGGGTGAGCAACTCGAGCGTTACTCAGCAAGTTCAAATACTATAGGCGATAAGGTGTTTTATGCACTAGCTACGGCCATGACCAACGGTCATAGGCATAATGCAAGTTTTGGAAAACCTTTCTTCAAAGGTCAAGTTTTATTTCAGAAAACTATGCTCACAGTCTCCACGGGTCTTTAGTCATCACTTGGGATGCCTTTCCCGCAGCGTTCTGTAGTTCCCTCCTGGAACAAGGATGTGACAGCCACAATTTCTTGTTGTTGACTCTGCAGAGCTGCGTAACTTTACCCATGAGAGAAACCCAGCCTTGTTGCCTTTCCGGGTAGCTAGCCCGTCCATACTTCCATGGTATGGGGCCAGGTGTGAGTCCAAAGCCAATCACCGCCCTCTCCGCACAACACATATCCGCCCATTTGTGGCGCGGCCGGTAACAAAGACCGTTATCCCGCCACCCCTCCCGAGCTTCTATTCCAATCACCCCGTCAGGTGGGAAGGTCACGCGCTTCCACGCTGTTGGCCGCCGCAACGGACACAACCAGGTAATAGCCTGTCGAGGATATGTGAACGAGAGAAGATACGGCTGACTTTTACCGTCCATAGCAGATCTCAAGGTAAACGCTTCAATACGGCGCAAGGATCACTGTGACATTGGTAATTAATCCTAGGTATATACTTTCCCATACAATGGAACCTCCACCACAACATCAATCCGTGGTTCCATTGCCAGCCAAACAATATATATATAGCAATTCACATCATTCGAAAATAGTTTTTCTTTTTCAATGCAATGATAATAATACGTTTTTGAAAATAGTTTTTATAAAATAGTTCAATAAGGATATGCAAGAATGAACTTGCCTGTGGTAGAAGTGACAGTTCAGGCCCTTCGGGGTTCTAGGGTTTGCGGTAAAACCCCGAGTTCTGAAAATAGCAAAGTAATCCTGATAAGGACTACTGAAAACTCTAGCAGCATGCTATTATGCATAGTCATGAGATGCACCGTCACCCCAAAATTCCCAAGTTGCGGATTTTAATACCTTTTGAGTGTTTGTGAGTTTTTAATGATTTAAAGGTTTGACAACAATTTTCATGAGGAATAAATTTAAAGTGATTAAATTGAAATAGTTCAATATAATTAAACTTCAAGACTTTATTTTCCCATATTATTTTCTTTTAAGAAAATAGTTTTTTGAAAAAGAATTTCAAGTCATTTCCACTTAAGGATCCTTGAATTTTTCATCCACAAAATGTTTTTCAAAACTTCAAATAAAACTTACATAAAAATTCCTCATATTTTGTAGAGTATGTTGCATATTTTTAGTTGATTTTTGTGTATTTTAATTTGGTGTAAAAATTCATTTAAGTTTGAATATTTTTGATTTAGGATGAGTAACAAGATAGTCTTGGTATAGTTCAAATATTATTTTGAACTTAGTATATTTTTCCTAGATTATTTTTCTTGAGAAAATAATTTTAAGAAATTATTCCAAGAATAATCCACTTAAGGATCTTTGGATTTTTTAATCAAAGAAATAATTTTCAAAAATTCCTGTTAGTATTTTATTTAAATAGCTTATTTTCTGCTAATATTTGTAGATATTTTTAAAGTATTTTTAGGAATTTATTTGAATTTTAAATTGAGTTTTGAAGTTTGAAATGTATAAATTTTGAAACTTTTGCAAATAGATCCCTGGTCGAACCAGGTCAAAGGAGTGGCTCGGGTCCGGTCAACCGACCGAGCCGCACCTTCTCTCTCCTTCTCTCGCACGAACTCGTGCCCATGCTCGACTCGCATGGCGACCGAGTCGCCCTCGCCGTCGCCACCTTACTCCGGCCGACTCCGGCCATCTCCGCCGCCGCCGTCTGGGGCAAAATACTCCCCTGACTCCGCTCTACCACTTGGCCTGAGTGATTGGAGCTTCGTTTCCTCTAGCCACCGTGGTGCGGTGGTGCTGGTTCCACGACCTCTGTGTGCCCCCTCCAACGGTTGCGCGAGCACTGCCTCGCCGCCGTGGAGCTGCGGCCATGGACGCACGGTAAGATCCTTTTCCTCCCTCTCTTCCCCTTCTCCTAGTACCTCTACTCGATCTAGATGCTTCTGGACTTCGGATTAAACATATGTTCTTCTGTTGGTTAGGTTCTTGATGAACAGATGATGATTTCTTGATGCTTTACTCATTTATGTGCACTGTCTACCTACTGTGTATCAAGAATGAGATGAATGGTGATGATCTAGTGTACACAGATCACTCCATGACCTCTGGAATTAATGTTGGGAACCTTTCTTGCTCAAATATGAAGTGAAATGATTTTTTAGACTGAATCTTGTGATGATTCTGTCCAAACTGAACTAGAGCATGGTCTAGTAATGATGTAGGAAATATTTAAGCATAATTTAGACATGTTTTGCTTGCTGTGATGCCTCCATTTGGAGTTACACAGTAGCTAGCTTGTTTAGATAAGCTTTTTATGTTTTCCTGTGCTTCTTTCAGTGCAAAGATGTGCTAAGCACAGCTAATCCAGCTCTGCTGGTTCACTGCCTTGTGTAGAATTTTGGTAAAGCAAATAAGAACAGATACTACACTGCTACTATTTTCCCTTGCCCCTTTATGCTCAAACAATTGCTAAAACAAGCAACTGCACTTCCTTTCTTCTCCCTTTCCTAATTTATTGCAAAGAACAGATGCTTCTGCCTTGCAACCCTTTTCTATAGCACCCTACCTTGTTAAACAAGGCTCTGTTAAGAACAGATGCTGAAACATCTCTCTAGCATGGTTCTGTCATTTACAGAACCTGCTAAATCACTCTCTAGCACATATGTTTAACAACCTTGGGTGTAGAGCAGATAAAGCTACGGAAGAGTCTGATCTTGCTCCAAGGTTCAACCGTCTCTTCTGGACTGCACCTTGTGGTTCTACCTTCTCCTCCTTGTTGCTTGACTTCTCCTAAGTTTTAATGGCTTGTGGTGGATGGTTTAGGTAATCTCCATGATTGGCTTGTGATTTGTGGTTGTTCTTGGTGAAGACAGATGGAAATGGTGCTGCTAGATAGATGATTGGCTGCTGTGTAGAACTTGTGGTGTAGCTGGCTGTTCTTGTGTTCTTGCTAAAATGGAAATATATTATTTGGTCCAATTCGTTGGTCCCATAAAACCATGGTGTGTAGTGATCAAAGGGCTGCCATGAGATGTCTTTTATAAGGCTTTGTTATCCTCACAAGTTGACACCTCAAGTGGTGACTCTTGCTTTACATGGGTGAGTAAGCTACTTGTTGTCATGCCCTCACACATGAGCATTACTTGGGGTTCAAGTTAAGCTAGATATTTCCCTTGTGGATAAAGATGAGTAGTCATTGGTCTTATCCTCTTGTGAGATATTTTGCTTGTGGATAGCTCTCCCATGTGGCAAGCTTATCCATCCCAAGCTTGGTATTATCTCTTTGCAAGATTTATTCTTAGGCAAGCCAAGTGGCTTTTGTTGCTAGATGGACTTGTGGCTCATTCTCCTATGTGGGCTTGTGAAATATTAGTGGCTTTACAAGTTATGGGTGGTGATCATGTGGGCTTTACAATTTCAGATCTGTGGGTTCTCAATTGGCTTATTTTCTTCCTTGGTAATTAATACCATTGGAGAAACAATTTAAATTCCATGTGGCTTTGTTCTTATTGGTTCTTAATACCAATAGAGAATAATTTAATTGTGGGCTTTTCTTTAATAGGAATTTGACTAGATTAGAGGGAAACAAAAATGTTGCCTTGTAGACTAAAGATAATTGGATCAATTATATTTGCCTTTGCCCCCTGTTGCCTTTGTTGCTTGCTCAAATGGATCAATGTTGCCTTCTTTTCCTTGCTGCCTATTTGCCTCTAGATGATCCAAATGATCCAAAGTTGATCCATGATCCATTGCTGCCTTAGATATAATTCCCTCTAATCACCACTTGGGTAATAGGACAAGTTCCTAGTATCCAGTAGTCGAATTCCAACACAAAGTTGCCTCACCCTTGTGGTGAAGGCAAACATTTTAATTAGAAGAAACCTTTCTTTTGTTTTGGTTTTTTTTATTTAGGTGATACTCAATTGCTTTATGTATGTAAAAAGAATTTGTTCACAAGGTGATCAGCCTTGCTACCATCTTCTTTTACATAGCACAAAACTTTTGAATTTCACAATTTCTAGAGAAGTTGAGAAG
This sequence comes from Poa pratensis, assembly GCA_947311845.1. NCBI lineage: Eukaryota > Viridiplantae > Streptophyta > Magnoliopsida > Poales > Poaceae > Poa > Poa pratensis. The sequence goes on along the minus strand of CAMZMU010000042.1, from coordinate 21,141,103 downwards.
AACAGATACTTGCTTAATTCCTTTATTTCTGTCCTTCTTAAATGCAGGAATCAGAATAAGACTTGGGAGATAAGAAGATCAAGATAAGTTGAGAAGATCAAAAATGGAGTGAAGATCAAGTTTAATATTTAGTTTAGGAATTTCTTTTATTCTTGTGTAATTTTCCTTTCTCTTTGGATGAGATATGTAATTATTCAATTATGTTGCAATATTCATTTAAGTTCATTTGGTAAAGTTGTGGAATGCCCAATTCCAATTGTTGTAATTAATTGACTTGGACATTCAACTCTGGAATTTGTATTTGAAATGTGTTGAAATGATGAGATGAGATAAAATTGAAATTAGGACATGTTGTATTTGGATTATTATTATATGATCATGTATGTGTGAATTGAGATGATCATATAGATGAAATTATGCTTGTGTATTTTGTTAAATTGAATTATACCTTGTCGTGTTTGAAACTGTGATCAGAAGTGTCGATGAATAGGAAAGGTCATGTCCAATTTCTGGAATGCCTCGACAGATGATCCTAGTTTCTAATTAGTTGTTTCAAAGATCACGTCGAAGTTTATAGCACTCAACAGGATGATCTAGCTCCTAATTCATCGAGTCGAGAGAAACATCGATCCCTTTGTCTCTTTTCTTAAACGCGCCAAAATTACCCGCATTTTCAGATGCATGCTATGCAAATGCACATATTCTATTTCTACCCTTTCGACTCTCTAAACCTTGGGGTATTACATCCTCTCCCCCTTAAACTAAACTTCGTCCCGAAGTTTCGATTCTCTCGCGTAGAGTAAGGTAGAAAGAACTTCTGCAGATATTGATTCTCTCAAATTCCTTCCTGACGTGGACGTAGATTTAGGTGATCCCTTGTCCAAAATCCTTATGTCCATCCTCCATGGATCCATACTATCCATTTGTCGACTTTCGTCGCTTCTCCACTGGATTCCAATGATTTTACTACCTTTTCATGTCTCTTGGATTATCCATTTCAGACATCCTTGCATTACTCTGGCTTTATACCCCTCTGTCGAAGATCCTTTCTACATCCTTATATGATCTCCAGGTGGTACCCTTCCTTATAATCATGAGCCTAATAAGACCTCACTTCTGATGGTAAAGCTCATCTCCTTTTGCTCGAGAATATGAGGTAACTATTCTTAACATGTCTTATAGAATATAATTTGCTCTTTGTAATTTGCTTCCTCCGAATGTAGTAGACACCTTTGTCTATCCAACTTTGATTACCTATCTTCTCCTTAAGTCATCACACATTGTAATCATGATTACAAACCTTCTGGTATCAATCCCCTCGGATCCTGGTCTCAATCAGATTCAACGGGAATAAGTATCTAACTTCCCCACCATGAACTCTGGTCTCTTGTTCACTCTACTTTAGATCATTTAGTCATAGCTTCTATGACCACTAAATCCCTTAAAATTTTCATCCATCAAATCTCCACTTTCAATTTGGCTTCAAAATCTAGTAAAGATTTCCCGTACCAAAGAACTTTTAGAGTACTAATAACCAATTCAGTCATGACTCAGTCAAGGTCTTCCTTTTGAATTTCATGTCATCTTCTGCCAAGTACTTTCCAATACACTTGTTCACTCTCCCCCTTGGAATTCCCTAAGTCTTCCTCCGTTCTGACCCTCTGTCAGTTGAGCTTAATTCCGTTGGCTCCATTCAGTCAAACTTCGTGATCCTTCTTGGTGCTTAAACTTCCAGTATATGTGCCTCATGGTCTCACAAAGAACACGTGGTATATCCACCATGTTGTGAATACCCAGTATCGTTCTCCGATAAATAGATATTAACTATTCCTATATATCCAACAGTTTCCCGAAGAATACGTGGTATATCCACCATATTGTGAACAACCAAAGTAATCCTCCGATAAATTGGATTCCTACTATAGCTAGAATTCCAGTTGGCTTATCCGATGGTCTCAAGAAAAGAATTGCACACAGGAACTTGTGCAAATGGATGATATCTTAACTCCATACTCGAATATGATGTTGGTCATCAATGTAAAATTCAGCTCACATATCATTTCCTTCCTTTCTGATACTTCAGACTAATTCCAAACAGTTGCGACTTGTTTGACCATGTAACTCGCCTTGATTGCATCTTCCATCATCCGAGTGGTCAGCTCTAAGATGTCAATTCTCTTGGTAATACATCTTTCTCCACCATTGCTCGAGATATAAACTCTGACTTTGGTACATCGACATCATATGTGGTGAGGTGCCTTCATCCAAATTGGTCCACCTTCTAGACTTGTCGTCAATCCCCTACAAAATTGGATTCTTCTCCCATGGTTATGATGCTCTCTTGAACATTGGATTATGTAATTGCACTTCTTGTCATGGTTGATATGTCATCTCTGAAATCTCCACGTGCTTTCATCCAAGTACTTTACTTCTGTCATCCCTTTCTGACTTATCATCATTTTTCGGATGACTTTCTCATTCACTCTTTCTTGTAATCTGTTTGTATATCCAACACAAATTTTTCCTTATCTCTACTATATAATATAGCTAAGGTTTCTTCCTCCCGTTTTTTCGTCCGTGGTTGGTACGTACGTCGTCCGTCGCGCTTCGTTTGGTTTGTACGTAAAAAATCCCGCGCTCCTAACAGCTCCTTAATTAGTCAAGGTGGTACTAAAACTTGCGTCGCGGCGTGGCTATTTTGATGGGCCGTCGCACTACCTAACGAACTGGCTCGCGTGATCATGCCGGTTGGCCCAGGTCCAGCAGTGTTCTACATGACGTGCGCCAGAAAGGACGGGCCCAGCTCCATGCACCGAGTCCAGTCCCGATACATTAGTCTCCGTGTCGTATGGAGTGCAGGCGTGCAGCAGCATAGCCTGAGAAAAAAGAGCTCCCACGAGCGTTCAGCTAGCTGCCTTGCCTTTCCTATTTTTTTTTTTTTTTGCGGAGAAGCTGTCTTTCCTAATAAGCAAATGATTGGTGGTTCTCTTGGTTGAGCGTTTGGTACAATTTCCGTCACTTGTCCCAACTGGTACTAAGCTAATGATAGCATACAAGTGCAAATGATGGATGCTTTATCAAGTGCATACAAATCGCTCGCTTCACCTGATGTTAATTCAGACATATATGTTTTTATTTACTTGTCAATTTGAGTGCAAAAAATGGAAGATATATATTGATTTATTAATTGTAGTCACATCGATGAGGAGTGCTAAGATTTGTGAAATACATAGCCAAAGTTTGATTTTTCTTCGTCTGTTGACATAATATTGCCTTTTGACGGTGAGATCTACAACAAATAAACTTCCAAATGATCTTTCACAACCTCCGATGCATGTACAAATCCACAATTATATTATAGTATAAAATTATATTTGTCCGTAGCAGCGCACGGGCAATCAGACCGCAGTCCAGTTAAAACTGATAGAAACGTTTTCTGTTCGCCAGACGCAAAAAAACACGCGCATCCCTGCATCGCCGCCTTCCCCGACCCAGCGCCGCCTCCCACCCCGTGGGTCGACTTTCCCTCAGCCGCCCAGATACGCCGGCCGGACATCGCCAATCTCCGTGCGTATGGAGTTCCCCGCACGCCCAGTTGGAAACCGGCGCGCGTGCAAGCCTCCGCACTCCTAAGTTCTGCTAAACTCATTCTTAAACTACATTTCACTAGTATCAATACCTCTTTATTGCTCCAATAATAACTTCTTCCACCAAGTTATGACAACCTCATATGTATCCTCCATATTTTCCTTCTTCCTTCTTGATTTTGGACTTCCATGGATAAACTTCATGCCTTAATATGCAAAAACTTCATAACTTTCCTTCTTGGACCTATCTCCTCAAGTGATTTTTCTGGCATCCTCCTTGGTAGATCTTTGTCCAAATGGTGGTGACAATCTTTGGTGAACTTACTTCGTTCCTCCTCCCTTCCATGGACTGGTGAAGTATATCACCTAAATCCTAATATACGATGTGATACTCTCCACATTCCACATCAGTAGCTTTATTGACTTATGTCTTCTGGACTTCCTTCTCTTCATGAGCTTGCTTTGCTGACTCATTGTTGTCTCAAACTTCTGAGAACACGCCTCTCCCTCACATAAATACTATCTACCTCTAGATCAGTAACATCAAGAAAAGAACTTAATGTGACAATCATGCCATTGTACATCAAATCCTAACTTCATGCACCAACCTAGTCAATCAAAAATCCAATAAGATCCAATAAATCCAAATGCAGTTATATAGCAAACATGCAACATAAGCCCGTAAAGTAAATAGTACTTTGAGTAAAAACATCTCAAATACCCAGGCTTAGATGCTATACACTACAAGATAGGTTTATATCACCTTATAGTCCTATTCTAACAACTTTTTGACTCAGTAGTTACCCCAATTGCCCATTTGCAACGGAATAAACTAAGACAAAGTACTCAAAGAGTAGTTGTGGTCTGGTTTGGTTACGTCCAGAACTAACTCCATGTAAATTGAAGTCCTCCATCTGGCTAGAGCAAATATCTCCGGCATCTTCGGATCCTTCAGGTAGTTGTTGATTGTACACCATAAATAGTATTCTTCGTAGCTTCCTTCATTGCTTACGCCATCTCCTATTTTCCTTACGACTATATACTATACTAAGGTGATTCTCCTTGAAATGAAACTTTAGGGTATTGGCATCCTCTCCATAGGTACCATACTTTAATATCGATGATCCTTCACCATCATGTAACATCTCCTGACTTCATCCTCCACAAACTTACGATAGGGTTCTACTTCAACACACGTCTTCACATATAGGATGGTGTTATCAATGATACCTCATAAGTAACACTGACTTGGATATAAATCTATTTGGGATACTAACTGGTAGAAGATTATTCCAAACTTGTCATACCAAGTTGAGAAAAATTGAGATAGATAAGTACTATACCTATAAAGAATAGATAAGAAGATTTACTCTTGTTGAGTAAGAAAATCTATACAAGTATAACAGTAGTATTCTCAAGTGAATAACCATCGTAATTGTAGAAAGATATAGTTTAGATAAGGTAACTTCCTATAGTCTTACCAACCTACAAGTCTCCTAAAAGGGTTTTAATCCTAAGGTCGTTTTGCTCTGATACCATCTGCGGTGACCCAGCACACCACTGCATGTTGTAGTGTACAAGTCGTTGATGTAACACGCACGGAAGGACCTCTCCGCAAATATTACATCCCTCAGAGTAGTACAACAGAAACATAGCCGGTCCAAGATAACACTATAGGATTACAACACTATTCAATACAAAATCTTGAGACCCTCCTTTATATTGAAGCAAGTCTCTTGCAAATGAAATACATAAAGATCCACATCGTAACTCTAAGCTGGATATCAGCTCTATTCCTATTCCACTACTGCTGTTGTCACAGCCCTACTCTAATCCATCTGGAATATCTCTATCCAAGTTGTACTCCTTCTTCCAAAATGATGTTGTCTCCTCCATCGGCAGTGTTGTCGTTATATACACCTGGGCAAGGTGGTCGTCATCCTTCTGTCGGTGAAGTAGCTGTTGACTCCTTCAAGGTTCACCAGTAGACTTGACTCCTAGTTGGATACTTCCTTGACGTCGTGATGGCTAACTGGCAACTCCTTTGATGGCTCCAAAATCTAAGCAGGGGTCAACGGGGAAAAGGGTGAGCAACTCGAGCGTTACTCAGCAAGTTCAAATACTATAGGCGATAAGGTGTTTTATGCACTAGCTACTGCCATGACCAACGGTCATAGGCATAATGCAAGTTTTGGAAAACCTTTCTTCAAAGGTCAAGTTTTATTTCAGAAAACTATGCTCACAGTCTCCACGGGTCTTTAGTCATCACTTGGGATGCCTTTCCCGCAGCGTTCTGTAGTTCCTCCTGGAACAAGGATGTGACAGCCACAATTTCTTGTTGTTGACTCTGCAGAGCTGCGTAACTTTACCCATGAGAGAAACCCAGCCTTGTTGCCTTTCCGGGTAGCTAGCCCGTCCATACTTCCATGGTATGGGGCCAGGTGTGAGTCCAAAGCCAATCACCGCCCTCTCCGCACAACACATATCCGCCCATTTGTGGCGCGGCCGGTAACAAAGACCGTTATCCCGCCACCCCTCCCGAGCTTCTATTCCAATCACCCCGTCAGGTGGGAAGGTCACGCGCTTCCACGCTGTTGGCCGCCGCAACGGACACAACCAGGTAATAGCCTGCCGAGGATATGTGAACGAGAGAAGATACGGCTGACTTTTACCGTCCATAGCAGATCTCATGGTAAACGCTTCAATACGGCGCAAGGATCACTGTGACATTGGTAATTAATCCTAGGTATATACTTTCCCGTACAATGGAACCTCCACCACAACATCAATCCGTGGTTCCATTGCCAGCCAAACAATATATATATAGCAATTCACATCATTCGAAAATAGTTTTTCTTTTTCAATGCAATGATAATAATACGTTTTTGAAAATAGTTTTTATAAAATAGTTCAATAAGGATATGCAAGAATGAACTTGCCTGTGGTAGAAGTGACAGTTTAGGCCCTTCGGGGTTCTAGGGTTTGCGGTAAAACCCCGAGTTCTGAAAATAGCAAAGTAATCCTGATAAGGACTACTGAAAACTCTAGCAGCATGCTATTATGCATAGTCATGAGATGCACCGTCACCCCAAAATTCCTAAGTTGCGGATTTTAATACTTTTTGAGTGTTTGTGAGTTTTTAATGATTTAAAGGTTTGACAACAATTTTCATGAGGAATAAATTTAAAGTGATTAAATTGAAATAGTTCAATATAATTAAACTTCAAGACTTTATTTTCCCATATTATTTTCTTTTAAGAAAATAGTTTTTGAAAAAGAATTTCAAGTCATTTCCACTTAAGGATCCTTGAATTTTTCATCCACAAAATGTTTTTCAAAACTTGAAATAAAACTTACATAAAAATTTCTCATATTTTGTAGAGTATGTTGCATATTTTTAGTTGATTTTTGTGTATTTTAATTTGGTGTAAAAATTCATTTAAGTTTGAATATTTTTGATTTAGGATGAGTAACAAGATAGTCTTGGTATAGTTCAAATATTATTTTGAACTTAGTATTTATTTTTCCTAGATTATTTTTCTTGAGAAAATAATTTTAAGAAATTATTCCAAGAATAATCCACTTAAGGATCTTTGGATTTTTTAATCAAAGAAATAATTTTCAAAAATTCCTGTTAGTATTTTATTTAAATAGCTTATTTTCTGCTAATATTTGTAGATATTTTTAAAGTATTTTTAGGAATTTATTTGAATTTTAAATTGAGTTTTGAAGTTTGAAATGTATAAATTTTGAAACTTTTGCAAATAGATCCCTGGTCGAATGTGAGGACCTCGGATTAGGTATCCGAGATACTCGTTATGTTTCCTGCAACAATCCCGTGATCAGTCTGTTGTTGCACATAACTCGAATTGGCATCACAGAACACCCATAAATACCGAATAAATATACTTACTTGATTGAAGTCGTAACTTCAACAGGTACTTGCAGCGGATATCACCAAACAACGTGGAGCCCAAGCCATTTGCCAACCCTACAGGCGGCTGACTGGGAAGCGCCCTAGTTCGCATTGACGTCCTCGAAACCTTCTTCTTCGAACTGCTCCTCTTCAAAAAACTGGCTAAGACAATAGCCAGGGGCGAAACCAATATGAGTACATTTGAATGTACTCGCAAACTACCCCCGGAATGAGCATGCACTACTTTTTTTTATTGTTTAAATAGAACTTCGTTTGCTTTGAAAACTCTATATCCTTGTTGAAAAGAGAAGGATATACTTATGTTTAATAAAACTCTGTTTTGAAATCTCCATATCTTTATTGAAAAAGGAAAGAAGGCTTTTAGAACTTTTCCCATAAATCTGTTTTTGTAAGAAGTCTCGTTTAAAACTTTTTCCCGAAAATACATCTCTGTTGAAACAGGTAAGAAGTCTCTTTTATAAACATTTTCCCGGAAAATCACCATTTGGTTTATTTCTCCAAAACTCCTCCTTTTCCGACCATAACCTTTCATGGTCAAATCATTTTCCAACAACCTTATACCAGCCCTTCGGTATAGTTGCCTAAAACATTTTCCCCTTTCAAATCACAAAACTCTTCACCTCTCGACCATAGCCCGTCATGGTCAAATCATTCTCCAGCAACCTCATACCAGCCCGTCGGTAGAGTTGCAGATACAACACATCTCCATTTTATTTTCAAATCTCAAAACTTTGCAAAACTTGCACATGGTCAGAGGACAGCCTCCCAACTGTCCATATCCGAGGACTCGGCTATTCGAATAGTTTTACCCTCTGCAGAGGTAGCACGCTTTTCCCACACCCATCCGGTAACTCATCGTGTCAGCCACGTCCCGCCATACAAGGTGTATGCGAAGTTGAGTCACCGACCATAGCCTGTCCTTTGCTCATGCTAGTATAGGACCCTACCGCTACGAAACATTCCATCAACACTTAACCCAGCCCGTCGGAATCTAAGTGTGAGGACTCGTAGTTCTGCCCGGCGATTTATGGTGGAACCTTCAATCCTCTTTCTCCAATACACTCATACCAACTCTGTTGGCAGACTTCACTTAAGAGGACCCAGGTCAGGGGTAGGTCACCAAACCATCCCCTCATGGAACGAGGTCATCCTCGTTGTTGAGGCATCCCATACTAATATGAGCAAACTATATGACTACGCCCTTTTCCCATATGTGGGTAAATGTGGTCGCACAGGTTATTGGCTGGTCGTCATAGTACAAAGACACAATGTGCATTTTTCATAAACATCTCCATTCACCATTTCTCCATTTCCACACCGACATCTCGGTATTCCACAACCACACGAGTATTTTCAAAGGAGTTTGGAGTAAACAATACTTTTCCCATCCTATAGTTTGAAAAAGAATTTCCATCTAGTATCTCCGTAGAGGGTGTCAAAATAGTATACTTGTATTTTGAAAACAAAAGGGTTTTCAAATTCATAACTTTAGTGGCAAACACCACATAAATAACATATGCTCTTTATAAGTAAAACATGTAAACCAGAATAGATGTATATAGATGCAAGCTCAGAGAGTAGCTTGCCTTGCTCGGCAAAGTGAACTTGGTCTTGATCTTTAGGTTCAACGAATTCCCCTTCCTCAATAACTCCGTTCCAAAGACCACTCCGGTAGTGTTTATATCCTCGTCGCGTGAGACCAAACGGCTGCAGAAGAGGAGGACCAGAACGGCGGCGAGCTTGCTCGGAAGTTGGCGGCCGGAAGCGGAGAAGACGGCGCCGATCTCCGCGACGACGACGATCCGGCTCGATTCCTTGGGCAGCGACGCAGAGGACGACGAGGCGGAGACGACTGCACGCTTCGATCTGCTCGGGGAGGTTGCAATCGACGGCGAGGCGCGACGGCGAGCTCGGCAACCTGCGGCTAGGGTTCGTCTTCGTGGGGAGAAAAGAGAGAGGAGAGGGAGTGGGCGAGCGAGGGAGAGGGAAGCAGAGGAGCGCCAGGGGGGCCTCTTATCTCCTTCGAGTGGCAGGAGACGCGCGGGAGGGGGGGGGGGCCTGGCGAGCTCGGCGCGGGGGAGGACGACACGGCGATGGGCGGCCACGGGCTGCTACAGGAAGACGACACTTTTGCCGATAACCCCCTGGATTTCCGTTTCTAATTACAACTAGGTCCTTTTTCCTGTTTCTTTTATTTCTTTTAAAACCAGTAGGGTTTTAGGGAATTATTTGGGGTACTAAAACATTTTATAAAAATTTGAAAATATTTGGGTAGGCTCCCCTTGTCAACTAGAGCCTCCACAAAAATTGGTTTTTCAAAATAAAATGTTTTGAACATAATTTGTTCATAGAGTTTAAATATGTTGTTTTTGGTAAATAATATTTGATACTCTTTTAATATTTTCAAGCAAGTGATAAAATATTGTTTTGAACTTTTGGAACTTTCTTGACAAATATGGCAACTTCAAATACTTTATATTTTCATGGAGAAAGTATTGGTTTGAAAGAAACAGAGAAATAGGGAGGAATAATTTATTAAGATCATTTATTTATCATGATCTTAATTTCCTTTTGTTAAATACTTTGAGAGTTTTGTTTAAAATTGAAAAGTATGTTTACTTGAGGAGGGAGTGATATGGGTTTGAAATGATTATTATTTCATCTCATTCCTAGAATAAGGAAATATAATTGTTTTCATCAAATAGAGGAATAGAGATAGAGGGAAATTAAATAAGATCATTTCCCTTAATTTAGGATTTCAATTAGGTGTGAATACTTCTAGAGGGTTTGTTTTTATTCAAGTCACATACCAAATTTGTTGTCAAGTGTGTCTTATTCTAGTATTAAGCACAACTGAGGAATTACCCTCACAAGCAACAAACACAACAAGATCAACAGTGGCATACACAAAAGATCCACAACACAATCAAGACCACACAATTCAAACCACAAGAATAAATCACACCACCATTTCCATAGTCAACAATACTATCTTATAAAGATGATCACACTTAATTATGACAAGATGATGTTTAGAACTATCTCAACTCCACCTTGGTATTTTTGAACAAGGGTTTTGAGCACGACAAATTATGTGGGGTAATATATTTCCCACTTGTGTTCTTTTTAAAAGGAAGTGACAATCAAAGTTTATAAAATGGAAGTTGCATACAAATGCAAAATATCAAGGCTAAAAGATAGGTAGGAGATAGCATATAGATCTCCTCATTTGTGGAAACACATAGTTTTGGAAATACTTTTACTTTCTCAAATAATGGGTATTAGTTTTGGTTGTTGCGAAACCAAGTATCATTGAAATGGAGTTGGCTAAAATAAGAATGGAAAAGATACATGGAGTATTTTCTTGTCATAACATGATCACCAAAGTTAAATATATTTTTATATTGGTTGGGTCTTATATTTACTAGTCAAAACAATTTAAACAACAAGCCACACTAGGTTCAACATAGCAATGGGATGGAAAACACAATCATCAGTAAAATATTTCAAAAAGTTTTTGTTAGTTCTGAATTTTGGTCTTGTAAAAACTAAGTTTTTCTCAGTTTACAAATTTGGGATGTGACAGCTCTTCCCCCTTAAAAATAAATCTCGTCCTCGAGATTTGCCCGGTGGTAACAGGGGAGCACGAGGGCACGGGTTTTGGGTTGACTACTCTTCCGAGGTCGTTGCTTCTTCAGTAAGGTCGCCATGTGAGATCTTGACAAATTGATGTTGCGAGGCTTTCTTTGTCGATAAACTTCTGTGCTGAGTTCAGATCCTTGGCGATGTGGTTGACTTGATGATCGAGGCGGGGGGTTAGTCGTGGTTGGCTGCTTCCAGATACTACAAGACTGAGGCGCAAGGAACTAATTATTAACACCTTCTGGTATACGTATTGCAGGTCTTCCCCCCTTAAAAAGGGGTCTTGAAGGGTCATCCTGAAGGTTGCGGCTGGAGTTGACCTGGAGGCATTGTTCTTCTTGGGTAGCTTGACATTCTTCGTCTTGGGTGTCGCGCCTTGGTGCTTGGGGTTGGTGCAGATATCACTTCTAGATATTTTCTCCTTACGAGGGTCACAGGTGGGGACGCGTTGTTTTCAGGATGCGTCAAGTCTGAGCACTCGACTCTCTCCGGTTTCTAGTTAGTAGAGGGATGTTATAAACTTCTAAGGGAGTCTGAACTTGCTTGGTGGTTGATGTTGCCAACATCAGGTGCTTCCGTTGTTTGATTCTTCTTAGTGACTTCCGGTAGATTTTCTTCACGCTTTTCTTCCTTCGGCTTGGCGAGAAAAAGGCTGGTCCTGAATGGTTTCTTTGGTTCTGGGTCTTCACGAAGTTTCGCAGGGGTCTTCACAAGTAAGTTAGAGTGCACCAGAATAGTTAGGGCTTCCGGGAAAAACCTTCTGGTCGAGGGGCTTAAGTTAGTTTTCCAGGGAGTTGGGTGTTATATTCTGAACATCAAACTTATTATACCTAAGATCCAAGACAACCAACTTTACATAGGCCTCTAATTCTCGAGTCTTCAAAATACCATTCCAATATCTCTGGTAAGGCCACTACTATCAACTTTTGAAACTTTTGCAAATAGATCCCTGGTCGAACCAGGTCAAAGGAGTGGCTCGGGTCCAGTCAACCGACCGAGCCGCACCTTCTCTCTCCTTCTCTCGCACGAACTCGTGCCCATGCTCGACTCGCATGGCGACCGAGTCGCCCTCGCCGTCGCCACCTTACTCCGGCCGACTCCGGCCATCTCCGCCGCCGCCGTCTGGGGCAAAATACTCCCCCGACTCCGCTCTACCACTTGGCCTGAGCGATTGGAGCTTCGTTTCCTCTAGCCGCCGTGCGCTGCCTAACCCTAGGGTTAGGGTTTCGGTGCACCGGCGCTGCTCGCCGCTCCCTACTGCTCGCCTCCTCCTCGTGCTCACCATGGCAGGAGCAGAGCTTGCTCTCTGTGCCGCCGTGGTGCGGTGGTGCTGGTTCCACGACCTCTGTGTGCCCCCTCCAACGGTTGCGCGAGCACTGCCTCACCGCCGTGGAGCTACGGCCATGGACGCACGGTAAGATCCTTTTCCTCCCTCTCTTCCCCTTCTCCTAGTACCTCTACTCGATCTAGATGCTTCTGGACTTCGGATTAAACATATGTTCTTCTGTTGGTTAGGTTCTTGATGAACAGATGATGATTTCTTGATGCTTTACTCATTTATGTGCACTGTCTACCTACTGTGTATCAAGAATGAGATGAATGGTGATGATCTAGTGTACACAGATCACTCCATGACCTCTGGAATTAATGTTGGGAACCTTTCTTGCTCAAATATGAAGTGAAATGATTTTTTAGACTGAATCTTGTGATGATTCTGTCCAAACTGAACTAGAGCATGGTCTAGTAATGATGTAGGAAATATTTAAGCATAATTTAGACATGTTTTGCTTGCTGTGATGCCTCCATTTGGAGTTACACAGTAGCTAGCTTGTTTAGATAAGCTTTTTATGTTTTCCTGTGCTTCTTTCAGTGCAAAGATGTGCTAAGCACAGCTAATCCAGCTCTGCTGGTTCACTGCCTTGTGTAGAATTTTGGTAAAGCAAATAAGAACAGATACTACACTACTGCTATTTTCCCTTGCCCCTTTATGCTCAAACAATTGCTAAAACAAGCAACTGCACTTCCTTTCTTCTCTCTTTCCTAATTTATTGCAAAGAACAGATGCTTCTGCCTTGCAACCCCTTTTCTATAGCACCCTACCTTGTTAAACAAGGCTCTGTTAATAACAGATGCTGAAACATCTCTCTAGCATGGTTCTGTCATTTACAGAACCTGCTAAATCACTCTCTAGCACATATGTTTAACAACCTTGGGTGTAGAGCAGATAAAGCTACGAAAGAGTCTGATCTTTCTCCAAGGTTCAACCGTCTCTTCTGGACTGCACCTTGTGGTTCTACCTTCTCCTCCTTGTTGCTTGACTTCTCCTAAGTTTTAATGGCTTGTGGTGGATGGTTTAGGTAATCTCCATGATTGGCTTGTGATTTGTGGTTGTTCTTGGTGAAGAACAGATGGAAATGGTGCTGCTAGATAGATGATTGGCTGCTGTGTAGAACTTGTGGTGTAGCTGGCTGTTCTTGTGTTCTTGCTAAAATGGAAATATATTATTTGGTCCAATTCGTTGGTCCCATAAAACCATGGTGTGTAGTGATCAAAGGGCTGCCATGAGATGTCTTTTATAAGGCTTTGTTATTCCTCACAAGTTGACACCTCAAGTGGTGACTCTTGCTTTACATGGGTGAGTAAGCTACTTGTTGTCATGCCCTCACACATGAGCATTACTTGGGGTTCAAGTTAAGCTAGATATTTCCCTTGTGGATAAAGATGAGTAGTCATTGGTCTTATCCTCTTGTGAGATATTTTGCTTGTGGATAGCTCTCCTATGTGGCAAGCCTATCCATCCCAAGCTTGGTATTATCTCTTTGCAAGATTTATTCTTAGTCAAGCCAAGTGGCTTTTGTTGCTAGATGGACTTGTGGGCTCATTCTCCTATGTGGGCTTGTGAAATATTAGTGGCTTTACAAGTTATGGGTGGTGATCATGTGGGCTTTACAATTTCAGATCTGTGGGTTCTCAATTGGCTTATTTTTCTTCCTTGGTAATTAATATCATTGGAGAAACAATTTAAATTCCATGTGGCTTTGTTCTTATTGGTTCTTAAAATATCATTAAAGGTGATGGTCGGCGGCGGTACGTCAAAAGCTTAGGCCACAACGCGTACGCCCGTACTGGCTGAAATCCGGACAGTGTACACAATCCCGATCGATGTCTGTTTCTTAACGTGTGTCAATCAGATTATAAGAAAGAAAAGCAAAAACAGGCCCATTACTACGTACCTCCACCAGCCCAAAAGAAGAAAAACGGCCCTCCACACGATCGGTAGGCCATTACGCAAAACGTACCGCGTACACGATCGGTAGAAAATGAATCCGGACGGCCGGACTACTCCCTACGCATCGGACTATGCACGCATCAACTTTGTTAGCCTTTTCTTTAAAAAAAAAGTTTGTTAGCCGGACTTAAGCCATGGAGATAACATAGCAGCAGCACCATATAAAATAATATAATAATCAGCCACACATCTTCCACTCTTTAGTTCTGGTCGGGCTCCTATACCCTTCTAATTGTTCCAAAAAACAATTAAAGTTCACTAGGGAAAAGCTCCGCATCTGAAAATATTAAGCAAATTGTCATGACATGTCGGCTTTTTCCTTTTCAACTGGCCTTCTACACCGATTGGTCCACAGAGTGAGGTCTAAGATAGTATTGGAGATAGTTAGGAATTCATTTTGGTCAACACTTTTGAAAACCTTTGCATTTCGAGAGTCCAAAATATCCAAAGGATGGACAAGACGATGGATTATACATCAGAAAAAAGGTCGGTGGCAAGAGTTGAGAAATTAACACGTATTGCCTTGATTTGGAACTTGATGCACCAAAATCGAAAAAAGGTCAGTGGCAACAGTTGAGAAATTAACACATATTGCCTTGATTTGGAACATGATGCACCAAAATCTAGCAACCAAACTCACACGAAAAACTCAGACGAGTGCTGACATAATGTTGAGGGGTGTCATGAATCACAAAAGCAAGCTAACCAGCTTGATAAGCTCAGTTGATTTTATTAGAGATCCCGTAGCAGCGCACGGGCATTTAGCTAGTTGGTTCTTAATACCAATAGAGAATAATTTAATTGTGGGCTTTTCTTTAATAGGAATTTGACTAGATTAGAGGGAAACAAAAATGTTGCCTTGTAGACTAAGATAATTGGATCAATTATATTTGCCTTTGCCCCCTGTTGCCATTGTTGCTTGCTCAAATGGATCAATGTTGCCTTCTTTTCTTTGCTGCCTATTTGCCTCTAGATGATCCAAATGATCCAAAGTTGATCCATGATCCATTGCTGCCTTAGATATAATTCTCTCTAATCACCACTTGGGTATTAGGACAAGTTCCTAGTATCCAGTAGTTGAATTCCAACACAAAGTTGCCTCACCCTTGTGGTGAAGGCAAACATTTTAATTAGAAGAAACCTTTCTTTTGTTTTGGTTTTTGTTTATTTAGGTGATACTCAATTGCTTTATGTATGTAAAAAGAATTTGTTCACAAGGTGATCAGCCTTGCTACCATCTTCTTTGACATAGCACAAAACTTTTGAATTTCACTATTTCTAGAGAAGTTGAGAAGAACAGATACTTGCTTAATTCCTTTATTTCTGTCCTTCTTAAATGTAGGAATCAAGAATAAGACTTGGGAGATAAGAAGATCAAGATAAGTTGAGAAGATCAAAAATGGAGTGAAGATCAAGTTTAATATTTAGTTTAGGAATTTCTTTTATTCTTGTGTAATTTTCCTTTCTCTTTGGATGAGATATGTAATTATTCAATTATGTTGTAATATTCATTTAAGTTCATTTGGTAAAGTTGTGGAATGCCCAATTCCAATTGTTGTAATTAATTCAACTTGGACATTCATACTCTGGAATTTGTATTTGAGATGTGTTGAAATGATGAGATGAGATAAAATTGAAATTAGGACATGTTGTATTTGGATTATTATTATATGATCATGTATGTGTGAATTGAGATGATCATGAAGATGAAATTATGCTTGTATATTTTGTTAAATTGAATTATACCTTGTCGTGTTTGAAACTGTGATCAGAAGTGTCGATGAATAGGAAAGGTCATGTCCAATTTCTGGAATGCCTCAACAGATGATCCTAGTTTCTAATTAGTTGTTTCAAAGATCACGTCGAAGTTTATAGCACTCAACAGGATGATCTAGCTCCTAATTCATCGAGTCGAGAGAAACATCGATCCCTTTGGTTCTTTTTTTAAACGCGCCAAAATTACCCGCATTTTCAGATGCATGCTATGCAAATGCACATATTCTATTTCTACCCTTTCGACTCTCTAAACCTTGGGGTATTACAGTATCTTCCCAAAACCTGGTAGTTTCCCCATTGCCAACTCGGAAAGAGTAATGGATATTCACCCGCACCTTAAGTAGCTGAATATTTGTACCCTTCGTAACACAGCTCCCAACAAAAGCCAATCGGCCTCCGATCCACCTCGTCTCTGTGGCCTTAGTGCCATTGTGGCACGGTGGATCCCGGTTATTGCCGGCCGGAGGGCTCCATTCACACATGTTTTTTTTGTGTTTGATTAGGCTTTGTGTCCTACTCAGCGAGATGAGGCGACGGCTGCTCCTGGAAGATGGAATATGGTCCTCCCCGGCTAGCCTCTATTCTGGCGGTGCTTCTAGCGCCGTCGGAGGGCTTGTGGAGGTGTGTCTCCGATGAATCTTGCGGGATTCAGTCGGTGGTTGTATTCGTTGGATCCGTTTTCCGGTCTTCGTTCGTCTTCGTTCGTGTGTCGGCGACGGTTGTTGTTCCGGTGCGCTGGTCCTGCGAGACCTTAGCACGACGACTTCCCGACTGTCTACTACAACAAGGTTTGCCCGACTCTGATGATGGAGGGGTGATGATAGCGGCACGCCTTTGGCTTGCTCTAGTGCTTGTAGTCGTCGCTAGGTGGTCTACGGATCTAGATGTAATTTTTGTTATTTCTAGTGTTCTTTGTAGCGCCTTGACAATTGATAAATAGATCGGAAGTTTCTCGCAAAAAAAAGTAGCTGAATCTCTAAATACTTTCGCTCTAAGGAGGAAAGCCTCTACCAAAACCTTGTTACACTGCATGTTCTGCGGGTTCTTAAACGGAACCGGAGAGAGGGTCTCCTGTTTTTTCCTAAAAAAAAATCACGCGCACTATATTTTCCTTCCATTGCGTTGTGTTGCTCTCTTTGGTTCTCGTTGTTGACTCGTTAACAGTATACTAGGTAATATGCCCGTGCGTTGCAACGGTGAGAAAAACTATGTTGTAAATTGTCGAGTTTCAGCATATCTATAGCACGTTGTGCGGTGCGTCAACAGAGACATGTGTCGCCAGTTCAATAATCCACTCCAGCAACAACGACGACGAAGCCTTCACCAAATAATTATCACCAAATTAAAGACATGAGATGCAACTCCAAAAAACTGGTTAGGCGTAAGATTAATAAATGTGGATAATATCAATGAAAATGTTTTTGGCCTGAATTTGTTCTGCTTGATACTAAATGAAATATTTCAAATTTAAGAGTATATTTTTGCCGACAAAGATTTGGCATGGACACCTTGTGATTTTTCTCAATGGATATTTAACCTTCATTGTGCTCAAATTAACATACATTTCTAATCAGGGATATTACAAAAACATTAAAAACATGGTAGTGAGGACATCTTAATTATGAGGATCTGGTTCAAATCAAAATATTCACATGATCATACACAAGTCGGAGAAATGCAAAAAAAAATTACACATGATTATTTCTTCTCCTTGGTGATTGAAAACTCTTTGGGCCAACCGACGATCCTAATGTGGCGGACGTTCTGACCTCTCGCATTATTAGGACATATGTCAAGAAATCATCAAAAAAGTTTAATGTCATTATCCAAGCGCAAACCGACAAAATCTCCTCGCCTATACAATACTGTATTTATGAAATGTTTAGGTAACTCGTGCTTGAAATAACTGAACCAACAACTTTCAAGAAACAAATCTATTCCGGTGAGCTTGACCAAATCATGTACAGCTTATGGGACGTAACATATGAATAGCCAGCGTATATACGGACAAAATCTCTATAAAATGGAAAGCCAAATATCAATATGTATGTTGCCTTTTGCAGAATCAAAAAATCACATAATCATCAATTACTATTGGTTATATCCCCCCCCCCCCCCCCCCCCCCCCACACACACACACACTCATGAGATCTTTCAGTCCATAAAGAAACCCAGTAATAAAGATCTAGATGAATGCATGATTCAAATAACATGCAGCTTACATAGGAGGTAATTCTTCTTGTACAATCGAAAATATAGAAATAATTTTCTTGTGAAGATAGATTTCCTTTGATGAACTATATACTGTAAAAATGACAGTAATCACTAAAGAAACGTACTTATACTGTTATGTGGGAAAAGGAACATCAGCAAAGTGACTAAATATTAAAAACCTTATACATGAGTTTGTATTAAAAAAGCCATGGAGCGGAGCTATGGAGGACAGGGAAAGAGGTCACTATCAGGTTGCCAGCAATTTTTTTCATAGCATTCATCCTGCTTTCGAAAAAAATTGTAGTAAATTCGTGTAGTATAGCATCCAAACAGTTAGTTGGATCAAAATTCATCTAGTCATACTCGCATACCCAGAAAAATTAGTCATGTACGTGGACGCGGCTTGCCTGCTCCCTCCTAATGCTCCCATCCGTGCTCCGCACCTAGGTGGCATGCATCGAACGGTTCCAAATTCTTTCTGCCTCGCTTGTTATTTTCCCCTAAATAAAAGGAAAAAAAACTTGAAAACGAGATCCGCGCGGGCGGGATAGCGGCACCGGCAAGGCTACGGACTTGTCGATTACGCTGATGACGCCTCAGCCGGCCGGGATAGCCAGAATCTCAGTTCTATGCATGACGGCGGCGAGAGAGGAGGAGCCGGGGCCTACCACGTGGACAAATTGCTGGGGCCTATGCATGACGGGCGGCGCCGCTGTTCCTAACCATCATCTGCAGCCAGCCGAGGTGATGCACGGTGATGCACATGGCCTGCAAAGCTTGCGCCGAGCGGGCTGGCCGCCGCCGCCACGACCTCGCGCGCCGCGGCAGCTCCTGCGGACCTTCCGATCATGCGGAAGCCGGTACATGGACGGATGGACCACGTAGACGCGAGGGAGCCCTGCGCATGGCCTGATGGCCAGAGCCAGCGATCAAGAGCTCTGAGGTGCGCTTGAAGGGACGAAAGGTTTTGACGTACGAGAGGAACCAAATTCTTCTTTTAGATAGGAGAGAAATCACAGTAATAGGTACGCGACATCTCAGCTAACAGAATTATTCCTCCAAAATTTTGGCATGTAGCATATGGGCTCAAATTGAGCTTCAAATATTATTTTTTTACTGTAAGAGCTTCAAATATTCAATACCGTACGTGCATGGCCGACGTATCATTCCTGATACATGTGATTTAGCTCTAAATCATCTGATGGAAACTTTCAGATTCTTCCTCAGCTAATATACAAACATATTTTCCTCGTCAAAAAAAAAAAAATACAAACATATTAGAATGTAGTTTCAGATTCTTTTTCAATAAGGTTTATTGAACCGGGGCTCGGGACTATGGCCGAAATTTTCGCTAAATTAAAGCATCTGGGTTGTTGCAGAAGATTGTCTGCATTTAGAGACTTGTCAAGCAAGCCTTTAAAAGTGTAGTATTATTTGTGAAGATTAGCCAACAACTCGTCGTGGCTAAGATTAGCCAGGCTGTTCAACTGCCATCGTTTTCTTGATTGCAAGCTTGGACCAGTATTAGGGAATAGTAGCATCATATACCAAGCATGTCTCGTACACTACGTAGGACTGTAACCTACTCCCTCCGTTTCAAATTAATTGATTTCCATTTGTCCACATGTGGTTGTATCTATACGTGTAACATGTCTAGATACATACACATGTGGACAAATAGAAGTCAATTAATTTGGAACGGAGGGAGTACATTGGATCATCAAGCCATT
This sequence comes from Poa pratensis, assembly GCA_947311845.1. Taxonomy (NCBI): domain Eukaryota; kingdom Viridiplantae; phylum Streptophyta; class Magnoliopsida; order Poales; family Poaceae; genus Poa; species Poa pratensis. The sequence continues at coordinate 21,120,928 of CAMZMU010000042.1, read as the reverse complement.
TCTTTGCTCCAGGAGACATCAAGAGACAAAATACAAACCAAGCGTACTGTGTGTGTACATGTCCGAACAGTGGCAAGTGTTGGATGACTCGGCGTACGTACATACATGACACATATATATATATATATATATATATATATATATATATATATATATGTAGGGGCCGGACTGTGATTGATCTCTGCCGACTTTTAGCACCTACTCCCTCCGTTTTTTAACATAAGATGTTTTAGGTGATACACATGTTGTCTACATGCATACTAAAATGATTGAACATGCACATAAAAATGTGTCTACATACATTTGTGTGCATGTGCATGTGGACAAAAGCTAAAACTTCTTATATTAAAAAACAAAGAGAGTATGAAGCAGGTGCAAGAAAAATAAGGACCCTCCTTACAACAAGAAAATAATACTTCCAGCAGTCTCAACAGCCTATCAGGATTTTTGTCTATATATAGAACTCAAAGAATCTTGTTGTTATTTGTTCGAACGTCCAATCAGCCGTTTTTGCTGTCATCCGGACCAATCAGAACTTTTCTTCAGAAATTTCATGTCGTGGATATACAGCTTATTTTCTTGTAGTGTATAGGAGTTGTATATAATTTGGAAGATCTAGCTAGGCAGAATGCATGGCAGCTAGATATCTGCTTTTGAGAGAGCCTTATCCCCTCCTCGCCACTGTAGCAAGAGGAAGAAGGCGATTTTTGGAGCGTTCCCGTCGATCCACCGTGCGCGCCGCGAGCCGCGGGATTCCTCCCCTCCGCCGGCCGCTCCGGCGGCGGGAGGGTGGGGGATCCCCGGCTCCGGCTTGTATATACGGTAGGGTAGGGTGGGGGTCTCGCCGGCGGCGCTCTGGAGGAGGTGGTGCTGCGGGCGGGCGGTTTGGTGCCGGCGTGATCTTCTCCGGCGGCGGAGTTCTTCGGGGCTCCTTGTCATCGCGCTGGACTGGCAGGAGCTCGAGGCCCGGCGTGGTGCTCGAGCCCCTCTGTTTCCCGTCAGATCCGTGGTGGCGGAGGATCTGGCGGCCGGAACCCTGGGCTGGACGAGTTCTTCGGCTTCTACCGGCGGCGGCTCCGAAGGCGGCTGAGCCAAAGTGGTGTTGCTGGGACAAAGGGGCGCCTGCCCTGGTCGTTCATCGTCAAAAGGTCCGTCGCGGCGCGGCGGACGGGCTAGGCGGCGTCTCTCATAGGGAAAAGATCTCCCTGGCAGTGGTAAGGTGGCGGCTGGTGGTCTTCGTCTTCGACGCCGGTGAAGTTGCTGTTCTTGGTGCTAGTCCTGTTTCCCCTACGTATTTTTCTTCCTGTTCTGTATTTGTACCGTGTACTGTGTATGTGGTTCTTTGTTGAATATACGTGGTGAAAAATGCAAAAAAAAAAAGCTAGATATCTTTCTCTTTCCACATCTGCCGACACTACAGTGAGAAGGAAGTTTTTATGATGATGATGTCGTATACTGATGTTTGCGCCAGGGTTCGTCTCTCTTTCTCACCGGTTCCAACAAAGACGTAAGGAGAATCCAAATCGAGAAAACGAAAGAAAGTAAGCGACTCAAATATCAGCTTAGATGCAGTACTGTCCGATTACCATGCAGCTGATGGATCAGCTCCGATATGGACGCCAGGTGAGAACGAGCTTTGGCTCGATGGTTGGCCCTGGCGGTGTCCAGGCCACCCGTCCCGGGTTCGATCCCCAGCGGGGACGATTTCCTGGGATGTCTCACTAGGGCGCTCTGTTTGTCAATAAACCTCCGTTTGTACGCCTGTGTGCCACAACTCCAGTCTCGTACCGGACGTGCCGGGTATAGGGTGTAGGGCTTAGTTTAGGCATGCAGTAGGGGTGTGAGTGTGGGGTGCGTGTGTGTGGTGTGTGTTGCTGTATGTCTGAACTGATACTACAACTTGTATCCTTAGGGAGGGTCAAAAAAAAAAAGATATGGACGCCAGGTGACCAGGTGAGGTGAGTGCGCGCCAAACTGTCATCCCCCATTAATTAATTTTGACAAATCACGTAGCAGAGAATCTAATCATGATCGGTCTCCTACTAGCTCCCGAACTGAAGCTCAATTTGTCAAGCGACACTATTCTAAGCAGACTTTACAGCTTCCTGTAGGAAAGGGAAGGACGAGGTCGAGGACATAAGTTGAGGAGGCAAAGTCTTAATTTTCGGCAAAAGGAAGAAAAAAACTTAGAAGATAGACCCCTAAAACTGTTGTTCACGAAACGGGGACACCTTTTCCGTGATTTATAATGCACTACTGTCATCGGCGGATGCAGGATTGCTTAATTTCCCATGTTAGGGGGGCCGATTAGAGCAAAATTTTCAAAAATTACACTGTTCATATAAATTTAGTAGCAAATCAATGGTGTTAGGATGACTCCAACGGGCGACCCAAACAGACACCGATTTTGTCCGGATTTTGTCCGTTTGGGTCAGCAAACGGACGCGCGTCCGGCCCCTGTCCGCCCCTTTCTGGACAGTGCGCCCAACGGGCCGACGCATCGAGTCGGCTCGGCCATTCTTTGCCAAGATAGAAACTGCAATTCTGAATGTCGATCAGAACAAAGAAGAGCAAGACTTGGAAATAAAACTGCAATCTCGACTGAACTTTGGAAGATCAAGCAAGCAAGGAAGCAAGCAAGGAAGCAATCACAGCAGAAGCAAGCAAGGAAGCAGCAGAAGATCAAGCAAGCAAGCGAAGGAAGAAAGAAGGAATTATCTGGATCCTGACCGCTCACTCGCCGCCGCATCTAACGAAGGAAAAGTCCCCCAGAGAAGAGAACGAACTCATCCGGCCAAGTAAAACTAGTACAAATAGTAGTACTAGAACTGCGCTACGATTCCGGCCAAGACGAATGGAGACAAAGAGAGAACAGCGGCAGCAGCAGCAATAAAGAGATAGAGAGCAGCCGGATCGCGCACCACCGCAACGAGGACGACCGCGCTGGACAGGCGCTGACCGCTGTGTGCACGGCGTCGCGACGGCTCCGACGCTGACGACCACCAGGGCTCGTGCGACTCGCCGCCGTCACGCGAGTGAGCGAGCTCCAGCCCCAGCAACAGGTAGGCATAACCTCCCGGCGGCAGCGGCATGTCGCGCATAGATGCGACCACCCGCGGGGACGGACGGCCGCCACGCGGGAGTTCCACACGCGGCCACCACGGGAGGCGGCGGCGCCGCCGCCGACGCCAGCGACGAGCTAGGGCGACGCGCTGGCCGAGGCCCATGCCCCAGTCCACTGCCGACGGCATCCGTCATCCTGGCCGAGGTCGACGCCGTCCCCCGCCTTGGATTTGTGGCCGGCGGCGAGGCGGGGAATTTTTGGGAGAGAGGAGAGAGAAGAAGTGGAGGGCGTGGGGTGATTCTTTGACTGGTAGGTGGGCCAAGTCATGTGTGGAGGCGATAGAGACGGACAGCTGCGGACGCAGCAGGACGCGCGGACGCGTCCGCGCCCGACGCATCCGTGACCCAAATTTGGGCCAGAAATGCGTCGCGGCGGACCGAAAAACGGACCGCAGTCCGTTTGCGTTGCCCCGTTGGGCCTTGTTTTTTGCTCCTGCGGACAGGGACGGACGCGCGCGGACTTGATGCGTCGCCCCGTTGGAGTCATCCTTAGGGAGGGCCAGGTCCCCTGCTGGTCCCCTGTATCCGCCCCTGACTACTGTTGTTCCAGAAGTGGCACAGTGGCCGCGTACAATCGTTAACGATCTTCAATTGTGTATATATTACAGGAAAAAAGGCGTATTTGCATAGTAAAAGATACTTAAAGGAGACATCAAATGCTAATATGCAAAAAATAAAAGGTTTATCTATTCATCTGCCAGCTCCTTGCTTACACAAAATGAGTTCCAAATTTCATGGCAGTTTCTTCTCTTTTTTACCGAGTGTTTTCCATAGTCATTTTGTGCCATCCCTAGAGAAAGTGCATCGTTTTGATGCAGAGGACGGGTTCCGCTCCCCCTTTTCCAAAAAAGAAAATAAAACTTGGTTTTGATCCCTACATTTGTCTTTTTTGTGTAGATCACATATGAAAAAAATGACATAAATTGTGTCACACATATTAGATATGTAGATTTGCAATTCCTTTTTCTTCAATTTTTTTTGAGATTTAAAAATATCCGAGGAGTTTCACTTGTTTAAGCCAAACTTCGTTTTGATCACTTTTACCCAGGAACAAGATACAATACAAATCCAACATCATAGACCTATATGCCTTCTCAGCGTAAGTTCTTTTACTAAAGTAAGTACTGATCGCATTAGGGATTGCTCATAAACTGGTTAGACCTACTCAGAGGTTTTGATGCCAAGCCGACATATCTTATAAGTGGTGGTTGTGTTACACGAGACTATCCATGAATTTCATAGGAAGAAAATGAATGGAGTATGTTTAAGATATACTTTGAGAACATATATAAAGTGGAATAGCCCTTACTGCAGCAAACCTTGTGTATGAAAGAATTCACATAAGAGAATGGATTAAGAAGTTTTTCCAAGGAGATAGTGTGGAAATAAAGGTCAATGATGATATTGGACATTATTTTCAGACTCAAAAAGATTTCAGTCACGGAAATTCACGATCTCCTATGCTTTTCAATATAGTTGTGGATATCTTGAGAATCCTCATTGCTAGAACAAAGGAGGGTGGTCAAGTAGGAGGTATCATCCCATATCTAGTTGAGAGAGGGGTATCTATACAACAATATGCTCATGACACAATTTTGTTCATGAAACATGACTTTGAGAAGGCCGATAACGTGAAATTAATATTGTGCATCTTTCAACAACTATGTGGGTTTCAAATTATTTTGTATAAGAGCAAAATAGTCTGTTTTGGGAAGGCAAAAGACGAAGAATAACAATACAAGAAAATAATTGATTACGAGTAAGGTTCTTACCTTACAGATATATATCCATTTCAAAAAGCTTCAAAATGAATAATATCCATTAGAAAGTCATTTTGAAGGGAAGATATGCTACTGAAAAATCAAGTTGCTTTCACATGAAGATTGACTTGTGCTTATTTAATCTGTGTTAACTGGGCTTACAATGTTTATTCTATCGTTACTTCAAATACCCAAAAAGGTACAAAAATGACTTGATTTCCAAATGACGCTTTTTCTGGCAAAGCGATGAAAATTACCAGTTAGGCAAGTGAGAAATTATCTTCAGACTAAAACATGCCGGGCATCTTAGGAATTGAGGTCCTAAATCTTAAGAACAAGTGTTTAGTCAACATATGGTTGTTTAAATATTTTAATGAAGAAGGGACGTGGCAGGAGTTGTTGCACACTAAGCATCTTAAAAAATTGTCAAAATTTGAGTCAAAGCTGTTAGATTCTCCATTTTAGAAAGACCTTATGCGGAATAAAGATGATTTTTTTAGGGGGGCTTTTTTCAAAATGGAGATCATTTGAGCACCAGGTTTTGGTAGGATATTTGGTATCATTATATAATAAATATAGTGATATAGGAAGATCTTTGTCTCTAATGTTTAATTATAGGACTAATATTTTTTCTAAATTTATAAAATGAATCCACACTAAAACATTACTTCTTTCTGTAGAATGTGAGCATGTAATATATATTTTGCTATATATGCACCTGCCGATGCAGTGGGTGAAGAAAATGAAAATTTCGAAATTAAAAAAATACTCAAAATGGTTTATAGGTTCGTCCCTACTTTCACAAGCCATGCTACAAAGGCATAAAGGTAGTTTAATGGCTAGCATGGCTATGAGAGCTGGACATGGCATTTAAATTACAAAACAAGTTTTTTATCACTCTTGTCTAAGTTTACCAACACTCATTTTCTACTAATAAGTTGAGAGAAGCGCTAATGAACCAATACCATCATGAAACCAACAAAATGAGCACAAAAATCGGACCATTATCGCACCTGTCGACATTTCATAGTGGACGCCATATCAGCGACTAAAACAACCTCTAGACCTCTGTTACGCGGTTGTACAATTTTTTTTTGTTTTGGTTGTTTAAATTATTCATCCACTTGGCAAGTTAACGGACTAGACATGACATGGCCATATTTTCACCAATTTGTTTACTAGTGTATTTGTAATAGCATGGTAAATATTCCACGTTTTTACATGGACGAAAGATATGTAAGACGGAAAATATATCTTTTCTTCAAAAAGGAGGATAACCTGGATTTGTACATCAATTCAGGTACGCAGCCATCAGCAGAAAATACACTGGGTAGGGAAAATTCGGTTTTACCTCCCAAAATAGACGAGAGGAGGTTGTCTCTGAACTATAAAAACCGGCAAAAGTGACTGCCATCCCACAAATCATTGGAATCTATTGGTTTATGCCAATCATCAGATTGCCTTTGCGTCCGAATTGTCTCGACTTCACTGCCATTTGTTTCAAAAGGAGAAAGAAAAATGATGACGCGATCACAACCAAACCAATAATTATACTACTACTTCATGATTAACTATCCAGTCACTGCTGACATAACCCCAACGGTTCCCACTGTCGTCTACGTATATATGCAGTTTCACCTCCACGGCCCCTTGGATCTGCAGCTAACCTCGGTTGGACTGTCAAAATCAAGTGTTCATATCGACGTGATTTGGACCTTTAATAGAGCCAAACCGGTCCAGGTCGCATGTTTCACCCAGCTGCTAGACACAATCCTTAAAGACCTGGTTGATAGTACACTTCTTCTTCTTCTTCTTCTTTGATGGTTAGTTGATACTTTTCTAGCTGTGGCTACTTCTGTCAAACAGCCATTCAGGTACGAGCTACGATGGCTAATTCAATTTGCGTAGACCTGTTTGGTGTGGACGTTTGGAGGTAAATTAAGGCAGTGAGTGACGTGTGAGCTGATAATTCTCCTGGTTTGGATCAGAAGCGATTTGGCCTAGCATAGGATTCTAATATGGTTTCCATTTGGCAGCGGCGTCGGCCGGAAGTGTGACCTCCCAACAGCAAGCAGTGGTCTCGCTGTTGTTGGTTTCTTTTCAAGTGAGGTCGCGATCGGCTATACGAGTCAACTACGCGCGTAGCTAGTATTATCTTCTTGCTCCAGAGTATGTAGTGTGCCGAGAGGCTCTCCTCGTCTCGTAGCAATGCAGTAGATCTCGGCTGATCGGGTGAGTGAAAGGAACGTCACTTGATCCTTTTCCCCCATGGCTTGGAAGTTACGGCCGGGTTCAGATCGATGGTTCTTTAGTGCCGTACTTAGATTCTTAATTACCATCACATGTCCAATTACTGCTACCTTTCAGGCACATGTTTCATCGCTGTATTATTGTTGGACACAGTCAGATTCAGAATTTCACTAGCTGTTGCCAAGGATGTTTCTGGACTTTGCGATGTCATCTGAAAACCCCCAAACTCAACACGTGCTCTGCATTTGGTTTTTAGACCTGTAATCTTAATCTTAATGTTCTTAACTACACAGAAGGTACGTCCTGCCATGAAGCGTGGCTCGCCCACCGTCCCCACGTACGGGATCCAAACAAAATCGACCCACACCGCCGTGTCGAGACGTGGCCGTCGACACTGGAGTGGACCGTCACCGGAGACACGCAGATGACGATCGACAAGCCGGTATGAGGACGCGTGCTCCCGTCGTCTGGGCCGTCGCCACCTACACGGCGGCGGACGCGCCACGGCCGCATGCCCCAGCTACTCAGAACCGACGACGAACCCCACGCTGCGGACACGGCGAATTCCGCCGCCGATGGATCGGACCCGTGCTGGAAGCTACGGAGTACTGTATTTGCCACTACGTACTATAGCACTCTACCCTGCAAACCAGTCTCCCACTCTGCACATGCACTGCATGTGCCGGGTTTATTATACGCTGCAGCACGTGCCGTGCGGATCCCGATCGATCGAGCCCTTGCATTTTTCACCCGATCGTAAAAATTTACGACATCACTAGTCTCACATCACTCTGTTTGTGCCCCATTTATCACGCTTCTGCTTCCCATCCCGACCTCTGACTTCCGAGTTCCGATTCGTCTCGTCCGGATCGTCACCATGGCCGCTCTGCATCCTCCAAGTCAAGCGTCGGTCTAGGCGTCTAGCTAGCTGCGCGTACGCACGCACCGCCACCGCTGTCGTCTTCTCTCTTCTTCAATCCTGCCAACAGAGCCGGTAGCTGAGCAGCGGCACGTTGCATGCATTTGCGTCCGCCATGAGATCGGCCTATGTCCTAGCCGGCGGCGATGAATGGGGCGCTTGATGACACGGCTCCCGTTTCTTCACCACCTTGCAAATTGGAATCTCCAGCTTCCCACACGCGTACGCGCCCGGACGGAAGGATCAAAGGAGCTTTTGCTCATTGACTAATCGCAAGTGCCTCTCAACAGAAAAAGTATATTAACACATCTTGATTCTGGAAAGAACTAATAGTATAATGTGTATTCGAGGAATCGAGGTCTGGCCAAGAGACAAAAGAATAGTTTGGTGACTCAGCTGCCAGCGAGGCGGGCTGACAAAACAGTGGGAGGCTTTGATCTGGACGGGCCTGTGGAGTGGCGACAACCGCATGCACGAGCAGCCCCGCCGTAGTAATGTCGACGCCGGTACGTACGGACAACAATGGCTTTCTAACCATGCATATATGCCGTACTTATTATTCGCCAATCATTCACCTGCCGCAACGCAACACAACACAACTGCAGGTCAATCAATTGAGGAATGCTTGATCTGATCTGGGTACCCAAACACGGCCTCTCTTCGATCTGGCGGGAAGCACGCACCACCAGCCCTAACTTCTTCACATTTACCGCCAAAAAGTACTGTGCTTCTCATGCCTGGTACGGCGTCGACATAACCATCATCGAAGCCGCCGCTGCCTTCACTCCACCAACATGACCACCGATTTAACTTCCAGCCCTCTTTTCCGGTTTTCCATTCGTACCTCTTCAAGAAAGTTAAGATTATGAAGTTGTGCAAGCAAATGCAAACGCAAAGATAGGTACATACACGTCTCACTACGTCACATGTCTGTCCTGCCGCTTTAGAGCATCTCTAGCAGACCCTAAAAGTGGAACCGGTTCAACCGAAAACGATTTTAGGATATCGCGAAGGCTCGGACAGCGAGTCCATCTGTTACGTAAAGCGTATTTTTTCTTCTCTTCATCTCTCCCAGCGAGTCCATCTGTTACGTACAAACTAAGTCGTCGGAGGAAGCACTCAGCCTCCCATCGCCGTCCCCGCACGGCTCGGGCCTTCGCTTGGCCCTCCTAACGCGGGTCTCCCCCAGTGGAGGTGCTCCAATGGGAGACCTTGGCCATGGAGGTGCTTCCATGGGACTGCGAGCACATCCACCCTCACCCGGTTCGGGCCCTCACCTGGCTCTCCTAGCGCTGGCCTCCCCCGGCTCGACCCGCCTCCTCTAGTGGAGGTGCTCCGATGGAGAGCTTGGCCATGGGACTACGAGCACGTCCACCCCGCCTGGCTCGGGATCTCACATGGCTCTTCTAGCCCCCGCCCCTCCCCCCCCCCCCCCCCCCCCCCCCCCCCCCCGGCCTCGACCCGGATCCTCCCATGGAGGTGTTTCCATGGGGATGCAAGCATAGGTCACGATTTCGCACAAAATCGGTCAAAATAAGACCTCGTCGGCGAGAATCAAAGATTGACGCTAAATCGAGTCTACTCGTCGTGGGATCGAGCTCAGTAGTCGCTGGCGCTGACAAGTACGAGAGCGTTGACTCGTGTCGGTTTGTCCAGTTTGGGACTTGTAAATCGACTCGAGAACTGGATGTATGGGACACCAAGGTGATGATATCATGGAGCTCGGGTCGAGCAATTTTCCAAAATCTGTTCGGTGCGTCATTTTCAACCGATACTGTAAATATTCGGCTTTAGCCCATTCTAACATGCATCATCACATTCACCCGTCCTTCTCCATTGACAATTCCAACTTCATACCACGGCCCCACATGCACTGCCACTAGGCCACTGTAAAACTCTCGTTTTCACAGTCCACATCTCCCTCGGACGCACGCACCGAAGCCGGATCAAACAGATCATGGCCCTGCATAAAAGCCAGTGATCTCTCTCACTGGCTCACTCCATTTCTCCTCATCACCCTCTCTGCCACTAACCACCTTCCTCTCTGCATCTTTCAAACCCACCAGTGGCGGATCTAGGGAGGGGCGAGCGGGGGCCTGGCCCCGCCAACGATCGGCCACCCCCATGAACATACGAGGGGGTCCAGTACTAATTACACTGCTAATCCATATTGCTTACGGCTATTAAACTAGTACTGTACAAGCCTTGCTGCCACATGGCCCAAAGCCCAACTAGCTAACTATCGCATGATCTGAACTCAACGTCCAGCCACGTACTAGCAAACTGTCGCACGATCTGAACCCTCAACGATCCGTTTGCCCAACCAATACGAGATGAACATCGCTGCGCCGCCGCCGCCGCCGCCGTCCGCCCGTGCTATGGCACGCCATCGTCCATGCCTACTAGCAGCCCTGCCTCTAGTGATTGTTCTTCTCCTGATCCACATCTAAACCCGGCACTCCACGATGCTGCAACGCCAGCGTTCCCATCTTGCGCGCGCAGTGTCCGGCAAATTCAGCACCAGATTATTTTTCAAGGTATGTCAGTGCTGCTTTGATGCGGTATTATCTTACACATTAGTTAGTAAATCTGCGTAGATAAGAGTAGGAGATCCAAATTATCTTTTGTTCAGTTTATTAATGCTTCTCAAGATAATAAAACATAAAGAGAAAAAACACTAACTTAACATATTGCCTCTTGTGAGCCACTTGCTTCAAACAGGGGCGCTTGTGCGTAGAAAAATTAGATACAGCTTAGACTTAGATTTGTGCCATTATTAGATATTAACTTGTACATTCTTGTAAGCAATCGTAAAGCTGAAGAAAATGTGCCTTTATATTTATATTTGAAAATAGCCAAAACAATGTATTTATGTGTATTGTTGTTGTATAAGATATACCCCATTTTTGGTAGAGAGAACCAGATATTTAAATATAGATTCATATATTTAATCTATGACCATTGTCTCCTTCGCCCCCCCTATGGTCAAATCCTGGATCCGCCCCTGAAACCCACCACTCCTCATTCCTCTCCCTCCCCTGTTTCTCGTTTTCCTCCGCGACCGACCGATCGCATCTCCAGCGACGCCGTTCGTCCTCTCTCCAATGGTGAACCCACCCGAGCTTTACCACCGGATCCTCGACGTCCCCAAGGGCACCTCGCCGCAGGAGCTCCGCGCCGCCTACAAGGGCCTCGCCAGGAAATGGCACCCCGACAAGCACCCGCCCTCCTCCAAGCCCGAGGCCGAGGCGCGTTTCAAGGCCATCTCCGAGGCCTACGAGGTGAGTCCAGACTGCCACGGACGCTCCTCCGCTTGCCCGCTCGTCGCCGTGAATCTTTGCAATTCGTTCTGATTTGCTGTGCTTCTTTGCTTGCGACAGGCGCTCCTGGACCAGCAGGAGAACAGGGCGGTCTTCGGGGTGTGCAACGACGGCCGGGCCGACGAGAGCGCCGGGTCCTTCGGCGCCAGCGGCGGTGGCTGCGTGGGGGCGCGCATGGCCAGGACGCGGAGCGACGCCTACTGCATGAGGAGCGCGCCCGCCACGCCCGCCAGGGAGTTCGCCAAGGTCTACAGCACCGGCAACACGGGCGGCCGCCGCGCCTTCGCCGAGTTCTCCAGCTCCATCATGCGCAAGGCGCCGCCGCTCGAGCGCCCGCTCGAGTGCACCCTCGAGGAGCTCTGCCGCGGATGCAAGAAGCAGGTCAAATTCACGCGCGACGTCGTCACCAAGAACGGGTACTGTACTGCTTCCTTCTTCTCTTTCTCCTCCTCCACCTAATCCATGGACAAGACTGACTGAAACTTCACCCGAATTGCTTGCGACGAACAATCGGTTGTCCCCTGTCCCTTTTTTTCCTACAAAACCAATAATACATCACGCGGAATAGGCTTGTTGTGATTCATATAGATCGATGCTTGGAAATCTCCGGGAGGCAAGAATTCAGGGCTTTGTTCAATTGCAGGGAGGCAAGGATTCAGACTTTTGTTCCGATGGTGACATCAATTCCACTTTGTGCCCGTTCCCCAATTGCCTGCACTGTTTGCAAATCCTCGACGAACAGTAAACGAGCACGATTGCTGCTCGCTTTCCAGCCTACGGCGCACTTCTACTTTTTTTTTACAGTGGGTGATTGCTTTATAGCCTGCATTTGTCATGGGATTATCTAGCTAGCTTGCTTTCGAACATAACAATGAAACCTTTAGCCAACTGCTCTTTGGTGTGTGTCCTCTGACCTTGCGGGCATCTATGCTATCCTTGCAAGATTATCCTACCTAACATTAGGCATAATAATAATGTTCTTGGAAAAGGGTTTAGGGCCAGGTCCTCCTATCTTCAGGAGAGAATTCTTCCGGGAGAGGATTTCAAGTTGTTTTCTTTGCCACATATGTCCATCCAAGTTTGTTGTGGGCTTTGATTACCCTTCTTTTGGATCTATAGTCTAACAAGGACGTGGTCCTTTTTGCTCCAATAGGCAGTATTCCTAATACATTGTTTACATGTGAGGGAGTGGCCTAGGACTAGGAGGATTCAGAGACAATGACTCCTGAGCTTCCTTCATTTTTAGACTCTATCCCTTTGGGAATATTGTTGATTTAATCACCTCCACTTGATTAATGCTTTTGACAGGTCGACAGTTAAGAAGGAGGTGGCCCAGACGATCATGGTGAAACCAGGGTGGAGGAAAGGGCACAAGATCACCTTCGAAGGCATGGGTGATGAGAGACCAGGATGCCTACCGGCCGATGCCATCTTCACCATATCCGAGAAGAGGCACTCAACGTTCAAGAGAGTAGGCGACGACCTAGTGCTGAAAGCCAAGGTGCCGTTGGTGAGCGCGCTCACAGGTTGGTCCTTCTCATTCAGACTGCTAAATGGTAAGAAGGTGAACTGCTCATTTGAAGATGAGGTCATCTGCCCGGGGTACGAGAAGGTCATCAAAGGGGAAGGAATGCCGATCGTCGGGCGGTTAGGTGCACGGGGAGATCTGAGAGTGAAGCTTGAGATCGTCTTCCCGGAGCAGCTCACCGACGAGCAGTGCACCGGCCTCGCTGAAATTCTGAAGGACTGCACCTGAGTTTGCGAATGTTAGGCCCAGCTGTATGTATGAAGTTTTCTTGGCCCTGTTGTTAATACTCAGAGCGTGTGGGTACATAATGAGATGCGTCCTTGTACATACAGGTTTTCCATATATGTATGAAACGTGAGCCTAGCATTATGTGGATAGTACATGCTTGGTCCTCCATGAGCTGTATATATGTACATGCTTGTCCTTGCGAGATCTCGCCTTCTTTTCTTGTCTTCAGTTGCCTTTTGATGCCTCCAGTTCATTATTTCCATTATCTATCTCAAAGTGTAGCTTAAGAGAATACTACAACGTACAGATGGCACTCCCAAATCCCTCTGGCTAACTGCTCTCCGATTCTTTTGTCTTGTGCAGAAAGCAGGCAGGAACAATGCTTTGGCTGATTGGTGGTTACTTCGTCAGTTACCATGTCTAATTGGTACTATGTGCTGGTGCCAGCTTTGCCTAATCCCTTCCTTGCCCAAGGAATGTACAGCTCTGCTTTGTGCTTTTGCCCAGCTTTCCTGTCACTAACTGACACGCTGTTGATGCTGCTATTGCTTAAGTGTCAAGGAATTCAGGATAATCAGTTATGCTTTGAATTGGACATTTACTGTGCGAGAAGAGCGCGAGCGATCCGAAAAAATCCACAAAATTGGACCATGGTTATGAATATCGTACTAGAGGGAAGCGCGGAAAATGAATGCAATGATCTAGCTGAGGCGGGGAAGAAGAAGAGCTTGAATTGATGGTTGGTGCACTGCAGTCTCTCCAGCAGATCTTGGGCCCCTGATGTTCCTTGAAAAGAAAGAGCAACCAAATCCTCCAAACCAACCCTGTTCCTGCAAGCTGTGGTGGTTCAATGCCAATTGGCATTTGGTAAGCCAGCAACACCGGAGCAACTTGTGTCCCAAGTGCCAGTAGGTGCTGCACAGATACCGTGGGACAACTAGGCACCAAGAGCTCTACCAGTCAGCGAGGTGTGGTGCAGTGTTTGATTATGCCGAACCTCCTTTTTCTTTCGTTCTCACATCCTACTGTAGCAAATTCGACAAGATGCCGGCAAATTTCTGTTCACCAGGTAAAGTTAGCTTACAAAGAGGATGGTGTATATCAATCCTAAATTTACAAACATGTAAGCATTGATCCTGCTCGTCGCCGCCGCCCGAGACGACTAGTACCCCATGACCGCCGACGAGATGTTGAGCAATGGCTTGAGCGTGTCGGGCGCGAACTTCCTTGCAAACAGGAAGCACATTGACGTCGGCCGGGAATTGTAAAAGCAGGGCCTGTCAGTCCTCGTCCTCCTGATGCGCTGGATCAGCTTCACCGTGACGTCCCGGGCGCCGTACTTGGCCGGGTGGGGGCCGCCCTTTGTCCAGTCGACGTACGTGACGGTGCGGTTCGCGTTCCGGGCGCCATGGAGCATGTTTACGGTGGTCGGGAGGTAGTGCTCGTCGGGGTAGCACGAGGGCTTGCAGTGCCTCCTGAAGAGCGGGTAGTAGGTGGTGTCTGCGAGGACGCTGGTGGCCAAGTCCCGGCTGAGCTCGAACCACTGGGAGCCCTTCCGCCACTGCTGCAGCCTGATGGCCGGCGTCATCCGGCGGTTGTACCGTCCGCGGCACTGCTTGCTCTTCTGGTAGTACACCTCCACGAAGCTGTGCCGCGAGCCGACGAGATAGTTGCGCACCGTCGGGAAGCTCTGCACCGGGATGCAGCTCTCAGAGAGGAGCACGAAGCGCTCGTTGGAGAAGTCGAGCAGCGCGTTCGCCAGAAGCCGCTTCTCAGCGTCCATCAGCGATATGGAGCCCCACTTGGTCTCCTGGATTGGCTATCGCGAGTTAGCTGGGCGGCATGGGGCGCGGCCGGTAATGGCGGCAGTGGCATTGTGTGTGTGTCATGATGTACGTACCTGGCTTGGGATCTGGCGGCCGTAGAAGGGCGAGTCGGAAGAGAAGTTGATGGCGAGGCCCGGTGGCGCGTGGACGTAGACGGAGAAGCGGCCCTTGTGGCCTCGGAAGAAGCGCTCCCAGAGCGGCGCGAGCGGGAGGGCGCCGCGGCCGGCGAGGAACATGAAGGCCACCTTGGGCACGCGCTTGAACGGGTACGGCGCGCCGGCGTCCACCGGCACCATGGAGGCGCGCCAGAAGAGCTGCTCGTCCGTCATGTCGTGCATGAGCCGCGTCGGGCCCACGAACTCCGCGAAGCCGCCGGCGTCGTCGCCACCGTCCGTGCTCGGGAACACGATGTTGGTGTAGATCATGTGGGTCTGGGTGCGCGGCCCGGGGGCCGTCCAGAGGCCGGCGACGATGCCGACCGCGAAGATGACGAGGAGCATGATCCCCTGGCGACGCAGGTGGACTCCATCCTCGTGAACATAACCTTGAAGTCGTCGACGACCCCGCCGCCCTTCTTCATTATACCACTCGTCACTTGGCAGGACGGAAGGCAACAAGACGCAAGCGTACAAAACCCTACGCGGCAAAACCCGAACACCTCCTCGACATGAACGACGAGGAGATCGGAGATCGATCGACCGATCGTTTTAAACTTGAAACCAACTTAGCGATCGACGGAATCGCTTGTGAGCCGTGGCTAGGGCTAGCATATGTGCCAGGATGAACTGCGCACTCCAGTATATCCCTGGAGCTTTTCACGAGCAAGGCATGAACAGAGAGGACAGAGGAGGAGAACCGGAGAAAGGTATATACATAGGTACGGGTTGAGCGATAGAGATCGATGTTTCCCAAGATGGCGGGATCGGAGTAGAGTAATAAAGTAAGAAAAGATTGCAGAGAAGGGGCCAAAAAGAGGGAGAGATCGAGATGGATCATCAAGGGGGAAAATACCGGCTCGATGATTGCGCGTTGGGAGTTTTATGTAACGTACGTAAGGTGTACTTTGTTCTCGGTAATGTCAGCCCTATGTTTCAATATGCTTTCCAGCTTGGTGGGATAACAGTTTTTTTTTGTCTTTTTGACAGCTCGGTAGGATTGACGGTTAATTTGGAGGATATGCTGCAACCTCCAATGGTGGCATGCACAATTCCAGTTTCTATAGCACACGATCTTTGCCAAACAAACCATGTTTCAATCGAGCGGATTTAAACAACACAAATAGAAAAGTCGCTGATAAAACCGAAAGTTACAACATTTTTTTTTTTGAAAAGGCCAACCATCCAATCGATCTATAGTTTCACCATTTGCACACCTACATTTCTTCATCACACTAGTGAAAAGAAATAATATAAACTAAACATGAATAAGTTTGACTAAGATATTAGGTTTTAAGAGTCGTATAGGCTATGCTAGATGATTTAGCTGACTGCAGTCTGCAGTAGAGATGATTGTGTTGTAGTTAATGATATGAAAGATAATATGTCTGATAGAGATAATCAAGAGGAAATAGATGATAAGGAATTATACGCTTGTATTAAAGGTTTAGCTGGCATTATGGGTAAGCGTAGATCACAATTAAAAGTAGATGTAGAGGTTTTGTAATGGGGAGGGGGTAGAGGTAAGAATTCTCGTTTAATTGTTCTTATTGATTATATGGCTGGCATGTTTTCAAATCCTTGAGGCTTAGGGGAGAGGAGAAAAGAGGGATTTTTATTAAGGATGCAATTAATGATTACAAGATTAGGTTGTAGGTTTGCAAGAGACTAAGATGAGTAGTGTGATTATTGATTTACTCAACAGCCTTAGTGGTGCTTGTAGTTTTTCTTGTGCAGTTGCTCCTTCTATTGGTTAAGCTGGTGTCATGTTGTTGCGTGTTAATAATGATTTTATGAGGTGATTGACACTGAGATTGTTTCATATTAGAATGCTTGTTAGAGACATAGAGAAAAAAATACTTTGATTAATATTGTCAGTTTTAATGGTGCGGATCATGCTAGAGATAAACAAGTCTTTTTAATTGAACTTCATGTGTTTAGCTGTAATAATTTTATCTTTGTAGTGGGGGTGATTATAAGATTATTAGAAACCCTAGTGAGTGTAATAAAAAAGGAGGTTGCCTAAGTGGATCCATCTCTTTAATACCATTATCGAAAAGTGCGAAAGTAGATTGTGATGGTAGGCTTTTGTCTTTGTCCAATAATTCGGAGGACCCTGTTATGTCTATATTGGATATATAGAGTTGTGATGAAAGTTGATTTTTTTTAATTTATATCCCCTGCATTATGTTAAAACTCTTCCTAGAGTTATTTCTGGTCATTTGCCTATTGTGTTGGATTTTGGGATGATCCATGTAACGATTTTAATCCTTTTAAGTTTGAGCTATGTTGGTTTTCTTTGGGATGATTTAGAATCGGTGGTAATTGATGTGTAGAAGAGATTTTTCTCTACTAAGAATACGTGTGCTAAGTGGTAGAATAAGGCTAGAAAACTTAGAAAAAGCTAGAAGGTTGGAATCCAAATTATATTTGGTTACATAGGAAGCGGAAAAAGACACCGTTAGAGGCTATACGGTGAATTTAATTGCTCAACTTTAGATAATTATATATTAAGAAACAAATGGATAAGCAGTTACATTAAATTTCTAGATAATAAGAGATCACGCGGCTCTAGAGAGCTACAAAAAAAAATAACTGCTTAAGGCGAAGCTTGTACTTCTTACTTCATGACTAGAACTAGTGGTAGGAGAATAAGGAAAAAATAGGGATATTCTTATGTATGCTACCACTTATTAAGTCTTGTTGTAGAATATTTGGTGCCTTGTGCACTGAATCAGATGGATAGAGTAGAGCTAGGACAAAAAACATATGGAACAAAACAAATGTGCTATTTTCCAGATGAAGCACAATAAAAGCTCCCATGCCTGATGGGCAGCCTGCTTATCTTAGATGGTGTGGTTCCGCTTCATGAGGTTTAGCTTGCGATTCACAAAAGTAAAAGTAATGATGTTCTTTTTAAGGTAGATTTTGTAAAATCATATGACAAGATTAGTTGGTATTTTTTAGAAGATGTAATGATGAAGAAAGGTTTACCTAGTATTTTTGATGAGTGGGTGATGAAAAGTGTTAGGAAATGGAAAAGTGGAAGCTATGGTAAGTGAAGAGATATGTCCTTATGTTGAGTACAAACAGTTTTTCCGCAAGGAGAAACGATGTGTCCCCTTCTTTCTTATATTGTTGTTGTGTTGCATGTTGGGAAAGCTGAGTGGGGTCGCATTGGTGGTGTGTTAGGTTATTTTGTTGATGGGCAGACTAATATGCTTGAATATGTTGGTCAGACTTCCTACAAGTGTCGAGGATCTTGCTTGGGGATGCCTTGATTTTTTCCCAGGTTCTTAGCGTAACCTAGTTCTGGGACGGGGTGCCGCTGTTTGTTGAACCATTTGGAAAACTCGAATTGATGCTTATTTCAATCAAAAATTTCCGGATGGTCCTTCTACTATTAATTACATGCTTTGTAACATTCTTAACACTTAGGCGATATTGTTAAATCATAAATATGGTGTCAAGATGATCCGGGTTGTGAAGGAGATCTTCTTGGTATCTCACGGCTAGGTTCCGACTGGCGGGGATGATGAACTGAAGCTTTTGGATTTCATTCTTGCTTGCTGTTTGCTGATATTCCGTATGATGTTGTGTAAAAATGTTTGTTGTTGTTTGGCCTGGGTTAGGTCATCTGGATGATTCTTTTGTTAGTAGCTTCCTTTTTGATATTTTTCTATTAATACTAGAAGAAAATGATAGCCCCGAGTGTTTGTTCTGAACACCCCTATTTATAGGAATTAGCCACTTCAATGATATTTTATGGCTATAGGGGTATCGAAAGTTGAAACCAAATGGTTGTTTGTTGTCCAAACCATTCTGCCCAACCCCGATACCGTTCAGGAAGGGGCTAATTTCTAACATTTTTTCTCTTGTTGATTCCTTTCCTATTTCTAGGTCTAGTGCATCCTTGCTCACTGTTCATTTTATCTTTATCTCATTCGCTTGGGAGTTTCGAGCTCCTTATGTGATGTTTGAGATGTGATCGCACGGTAGGAAGTATCCTTAAGACCGTCGAAATTTAGGTAGAAGGAAGAAAATCACTCTGATCTATGATTTTGGAAAAATAGATGGCTCACGAGGAATGGAGAGACACATTTTCTATTTGATCTCGAAGTTCTCATATAATCTTTTTTTCCTTCTCGCGAACCACGAGAGGGTCCAACGCCCAGAAGAGGAAAACTCATTTTCAAAACAGGGTCAAGCGGTGTATTAAAAAGGGTTGGCCCGTTAGAAGGACGCTTGCTTGGCGAACGGAGTTCAGAACCAAAACGAAGGGAGCCCCCTTCCAAATAAATGCGTACATGGTAGAGCTCGGCAGAGGGTTCGAGAATAGGGTAGGGTTTTTTACGGTCGGGTCCTCTACCACTAGTCCGGCTAGCCTACTTTCGGGCTCTGCAAGATCAACCATAGTTGCATGGAGTATGGTTGTCGAGGTGTGCCCTCGGCAATTCCCATGGTTGCTATACCTAGGGTTGATTGTGTGGTAGAGAACGCGTAGTATCGGTGGAATCGACGGCTGACAAGCTGGATTTACCCAGGTTCAGGGCCCTCGAGTGAGGTAAAACCCTACTTCCTGCTTGTCTGTGTTTATGGTATGAATATTAGGGTTACAAAGGTTTGACGAGCTGCTGATCTCGTCGAGATTCTGGTGGCTATGGATCGCTTGTCCTTGATCGATCACCCTCCCAGCCTTTATATAGGAGGCTAGGTCTCGGGAAACACAACCGACCAAGGTTACATGTATGGAAAGTCTTAACCGACTATTATTTGATCTAGCTTGGAAAACACTCTTCGTCTTGGGCCTTTCTTCATGGGCTTCGATTAATCCTTGGGCTTCTTTGATCATCACGTGCACCAGGTACCCTTATGCTGGGGTACCCGCAGAGTATAACCTCGTCATTAGCCCCCGAGTACTTGCTTGCCTCGAAGAGTCGAGCATGTGCTCCCTTCATCGTGCACGTCATAGTTTTCTTAGCTTGTTCTTCTGACCCGATGTAATTCTTCAAGCTCTAATTTGTTTCAATTGTATGTGTATGCTAACCGAGGGATTCTGACATAGTAGGCCTGATTCACTCGAATATCGAGCTCAGTTAACCGCACATTTGGGCGAAACCATACTAGCCTTCAGTCAGACTCGAGTCCCCGGCTCGAGCCTGGAATGCAGTCGAAAGATTTTGCCTAGGGATATTGACATAGTAGGCCTGATTCACTCGAAAATCGAGCTCAGTTAACCGCACATTCGGGCGAAACCACACTAGCCTTCAATCAGGTTCGAGTCCCCGGACTCGAAGCTGGAACACTTTTGAAACTTTTGCCTAGGGATATTGACATAGTAGGCCTGATTCACTCGAAAATCGAGCTCAGTTAACCGCACATTTGGGCGAAACCATACTAGCCTTCAATCAGGTTCGAGTCCCCGGACTCGAAGCTGGAACATACTGGACAGACTCGACTCAGGCCGTTGTAGGTCTTACTGATTCGTTCTGCAGTTTAACTTTTGATACCTAACGCGTCCGTCAGGATTTTCATCATGTCTGTTGACACGGAAAATTTCAAGGGAAAACACTGTTGGAGCGTCCCTCGGCCCATCTCGATTGCTCGGCGGGTCTTACCTTTACATTTGCGTATGCAGCATCCGAAACATCTGCGATTGGCATAGTTCGGGAATTTATGAAGTTTGATTCTTTGCTTTGTGAAGTACTTAATGCTTTCAATCGAGCCTGTATTCGAGTGAATTTTTCTTACCTTGTTTGGAAATCTATGGGAGCGCGACAGCGCTCCCATGGGAGTAGCCCCCGAGATTGTGGTTTATTGTCTTGCAATAGAGGACAATCTCAAATCATCCTTTTACTCTGCTTTTTGTCAATCGAAATATTTTGTCTTTGAAATCTATGGGTAGCCCCCGAGATTATGCTTTATTTCGTTTGAAGTAGAGGATAATCTCAATAATTTTGCTCCTTTTTGATCAATCGCAACAAATTTTTGATATGCTCCCATGGGAGTACCTTTGCTAGTCGAATCCTTGCGTCGATTGTAGTCTCGAACCCACCACTCGAATGTGGACGTTATCACTGCCCCTGACGTCATTCATGACGTCTTTGGCGTGCGCCCGCCAATTTGACAAGACGTGTCTGTGTGGGCCCAATGCTCAGAGTTTTGACCGCAGAAGACGCCGTTTCAGCTTTGATTTGACCGGACGTGGCGAATTTTTCGCCGCGCCATCATAACCTCCTAGGGTTTTGTGCGTAGTGGGCGACGTGGGATGCGACGGTTGCTCTCTGCGCCCGCCACGTGTACGGCCAGATGCTATGTGCATTTGGACGGACGATTACGATGGGTTTTGCGTTGTGCGGTAAGTAGCAATATTTGCGCAAGATTCTGATTTACTTGCCATTCACTTCCTCTGTTCCTCTTCTTCCTCGCGCACCGCACACCATTGCTCTGCCTCCCAAGCTCCTTGCCGCTTGCTCCTTGCGCAATGGCGCCAAAGAAGATCAAGCGTGCCGCTGCAACTGCCTCCGCCACCGATCCATCGGACAAGGGGAAGGATGCGCCACGGCGAGTGAGCCTGCCGATGCGCTTTTGAAGATCCCCGGTGACTGGACCAGATCCAGTGTAACCGAGGATACCCTTTCTGAATATCGTCAGAAGGGTTGGCTGCCACCAGCTGACCAGCTGGCCGCGCGTGCTCCAGGTCTGGAGGTACGCCCTGACCCTCGCAACGGCGAACGCGTCTGCTTCGCTGAATTCCTTCCCCGCGGCTTCTCTCTCCCTTTGCATGATTTTGTGCGAGGGCTTCTGTACGCCTATGGCCTACAGATTCATGATCTTACTCCCAACAGCATTATGCATATCGCCTGTTTCATGGTGCTTTGCGAGTGTTTCTTGGGAGTGTCCCCCAGCTGGGCATTGTGGAAGCATATCTTCAAGGTGCGCCACAATTGCCGGGGTAAACGCCCTTGCCCGGTGGGTGGATTTCAAGTACAAGTGCGAAGCGATTCGCATTACTTTAGCTTGAAGACAGTCGACTCTGCCCAAGGTTGGCGGACCAAATGGTTCTATGTGCCAGTCGACCAAGTGGTGCTCCCCTTTTTCGATTGAGAATCCTCCGAAGAAGACGGTGGCCTGGGACCACCCATCTCTCCTGCTGAAGCCAAAGAAGCCACCCCTTTGCTGAATGAGATTGGAAAGTTGCTGAAGACTGTTTCTGGTATTCAGTTGATCAGCACTTTTTGAAGATGCGAGTGTGGCCCATGCGCCTTCGTGCCCACCCGATGTGGCAGTATGAGGGTCCACTCGACAGCACCAGGATGAGCGCCTCCGAGTTGACGCCAAAGGAGCTCAGTGCTCAGGTGAAGAAAATCACGAGCATCAAAGCTTCCACAAAAATCGACTTCAACTTTCCCACGTCCCCTACGGGCCAGAGAAGGCCTTACCCGCAGTGAGTGATTCTTTTTGCCGTTTTTATGCCTCACCATCTGCCTTTGCATCCTTTTTGCTTCCGTTCTTATGATTATGAATTGTACTTGCTTATAGGGTCACTCGACTCTACCCTCTCCCCCTCTACCCGAAGCCGGGCCTACTGTGGAGACGGCAGTACAGGAGGAAACCAAGCTGCCCATTGCTGACCCTGCTTCTGCCACTCGACTCCTCAGGAGAATCCCGAAGAAGAAACAGGAGAAGAAGTGGAACAGATTGTAGCGGATGCTTCGGATGAATCAGATGCTGAGCAAGGTCCTCGCAAGCCTAAACGCCAGCGTTTGGTTCTTCCGGAGTCTTCGAGTACAGAGGATGAGCAAGGGGACACCGGAAATTCGGGTATCCCTTCTCCTGCCAAAAGCCATCCCCTGACTGTCTCCCCTCTGGCCTCTCGTCCTCCTGCCACTTCGAGTAACACCTCTCGACTGGGTGTTTTCTCTCTTGGTGACGAACCTGAGTCCGATGAAGAAGATGAGCCAAGGTTTGCTTAATGTTATATTCTTATATTTGCAGCCGCGCCTTTATGGTTTTGTTTTTTGATTGCATGTGCTTTTGCTTTTTGATACTAGTGGCAAATCGCCATCTCCCCCTCCAGTCGCGGACACATCGATTGTGGCGCAGCCATCCACCCTTCCAGAGGCAGCACAAGGCACCGTTCTTGAAGCGGCCAAGGACGCAACTGAGCTGATGGTTGCCAATTTGAACAAGGAGAAGGCTGCCCCAACCGCGGATGTCGTGGCTTCCTCCTCCAAGCCTGCCTCTTGGACTGATCACGTGAGTGCTTCTGTTATTACTTATACTTGAAAATTTTGTTTCTTCTGCACTCGACGATAACATGCGTATTCTGTTTCAGCCTATGTATGCCGCCCTGGCCCCTTGGGTCCAGTCCTTTGTTCGGGTGGAGCAAGAGAGGGACTCCCTGCAGTCAACTTCGACTGAGCTTGCGCGTAAGTGTTTTTTGCTAAAAACTTTCCCTTCTTTTGAAGTTATGATACTAATCGAGAATGTTTTTGAACTCCGCAGAAAACAAGAAGTCAGCTGAGGAGCAAGTGGAAGGCCTGAAGAAACAAGTGCAGGACTTGCAAACCAAGCTCTCCACCCAGCAGTCTGAATCGAAGAAAGCACTTGCTGATGCTCAGGACGCAACCACTCGCCGGATAAGGAGCTTGCTGCACGTCTGCTGGGCTTGGCCCGTTCTGCCAAAGGTGAATGTACTATTTTTGCGAGTAGCTCTTTGGTTATTTTAGCAGCTTTTGCTCATAACTTATGCTTTCTGAATTTTGAAGGTTCCGAAGGCACCTCGGCTTCCACTAAGCCATCGAGTGACTCACTGTCACTCGATGATGCAATAACGGAACTCGAGTCTGTGTTGTCCAAGACCAAAGGCGAACTGGCTACCATGACCAGCACCCTTAGCAATTTGCACGCGGGGATGTGTCCTACAGCCGCCGCTCCCTCGACTGCAGAAGGACTGGCTGCAGCTTTTGGCGAAAGATCGTCGATTGTGGCGGATTTTGCCCGCGAACTCACGGTACGCGGCTCGGAGTACACCCTCAGGCTTTTGTTAGGCAATGGTGTAGAGGCCGATTTCGACAGTGCTTTATCGGACTACCCGAAAAAGCCTGATGGAAGGCCGCTATCATTCAGGGGTGTAACCGAGCCAGCTACTCGTCTGAGCGAAATCTGCGTCCAGACTATGGAGCGCCGGGCTGAAGCTGTTAGGGCTCAGTCGCGTAAAACTAGGGCAGAATCCATCTCACAGGCCTAGGAACTTTTTATTCTGTAATTTGATTACTCGAACCTGGCATGTATGCTTTTGCTACTTATGTTTATGCTAGTATATGCTTTTGGGTGCTATTGTTTGAATGAAATTTGCTGAATCATCTGAATTTTTGCAACTTCGTGTGTCCGGGCTTCTGAATGTTGCGTTTTATGAACCAGCCACAAGAGTGCGAGTTTGGTGGACCTTCTCCTTCTCATATTCGAACATCTAGTCGAGCAAGGGATGATACGAGGGCACTTGCTCTTGCAAAGAATCGAGTGAATGAACTAGAGCAAGAACTCAAAAACACTCGATCTGAGTTGGAGCTACTGCGTTCCAAGCCAAGTTTTGCTACCCAACGCGAGGATTATGTTCTTGGCGAGATGGACCACATAAACAGGCAACTCCAATGTGAGTTTATGACACCATTTTGCTTAAAAAGTTTTCCTTTGCTTGCATTATGCTTTGGACCAATAGTTTTTTGGCCTTTTGCAGGTTTTGTTCCCGATGCCCAGCAAGAAAATAGGAGGGTCAATCGACTCCTTGATAGTGCTGTTGATGTACCAACTACTGGCAGGCAGCATTTTTATTTGGACAAGGTGCACGCTCGCACACTTGCTACTTTGAAGGATCGAGTATGGCGAAACGCCCAAGTGCTCGAGATGTGCAGACGTATCTTCACTCGCCTAAATTATGCGCTTTTCCCGTCAGGGCCTCAACCTCAAGGCTTGTTTCCCTTGATCGATATCTTTCGAGTGACGGACTCAGTCAAAGAGTCTTTGATGCAGCTTGCTATTCTTGGATCCAACGCCACTATGGCTTACATCCGAGACCGTAAGCCAAACTTTTCGATTCGACCTCCTGCGACTGGTACACTTGTATCTCAATCACATTTGATCGAGACACGCTCTGCTGCTGAGGAACTCATCGATTGCTGCAAGGAGCAGCTTTTTGGTTCTGTACTGGATACAAAGGATGAGCCAGATTCTTAACTTGTAAACTTTTTGAAATCCTAGGCATTCTCCCACTGTAAATATGTTATCTTGTATTTGTGGCGAAATATTTATATGCGTATATTTATGACAGCCCCCGAGTCTATCGAGTGATTTTTGAGTAGTTTTGCCAGCCCTCGAGTATATCGAGTGGGTTGTGTAGTATTTTTGCTTGACCCAGCCCCCGAGTATATCGAGTGGGGTTTTGTAGTACTTTTGCTTGACCCAGCCCCCGAGTATATCGAGTGGTTGGTGACTTGCTTTTTGATGATGCAGTAGGCGAGTTACCTTGTGCAGATGCGATCATCGGGTGGCCGCTTGATGATGAAACCGGCGAAACCGTGAGCCCAATACTACCTGTTCCCACAGACAGCGCCAATTGTCGAGGTGTGCCCTCGGCAATTCCCATGGTTGCTATACCTAGGGTTGATTGTGTGGTAGAGAACGCGTAGTATCGGTGGAATCGACGGCTGACAAGCTGGATTTACCCAGGTTCAGGGCCCTCGAGTGAGGTAAAACCCTTACTTCCTGCTTGTCTGTGTTTATGGTATGAATATTAGGGTTACAAAGGTTTGACGAGCTGCTGATCTCGTCGAGATTCTGGTGGCTATGGATCGCTTGTCCTTGATCGATCACCCTCCCAGCCTTTATATAGGAGGTTAGGTCTCGGGAAACACAACCGACCAAGGTTACATGTATGGAAAGTCTTAACCGACTATTATTTGATCTAGCTTGGAAAACACTCTTCGTCTTGGGCCTTTCTTCATGGGCTTCGATTAATCCTTGGACTTCTTTGATCATCACGTGCACCAGGTACCCTTATGCTGGGGTACCCGCAGAGTATAACCTCGTCAATGGTAGAATTCCCCGATACGGTCATTTGGGAAGTCCCCCTGTCGCCCGAGGACGACTCACATACAATTCTTATGAGAGCTGGAGAAGCGTCTACCGGTAAAGCATTGTATCCATATAACTGTCTGCCATTTTTTCCTTTTCTTCTCTTGGTTTGGCTATGTTAAACCAGTTTCTATTATGGAAATTGTCGAGGTGAGCTAGTTTTCTCAACAAAAAAAGGGTGTTAAGGTTTTCTTTCTGGCAAGATGTAAATATTTAAACAAAATTGTATTGCCTCACTGATTAGTAAATATGTTTAATCAACTTATTTACATACAAGGCCTAAATTTTTATTCGCTGCCCCGAATTTCTCGAGGCACGTCGCCGACCGAGTTACATGCATGGCGTGCGAAGCGGATCCAGCTAAGTTTGCAGCTCGCCGCATTAGTCGCATTCTATCTATCTCCTATTCACGCGGTTGGTTCTTGCTATGTATCTTATTCCACGACGCAAGGAAATAGAGAGAAGAACAAAAATTACCTCACCGTGTATCCTTGCCCTGTTCCTCGTTGATCTGATCCGACAGAGCTGGCCGGCGATCAATTAATCGAGGCTGCCACAGACCGCGACGCCGTTCATCACCGCGGCCGTGACGACATTGGGCGCAGAATGGGTCGGTGTAGTCGATGTGCGTAATCGAGCAGTCTCGTCAATGCACGGTGCCTGTTTCTTCTGTTCAAATGTTGATTTCAAAATTAAGATTCGATCTGGGTAATCCTGTTCATCCGAAGAGAGCGCGTAATTCAGGGCTGTGTTTAGTTTTGTTTGGAAATTTCTAGCACGCAGATAGACACGTGAGATACATAGCATTCTTATGAGATAGTAGTCTGATCTATTATTCAGTTAGTTAGAATCATTTTTCGTGCGATTCCTTTTAAACGGAACCAGATACTACTTTCTATTTGGACACGTCTATTAACCCAAAATTGCCTGTGTTTCCATATGATGCAGATTGAACACCGACGAGGAAAAAGAATAACACACTGCGTAATTAGAGTCTGTAAAATCGGACAACGGATATCCGATCCATGGCTGCACGAGAAACTGCTGCCGAGGCGCCCCCAACGCCCATGGCGACGCCAATGTCTTCAAGATCGGTGAGGTGGGGAGACCTCGAGGATGCGGCCGCCGGGCTGGAGAAGCCGCTGCTGCGGCAGCGCGGCGCCAACACGACGTCCCAGATGGCCGTCGTCGGCGCCAATGTCTGCCCCATCGAGAGCCTCGACTACGAGTACGTGCAATGTCCCCATTCTTCTATCCAATCTACCGCCATCCTCAAATAGTTTCAGCCATAATTTTGGTCCGTGTCTTCTGCAATCAATTTTAGAATCGTCGAGAACGACGTGTACAAACAGGACTGGAGATCGAGGGGGAAACTCCAGGTCTTCCACTACCAGGTCATGAAATGGGTCCTCGCTCTCCTCGTGGGATCCATCGTCGGCTTCGTAGGGTTCTTCAGCAACATCTCCGTCGAGAACATCGCCGGGTACAAGCTGCTCATGACGAGCAACCTCATGCTGCAAGACAGGTAGCTACACGTTCGTACACCACACCACTCCCATTTCCCAAGCAGTGCACGGGCAAAAAGAAACCAATCTCTTTTTCCGTGACTTTCAGGAACCTGGAGGCGTTCCTGCTATACATGGCTTGCAACGTGGTGCTGGCCGCCTCTGCCGCTGCGATTTGCGCCTACTTCGCCCCGGCGGCGGCTGGCTCCGGTATACCAGAGGTGAAGTCCTATCTGAATGGCGTGGACGCGCACTCCATCCTAGCGCCCAGCACCCTCATAGTGAAGGTCCGATCATTTTCTAACTCGCCGCGATTCGACAGCGATGTTTCGGTGCACATTTTCTTGGACTAAATAAGTCGTGGCTTTGGGGATCTGCAGATTATTGGCTCCATATTTGGAGTATCTGCCGGTTTTGTGCTGGGCAAGGAAGGGCCGATGGTGCACACTGGTGCCTGCATTGCCTCCTTGCTCGGCCAAGGTGGCTCGCGCAAGTATGGCCTCACCTGGAATTGGATCAGGTACTTCAAGAACGACTTGGATCGCAGGGACCTGATCACCTGCGGCGCTGCGGCAGGCGTCACTGCGGCTTTCCGTGCCCCCGTCGGCGGCGTCCTCTTTGCGCTTGAGGAGGCAACTTCTTGGTAATAGTTTCTTGAATCCTGGTACAAAAATTTCGGATATTGGTGTTGTCGGAATGCTACAGTGCACCTGGTACTAAAATGCCACGAACTACTGATAGTGTTTAGTAGCACTTGGTAAATGCAATTTTACCCCAAGTTTGTTTTTCCAGAAAATAAAGTCATGTTTTTCAAATGGGATCAATCCTTGTAAGTCAAGTTTCACCAAAAACTATGCCATGTTAGCACAAAACCGCCCCAATCGGCCAGTATTTAGTAGCACTTGTAAATGCAATTCTACACGAATTAAACAGTCGGTGGACTAGCTATTTATGATTTTGTTGTTGAGACTTTCGGTACTGTTTTGGGGATGAAAACTATTCTTTTCTCTATTTGGAGTACTTATTTTGCCAGAAATGCTACAGTGCACCTAGAACATGCTAGTATGGCACCACCCTGTCCTTGCGGCTGAGAGGCATGGGTCTGCTACTCCCTCTTGTCGGAATTAATTGACGTGAAAGTTGAGATAAGCTAGTAGAAATGTGTACAGGGCTGGCGACAATAAAATCGGATTGGAGGGAGTAGTTTTTAGTAGTAGTTGGAAATGCAGTTTTTTACCTGCTGCTCGTTTCATGCAATCAATCCTAGCAGTACCTCTTTGGTCTGAAAATATGATCACATTGAACAGTGTAATGAAATCACCCGCAATTGGTGAACCCTTGGACCTGAGATGCATGTTCTATATTCCGTTTTCAGTACAATTTTGTCAGAAATGCTACTGTCCTTTATTATGGTAATTCAATCGCAATGAACAGTGAAATGTATCGGTTATATCTACATCAATATGTGAAAGAAAACTTTTGCCATTGTGATTTCTCAGGTGGCGGAGCGCTCTTCTCTGGAGGACATTCTCCACGACGGCTGTGGCAGTGATGGTGCTGAAGTCTCTGATCGAATACTGCCGCAGCGGTAAATGTGGCCTTTTCGGCGAAGGCGGTCTGATCATATGGGATTTGAGCTCACGGGTGACAGCGTACACCTCCATAGACATCGTTGCCGTCATAGTACTTGGCATCCTGGGTGGACTGTTCGGAGCCCTCTTCAACCACCTCCTGGACCTGATCCTTCGCAAATATGGGATCATCAACGAGTGAGTAATCCCCATCCGATCAAACCTCTCGATCTGATGCAAGCATTATCTGAAACAACTTCAGAAAGATCACTGAGATTGTATTTGAATTTTACAGGAAGGGCGCGCCATACAAGATCCTTCTGACAGCGTTCATTTCCATTGTCACATCATGCTGCTCGTTCGCCCTGTCGTCGATGTCACCATGCATCCCCTGCCCGCCTGATCTCCCTGCCGGTAGGTGCCCGACCATCGGCCGATCCGGCAACTTCAAGAAGTTCTGGTGCCCGGCAGGGCACTACAACGCGCTGGCCTCCCTCTTCCTCAACACCAATGATGACGCCATCCGCAACCTCTTCAGTGGGGGCACCGACAGCGAGTTCAGCGTGTTGACGCTGCTCGTCTTCTTCATAGCCATCTACTCCCTCGCCCTTATCACCTACGGCGTCGCCGTGCCGTCGGGCTTATTCATACCCGTCATCCTCTCCGGCGCCACCTTCGGCCGCCTCCTCGGTAAGATCTTGTCCTTCATGTCCCTGACGGGCCTCGACACGGGCCTCTTTGCCCTCCTCGGCGCCGCGTCCTTCCTCGGCGGCACGATGCGCATGACGGTGTCGGTGTGCGTGATCCTGCTGGAGCTCACCAACGACCTGATGCTGCTGCCGCTCATCATGCTCGTCCTGCTCGTCGCCAAGACGGTGGCGGACTGCTTCAACAAGGGAGTGTACGACCAGATCGTGCGCATGAAGGGGCTGCCCTTCCTGGAGGTGCACGGCGAGGCGTGCATGCGGAGCCTGGTGGCCAGCGACGTGATTTCCGGGCCCGTGATCACCTTCTCCAGCGTGGAGCGCGTCGGCGCAGTGGTGGACACTCTGCGGCGCACGGGCCACAACGGGTTCCCGGTGATCGAGGACGAGCCGTTCGCGCCGGCGCCAGAGCTGTGCGGCCTCGTGCTGCGCTCCCACCTGCTCGTGCTGCTCCAGGGAAGGATCTTCACCAGGGCCCGCGTCAAGACCAGCGCCGCCGAGGTGTTCCGCAAGCTCAAGCCATTCGACTTCGCCAAGGTAGGGTCGGCAGGGAAGAAGCTGGAGGTGGACGAGCTGGGGCTCACCGACGAGGACATGGACATGTATGTGGACCTGCACCCGATCACCAACCGCTCGCCCTACACCGTCGTGGAGAACATGTCGCTGGTCAAGGCCGCCGTGCTCTTCCGCGACCTCGGCCTCCGCCACATGTGCGTCGTCCCAAGGACGCCCGGGGTAAGATGAATTCACTACCGAACTCCATTGCTCGCTGTCTTTTGTTTTCCTGCAAAATTCAGCATTTCTGTGTATTGCAGAGGCCGCCGGTGCTGGGGATCCTGACGAGGCACGACTTCATGCCGCAGTACATCCGCGGACTGTTCCAGAACGTCCTTCGTGAATAGAGTTCGCGATGATTTTGGCACATAAAGATATTTACGCATGTTTATTCCTCCAAATCTACTTTTAGTTTAGGGAGTTCCTTTGTTAATTTAGGCTGATCATTTAGCACCCTGCGTTTTCAAGAAGTGGTGAGATCTCGATTCCGTTGAAGATGTAAGCGAATAATCGATAATAATGCGAGTATTCTTTTCAAATGATTAAACTGATCTTGGACCGATAATAATGCCTATTATTCTTTTCAAATGGTTTTATTGGTCTTGGATGTATGGTCTTGGTTGACAACCAATGTCAACTCTGTGCTTATGTTATCGTTGACCCGAGGGCCATCATTGTCTCCACGATTTCCCAATGGTGCCTGCGCGGGCAGTATGGCGTGGTGGGAGGAACAGTTGCCTACACCAGGTGCTGGGGGGATCAGTGGTAGCAGAGGAACACGGGTCTTTCCTGCTGTAGAAAATATAGATTCTGATTTTGCCTTTCTATGGGAGCCATAGTTTGAGTATTATTCTTACATATTTTCTCTTATTGCAAACGCAGCGCATGTTTATTTCTTTGAGAACGTGTGCGCTTTATTAATCAACGAGGCATAATGTCAATACAAATAGTTTCCCGGATACACACCGGGGGCACACCACGCCACACAGACAAAGAAGAAAACTCTAAAAACCGAGCTAAACGATGCGCTGCAACATTCTGCAAGCGACTAACATGATGAAGAGAGCAAAACCTAAAGGAAGCAGCCAACAACTTGATGTCTTGGATCACCGGGCCACAAACCGATCAGTCCCTTTCAGCAGAATTGATGCGTTGAACAACTGATAGGCAGTTAGATGCAATTATCAGATTTTCCATGCCTTCAGCAGCAGCAAAGGAAAGGGCACACCTGATCGCATGCGCCTCAGCAAGTTCAGGTTCTGTAACCTCCTGAAAGAATTCGCCACAAGCAGCCAGAAAATCCCCCGCATGGTTTCTTACCACAACACCAGCACCCATGCATTGAGAAGAGGCAAATAAAGCTGCATCAACGTTAACCATAAGCAAACCTTCCGGCGGCGGAGACCATGAAACCTGCATGCGAGAAGTTTGTAATCCATTGTTTCGCCTCTCTCGAGGATTGTAACTGAACCTTCTACCTTTTCAATGAAATAAAACGCAAAGCTTTTGCGTTTTCTCGAAAAAAAATCATTATTGAATATTCCAAGAAAAACGACCTGTGTGTCACTCTCGCTCCCCCAAGTGCTGGGCCATGTCCCTCCATATTGAGGTGTGTTGGTAACCCAATTTTAACCCATGAAGTCAAACATGTGTGAACCGATCTCGGCTGCATCCAGCAGTGACTGAGTTGTTTCCTTTGAAAGGAGAGTAGAAAAAAATCCTAACCACCACTGTGGCTGTGTGAGGAAGTGAGAGAGAGGATTGAACATGGCTATCATTGTGAGAAAGGTAAGAGAATGCAAATCTATAATATCTATAATGATTAAATAGGAGCAACCCACTAAGTGATTTTCCTCAACATGCAAGCTATCCACCTAAGCATTCCTACGCATCATCCATTCTTACACGTCATCCCATTTCAATAGTTTTGGTGTCTTATACTATAGTTATCATATTTCTGAATACAAGGTGCTTAAATGATTTGAGTTGCTCAAATTCTAGAAACGCCACGGACATCTATGTGAGGAGATGATCCAATGGCAGTATCTTGCCCTTCCACTAGGATCTTTCATATGTCTTCATTGCCCTGTATATGTATCTGTCAGCGGCAGTCTCCTTCCCTTCTCCACATGTCCTTTCTCGACTTACTTTGTTTTGCCATCAAAGTTACTACTCTATCCGCTAATCCATCTCCACCACACCTGAATTACATTGCCTCTTAATCTTGCCGTCTAGCAAAGCCACGGTTCCCGTAATTTAACATATCTCTCTCTACGCGCGCGTGTGTGCTGTGCTCTTTCTCTTTTAGCATCTATTTGTTGTGGTATGGTGCACATTAACTACATGTATTTTACTTAATATGGAGGATTGGACTTTTACTGTCAGGTCTAGGACGAATGATGTTGAATCAAAGTTTCTGGGTTCTTGCGACTATGGACATTGGGACATCTGGGGTTCATCTTTCCTTTTCTACATGTTGGATATACTTGGATCTACATGTCAACATGATAGTGAAGCTCATTTTTTTGCCACCATGTAAAATGTTGCCCGAAATGCTAACTGGATTACTCATGCATATAAATAACTATATATGTCAGTTTTTTTTGGGTTTGTGCACCCCTCACATCTATACATACTCATGGCATATAAAATATGATAGTTTTATCAACAACCGTCCATATTTGAAGAAGGAATGCACTGCATGCTCTCCATATCACGATCTTTATCTTTGAGTGTTATATTGTTTGTAACACTCTAGACTGACGATGTTACGGACCTGCATAGTCGCTAATTTATTTTTACTATCTTTTAAATAGTTCGGGATTAACATAAATGATGTCATTTTAACACAAGTACTTAGTGCGCGTGCATTTTCAACTATTCACTAAACCCACACATGTAAGACATGTATGACTAAAAGAACCAATAACACTATATGCCAACCATAAATTACAAGTTCCTCATAGGCACATTATAAACTCTAAAATTTTCTATTTGCTTGTTCATAATCATATCCAGAAATCGGTATCAAGATATTGGTTAGATATTGCACTTTAGAGACTTCCACCAAAAGATTTAGAAACATTAGACACACACACACACACACACACACACACACAAAAGAATATATATAAACATAAACATTCATAAAAGTGACATTAATTAATTTTTGGAGGCATGCAACTTGTTTTTGAATTTTGGGATTTCGTATAAGGACGAGGCAATGTCTAAAAAATGAGACTAAAATAACTTTTTTTTACCAAAATATAATATGATTCAGCAATGTGCATGGTGTGTTCTTAATGATAGATGTTAGATTTGTATAACAAAGACCACCACAACTAGTATTTAGCAACAACAATTATGGTTATTAAGTGCCACAACCATGTACTAAAATAAATAGTGAATGAGTTTGTAGTTTGGTAAAATGAATTATACAAAAGTATAAAAGTCTAGTATAAATACTATTAGTTTTCCTTGTGCAGTAGATTGTGCTAGTTTTGATAAAAGGAGACTGTTGGTATGAATGGAAAAAACCTCGACGAGACGTGCCCACTCAGTTGAAACTTGCTTGTAGTGGTGGTTTCAATGATTTTTCTGGTTGGGAAAGCTAAAAATGTATTAGTTATCACTTGTCATGTAGATGTCAGCCACATCGCTTTTGTTTCGCAGCTCAAGAACAGACCGTTTTGGTGGTTCCTTCGAATATGGTCTTTGATATTCAAGAAGGTAGCAGCGATAGGTTTAATCAAATTGTCCCTCTTTGGATTTAATGTTCCCAAAACAAGGATGATGACACGCCCTATCCCTCAAATATTGAATGAACAACTAGGCGATTAACCAAATCTGTGTGGGGTATAGAAGAAAAAAACAATCGTCACGGCAATAGATTCCAAAAAAGTCCTCGCCAGAAGCTCCTCATTCCACGCAACTAGTCTTTTAACCAATTCTTTGTAATCAAGCACCTCCTGTTGATGATCCACCTTTTATTCTATCCATAGAAGTATTTTTTACCCATTACCCGCAACAATAATGACATAATGATTGCAGGCCTATTCGAGGTTGCAATGATTTATGAGGTTCATCATATACAGCCATTTTCCCTCTTTTTTCAGATGGAATGAAGCTTCTCTGTTCTTTGACTCTTCTCATGACTATTTTAATTGTGATCGCTAACTTTTATCATCTCGGCCTCATCATGCATGTTAGTAAAAACATTTTGATTATGTGCTACTGATCCACCTTTATTGTTCTGTTATGTGCTACTGGTCAATAATTATTATTGGCCCTATTAATTTCCATAATAGCAGCATTATTTTAAAATTGAATTCTCATTATTGGCGTGGCGCATTGCGCACACACCACTAATAACCATACTACCAGTGACATGGGCGCGCACACGCCACTGGTCTTGATTTTACTACTGGTGTGGCCTGGACACACCAGTTGTAACAATTACCACTGGTGTATGACTATTGGCGTGGGTGTGACACGCCACTAATATCGTCTTGGCCATGCCAGTGATAGCTTGTTTCGTTGTAATGAGGAGACGCCAGTAGTGAAACTATGGCCTCTGGTCCATCTTTTTACATTGTTTACAACCTCATTTCTGTACTTTTCATCATTGTTAGCTCGATGGTCCGTTTTTACTTGTATTATTTGCAAATATATTCCACACTATACGTTTAATCATTTGTTCTTAGCGAGATGGGAATATTGACAACCTTCCTGGAACGTTTGGGACAGAGTCCTTTGTGTGTTGTTTGTAGGTCTGCTTCAAATTTTGCTAAGCTTTGCTCTCCTACTGGTTCCATAAACCTTGGTTCTTCACTAAGGAAAATTTGCTGCTGCACTACATCATACCTCCACTGGGGGTTCCCAACAGTCATCATATATGAAGAGATGTTCCATAAGCAATGCACGCAGATCAGTTGATGGATTCAAGTATGAATACCATGAAGACAAAGATATGTATTGAGATATACTAATGGATGACAATTCATATCGATCAAAGGTTTCAACAAGTTATAGATAAAGAAATGTTCCATGGGATATATATAGACTTTTAGATGGATTAGATGATAGATGCCATAAAAAATGGTATCAAACTCATTGATTGGAAATATGAATATGGTATGATCAAGAAGATAGAACTAAGAGAATGATTGCATGGATCACACGTTCGTTGGGAGACCCCAAGAGGAAGGTATGATGCAGTATAGAAGCAGTTTTCCCTCAGTATGAAACCAAGATTTAATCGAACCAGTAGGAGCAAGAAATCACTTCGGAAGGTTGTCAGTGGCGCGCTGACGTGGAATCTGCACACAACACAATCAAACTATTTTGCCCCAACGAAACAGTGAGGTTGTCAATCTCACGGCTTGCTGAAAACAAAAGATTAAACGTATGGTGTGGAAAACAGTAGTAAATTGCAGAGAATAAAAAGGAACAGTGTTTGCAATTGGTTGTATTATCAGTGTAAAAGAATGGACCGGGGTCCACAGTTCACTAGTGGTGTCTCTCCGTAAAAGATAACTAACATGCTGGGTGAACAAATTACAGCTGGGCAATTGACAAAATATTGAGCGCATAACAATGCATATATATGACATGATGATTACTATGATATTCATGTGGGCATTACGACAAAATACATAGACCGTTATCCAACAGCGTCTATGACTAATAATCCACCGCCAGGTTGTCATACCGAATTCCCCGTTGGTATTAAGTTGCAAGTAACGGATAATTGCATTAAGTAATGTGCGTAAAGTAAACAAATGCATTATACCTAACGGCGTACCCTTAAGCTAAGCATCGGTTATTTTATCCCTAGTGGCAACAGCACATCCACAATCTTAGAAGTTATTGTCACTCTCCCAGATTACCGGAGGCATGAACCCACTATCTAGCATAAATACTCACTCTTTGAGTTACAAGCATCTACTTGGCCAAAGCATCTACTAGTAACGGAAAGCATGCAAGATCATAAATAACATATAAGATAGATTGATAATCAACTTGACATAGTATTCAATATTCATCGGATCCCAGCAAACACAACATGTAGCATTACAATAAGATGATCTTGATCATGATAGGCAGCTCACAAGATCTAAACATGATAGCATAAAGTGGAGAGACAACCATCTAGCTACTGCCATGGACCCGTAGTCCAAGGATGAACTACTCACGCATCACTCCGGAGGCAGGCATGGTGATGTAGGGCCCTCCGGTGATGATTCCCCTCTCCGGCAGGCTGCCAGGAAGAGCTTCTGAACCCTCCGAGCTAGGGTTGACGGTGGCGGCGTCTCTGGAACTTTTCGTGGATAATGGCTCGGGTATTTCGGGTTTTCGCGTCGGGAAGAATAAATAGGCGAAAGGGTGATGCATGTAAAATGCATACATGAACTTTGCACTTTAATTGCTTATATTCCAATCATATTTGCATCATATAAGGGTTATATCAATGTTTTATCATGATTTTGGGAATACTTCATAGTTTTCCCATTTATTTGGAATTAACCCTGCACAGGCAGAAAACCCTAGTTTTGTATTTTAATGTTTCAGGGACCCAAACGTCAAGGAAATCACCTGGAAATTTACGGGCGTCAATATTTGGAAGGAAGAAGGACTACGGAAAAAGGAAGCAAGCAAACGGAGGCCCGAGGGCCAAACGAGCATGGCCCACGCGGCCAGGTACTGTGGCCGCGTGGGACCCACCCGTTTGGGCCTCGTGGCTCCGTTGCCGTCGATCTTCGCTCCACCGCCTTCGTCTTGACCTAAAAACGCCTATAAAAAAGGTCCCCCGTCGTTCTCTGGAAGGAGCGCCGCAGAAACACAGAAACACCGAAACGGAGATCAGGAGCTGCAGATTGGAGGGGGAAAACTCCGGCGGGGCGCTGCCGGCGTGGTCTCCACCTTCTCCATCGACTTCTCCACCGTCTCCATGATGAAGAGGGAGTAGTCCACCTCTGGACTATGGGTTTGTGGAAGTAACTTATGTATCTCTCCTCTCTTGAGATTCACTAATTAGCACCGTATGAGCTGCTGAACATGATTACGGTCACCGTTGTAATACCTTTGTGGTGGATGATGACGTGAAACACACGTTCGTTGGGAGACCCCAAGAGGAAGGTATGATGTAGTCAGCAGCAAGTTTTCCCTCAGAAAGAAACCAAGGTTATCGAACCAGTAGGAGCAGGAGCAGCAACTCTTCAGAAGGTTGTCAACGGCGCCAGAAAAATAGTGTTGTTGATGGGAGTCTGGACTGTTGACGTGGAATCTGCACACAACACAATCAAACTAATTTTCCCCAACGAAACAGTGAGGTTGTCAATCTCACTGGCTTGCTGAAAACAAAGGATTAAACGTATGGTGTGAAAAATGAGTATTAAATTGCAGAGAATGAAAAAGGAACAGTTTGCAGTTTGTGGTTGTTTAATCAGTGTAAAAGAATGGACCGGGGTCCACAGTTCACTAGTGGTGTCTCTCCATAAAAGATAACTAACATGTTGGGTGAACAAATTACAGCTGGGCAATTGACGAATAGTGAGCGCATAACAATGCATATACATGACATGTTGACTACTATGATATTTAATTGGGCATTACGACATAATACATAGATCGTTATCCAACAGCATCTATGACTAATAATCCACCGCCGGGTTGTCATCCGAGTTCCCCGTTGGTATTAAGTTGCAAGCAACGGATAATTGCATTAAGTAAAGTGCGTAATGTAAACAAACACATATGTCCGTGGACATAGCATCGTTAGGTTATCCCTAGTGGCAACAGCACATCCACAACCTTAGAACTTTCTGTCACTGTCCCAGGTTAAACGGAGACATGAACCCACTATCTAGCATAAATACTCTCTCTTGGAGTTACAAGCATCTACTTGGCCAAAGCATCTACGAGTAACGGAAAGCATGCAAGATCTTAAATAACATATAAGATAGATTGATAATCAACTTGACATAATATTCAATATTCATCGGATCCCAGCAAACACAACATGTAGCATTACAATAATATGATCTTGATCATGTAGGGCAGCTCACAAGATCTAAACATGATGGCACAAAGTGGAGAGACAACCATCTAGCTACTGCTATGGACCCGTAGTCCAAGGATGAACTACTCACGCATCACTCCGGAGGCAGGCATGGCGATGTAGAAGCCTCCGGTGACGATTCCCCTCTCCGGCAGGGTGCCGGGAAGAGGTTATGAACCCTCCCGAGCTAGGGTTGACGACGGCGGCGTCTCTGGAACTTTTCGTGGATATTTTCTCAGGTACTTAGGGTTTTCGCGTCGGGGGGAATAAGTAGGCGAAAGGGCGGCGGCTGGAGAGGCCTGTGGGGCCCACACCACCCCAGGGCGTGGCAGAAGGGGGCCCCGTGCCCTGGCCACGTGTGGTGCCCACGTGGCTCCTCTCCGTCGCCTCTTTGGTCCGTCAGATGAGTTCTGGTAAAATAGGGACTCCCGTGTAGTTTCGTCCAATTCCGAGAATATTTCCAGACTAGCTTTTCTGGAATACAAAAACAGCAGAAAACAGGAACTGGCACTTCGGCATCTTGTTAATAGGTTAGTCCCAAAAAATGTATAAAAGTGATATAAAGTAGATGCAAAACATGTAGCAATTGGTATAAAACAAGCATGGAACATCAAAAATTATAGATACGTTTGAGACGTATCAGTGGATCTTTATGAGTTAATATATGTTTGAGATTGCAATGTTTGTTTCAGTTATGAGTATAGATGCATATTATGTACCCCGTTCTTGTTTACTTGTTTTGATCAAGCATGTTTATGAGAGCGTGTGAGGGGGAACGTGCGCATTAGTTGGAGTAACGGGGGTGGCTAGTGCAGTGAACGTGAGAGAAAGTTCTGCGATCCACTTTGGTATCTTTACCTTACTTTGTTACCTCACTAGGGATAAACTAAAATACCATGCTACCGGGGATGTGGGCGTGACCATTGCCACTACTCCATGACTAGATCTAGCATGTTCTTATTTTCACTTCATGTCATGATACTTATTGCTATACTCTGAGTTATCTTAATTACTGAGGTGTTATGATTTAGTTCGCATCTTGGTGGAGTATAAGAGAGGTTAATAACCAAAAGATCTCTATGTTAGGACGTGATGCCCATATATCTAAGTAACTTGTTATCAAACCCTGTGTTGCAATCTCATATGTTAACTTTGTGTGTTCCATTGTCTGCCACTTTATAAAGAGAGAGTGCATTTGTGAAACCATGAACCCCAGTCCATTTTTAATCATAAGAAACACCTTTCCAACACCATATACCACTTTTATATTTTCAGCCATCATTAAATCCGAAAATACAAAAATACTTTTCATCTTGCATACATCATTTAAAAACCCAAAAATATCATTTACCATTGCATCCACCATCATTGCATATTTATTTCCTGTTTGCATTGCATAACTATCCTGATATCATTCTTACACCTTGTGCTTGACAACCACAGGTGAGGTTGAGGACGAAAACATCTAACCTTGTTTTGTAGATAACCAAAAGAAGGATAAGAAAATAAATCTACCACTGCAGATTCCCCGAGAGTTCGATATTAAACCCTCGAGTCACCCCTCGTGGGGAAAACTGTCTTCCACTATACTATACACTCTGCACTTGGAGTCTCAACCTAAATCCCGTTATTTGTGCAGGCATCAAGACTTGCTCTTCGGGATCATCAAAGGGCGGCGGCTGCGGAGCCACGAGGGCCCCACACCACCCCACGGCGCGGCAGGGGGGGCCGCGCAGCCCCATGGTGTAGGTGCCACGTGGCCCTCCTCTGTCTCTCCTCTGGACTCCGTCTTCGTGTTGAAAAAATAGGAGGTTCTGTCCAAGTTTCGTCCAATTCCGAGAATATTTCCAGACTAGCTTTTCTGGAATACAAAAACAGCAGAAAACAGGAACTGGCACTGTGGCATCTTGTTAATAGGTTAGTCCCAGAAAATGCATAAAAATTCTATGAAGTGTATATAAAACATGTAACAATTGGTATAATATCAACATGGAACATCAGAAATTATAGATACGTTTGAGACGTATCAGAGAACTTCGAGTCATGGAAATTGTGTTCACTGATTGAACACAATAAAATCCACATGAACTTCATTTGAAGAGATAGTAATGATCAAGATAGGGTTCATTGGAGTAACTCAATGGTATTCATGATTAGATTTATGAGTTGAGCAATGAAGGCTCAAGATCTCGAGAGAACGAATACAAGAAAATGGTGTGTTGAGCTCATGAATTGAGTCATAGTGTCTTGAGGCAATTACTTAAGTGAATAATTCATTGATTATATCAAGATATTGCGCTAGAGCATGAAGAAGACTAATGTGATGTGCATAGTGAAATCCAACAATGTTCCTGGGAAAGCTGAACCTTTGGTGATCAAATTATGGAGAAATACATATTAAGTGAATGATTCATTATTGCTTCAAAATATCATGATGATGGAGAGTGAATAAAATATAAAGGTTGACTAAGATGAAGCCAAGGAATTGGATTCTAGAATATCAACACACAAGCATAAATTATGTATCGTGTGGGATCAACAGATCTGGTGTACATAAATAAATTTGGAATTGTGTTCTATGAACTCATGAACTATTTGTTTGCATGCGGTTTAGGTGTCATCTATGGTCTTGCATCGAAAAGGAAGATTTCATGTATGCCATGATTGGTTGACATCAAGTGAAAATGTTGACAAGTTGAGAAGTGCAAGTTCAACATAAGCAGCCCCAAGGGATACACTTGAATCTGGCCGTCGTTTTGGGTTCAGTGGACCTAAGTGAGGCTCCCCATAGAGCAATATTCGGAGCCATTTGCGAGTCTTCACCAAGTAAGTGGGGTCAAGAGAAGTGTTCCAACTTGAGGGAAGAATACGTGTCATCATTGAGATCAAGTGGAATGTATAAGGCTAAGGTATGCATTTGCTTCCTAGTTTACCTGGTCTCAATGTTCTTGGTGGGAGACTGGTTTATAGGCTTGATAGTGGTACTATCAAGAGGGGTATTTCAGGCGCATCTGCATAGAATGCTAAAACATTTGCATATTTGGTATAGTCTTTTTTAGCGGATCTTTGGTTTTCTCTCTATAAGGATTTAAAGCTTGTTGTTAACTTCAAAACAAAACCGGGATCATTGAAAGAGAAGATCGTATGAGAAAGTTACCGTGTGTTTTCATGTGAGTGATTCTTCTTTTTTGGCATGCCAAATTCAATCCAAAACTGATTCTAAGATGAATCTAGATTGGTCTAGTAGCAATTGCACAGGTTTGGATTCCACCTGGATACTATCAAGATTATTCTGAACCACCACGGAATTCCGAATTGAGCCCGAACAGGACTAGATATTCCAACAGGTGGATTTTATAAATAATATATAGAGCTGGTGAGTTGTACTGAAAAACCTCTGGTTTTTCTTTCATATATTTATAAAATCCTCACACCGTAGGGGTTCTCCCCTACGGTAACCTGTTCAAAAAATATATATATAGAGGTGCCTTCTTCTCCAATGGTTTTATTAAATTTGGATCAAAAAAATTCCCATTCTAGTGAGCTATATTGTCCTCCTCTAATCGCCAAATCCTCAATCTATGTGAATGGAGATTTGTGGCCCTCGATCTGGAGTCATTTGGTGACCTCCTTCATTATTCTTCCACCCCTACTACTCCATAATATTTATTTCTTTGGGTGGGATTTGTGAGAAAGGATTTTGATCATTTTTTGTGGTCTTGCTTTGAATTTGGTGCATTAATTTGGGCCTTTTCCACGTGATTCGTTCGAAGGAGAGTCCGTGAGCTTGTTACTCTTCAAATCCTTCACCTCCTAGGCGGGGTGGTGGTTATTGCCTCGGTGACTCTTTGTGGATTTTATGAAGAGGACCGGATTTCTCCTC
Source organism: Poa pratensis (assembly GCA_947311845.1). Taxonomy (NCBI): domain Eukaryota; kingdom Viridiplantae; phylum Streptophyta; class Magnoliopsida; order Poales; family Poaceae; genus Poa; species Poa pratensis. Next base: position 21,078,406 of record CAMZMU010000042.1, on the reverse strand, counting down.
CATGGGGATTATGAAATGGTTGTGGAGCTTACATTTTCTAGAGTGGAGGAAGAAGCTACCATAGTGATTAAACTCTACTTCGTGGAGGAGGTTTGGGCGGTCCTTCGTCATACTCAGAGCTCTCTAACCAGTTTCCTTGTGAGGAAGTGAACATCCGGATACATTTTTATCTCTGTGTGCCTCAATTATCTCTATCTCCGAGTCCTTTGACTTATGATTTTATACTGTGAGTGCCTTCGTATCTGAAGTTGTTTATCTTCTTATAGGTTGATTTGTTGATGAATTGGGTTGTTGATATTGTCATATATATTGTGATTGGTAGCTTCCATTATGTGCCCATCTTGTTTTGATTAAGTTGTTGGTGCACTTAGGTGAGACTAGCATATTTAAGAGTCGCGTTTGAAAAAAATATAAGACTACTTAAATTCGATACTTTTCAAGCCAGATATGTAATTATTTTGAGATGTCTACCCCCCACCCCACCCCATGCGGCATGTAGGACTTTTCAAGTTTGTACAGCACCCCCACAACTCAAAAGTGTCCAAGGGGTCATCCAGGTATAGAGCGAACATGTGCGTCCCTACATAATGCATCTTTTTGGCTTCTTGTAAATTTCGAATGAAAGTTTACTTAGCCTCCTTCATGGGTGAGCACACATTATTTCAACAATATAACGAGACGAAGCCGTAATTCCTAATGGAGCCTCGAAGCACATGCTCCTGTCTAGAAAAAGGCATTTCAAATGTCAAAAAGGTTTTTGAAAATGTTAACATATGTAGATGTCCATCCTATGTACACACAGATTTGTAGGCAAAATGTTTTTGCAAGGTAGGTTAAAAATCAAATTATGCTAAAGAAATTGTGTTTGCAACATTTTTTTCCTAGGACACATTATACATCTTTATTCGCGATGAGTAAGAAAATAGAAACAAGTCAAAGAATAAGAAATTGAAACAAGTCAAATAGGCAAATAACTGAACACTCCGTTCAAAACAGTATACTGAGTAAAATAGGCAAATAGCTGAACAAGCAATTAAAATAGTAGAAAACAGATTCCCTTATACAGAAATAGTCATGAACTAAATGTAGAAAAATGACAACACCACCACAATCTATTCGGTATCTTCCATGCTTGAACTTCGCTATCTTTTTTTCCCATTCGGTACTCTTGTGAAGGGTTGGACGCAACCACACATTCGTGTCGACTAGACTAGTCACGGACGCACATTCACGTACAGTTCTGGACGCACTATTGTCGGCCGTTGAGCGCTTTCGCCACTCAGGCCAAGCAGCTGGCCAGATGGCGCGAGAAGGGAAACAACCAGATCTGCACGAGCTGCACGCCTTCCTTGTCCGACCCGAACGCCCACTCCTCCTCGACACGCCTGTGCTCCATGTTGAACGCAACGAGCTTGCCCGGCGTCCACAGGTACACTACCTCCGTCTCCGGGTGAAACGCCATGAACAAGAAGGTCGGCGTAGTGGCCTCCATGGACGAACCGCCGGGGACGAGGTCTTTGATCCCCAGCTCGTGCTTCAGCGCCCACTCGGATTTGCCCGCGTTCTCGAGCTCCCAGAACCTGAGGCGCGATCCGTCGCTTGACGCGTACCGGAGTCGTCCCCGGCAGTGGCCCGCCCGCGCCCGGTAGCTCACGGGCGCCGGGAGCGCGGTCACCGCGCATGCCATGGTGCCGAGGTCGATGCGGACGACGTGGCCCGAGTATGCCAGCACGTGGACGGCGCCGCCGAAGCAGTGCATGGTGGCGGACATGGCGTCGGTGTCGAGGCCGAAGTGCAGCTCGTGCTCGCGCCACGCGCCGGGCTCCGAGTCGAACACCTCGACGGAGGCGCCGCGCGGGAGCCACCCGGTGAAGCACACCACCTTGTAGTGCGGCGACGCGCAGGGGTCGAAGGACAGGACTGAGAGAAGCGTCCTCTTCCTCGGCGCCGGGAGCGCCGCCCACCGCCGCGTCGTCGGGCTCACCACGTGGAACGTCTGGTGCGGGGACGACGACGACTCGTAGTAGAGGAGGAGGCCGTTGCAGCCGTCGATGATGGTCGATGTGCGGTGACACGGGAAGAAGCCCATGTCGTCGGCCTCTGCCACGCCGGTTTCGCCGGACGATGACGACGACGAGGCACGGGCGTACGTGTACGCCTGCCTCCCGCCGCCTCGCGGCGCGTCGTCGTCGAAGAGCACGCCGGAGGTGATGAGCGGGAGCCTGCGGCGGAGGTAGTCGGCGGCGATGAGGCCGCGCCAGGCGGTGGACACGCACTGGAACCGCGCCAGCGACTTGTGCGGCAGCCTGACGAGGATCTCGCTGAGCACGTCCTCGCCCATTTCGCCGTCCATCTCTCTCCGGTACTGACTGACCTCCTCGCGCACAGGCAGGCACACCACACCTGACTGCAACACAGACCAATTGGCGGCCACGAAAACGAGAGCGCGCGCACTCTTATAATAACTTCGATGGCGCCACGAGCCGGCTCCGCGGCAGCAAATGTCTGTTCTGTTGGCCTGAACTAACTGTGAACTGAAATGAATTTCAGGTGGTACGTGGTAGTGGCAGTGTCTTGCTCGCTTGCGGCAAACGTATGGAGCGCTGGATTGTATACACGGCACGCGTGCTCGCTGTTGCGCTTTTAAACATGCGACAACTCCTCCTCCTCCTCCTCCTCCGGTTACTGCTGATTTTCCGCCTCACCTAGATGAATCTTGGACGCGAGGTTCACACCGTGTTGGGGAAACTTTCTATATACGTAGTACTAACTGAAAAGGACAGGCTTAGGCCATGTACAATGGGGAGTGCTTAGAGAGGTGCTTACGAAAATAAACCAGACTTTTTGTTAAGCACCGGTGCTTATTTGTATTGTAGAGGTGCCTAGTTAAGCATCTTTCTTCTATAAATAAGCACCAATGCTTAGATAAGAACCAGTTTATTTTCTTAAGCATCCCCTTAAGCACTCCCCATTGTACATGCCCTTATCCAGAATCCAGTTGCGCCGCACTGTGCATGTGGCGTTAGGGAGAAAGACAACCTGACGGAATCAGCCACCTTGCCTCCATCTTGTTTCATACATTAACATTAGCAAAGCTCATCCGAGTGGTAAAATCCACACGACGACGCTAAGGAAGACGAACTCTTCCTCCTTACTTGGACTTGCGTTCAAGCAACCCATCATGGCCACCGGCCACGCATGGCCGCGCGCGGTGAGACGTCCACGTAAACAGTTGGACGGCGACCGAAGATGCCATTTGGCACATCTCGATCGTCAGAATTCCAGCGTAGCAACTACTAGCAAACACGCATATCCTCCTGGTTCAATCAGACAAGACGCAAATTAACAGAGGCTCAATGCATTAATCATTTTTTGTTGCTGCTCTTTGCCTGATCATGTTAGCTAATAAGACGCTTCAACGCTGAGGTATCTGTTGCTTGGACGCCAATGTTTCGGCACGGCTTCTCGCGCTAAAGCTCAAGCAGTCGCTGTCCATGGATCCGGCGAAGGAACGTGGAAGACTAGGTCGCCCTAGTCCGGGACATGCATGGATTCCACTAGCCACTAGATCTTGCTAATGATCTTCTTTATGATTACTACTTTCATACTTTGCTTTGAGATCGGTGGGAGTTATTAGCAACGGATTAGTCGGTGGATTGCCCGGTGGAGGAAGCAATGGAGCCCTTGAGTTGAGTGCCTGTTTATCACTAGCAAAAGCTGCTTTGTGTGGATGCCACTTCATCGATCTTCTTTCCGCCCAACAGAGTTTGGTACAACGCAACGATGTTGACGTCGACAACGTTTATGCGTCGTCGATGCAAGCAGAATGCATGCCTGAACGTTCCTCGCCATGCTGCCCTGCCATTCCATTCGTAGTACAGTGTGAGGCGTTCACTCGTCACCAGCTGCCATGCACATCGCATGACACATGGTAGTGATGCTGATGGAAGGTTGGGGAAGGCGTGTCAAGAGAAGGAAAGACTCCAATTAATCATAGATGCCTTACTCTGTAAATTGCAGGGATGCAAAGTGGGATCCCACTTATCCCAATTATGTTGTATTTGTGTATTTCTGATGCAAAATTTGACAAATTTTTGAACTAAAAATCCTAAAATATACTATAAATTGGATAAGTGGGATCCCACTTTCGCATCCTTAGTAAATTGTTATTCACCATGGCAATTGAGTACACGAGTGGAAACTAAGAAGCGGATAGCAACTGGTTTCTGTTGCAAAATGACCTAACCTCCATTATAGTACTATCAGGTAAATTTAATACACTCAGAACAAAGGCCATGCAACGGGCCTGACAGTATGAGGAAATGCCACTACGGTGACAAAATCCATCCATATAGGAGGCCGGATAAGAAGATAGGGGTGACGCTCTGATACTGATAATGGGCCAGTAAGGCCTTCTTACTCCTTGAGTCCTTGGAAGAATTGACCCAGATTACACATCAACAAAATTACGGATCTCCATCCAGATAAATTGAGTCCACGGGTTAGAACAATCCAAATCTGGAGATGTGCAGTGTCTACAGATTTGAATCAACAAGAAACATGTTGCAAGGACCGCTCAACTAGAATGCTTTACGAATAATACAAGTAATGTACACAGGTAAAAGCTACATCATCAAGATAGAAATGGTCAAAGCAGTACCGAAGGTGCCATAAGAGAACGTCGTGTGCAGCTGTGGATATCATTTTTGAAGGGAGTTCGTGTACAAGATCAGCAAGAAAACGAACAAACACACACACGAACAGAGGCAAGAACCACACCACGCACGGCGAACACGGAACCACCAAGCAGCACACCTCCTTCGAACACCAGCAGCACGCCGCCGGGGAGGAAGGAAGCGAGCTCACCTCGCACCGAAGCAACCGGCTCGAACAACCTTGTTGAGATGCCGCAGAAGCCATCTGACGCAGGCGCCAGAATCTGAACACTGAACGAGCATCGGCTCCGAGCCGCCGCCAGATCGCCGTCGCCGTCTCACGCCGGAGACGAAAACGAAGACGCCACCCGTCTTCCACAGCACCAACCGAGACCACCGACGAGGAAGAGCATCCCGCCTGCAAACTCCCAAAGATCTTAAGCAAAAGCACCACCTTGCACCGTGGTGAAGGCTGAAGGACCCCACGGACAAGAGCCAGCACCGCCATCACGGACGCCGGCTCGAGGGGAAGCACGCCACGGCTCCGAGAAGCAGCGGACGCGCCAGAGACGGCAGATCTGCCCAGAGCCTCCACCGGAGCACCGAGGACAGAGGAGAGGACCGCCGTCACCAAAAGCCTCTCCGGCCACGCCGCCACCTCCACAGCGCCGCCGGCAAGCACCCCACGCACACCTAGACTATGTACACGCCGGGACCCGTTGATTCCCCGTCCTCCCGCCGCCGGAGCGGCCGCGGAGGGCGAGGAATCGAGCGGATCGCCGGCGGCGAGCTGGTCGCACGGGAGTCGCCCAAAAATCGCCTCCTGTTCACTGTAGATGGGGAAAGGAGGAGAGGTCTAGGTGTTCTGCTTTGCATTCGCAGCTGTGGATATCTATCAGGGAAGAAGACCGCAATTTGCACATTAACAAACCTGGTCAACCAAGATGCTGAGTTTCAAGAAACAAGCTGTAATTAGCTAACTAACCAAATGTCACAAATAAAAGTATGTTTAATGCTATCATTCTATCCATCAAATAAAATGTCAACTATCACGAATAGCTTGCTCCATAGAAATATGCAGAAGTCCCCACCAACAAGGAAGCAGTGAACACAACACACTTGAAAGTAAATATTGTCTCAACAGCTAAGAACACGAAAACTCCATGTGGAGAAATGGGAATCCCACAAGTGTTACGAAAGCCTGCTAACATGGAAAATCAGGTCACAACAACACTACATTTGTAGATATAACTAAGTATGACAGCCGCACTGTGATTCGGCTGAGATTAAATATCAACTTGTCATGAACTCTGTAGACATTGGAATCCCACAAGTGTTCTTCCGATGTCCAGTAATTCCACAGTTAGAGCAGCGTGGTTGCTTTCGTTCTCTCATAGGACCATCTCCTCTTTGAGGGCATGTGGTGCTTTTGTGTCCACGCTCCCGGCAAATAGAACATAACCTTGACCTCATCAATGACTGCTCATATGGCGCCTTCTCACGGCTCGCATTCGGTCTTCCCCCGACATGCGGACGGTTTGGTGCTGACAATCCTCCCATACTGAAATCGCCATCTACCGTATCCCCTGATTCAGTAACCGACTCTATACAAGCTATTGCCGGTTTGGCAGCAAGCCCCAAGACATCTTTCACCAAACTCAGTGGTGCCACCTTCACCAATCCTTCGACTAGCACATCCATAGCAGCATCATACGATGCGATATTTGCGTCTCCCATCTTTACCAGTTCCAGTGCTTTCAAGTATAGACGTGAATGCCTCATTGACACAGACTTTGCACGTCCTCTATCTTGTTGATAGTGAACCAAATTGCTTGGAAGTAAATCTCGAGCATTAACTGTCCACCTTTTGAGAATATGTTTGGTCGGTATCTTCTCAACACCTAGGTGTACCATGACCTGAGATAAACAAAGTTAGTCACAACATGAGACGAATACAACAATAGCAGGTGTGCCAAATTGACATATCAATGTAGATATGAATTAATCACTACCTTCAAGCAGTGGCAGCAAAGCATTCCCGTATGATCGAAGTTACCACAAATGCATGTAAAAAGTTCGCCGTCCTCATCAACTATCACCTCATACACAACTTTGCACCATTTTTCTCTTTTTTCAATGTTAATGTGCCTTGTCAAGTATCTTCTTCCGATCTCAACTTCTTCCACAACATAGTAACTGGACTCAAACAGATTATGTCGAAATTGTTCGAACATAGCTCTCGTGTATACTTGGCTAGCATGCCTCTCGATAGGTAGGTTTACCTTCAGAACATCACCACTCTGCGCGAGCACAATGATGTTGGTTCATATACCAACCAAAACAGATATCAGAATTAAGTATTCAGAACTATTTACCAGATACTTTCTTCTCTCTTGCACTACGGGAGAGCTCGACTTTGCCGTGTGCCCAGCTCTTTGCCGTGTGCTGGATGTCGGGCACACGCACACGGCAAAGACAAACACACGGCATTGTAGCAGAGAAAACACACGGCAAAGAGCTGCACACGGCAAAGACAGACGAATGCACACGGCAAAGAGGGACACACGGCAAAGAAAATGAACCCAAACGGACGCGTGGACGGCGCAGTCACGGAAGCTCTTTGCCGTGCGTTCGCACACGGCTAAGATGAATCCTTTGCCGTGTGTTTGCACACGGCAACGAAGTATTAAATTTTTTTAAATCCTTTTTCTATTTCTAGTAGATATAAATAGCACATGCATGCATCATCACGATCAATGATAATGTGTCCATATTTGTCACATAATTGTGTCTTGGTATGGAAACAATGTTGCAGAACAGAGGTTTTTCAAAATATGTTTATAAATATCATTTTTTATTTTCTAAGCGTAAAAATGATATTTTTTGTGAAGCAAGTACAAAAATTATTGTGCAAAATGGCACTCATCTAATGTTCACACAAAGTAGACTATATTGTATGGATAATCCTTAAATATTAGGAATTTTCTCGGTTTCTACCTAATTTCGCCTATTTATACGACTTTATGCCGATTTTCCCAAAGTAATTCAAATTTGAACTACAAGTGTGTGATAGTTTGTTCTGAAAATTTTACAAAAATCATTTTAAGTTACACAAGAAGTGGTTGTATCACAGAACCATCGATAGTTTTGAAAAATTGGACCCATTTCAATGAATAAACACGGTGGCCATTTTGGCCGTTTTTTCAAAAAAATGAAATAAAGTGAAAAATACTCAAAAAAAAGAAATCATTTGGCATGGAGTCCATTCATGTGTAGTAGTTGATAGGAAAAATGATAAACTTGATTTTTGACAAAGTTTTCAAAGAAATGCTTCACAAAATGATCAACTATCTACAAACATGTATAAGTTTCGATTCAAATGACCTATGTATGACCATTCCCGTGGCATAGTTTGTGATAATGTGCCCATATTTGACACATAGTTGTGTCTTGGTATGGGAAACAATGTTGCAGAACAGAGGTTTTTCAAAATATGTTTATAAATATCATTTTTTATTTTTTTAGCATAAAAAATGATATTTTTTGTGAAGAAAGTACACAAATTATTTTGCAAAATGGCACTCATCCAATTTTCACACAAAGTAGACCATATTGTATGGATAATCCTTAAATATTAGTAATTTTCTCGGTTTCTACCTAATTTCTCCTATTTAAACGACTTTATGCCGATTTTTCGAAAGTAATTCAAATTTGAACTACAAGTGTGTGATAGTTTGTTCTGAAAATTTTAGAAAAATCATTTTAAGTTACAAAAGAAGTGGTTATATCACAGAACCATCGATAGTTTTGAAAAATTCGACCCATTTCAATGAATAGACACGGCGGCCATTTTGACCGTTTTTTCAAAACAATAAAATAAAGTGAAAAAATACTCAAAAAATGAAATCCTTTGGCATGGAGTCCATTTATGTGTAGTACTTGAGAGGAAAAATGATAAACTTGATTTTTGACAAAGTTTTCAAAAAAATGCTTCACAAAATGATCAACCATCTACAAACATGTATAAGTTTTGATTCAAATGACCTATGTATGACCATTCCCGTGACATTGTTTGTGATAATGTGTCCATATTTGACACATAGTTGTGTCTTGGTATGGCAAACAATGTTGCAGAATAGAGATTTTTCAAAATATGTTTATAAATTTCATTTTTTCTTTTTAAATCGTAAAAAATGACATTTTTTGTGAAACAAGTACAAAATTTATTGTGCAAAATGGCACTCATCCAATTTTCACACAAAGTAGATCATATTGTATGGATAATCCTTAAATATTAGGAATTTTCTCGGTTTCTACCTAATTTTGCCTATTTAAACGACTTTATGCCGATTTTTCGAAAGTAATTCAAATTTGAACTACAAGTGTGTGATAGTTTGCTCTGAATTTTTTTCAAAAAACATTTTAAGCTACATAAGTAGTGATTATATCACAGAACCGTCGATGGTTTTGAAAAAATTTGACCATTTTGGACGAACAGCCATGGTGACCATTTTGACCTTTTTTTCAAAAAAATCAAATAAACTGAAAAATTGCTCAAAAAATGAAATCATTTCTCATGAAGCCATTTTATGTGCAGTAGTTGATAGGAAAAATAATAAAGTTGAGGTACACAACAATTATTCTATACAATAGTCACTGCAATATAATCAAAGAAAATTAGCAAATGAAAAGAAAAAATTAAAAAAATCTTTGCCGTGTGCCAGCACACGGCAAAGAATCTATGCGTGCTGATTGGCTAGGAAAGTTTCACACGGATCACGCCTATAGGCCGTTGGATGATTGCCTGCACGATCTAACGGTTCCCAGCTTCTGTAAAGAAGCACAAATCCGTGGCATGCAGTGCGCCCCATTCTTTTTTTCTTTCTTTGTCGTCTTCCTCCACATCACTACCTTATCCTCTTCCTCCACCATCAATCCCCTCCGTGCTCCTCCGTCCTAGAGCTGCACCCGCGCCCGCTCTTCTCCATCGCCGCCCTCCGTCGATGCTCTCCGTCGCTCGCGGCCTCTCCATGCTCCACCCACCTTGCCTCTGCCCCACGCAACACCCACACCCACACCCACATCCATGGAGAGGAGGGCGAGCAGCATCAAGCGCAGCGCGTCCCCGGCGGCGCCCAAGGTGGTGGCCGTCCTCGCGGGCCTGCTGGAGCGCGCCGCCAAGCGGGGCGACGCGAACCACAGCTCGGGGCCGGGCTCGGGCTCGGCGGTACGCGGAGCGGATTTACCCAAACGGACAGCTCGCGCTCAGCGGCGGCGAGCACCCAGGTGAGAGCGGCCGGGACGCCGGGTCATCCTCAGAGATCTTCCAGCGGGAGCGCATGCGGAGGAGCTCGGGCAGCATCTCGCCGTGGTTCCGGCCGCCGAGCTCGGTGCCGTCCAGTGACGAGATCGTCCGCGACGGGCTCCGTCGCAGGCCGGCCTCGACGAGCAGCCGCCTCCGCCTTCGCACGTCCGCCGCGAACGCCACCTCCTCCTCGTTGGCGACGGCGCCACCCGCGGCTCGGCGCGCCCGTCCACGTCTCTCGCCGGCGTCGTCAAAGACGACGACGCCCCAGCTCGCACTGCCGTACCTCGCCGTGGCCGCCGCCGCGTGGCACCATGGCGTGCTGGACGCCGTCCATGTCCGTGCTGCAGGGATTCATGTCCCCAGCCCGTCCCCGGCGAGGGACGCGGCGGGGATTTTTTTTGGTGGCAGCCTATTTCTTTGCCGTGTGCTTGCGCACGGCACACGGCAAAGAGCAAATGTGTGGGCCCCGCGTGTCAGGAGCGCGCCGTCGCCGTCCGTCGCCGGCGTCAAGTTGCAGTGGGACCCACATGTGGGCTTTGCCGTGTGCTCGACATCCGACACACGGCAAAGAGCTCTTTGCCGTGCTATTCTTTCCTGTGTACTCTTTGCCGTGTGGGACACACGGCAAAGCCTTCGCCGTGTGTTTTTCGGGCTTTGCCGTGTGTACTGGGCACACGGCAAAGATCAGCTCTCCCGTAGTGTTGGTAGCTTTCTTCCGCCTCCGGTCAAACTGAAGTTTTTCATACTGCCTTGCAAACAGATGCATTGTACATGCAGGTGGCACATAAGCCTTCAACATGTTGTTTGCGCTTTCAGTCCGCTGTGTGCTAGTCATCTTTGCACAAAATTTACCACGGAAGTAGGGCTTTGCCCACTTATGCCTTACATCATAAATTTGTGTCAGATAAGGATGTTTCTGTAGTCCATGCTTGCTTAACAGCATTGCCCAACCATCCTCAAACTCTTCTTCAGTCAGCATGTGGTGAATTATCTTGTGGAATTCTGTCCTAAAATCATTCTTCTTTCCGTACAAAGGTCCCAGGCATTCTTTTGCTTTCTTCAAGACATGCCACTTACATCAACGATGCGTTGTATTTGGCAATACATCGGCTAATGCGACCTCCATTCCATGAGCTTGGTCTGCACCACAAAAGAAGTGAATTATTAGATAATCGTAATTTTCTGTGCAAACAAATGAACTTATATTTTCGTGAGGTAAAACCATTTATGCTTACCGGTAAGAATTGTCTGCGGTGGTTTGCCACCCATCATCCTCACAAATTCTGAAAAAAAAACCCATTTGAAACTCTCTGCAGTTTCCTCTCTCAAAAGTACCCCACCAAGGATTATAGTCTGGAAATGGTTATTCACCTCCACAAAAATACCAAACGGCATGTCGTAAAGGTTTGTTCGGTACGTTGTATCAAATGTTAGCACATCTCCAAAATACTGGTACTGCTCTATACTACGCCCATTAGTCCACATTAAAGATTTTATCCTACTCTCTTTGTCCACCTCAACGGTGTACGTGTAACTAGGATCTGCAACCTGAATTTCTTTGAACATATCAACCGTCTTCTTTTTTTTTTAGACGACAGGCACCGCGTGCCCAACTTTAACTTAATAAAGCCACAACAACGGCAGAGTACAACATAACACCCACGAGGGATAAAGGTTTAGCGATTACAAGCAACTTGGCTGAAAGATAAAGTTCTAGCGCTGAAGACCAAAGTATTCTCAGGTTAAGGCAACTGTCGGTGACTTTGATGATGCGTGGCAGCAAACAGGGCCCTAAGCTCCACGACCAGCTCGTCCAGCAACCTGGCGACCTCGGGCTTTAGGAGTGGTCTCCATTGCTGCAAAAGAGAGATAATTTTGAAAATGCAGTCAGCAGGTTGGTTAGGGAATTTGGCCTCAATAGTGTACTTGTTGCGAATAAGCCATAAACCCCAACACACAGCCGCAAAAAGAACCCTGATAACTTTGCGGTTATTGCCCCTATACCCAGCAAGCAACCTGCAGAGCCCAGCAAAAGAGCTCGGGTTCCAAACCACCCCAGCTTCTCTCTCAAACCAGCCCACACAAACTTTGCCAACACGCAGTTGAAAAAGATGTGTGACGCGTCCTCAGGATCAACACAAAGAGCACACTGCCCATTGGAAGGCCCATGACGCAAAGCTATCTGATCATTGGACGGTAGCCTATCTCTGGCCAACTGCCAGAGAAAAATTCTAACTTTTAGAGGAACCTGCGCTTTCCAAATGTCATCCACGAAACCCAGCTCCGGATCTTGACACAGCTTCAGGTATAAGGATTTTGTCGAGAACTTCCCAGATTCCTCCAAAGCCCAGGACACTCCATCTCTCTGGTCTGAGAGCTCAATCTCAGCAATTTCCTGAATCAACTGAGACCACTGCACTTGCTCTACCGGGCCCAAACACCTTCTGAATCTAATGTCCCATCCATTGGCTCCCAGCAGCTCAGAAATTAAGGCCTCTGGGAGTAAAGCAATGGCAAAGAGGTTGGGGTACCTGGCACTCAGGAGACCCGAACCAAGCCAAGCATCAGTCCAAAATCTAATCGCACGTCCGTCTCCCAGGGAGAAATTGACCCCTGCCCTGAAGATATCCTTAACCCTGTGCAGCCCATGCCAGAATTGGGACCCTCCCGCAGGAGTGGAGCCAAAGAAGTCCACCGCTCCAGGATATTTGGCCCTAAGCAATCTTGCCCACAGCGCAGACTCGTTTTCCTCTGAAAACAAGCGCCAAATCCACTTGGCCATAAGAGCCTTATTGAGCAGCTTGGTATTTGTAACCCCAAGGCCACCCTGACTTTTGGGTTTACAAATGTCCACCCAGCTAACCATGTGGTATTTACGTTTATTTCCTTTGCCTTCCCAGAAGAACCTATTCCTATGTCTGTCAAAAGCATCATGCGTGCCATCAGCCAACAGGAACAAACCCATAGTGTGCAGAGGAATATTAGATAGGCAAGCATCCACCAAAGTTAGCCGCGCCGCTGAGGACATAAACCTACCCTGCCACGGCTCCATGCGGAAACCCACTTTGGCAACAACGGGTTCCAGATCAGCTATCGTGAGTCTCCTATCCACCATGATGAAACCCAGATAGGTGAACGGGAACGCCCCTCTCGGCAGTTGAGAACATTGGCCACTCTGGCTTGTTCTCGACTATCTCCTCCCATGACAATCACTTCACTCTTGTGAAAGTTGATTTTCATGCCAGACATGAGCTCAAAACAAATGAGCAGGAACTTCAGGTTGGCCAGGCTCTCTGGCGTGTTCTGGATCAAAATCATAGTGTCATCTGCATACTGCAGATGAGTGACTCCCCCTGGGATCAAATGTGGCACCACACCCGCAATGTGGCCTGCCACTCTAGCTCTTGTCAGCATTAGATCAAGAGCATCAACCATGAAATCAAACAACAGGGGTGAGAGGGGATCACCCTGTCGCACTCCTCGCTTATTGACAAAAAAAGGACCAACCTCCCCATTGACTGCAATAGCCGTATGTCCTCCCGACACCAGCTGCATAAATTTCTGCACTAAGGAGGGATCGAAGCCTTTCTTAAGGAGCACTTACGTCAGAAAGGACCAGCTAACTCTATCATAGGCCTTTTCGAAATCTAACTTGAGCAGCACCGCTGGCAAATTCTTGGACTTGAGTTCATGGATGATCTCGTGCAACGCCAAAGGCCCTTCCAGGATCTGTCGTCCTTTAATAAAGGTTGTCTGCGTAGAGCTGATCACCCTGTGGGCCACTGGAGACAGCCTCCTTGCCACTGCTTTGGAGATCAACTTGAAGATCACATTAATCAAGGCAATAGGCCTGAATTGCTTAATATTCACTGCACCTTGCACCTTCGGGATCAGAGAAAGGATGCCATAGTTTAACCGGGAGATGTCAACTCTGCCCAGCATGAACCCATTAAGGATAGACAGAACTACATCTTTCAGCTTGTGCCAGAACTGTTTAAAAAATGCTACCGGGAACCCATCCGGACCCGGAGCCGTGTTGGTTTTGGTGTCCTTAAGCACTTCCTCAAGTTCCTCCATGAGGAAAGTCCTAGCGAGCAACTCATTCTCCACACCGGAGACCTGTTGCTCCCCCCTCCAGGGGTTGGGGACCAGAGCCAGCACCTGCGGCTCATCCGCTCCCATAAGCTCTCTATAGAAGCCATAGATGTGAGCCTGAATATCCTTCTGAGAGGACACCACGCCCTGTGGTGTTTCGAGGCTAAAGATTGAGCACTTACGTTTCCTACCATTGGCAAACGCATGAAAATACGCCGTGTTCGCATCACCTTGGAGCAACTAGTTCTGGCGACCACGCTGGCGCCAGTACTCTTCTTCCCTTTCCAGGAGCTGCATCAGTTGCTCTTCTAGGGAATACCGCAACGCCCAGTCATCCTCATCTAGCCCTGGGCCATCCGCAAGCCTATCCAACGCTTCAATCTGGGACACCAGATTAGCTTTACTGACTCTATCTTGTTTGCCTAGATTGGCTCCCCAGCCCTTGAGGAACTGTCTAGTTGCCGCAGATTGGGCGTGCCAGAATTCCACTGGGCCTCTGCAGCTGACCAGCTGGGTCGCAAACAACTCCCACTTGGTAGCCAACACCTCCTTGAAACCTGGGATGGAGAACCACGATGTTTCAAGGAAGAATCTGGGAGACCTTCTAAACGCCTCTTCTCCTGAATCCAGAATCAGGGGAGTATGGTCTGAGCCAATGGCTGCCTCTGCCCTAAGAGACACCAAAGGAAATTTGGCTTCCCACTCAGGGGAGACAAAAAACCGATCGAGAACACTTCTCACCGGACTGCGCTGTTTGTTTGATCAAGTATATCTAGCCCCATTCCTGGAAACCTCTCTTAAAGCCACTCTAGCGATGAACTCATTGAACAAGCCCACTCTAGGCCAGTTAATGTTTGCATTGTTCTTGTCCCGAGCACCTCGGATCAAGTTAAAATCCCCTCCCACAACAAGAGGAGCCTGGCCTCTAGCAATCTTGCCTTCCAGTTCTTCCAGAAACTCCACTGATCTTGAGCAATCAACCGTCTTCTTAATGTCATCATCTGATTGCTCGCGGTTGAGATTACCACAGAGTGTTTTCAAAGCTCTCTTTGTGAAGGGCACGTTCTCAACCTTCCCAAAGAAACTACCTATAATACTGTAGACCTTACTTATGTTCGCATTATTTTCACGGAGTAGTTTAACTAGCTCTTTCATGTACCACACAGTAGGGCTTTGCATAAACTGGCACTGAAATGACTGAAGCCTGGAGAGAGAAAATAAAATAGAGATCCAACATGGTCTCAGCAGAAGCCAGAATGCGTCGACAAAAAGAACTGCAGATGCAGTCAATGGATGGAGAGCCATGGGGGCACCTGTGGCTGGCGACGTGGTGTTTCCTAATCCCAACCCCCCACCAGAATTCGCCAAACAGCTGCCAAACAACGGCAACAAGTTTTGGTCCTCGCCTCAGATTACAAACCAATAAAATTATGGATCTCCATCCTGGTAATTTCAGTCTACAGCTTGTAGCAATCCAAAACAAAGAGATGTGTAGTCTCCAACGGACTAAGCTCACAAGAAGGAGCACGCTGCAAGGGACTAATTGACTAGCATATGCTTCCACGCAAAAAAAAAGGCTAGCATATGCTTAACGGATACGGTACAGAAGCTACTGCATCAAGTTAGAAATGGTCGTGTGGAACTGTGGATGTCCATCAGGCAAGGAATCCGCAGTTTGCACATTACTAAACATGGTCAAGCAGATGAGTTTTCAGAAGTAAGCTGTCATTAGCTAACTACACAGATGTCAGTGTCACATATTCCGTGGAAGCAAAATGTCAACTATTCCGTGGACACATGCAGAAGTCTCCACCTACAAGCTAGGCCCGGAAGCAATGAACAAACTTGCAACTAAAGATGGCCTCAACAGAACAGCTGTACATGTGCGGCTGTGCAGGGAGTAAGCTTCACTTCATATAGTACTAATATTTGATGAGTCATAATTGACAGAAGTTACCAGTGATGCTTTTGATTGTGGAAACAAACAGAACACTGCCTTGTAAGCAAAGAGGCCATGTGCACCGGTGGACAGGGCGCCCACCCAGAAATAAAGAACATCCACTGCGCACAGGACTCCGGCAAGATTTAGGGAAATGCTATATTAGTACATTTTTCTTCCTGGCAATCATAGAAGGAGAACATGGGTCCAAGCTATGGCTCCCCGTATAAAAATTGCCGGCTCCAGCTGCATGCACATGGTTTCCAGGTAGTCTTGCTTCTTCATTCCTCGGGAGTGGACCATGGATGCATGGACCAGAAAAAAAATCTAAGCTCTAGGCTTGTTCTAGTTTGTCAAATGCATGACTATAGTATCACAAAACTGAGATCACTGATGACTTTGAATAGTCACTACTGAAATTTTGTGCAAGAAGATCTCAGATGTGATCTGATTTGAATTAGATACCTCATGGAATTACAATATGCAGCCGCGATCATATGGAGCTGAATACATACATCACTATATTACCAAAATGGAGGCTACAATGAAGCTGCTCAGCAGCAACACAAGCCATCCGGACTTTACCCTATCGAACTTTTCAAAATCATGTAATCTACACATATTGAATATCTTACCTATAGACAACATAGCTATTGCTAGGCATCCAAAAACAAAACTAAAGAATATGACAGCAAAGCTCCTATTCTCCAAGTCAACCTGCTTATCCCTAAATTGCTCAAACTCTGACCTGCAGACATCACAGCATGATTCACAAAGTTATAATCTTAGCAAGCAAATATCATGCTTAACCGACACAGATGCAAATTCATGAAACTGAAGGAAACAATACAAACCTGAGTTTGGCATTATCCAGGACAAGTTGGTCTAACTGTGAGGAAGCTGCTAACTTCCATGAGAGGATACCGTCAATTTCTTTCGCCTGAAACACATGAATAAATGATAAGGTAAAGAAACCAAAAGGCAATCAATAGCAGAAACAAACTATAAGTTCAGAAAATTGCATACAAAGTCATCTTTGCTGATCTGAAGCTGCTTCAACTCCAATTTAATTTTCTCTAACAGTGCATCTTTGCCATCAATATCAGCGTCAAAATCCTTAAATATTTGTCCGTATCTGCTGTTGAGTTCCTCTAGGTACCGTTCCAGGACAGAAAAGCTCACATCAAGAGATTGAACTTTCTGCATTAGAATCTTAAGAACTGTATCTCCAGGAATTCTGCCAGCCTGAAGAGTCCTTGTCTCTACAATCTGATCATGAGCACCATTCCTTGATGAATCACCATTTGTTGTATCATCTTCTAGTTCAAATTCATCTTCATCAAGGGGTTCCTGTGAGGAGTCTTTTCCACCATTGGGCTCCTTCAAAGGTATTTGCTCAATAGGGTCCTTCAATTTCTCATCGGATTCAACATTTCTGTTCTCAACAGGGATCAAATTCTCGAGCATCTTTTCCACAGCGTCCATTCCATACACTTCAAGCATACTCAGTGTACAGTAGCTTGCAGAACCATAATGGTTTAGCAAGTTCAACTTCAGATATCTAGCCCACTTCGGCTCTGGAAAAGTGAAACTCTGAGCTTGCTTCGCATTTGCGACAGTGAATCTTCCAAGTGTTTCCCAGCTTTCTGTGGGATAAATAAGACTGCTCAGCATTTCAAATTCTTTTAAATTAGAAGAGTAGTGTTCAAAATTGGCAATTGCAATGGTATCTACCAAGGTTTCTTCAGATAGCTCGATGATGACAAATTTTCCCTCTGCAGAGCAAGGATTACGGAGATACTTGTCCTTGTCTTTGTCAAGGATGTTGGAAGCACCTTTGGCCTCCTTGTTAAAATCCAGAACCTTAGCCCCTTTAGCGGTCGAAGCATAGTTGTACAACTGCCCACTAGGTTCCCTCCGATGGATCACATGGCCAGTTTGACTAGAGGCATCCTGTCCCCTTTCAGCGATTGCTTTCGTCTTGAACTCATCAAGACCAGGAGGCACAACTCGTGCCAATCTTGCTGGTTTCGGAAGATCCTCACCATCCACCTTCTCCGCCGGATGAGCTTCAGAATCGGTGTTCTTCAGAACAGGACTCTCCCCCTGACCTTCTGACTGCTCAATCTGATCATCCTTGGTTAGAGCTTCTTCCTCAGCCTGACATTCTGACAGCTCAATTTGATCATCCTTGGTTTGAGCTTCTTCCTCCCCATGACCTTCTGACAGCTCAATCTGATAATCCTTGGATACAGCTTCAATGTCATCACTCTGCTCATCATCACTGGAACACAGTTCATCTTCCTGCAGCACTGTTTCTTCTGAAAGTGTTACACTTCCGTCAGGTTCAACACAGGTATCAGCAGACACTGCCAACTCCTCCCCAGGCTCCTGGTGGACAACAGTAGCACTAACATAGCCTTCATTCATGGTAGGCTCAGCAACAGGAAGGGCAACAACAGGGTCTCCTCCATCTGCAGAAATCAGATGACGAAAATGTAATCCCATCAAACACACAAATTTAAAAATTCAGACGAATGTTTCGCTACTCGATGACAGAACGGCGTTTAATTGCAGCGACGCATCTAACAACCATCAGCTCCCAATCAGACAGAGTAACAACCGCATACGGATCTAAGTCTCCGTGGAAACTGGTTTCGATTGCGCTGCACGGTTCTATCGATTCCGTGAACACGTACCTACGGCCAAGCCACCAATCATCTACCGATCACCGCACCACGCAACCACCGCACGGCACAGGAGGCAAACTTCAGACTAGAGAGACACGAAGGCACGAATCGTCACATACCTAGTTGCCCATCGCCGTGTCCGACGAGCGAGTTGAGGATGAGGAGCGCGACCCAGGACGCGACGACGAGCGAGGCGGAGAAGCCGTAGAGCCGCCGCCTCATCCTCCCGGCCGCCGCCGCGCCGACTCTCTGCTCGTGCTCCTGCTCTTGCGCCGCCGCCCTCCGCTTCACGAGCGCTCTCCGCGACTTCTGCATTTTTTTTCCGCCTCACATCAACCGCAGAAATAATACCGGCGGGGGCGGCAAGGCGGCGAGCCCCGAACGAATCCGATGGCGTGGGGGAGGGCAAGCGCTCAGAACCGCGGGCGCGAATCTGCGGCGCAGATCGGGGTCGGGAAGGGGGCGGCGCGGCGGTGTGGCGAGCTGCGGGGACGGGCGGCGGCTTTTTGTAACGGCCGGAGCTCCATCGGGGGAAGAGAGACAGGAGGAGAAGAAGAGGAGGTGGAGGTGGAATTGAGGTGGAAGGCCGTCGGTCTGTGGGTTTTGTATCTCGGTCGACTTCCACCGCTGGCACGGTGATTCATCCAGCCTGTTCCGTGCCTCCTGCTGAGGTGGCCCTTTTTCCTGTCCTCTTGCGTCGTGGCCTGCGCCTGCCGTTGTCAAAGGGTTTGATTTCAAACTGCAGAATTCGAAACCAAGGAGTAGAATCCAGATTCCAATGCGGAAACGGCAAATTTTAGGGTGAATGATAATGATGTTTATTGCGCATTAACAATCTGTATCTCTCATTATGTGCGTCTAATATTGAATGGCCTGGTCGACGGGGAGTAGTAGCTGGACAGTACGACGTCAACCGACGCGTGATGTGGCCGACATGCACGTCACCGTTTCTGTTCGGCTCGTAGTATACTGGAGTGCACGCCACGCGGTCCAGCCAATAGAAACCCTCCACGTGTCCTGCCACGTGTCTCAATCTCTTCCTTTTCGGCTCTCGCATCCGGTCACTGACAGGCGGCCCCAGGCCGGCCTTTCCTCTTCGGCCTTGTAGTTCGATGCCGAGCCGTTTTCCGAATCGCGAGGCGGCACCAGACAAATAGCCACCGCCGTCCGCCGCCGAGGCCCGCCTCTACCACGACGACCTCCCGCTTCCTGCGCCGCAAATTCGCTACTGCGACGACTAGTTTTCCCGGCGCTACCGCTTCTGATTGCGGCGCGAGCGCGCGCGGTGCCCCTCCAATCCGGTGGCTGATGGCGAGGGACCCGAGATGCGCCGTCTACGTAGGTGAGCCCCCCTTCGCCTGCCGCTCCCCTCCCGCAGATTTTGGAACTCTGCTAGTACTCTGTAGATGCGTGGCCTAGTCTTGGGGTTTGATCGATGTGCGTCTCGATGGCTGGATGAGTAGGATACTAAGAACGGTGTGCGTGCGATTCGTCCCCTTTGGCTCGTACTATGTTTCGATCTTGTTTAGTGTCTGGTGTGTACTGTGTTATTATTGTGGATCAGCGAAAACAATAGCACGCTATTTCGCGGTTAATAGCACGATATAGCGTATTTGGAGACGCTACGGCGCTATTTGCGTTTTATACGTGCTAAACCACCCTAAACGTGTCAATTTATAGCTACACTAACAAAAAGTCTGGAATAACGTTAAGTGATGATGATGGCGGGCAATTTGGTGGTTCTTCTAGTTATTCTGAAGATGATGTCAATGATTCTGATTAAAGTTTAAAACAATTTATCTTTTAGTTTATTACTTTTTCATAGTTTTAAGCCTCATATTTATATTTGTGCCATGGATTTGGCCTTGACATTTGAATAGGGTTACCTGGTTATGCATGTATTGCTTTTGGACAAATTTTTAGTGCTGAAATCCTTAATATTTGGGCTATTTCTCGCATGTTTTTCCTCACGCTATTTTACATGTAACTTCGCTATATCACGCTATATCTTGTATAGCTTCTAGAGGAGGGACACGCTATATTTCATAGCACGCTATTTTTTTCCTTGTTGTGGATTACATCCAAAAGTAAAATTATTTTAGTGCCACCTGTTACTGTTAGTATATTTTTCTTTTGCGATTGGAGTTAGTTTCAGTGCTTCTGATTGTCCATTTGCTTCGTGTCAGCATAGCATGGTTCTAATTTGCCGGCCATGGAGTTTTCTCATGTTAACAATAGAGCCATGTATCCAAGGCTGCCATTTGTAGGTCGAGTTGCTACTTTATGTTGGTGTGTGATTACACTGTATAAATAACTTCGAGGATATTCTGTATCATGCTGCTGCGGCGTTTGTCAGCATTGCTCGGTCATTGCAAACAATATTGTATAATCATCATATATTGGTTGTACTTTGGACAAATAGCGTTTTAATTATAAAAATGCAGTTTGAGAATTACGTGACATCGTGGTACTCCACTCTCCCATTACTTTGAAAAATCAAATTGATCAATGATATAGCTAAGTCAATTGCCTTGTTCTCTGTCGTTTGTCTAAGTTTTTTTAACACTGTTTACTCAGATAATAGTTCTATTGGACACTCTCTATGTTGTTGCATTGTGCTGCTGTTCTGAAGTATCAAGTTATGCTTTCTCTGAACAATTCTAGTGTTTCTCTAGTTTGATTTTTTATTCACAGATTTCTTTAATCTGTGTAACTCCAGCCTCCAGGCAGCTGCATTATGTTGTATTGCTTCAGTCAACAATCGTATGTTGTAATTGTACTGACCTATTTTTCTTATTAGGTAACTTAGATGAGAAGGTATCTGAAAGAGTCTTGTATGAGATTCTTATTCAGGCAGGTCATGTAGTAGACCTACACATACCCTCTGACAAGGAAACTGGCCGCCGCAAAGGCTTTGCTTTTGCTGAGTATGAGACCGAGGAAATAGCCAAGTATGCTGTTGGACTTTTCTCAGGACTTGTTCAGCTTAATGGCAAAACACTTAAATTTGCGGTAAGTTTCTTCTTGTATAATCTTTATTTTGGATATGTTGTATCTTTATAGGCGTTACCTTGCAAATTAACACTAGTATATTATAATTGCAACTCACTAACTAGAACAAACTAACAGTTTTTCTTATTTCTTATTACTGTCTTTATAGATTTTTTGTATTTCTTTGTGCTAATATAGGCAACATCTTATATCTAAACTCGTATCAATTTTGACAGCTTTCTGGACAAGACAAACCCTCATCAAATGAGAATAATCCAGTAATGCCTAAACTCAACCCTATACCATTACCAAAGCAGCCTCAGTTTGTACATTGTAGTGACATGCTTGTGTCGCATAAACCAGCATATCTGGTGGTAAATGGTGGGATTCCACATAATGTTTTTTCACACAGTTGTAATCCTCATGATGTTCGCCCTCAAGGTGAGGCTATTTCCTAGATTTTGTTTATACGTATTCAGATATTCCAGGATATGTATTTTAATCTCATCTTGTTCTACGGTTTTCTCTGACCAGCATTACCAGTTAGGCCAGTGCATGGCTACAGAGAGTTCACCCACCGTATGTATGATTACAGTAGTCATGAATATCGTTCTGCTCTGAATGCTATTGCTACCTATGGAGGTTATGCTCCGAATGCTGTTGACCACGGAGCTGCTAGGCAACCAATCATGTACCCATCCTACTAGGCACCAAAGAGTAGAACCTGGTATGTTGACAAAGTAGGAGTTTGCATGTAGCTTCTTAGTTCCGCATGTTTTCAGTAGCATATTGATTGTACTTCACCTCAATGCATGTTAGTATGGCTGCAGTATCCATTTTATCAATGGTAAATTGGTAACAGAAGGCTCTGTTTTGAAGATAGCCTAGTGCAATGTACATTCTCTATCTTTGTGTTGAAGATAGCTTAGTTGTACATCTTCCTCTTCCTGGAATAATAAAGGAATGCAACGTTGCGGCCTGTAATGCAAGCCTTGTAACTCATATGCCTGGATAATCTGAGTTATTTTAAAGCTCCTTGTCATGTACTCGAATCAGCGTTACTCTTACTTACCCAGAAGATGTTGATGTCTCAACTGGGGAGCAAGATGTTATATAAAATAGAACTCTGTGAACTGAACTGTCCTGTCTTTGTGTCCCTGCCTATCACAGCAATGAATCTCCATCAGGGACAGCTAAGTTTCTGGAATACAGGATTGCCCACCAAATTTGTGATGGCCAAGTGATGCAATATTAGGTTGTAAAAGCTTTATTGTTTTGTGATGCAGTTATGTGTCTGTGCTGAGCTGTCATTGCTAGCTCGATTTTTGGTTTTTTGGACTAGAAACTTTGGTGTTAGGTGATGGTGGAAAAAAGATGATATTGCTTGGTGTCTTGACATGTTATCCCTATTTTGTACTAGTGCTGTTCCACCTATCCTCTTATGTGTAATACTACTCATAGGTGACTAATTCAGAAACTGTCCGAACCATCTAAAAAAAGCCTCTACCAAGTGATGGCATATTTATACCACTACTCATCGTCCAGTTGTGCTGTATAATGACTTACATTACCCTTGTGAAAGTAGAAGAATTTGACTTGCTCGCTAAACCGCTCACCTTTTGACTCACCTAACCTAAAGTATCTTATCCCCAAACTAAAATGCTGCTGCAAAAATACTTTGCTCTTATGTTTTTCTCATGGTGACAATGGACCCCTTAAAGCCTTCTTCCAGGTCTAAAACCGCACTTGAAGCCATGCATCATTGCATCAAGATGGTCCGTCTCATTGCTTCTTGCCTCAAGTAAGTTATCTCTAATGACCTAGCCTGTAGGGCTTCTTTCCTTCTCATCTTGCTTATTCTTTAGCCACAGACCGCCGTACAAGGCACATATCATCTCTGCTTTTTTTTCTGGTGCAACTGCAACAGATATGAAAACCGAAATCATTTGTGCATAAAGGCTGCTACTGCAGCAGCTTTCCTCTGCAACGTTTGTCTCCAAAACTTTTGCATATCAGAGCATGTTGGTTTGAAGCTGTCCCTTGGCACCGCAATATCACAGCATCAACAACCAGCCATACACCCAACACATGTACGTGCATGTAGTCTTTCGTTAGCAAATCTTTCTCTGAGTGTGCATGTTTTCTTGCCGATCAAAGCCAAGAAGTAGCCGGAGCCAGTGAAGATGGCGAGACCGGAGATGCAGGATGCTGGCGGGGGGTCTAGCGTCTTCTTCTGCGTGGCAGCGACGTCCAAGAACAAGAAGGGCAAGCAGCTGTCTTACTTCCGCTCCACCGCGGTCGGCGCGGAGGACGTGGAGGCGGCCCGCGCGCTGGCGGCGCTCTGCCTCGACCATGCCCCAGAGCACCACCATTGGCACCACCACACCGTCGATGAGAGGCGCACGTTTGCATTCCTAGCAAGCGACGACGGCCGCATGTACCTCGCCATCGCAGAGCCCACGCCGGGCGGCACCGAGGTCGTCCGGTTTCTGGAGCGCGTCCGTGACGCGTGCAGTGTCGCTCCCAGGAGGCGCCTGCGCGACGATGCTGTGTCCCGCGTGCTGCGGCAGTTCGTGCGGACGCTGCAGGCGGGGTCGGCCTCCTCCTCCACCGCAAACGCTGTGATCTCAGGTGCTGGCGGTTCCTTTAGCGAGCCTTCGTCTGCGGACGAGGAGGCGCAGCCAGAGGAAGGCGCGTCACGGCGGCGGCCAAGACGACCCTCCTGGAGGCACACGTGGTGGCGTCGCCACGCCATGGCCGTGATCGGCGTGGACGTGGTGCTGTGCCTGGTGCTGTTCGGCGTGTGGATGGCGGTATGCCATGGGTTCAGCTGCGTGCAGCGATGAACGGCACATCATCGGCGATCGTAATGTAATTATTATCAATGTGGACTGAGAGAGTTAGAACTTAATGGGAGACAGTATACATGGTCTAATAATCATGCTGATCCCACTCTTGAAAAACTTGATCGTTTACTTATGAGCCCTGATTGGGAAGATATTTATCCTTTAACAGTGGTCACAGCTTTGGATAGGATTCATTCTTTATCTGATCATGCTCCCCTCCTTCTGGATTCGGGGGTTCAATTAAAGAAGGATCCCATTTTTAGATTTGAGTCTCGGTGGTTTATTAGAGAAGGAATTAGAGAAGCTATTCTGGATATTTGGAATGCTGCTCCTGCTCATCTATCTAATTTGGATAAATGGCAATGGAGATTCCGACATATCAGGAAGAAAATGAAGGGAATGAACCGCAATTTGGATGCGGCGTATAAGAAAATGAAAGATGAGTTCTCGACTCGTATTAGTGAGTTAGATAAACTAAGTGAAACTACCAGTTTATCTTAGTCACAGAGGGTGGAGAAGAAAAAACTAGAAGTTAATATGTTAGGGTTGTTAAAGCAGGAGGAGTTAAAATGGCAACAGAGATGTAAAGAGAGAGGTTCTTGAAGGGGATAATAATACAAAGTATTTCCATGCTAAGGCCAATGGCCGAAGAAGGAAAAACATTATTTTATCTCTAGAGCAAGAAGAGGGCGAGATTAAAGGGGAGGAGAACCTTTTAAAATACATTACGGGCTTTTATAAAAAATTGTTTGGTCATCCAGAGCAAACTAAGATATGTCTGGATGTTGACAATGTGCCAAAAATTAGTGAAACGGTTGCTAGTGATTTGCTGAAACCTTTCTCTATGAAAGAACTAAAGGAAGCTGTCTTTCAAATGGAGAAAAATAAATCTCCGGGACCGGATGGTTTTCTGGCTGATTTCTATCAACAACACTGGGACATTGTAGGAAATGACCTAAAATGTCTCTTAGACGAGTTTCATTCGGGCTCTTTACAAATTGAAAGATTAAATTATGGGATGATTACTTTTCCCAAATGTAAAGATGCCAAGCAGATCCAGAAATTTAGACCTATTTGTCTATTGAATGTGAGCTTTAAGATTTTTACGAAGGTGCTGATGAATAGATTAACTTGGGTGGTGGGGTGATGTTATTTCCTTGAATCAAACTGCTTTTATTAAAGATAGGTATATTATGGAAGGAGTATGTGTTCTACACGAAACTCTTAATACTATTCATCATGAAAAAAGATCTGCCTTGATATTTAAGGTGGATTTTGAAAAAGCCTACGACAAAATTAAGTGGCCTTTCGTTTACCAATTGCTTCAGCTGAAAGGCTTCCCTCCGAAATGGTGTGACATGATGATGTCCATTATGAGAGGAGGTCGGGTTAATATCAGAGTGAATGATCGGGTGGGGCCTTATTTCCCTACCTTTAAAGGCCTGAGGCAAGGTGATCCCATTTCACCCATTTTGTTTGACTTAGCTGCTGACGCTTTGCCCATCCTCCTGAATAATGCGAAGAAGGAAGGGCTAATTAAAGGGGTGATTCCAGATTTAGTAGAGGGGGGATTAATATTTTACAATACGCTGATGACACTATTTTCCTGCTAGAAGATGATGTAGAAAGTGCAAAAAAAAGCTTAAATTTATTCTCTGCGCTTTTGAACAAATGTCTGGTCTAAAAATCAACTTTCATAAAAGCGAATTGTTCTGTTTTGGGAGTGATGTGGCCAAAAAAGATTTATACGGCAGACTTTTTACTTGCCCTATAGGGAAGCTTCCTATGATCTACTTGGGAATGCCAGTAGACGGAGTGGGAATCAGAAATAAAGATTGGGCAAGACCCGAGAGTAAGATGGAGAGTAAATTGAGTTGCTGGCAAGGAAAACTTGTTTCCATTGCGGGCAGGGTCACTTTAATTAATTCGAGCCTCAGTAGTGTTCCTTTATTTATGCTATCGTTCTACGAAGTTCCTGTTGGCCCTAGGAAACGCATGGATTTTTTTAGGGCGAGATTGCTTTGGCAAGAAGAAGATGGAATTAGAAAGTATGATCTGGTAGCTTGGGATAGAATCTGCCGTCCCAAAAACCAGGGAGGGTTGGGTATTTTGAATTTGAAATATATGAATATTGCTTTACTTGGGAAGTGGCTTTGGAAATTGGAAACTAGTACTGGGATTTGGCAGGAACTTTTGATGAAAAAATATGTTAAAGGAAAATGTATTGCTGGTTTGAAAAGGAAACCTGGTAGCTCTCTTTTTTGGGCTGGTCTGATGCGATGTAAGGACCTGTTCTACGCCAATTGCAAGAAAATTATCCATGATGGAAAAGGGACTCGTTTCTGGGAGGACTGGTGGATGGGTCCGGCTCCTCTCGGTGTTCAGTTTGCTGATCTTTATGATATTTGCTTTGATAGGAATGTTTCCGTCGCGGCGGTGCTGGGTAATAGAGGTAGAAGTGTGTGCTTTCGTAGAACTTTATGGGGGGAGAGATTGCAGCAATGGAATGTTATCTTGGACAGCTGTGATGGAATTCAGCTATCTGAGGAACGGGATGGTTTGGTATGGAATCTAACTAATAATGGAAAGTTCACAGTTAAGTCGTTTTATAACAAACTTGTGTGGACGGACACTGATTTCCCACAGAAATTTCTGTGGGAGGTTAAAATTCCTTTAAAAATTAGGATTTTTTTGTGGCTTATCACACAAAATAGTATTCTCACCAGGGATAATCTCAAACGTAGGGGTTGGCCTAGAAATATTGGATGCTCTTTTTGTGGGGAAGATGAGTCAATTGGTCATATTTTCCTCAATTGTCCCATGGAAAATTTTATTTGGAATGTTATGAAATGTGCTTTTGATTTACCTGATTTACCTTCTGAAGTTCAACAAATTTGGAGCGGCTGGATTGATAATTTTGTTGGACGGACGAGACAGTTAGTGTTAGTGGGTATTGTAGCTGTTTTCTGGTCGATTTGGACTACCAGAAACAGTATTTGTTTTCAGAAAGTTAAAATTTCAGATCCCCTGTCAGTGTTGAAGCTAACTGGACACTGGTTGAATATGTGGTGAATTTTGCAGAAAGAGGAGGCGCCGAAAAACCTGCTACTGTGGGGAACAAGACTTTTCGAACAGGTGGCAAAGGAGGTGTTTGATGCGTCGAGAGGGTGGAGACGGTTACAACTGTTAGATGTATAGGTTTACTGTTCATGTTTACTATTCATCACACATGTATAAGTACTGGCCTTTGGCCCCCTAGAAATATAGTTGCTCATTCCACAACATGGTATCAGAGCTTAGGTTGCTCTCCTCCTCCCCGCGCGTTGCAACTCCGCGCGTGTAGTCCATCGTCGCCGTTGCTCCGGCCTGCTGCACTGCCGCCCTCGGGCCTGCTCGTGCCGCCGCCGTCTCTAGGCCTGCCGCCGGCCGCCGCCTTGCTCCGGCTCGTCACCGGACGCCGCCTTGTTGTGGCCCGCCGCCTCGTCGCAGGCCGCCGCCTTCAGGTCGCGGTGCTCGTACTCCAGGTCGCGGTCGCCGGACGCCGCCTTGCTGCGGCCCGCCGCCTCGTCGCGGTCCGGCTCGTCGAACACCACGGCACGCTCGGGCTTGGTCGTGCACCGCCTCCAGGTCACGATGCTCGTCCTCCAGGTCGCGGTCGCCGCCTTCCTCTGGCTCGTCGCCGGCCGCCGCGTTGCTCCGGCCCGCCGCCGGACGTCGCCTTGATGCGGCCTGCTGTCGCCCAGCTCCATCCTGTCGCCGGCCGCCGCCGCGCTCGGGTCTGCCCGTGGCGCAGGATCTCGATTTCGATCTGGTTTCTCTCTCCTAGTTTGACTTAAAAAAAAATCGAGCCCGCGATGTCCTCTTCGGGCTATGTTGCAGTTCCTCGGTGCTCTGTGATCTTTGATGGCACCAACTACACCGAATTTGTGGGCTTTATGCGCATCCACATGCGCGGCCTCCTGTTGTGGGGCGTTCTCTCTGGCGAGGTCTCCTGTCCGCCGTGCCCCGTTGCTCCTGTGGCTCCTACTCCACTGGTGCCACCCGCTCTTGCCGCTGATGCTTCTGAGGCTGATCGTGATGCCGCCAAGGATGCTGATGATCTTGCAGTTGAAGCCTATGACCAGCAGGTATCGGATTACTCAGAGTCTCTCTCTATTTATCGGGATGCTTTGTCTGTTTACACTCAGTGGTGCAATGATGATGCTCGTGCTGCTGCTGTCCTCACTGCTAGTGTTCTACCCCAGTTTGCTTCTGAGTTTATGGGATTGGGCACTACTGCTGCGATGTGGACTTATCTTTGTCAGCGCTATCAGCCCTCTGGTGATGCTCTCTACCTGTCTGTGGTGCGTCAGGAGCATGATCTTCAGCAGGGTGACTCTACTGTTGATGAGTTCTACACACAGTGCTCTGCCATCTGGCGTCAGCTTGACTCTCTGAGTACTGTTGTTTGCGGTACTTGTCGATGCTGTCAGACAGTGAGGTCAGACTTGGAGTTTCAGCGTGTCCATGAGTTCTTGTCTCGCCTCCGTCCCGAGTTTGAGCCTCGGCATGTGATACGTCTCAAACGTATCTATAATTTCTGATGTTCCATGTTGATATTATACCAATTGTTACATGTTTTATATACACTTCATAGCATTTTTATGCATTTTCTGGGACTAACCTATTAACAAGATGCCACAGTGCCAGTTCCTGTTTTCTGCTGTTTTTGTATTCCAGAAAAGCTAGTCTGGAAATATTCTCGGAATTGGACGAAACTTGGACAGAACCTCCTATTTTTCCAACACGAAGACGGAGTCCAGAGGAGAGACGGAGGAGGGCCACGTGGCACCCACACCATGGGGCCGCGCGCCCCCCTGCCGCGTCGTGGGGTGGTGTGGGGCCCTCGTGGCTCCGCAGCCGCCGCCCTTTCGCCTATTTATTCTTCCCGACGCGAAAACCCTAAATACCCGAGCCATTATCCACGAAAAGTTCCAGAGACGCCGCCGCCGTCAACCCTAGCTCGGGAGGGTTCAGAAGCTCTTCCCGGCACCCTGCCGGAGAGGGGAATCATCACCGGAGGGCTCTACATCACCATGCCTGCCTCCGGAGTGATGCGTGAGTAGTTCATCCTTGGACTACGGGTCCATGGCAGTAGCTAGATGGTTGTCTCTCCACTTTATGCTATCATGTTTAGATCTTGTGAGCTGCCTATCATGATCAAGATCATCTTATTGTAATGCTACATGTTGTGTTTGCTGGGATCCGATGAATATTGAATACTATGTCAAGTTGATTATCAATCTATCTTATATGTTATTTATGATCTTGCATGCTTTCCGTTACTAGTAGATGCTTTGGCCAAGTAGATGCTTGTAACTCCAAGAGTGAGTATTTATGCTAGATAGTGGGTTCATGCCTCCGGTAATCTGGGAGAGTGACAATAACTTCTAAGATTGTGGATGTGTTGTTGCCACTAGGGATAAAATAACCGATGCTTAGCTTAAGGGTACGCCGTTAGGTCTAATGCATTTGTTTACATTACGCACATTACTTAATGCAATTATCCGTTGCTTGCAACTTAATACCAACGGGGAACTCGGTATGACAACCTGGCGGTGGATTATTAGTCATAGACTGTTGGATAACGGTCTATGTATTTTGTCGTAATGCCCACATGAATATCATAGTAATCATCATGTCATATATATGCATTGTCATGCGCTCAATATTTTGTCAATTGCCCAGCTGTAATTTGTTCACCCAGCATGTTAGTTATCTTTTATGGAGAGACACCACTAGTGAACTGTGGACCCCGGTCCATTCTTTTACACTGATAATACAACCAACTGCAAACACTGTTCCTTTTCATTCTCTGCAATTTACTACTGTTTTCCACACCATACGTTTAATCCTTTGTTTTCAGCAAGCCGGTGAGATTGACAACCTCACTGTTTCGTTGGGGCAAAGTAGTTTGATTGTGTTGTGTGCAGATTCCACGTCAGCGCGCCACTGACAACCTTCCGAAGTGATTTCTTGCTCCTACTGGTTCGATTAAACCTTGGTTTCATACTGAGGGAAAACTGCTGCTACACTGCATCATACCTTCCTCTTGGGGTCTCCCAACGAACGTGTGATCCACGCAATCAAGCATATTTTCTGGCGCCGTTGCCGGGGAGCAGAAGCACTTCGGTTCAGAAATCTCCTTGCTTCCCCTTCCACACGCCATATTTTCTGGCGCCGTTGCCGGGAGCAAGAGGATTTCTGCAAGGGGAGTTTCACGCTTCCAATCTCTTTACTTTGTTATTGTCTTGCTTAGTTTATTTTTATAGTCTTGTTTGCTTTATTTATCAAAAACACAAAAAAATTAGTTTTCTGCATCTAGTTTATTTCGGTTTGTTATTATGTCTAGTTGTTTACTTGCTATCAATGGCTGGTCTCTCTGAAGCAAAATCTTATTGGCTAAGTGGGTTCACAGAGGAACAACAAAATTATTATAAGGAATACCGCTTATCTCAAAAAGGGAAATATTTATGGGAACAAATAAGTAGATTGAATTATTTTGCTAAAAACTTGTGCTCTACTTATGATGAATCCTACTGCTTTAATGAATCTTTATGTTGTAGAAGGCATAAACACCTCCCTTTCCAATGTGATTATAATGATAATGAAACCTTGGCTGCTTATGCTAAAGGAAACTATGACTTTGTTAATCTTGAACAAATTGAAGAATTTTTTGTTTTTAAGGGTGCCTATGAAATTGCTGGTTATATTCAAGATGATGATGCTCCTTATAGATCTGATACTTTTGCTATGCTTGGATATTGCCTTGAGTATTATAATGATAATCCTTATATTACTGAATTTCTTGAGAAAAGACATCCTCAAAAAGAAGAGACCATTGTCTTGCAGGAACCTGTAGAAGAAGAAACTACTGCTGAAGCTGAAAGCTCATTGGATGAAAAAGAGGAGGAGAGTGATGAACAAAAGAAGGAAGAATGGATTAGCTACCCATGCCTACCTTCTAATGAGAGTAACTCTTTACCTCTTACATTATTTGATCACCCTCCATCCTTATCAAAGGAGGATGAATGTTATGTTCCTGTGGATTCTCTTGAAATATTCCCTATGAGTAAAACTTGTGGAAATGAGTATGCTACTGTTATTTATGATAATCCATGCTATTTTGATAAATCTTATGATAATCCTTTATTTGTGCGTAATTTCGAAATGCATGGTAATGAGAAAGTTTGTTTAGAAAATGTTTATGATAAAGCTCTAGATGATGGTCCTATATTGCTTGATAATATTATGTATTCTACTAATGAAAATGGGATAGGAGAGGTCTTGAATTTATCTAGATGGAGTCCCATACCTCTTGAGAATGATCAATCATCTTGTTATAAAATGGTTAAAAGTGGGTTTGAAAGTTTTAATCCCACTATTTTGGAGCTTGATAAAAAGTATGTGTTTGTAGATCATGAAAAGCATGCTTTATGTGATAGTTATATTGTTGAGTTTGTTCATGATGCTACTGAAAATTATTATGAGAGAGGAAAATATGATTGTAGAAATTTTCATGGTACTAAAACACCTCTCTATATGCTGAAAGTTTTGAAGTTGCTCTTGTTTTACCTTCCTATGCTTGTTACTTTGTTCTTTATGAATTTATTTGCGTACAAGATTCCTATGCATAGGAAGTGTGTTAGATTTAAACATGTTTTATATATGCTTCTTGATGCTCTCTTTTATGTTTCAACTCTTATCCTTATGTGAGCATCATTAAAATATTCTAGCCTAGCTAAAAGGCGTTAAAGAAAAGCGCTTATGGGAGACAACCCATTATTTTATTTCTGCAATTTTTCTTTTTTTTGAGTCAAGGAGTTGTTTACTTCTGTAACAATTCCTTTGTATCTTTATTTTATCGCATTGTTGTGCCAAGTATTGCCTCTAATAGGAAGATGATGCTAGATTTGGATTTCTGCGCAGGAACAGATTTCTGCTGTTCACCGTTTTAATTCTGTAAAATCACAGAAAAATTATTTAAATCTGAAATTTTTGTGCGTGATCCTCAGATATGTACGCATCTTTCGTTAGTTTAAAGTTTTTCGATCTGAGCAACGTAAGTGCCTCGAAAAAATTCGTCTTTGCGGACTGTTCTGTTTAGACAGATTCTGTCTTTTATTTTTCGCATTCTCTCTTTTACTAGTGTTGAGTGGAATTCTTTTTTAGGGTGAAGAGCTTCACATAACATCAGTGGCAGTAGCTAATGTTAAAAGTAACGGTCATGTTTGTGTCCTTATAGAACATGTGAGTTTTTGATTGTGCACTAACCCTCTAATGAGAATTACTTTGAGTTTGGTGTGGCGGAAGTTTTCAAGGGTCAAGAGAGAAGGATGATATAATGTGATCAAGAAGAGTGAAGAGCTTAAGCTTGGGGATGCTCCCATGGATCACCCCAGCATATTTCAAGAAGACTCAAGCGTCTAAGCTTGGGGATGCCCAAGGCATCCCCTTCTTCATCAGCAACTTATCAGGTCATCTCTAGTGAAACTATATTTTAATTCTTTCACATCATATGTGCTTTACTTGGAGCGTCTGTGTGCTTTTATTTTCAGTATTTTATTTTTCTTATGGTCAACTTGATTGGACCCCAGCATTCTTGATTGGGAGAGAGACACGCTCCGCTTTTTCATATGAATACTCCTATTCTTCACTTATACTTGTTGAGTATTCTTATCTAGCTATTGCTATGCTTTTAGCTCCTGTTTTGCATGCATCTCTTATTCAGAGCTGTTAGTTCTTTTAAAGAAAGTACTCTCTTGCTTCACTTATAATTGTTTGGAGAGTTTATGTTGAAATAAATTGATTGGTGTTTGGTTGGAACAGAAAATGTTGCATGTGGTAGATGGTATAATGGAAAAAGCTTACATATTCTTGTAGATCATTGTATTGGATAATTTGATACTTGTCAATTGTTTTGAGTTATCAAGTAGTTCATGTTTAAGCTTTTGTATCATGTAGTTAAAACCTATTAATGAAGAACTACCGTAAAGCTCGTTGAAATTTGGTTTGCATGATTGGTATCTCTAAGGTCTAGATATTTTCTAGTAAAAGGGTTTGGTTAACAAGGAAGACAGTGTAGAGTCTTATAATGCTTGCAATATGTTTTCA
The DNA here is from genome assembly GCA_947311845.1 of Poa pratensis. Classification (NCBI taxonomy): domain Eukaryota; kingdom Viridiplantae; phylum Streptophyta; class Magnoliopsida; order Poales; family Poaceae; genus Poa; species Poa pratensis. Next base: position 21,044,729 of record CAMZMU010000042.1, on the reverse strand, counting down.
TATAAGCCTTGCTGTGTCGGTTGATATCCTGTGTTTGCTTCAAATAACCTTGCTAGCCTAAACTCTGTACTGAGAGGGAATGCTTCTCGTGCATCCAAAACCTTGAGCCAAAATCCATGCCATCTGTGTCCACCATAACTACCTATATGTGGTATTTCCTTGCCATTCCAAGTAAATTTTTCATGTGCTACCTTTAAACTATTCAAACTTTATTACTCCTATTTTGTGTCAATGTTTACCAAGCTCATGAGGACGGGGTGGATGTCTTTATGTCAACTGTCAAACAGACTTTACCACCGGACTAGCGGCATATACATCCGCTTATCCATTAATTTTGCAAAAAGAGCTGGCAAATGGGGTGCCCAGTCCCAATTAATTACAACTTTAACCGCTTAATTCTCTTCACATTTTTGCCCTGATTTATCAGTCAAGCAATGACAAACAGTGAAATATCTGCATGTGTAAACAAAAGAGAAAGAGGGATGATCTGCCTTGCTGGTAGAAATAACGTCCTTCATGGGAGCCGCTCTTAAAAGTCTGGTTGGCAGGGGTCATATTGTACTTTCCATTTTCTGATTCGTTGACAATTAACAAACACCTCTCAAAACTTATTTTTACTCTCTATATGATTTCAAAAACTTAAAAAGCTCTAGCACATGATTTAATCCCTGCTTCCCTCTGCGAAGGGCCTTTCTTTTACTTTTATGTTGAGTCAGTTTACCTACTTCTTTCTATCTTAGAAGCAAACACTAGTGTCAACTTTGGTGCAACAATTTTTATATGCTCGTATATTGCACTTATTATATGCTTTGTGTTGACAAATATCCATGAGATATATATGTTGAAAGTTGAAAGCAATTGCTGAAACTTAAATCTTCCTTTGTGTTGGTTAAATACCTTTTACTTAGAATCTATTGCTTTATGAGTTAACTCTTATGCAAAACTCTTTGATGCTTGTCTCGAAAGTACTATTCATGAAAAGTTTTTGCTTATATGATTCAGTTGTTTGCTCATTATCTACTTGCTAGCAAACTATAGACCATTGACCTGGATCACTTCATTCATAACATGTGCTTTACATATTATTTGATCAAGATTATGATTGTAGCATGTCACCTCAGAAATTATTTTGTTTTTATCGTTTTACCTACTCGAGGACGAGTAGAACTAAGCTTGGGGATGCTTGATACGTCTCAAACGTATCTATAATTTCTGATGTTCCATGTTGATATTATACCAATTGTTACATGTTTTATATACACTTCATAGCATTTTTATGCATTTTCTGGGACTAACCTATTAACAAGATGCCACAGTGCCAGTTCCTGTTTTCTGCTGTTTTTGTATTCCAGAAAAGCTAGTCTGGAAATATTCTCGGAATTGGACGAAACTTGGACAGAACCTCCTATTTTTCCAACACGAAGACGGAGTCCAGAGGAGAGACGGAGGGGGCCACGTGGCACCCACACCATGGGGCGCGCGGGCCCCCTGCCGCGCCGTGGGGTGGTGTGGGGCCCTCGTGGCTCCGCAGCCGCCGCCCTTTCGCCTATTTATTCTTCCCGACGCGAAAACCCTAAATACCCGAGCCATTATCCACGAAAAGTTCCAGAGACGCCGCCGCCGTCAACCCTAGCTCGGGAGGGTTCAGAAGCTCTTCCCGGCACCCTGCCGGAGAGGGGAATCATCACCGGAGGGCTCTACATCACCATGCCTGCCTCCGGAGTGATGCGTGAGTAGTTCATCCTTGGACTACGGGTCCATGGCAGTAGCTAGATGGTTGTCTCTCCACTTTATGCTATCATGTTTAGATCTTGTGAGCTGCCTATCATGATCAAGATCATCTTATTGTAATGCTACATGTTGTGTTTGCTGGGATCCGATGAATATTGAATACTATGTCAAGTTGATTATCAATCTATCTTATATGTTATTTATGATCTTGCATGCTTTCCGTTACTAGTAGATGCTTTGGCCAAGTAGATGCTTGTAACTCCAAGAGTGAGTATTTATGCTAGATAGTGGGTTCATGCCTCCGGTAATCTGGGAGAGTGACAATAACTTCTAAGATTGTGGATGTGCTGTTGCCACTAGGGATAAAATAACCGATGCTTAGCTTAAGGGTACGCCGTTAGGTCTAATGCATTTGTTTACATTACGCACATTACTTAATGCAATTATCCGTTGCTTGCAACTTAATACCAACGGGGAACTCGGTATGACAACCTGGCGGTGGATTATTAGTCATAGACGCTGTTGGATAACGGTCTATGTATTTTGTCGTAATGCCCACATGAATATCATAGTAATCATCATGTCATATATATGCATTGTCATGCGCTCAATATTTTGTCAATTGCCCAGCTGTAATTTGTTCACCCAGCATGTTAGTTATCTTTTATGGAGAGACACCACTAGTGAACTGTGGACCCCGGTCCATTCTTTTACACTGATAATACAACCAACTGCAAACATTGTTCCTTTTCATTCTCTGCAATTTACTACTGTTTTCCACACCATACGTTTAATCCTTTGTTTTCAGCAAGCCGGTGAGATTGACAACCTCACTGTTTCGTTGGGGCAAAGTAGTTTGATTGTGTTGTGTGCAGATTCCACGTCAGTGCGCCACTGACAACCTTCGAAGTGATTTCTTGCTCCTACTGGTTCGATTAAACCTTGGTTTCATACTGAGGGAAAACTGCTGCTACACTGCATCATACCTTCCTCTTGGGGTCTCCCAACGAACGTGTGATCCACGCAATCAGCGTGCTCACTTGCTTGCCCGTGGTCGACGTGTTCCTATCTCAGAGGTACTTGCAGAGCTTCGCGCTGAGGAGACCCGACTCCGTTCTGCTGGTCTGCTTGTGGTTCCCACTGTGCTTGCTGCCCGAGCTCCGGTATCGTCTGTTCCACCGCTGCTACCCACTCCTTCACGGGGGGTGGGCGGGCGCCCCTCTGCAGGGGCGGGCCGGCCTCGTTCTCACACGTTCTGCGACTACTGCAAGAAGCCGGGTCATCCAGAGTCTGATTGTTTCAAGAAGCAGCGTGACACGGGTCGCTCCTCTACTGCGGTTCGTGCGCCTTCGTCTGCACAGTCCCTCACTGATCAGGATATTGTACGACTCAAGCGTATGCTGGCTTCCTCAGGCTCTTCCTCGACGGGCACCGTTGCCTCCCTGACTGCTTCCACTACTGCTACTCCGCCACCACCGCCTACACAGTCAGGTACATCTCCGTGGGTTCTGGATTCTGGAACTTCCTTTCACATGTCTTCTGATTCTTCCGCTTTGTCTTCTCTTCGACCTCTTGATTCTCCTCTCAATGTTCTCACTGTCGATGGCACACCTCTTCCTGTTGCTAGTCGTGGCACTCTCTCTTCTCCGTCCTTCTATGTTCCTAGTGTTTCTCATGTTCCCCGTCTTACCATGAATCTCTTTTCTGCTGCTCAACTTACTGATTCTGGCTGTCGTGTTATTCTTGATACCGATTCTTGCTCTGTTCAGGATCGTCGCACCCAGGTTCTAGTTGGAGCTGGCCCTCGGCGTCGTGAGGCTCAGGGCCTTTGGGAGGTTGACTGGCTTTGTGTTCCTTCCGCTGCCACCACACCCGCCAGCTCGCATGCTCTTGTTGCCTCCTCCTCTGCGTCCTTCCAACAGTGGCATCATCGACTTGGTCATATATGTGGCTCTCGCTTGTCCTCGCTAGTGCATCAAGGTGTCTTAGGGTCTGTCTCTGGCGATGTATCTTTACATTGTAATGGTTGTAGACTTGGCAAACAGACTCAATTACCTTATCCTACGAGTGAGTCAGTCTCTCAGCGTCCTTTCGACTTAGTTCATTCTGATGTATGGGGTCCTGCTCCCTTCGATTCGAAAGGTGGTCATCGCTACTATGTTCTATTTATTTATGACTTCTCTCGCTACACTTGGCTCTATTTTATGAAATCTCGCACCGAGGTTCCCCCTATATACAAGCGATTTGCTGCCATGGTACACACCCAGTTTTCCACGCCCATTCGTGTCTTTCGTGCTGACTCGGCTGGTGAGTATATCTCCCAGATGTTGCGTGGTTTTCTTGCCGAACAGGGTACTCTTGCCCAGTTCTCTTGCCCTGGTGCTCACGCTCAGAATGGCGTTGCTGAGCGCAAGCATCGCCACCTTCTTGAGACGGCTCGCGCGATAATGATCGCCGCCTCTCTTCGACCCCACTTTTGGGCTGAGGCTGTCTCCGCATCCACCTATCTCATCAATATCCAGCCTTCGGCTGCTTTGCAGGGTGGTATTCCTATGGAGCGTCTCTCTGGTCGTTCTCCTGACTACTCCGCTCTTCGCATGTTTGGGTGCGTGTGCTATGTTCTCCTTGCTCCCCGCGAACGCACCAAATTGACCGCTCAGTCGGTGGAGTGTGTTTCTCTTGGGTACAGTGATGAGAACAAGGGCTATCGATGTTGGGATCCTGTTAGTCGTCGGCTACGTATTTCCCGTGATGTGACTTTTGATGAGTCTCGTTCATACTATCCGCGTCCTACTGCCTCGACCTTTTCGGTTGAGGATATCTCCTTCCTTATACTTCTCGACATATCTCCCTCTGTGCCTAATGTTCCTCCTCCACCTCCACCTCCGCCGAGTCCCACTGTTCCCGATACACCGCCGACACCATCCTCTTCTCCTCCCTCGCCACCTCCCTCTCCAGTGCATCCTACCCTCTCTCCCTTTCCTCTCCACTACACTCGTTGGCCGCGTGTTGACGATGATCCCTCTGACATGCCTTCTACTTCCGGCGCGCCACCTTCCCCGTGTACACCGGTTCATAACCTTCATTCTCGGACCTCATTACGGTCTCCTGATCGCTCTTCTCCTTCCCAGTACAGTCTTTCTGCCGTTGCTGAGCCCACTTCCTACCGTGATGCCATGGCTCAGCCTGAATGGCAGCTTGCGATGACTGAGGAGATTGCTGCCCTTGAGCGTACTGGCACGTGGGATCTGGTTTCCCCTCCACCTGGTGTTCGTCCTATCACATGCAAGTGGGTCTATAAGATCAAGACTCGCTCTGATGGTTCTCTTGAGCGTTACAAACTCGTCTTGTGGCTCGTGGCTTTCAGCAGGAGCAGGGACGCGATTATGATGAGACGTTCGCTCCCGTAGCCCACATGACCACTGTCCGCACTCTTCTCGCTGTGGTTTCTGTTCGTAACTGGTCTGTGTCTCAGCTTGATGTCCAGAACGCCTTTCTCAATGGAGAGTTGCGTGAGGAGGTTTATATGCAGCCACCACTGGGGTACTCTGTTCCTGATGGTATGGTCTGCCGTCTTCGGCGCTCTCTCTATGGCCTTAAGCAAGCCCCTCACGCCTGGTTTGAGCGTTTCGCCTCTGTGGTGACTGCCGCTGGTTTCTCGCCTAGCGACCATGACCCTGCATTGTTTGTCCACACCTCACCTCGTGGTCGGACGCTCCTCCTCTTATATGTTGATGACATGATCATTACTGGCGACGACTCTGAGTATATTACCTTTGTCAAGGCCTGCCTTCGTGAGCAGTTCCTGATGTCTGATCTTGGTCCACTTCGCTATTTTCTCGGGATTGAGGTTTCTTCGACTTCTGATGGCTTCTTCATCTCCCAAGAAAAATATATTCAGGATCTTCTTGCTCGCGCTGCTCTTGGTGATGGGCGCACTGCTGAGACTCCTATGGAGCTCAATATTCAGCTTCGTGCTACTGATGGTGATCCCCTCACAGACCCCACTCGCTATCGCCATCTTGTTGGGAGTCTTGTCTACCTAGCTGTCACTCGTCCAGATATTTCATATCCTGTCCACATTCTGAGTCAGTTTGTTTCAGCTCCCAGCTCTGTCCACTATAGTCACCTTCTCCGTGTTCTACGATATCTTCGTGGCACGATCTCTCGCCGCCTTTTCTTTCCTCGCTCCAGCTCTCTCTAGCTCCAGGCCTACTCTGATGCTACGTGGGCTAGTGATCCTTCTGATCGCCGCTCGCTTTCAGCCTATTGTGTATTTCTTGGAGGATCCCTCATTGCCTGGAAGACGAAGAAACAGACTGTCGTTTCCCGCTCCAGTGTAGAGGCTGAGTTGAGAGCGATGGCCATGTTGACGGCTGAGGTGACTTGGTTGCGATGGTTGCTAGACTTTGGTGTTTCTGCTGCTGCACCGACTCCTCTATTGTCTAATAGTACATGCGCCATCAGCATTGCGCGTGATCCGGTGAAGCATGAACTCACCAAGCATATCGGTGTCGATGCCTCCTTTGTGCGTGCTGCTGTGCAGGACCAGCTTCTTGCCCTTCACTATGTGCCCTCTGAGTTACAGTTGGCGGACTTCTTCACGAAGGCACAGACTCAAGCGCGGCATGGGTTCTTTCTCTCCAAACTCAGTGTTGTTGACCCACCATGAGTTTGAGGGGGGTGTTAGATGTATAGGGTTACTGTTCATGTTTACTGTTCATCACACATGTATAAGTACTGGCCTTTGGCCCCCTGGAAATATAGTTGCTCATTCCACAACAACAACAAAGGATTGGAATTGGATGATGCTGGAGTAGTTTGTTAGGTTGTCTCTCGGATGCAGTTCTCCTGTAACTTCTCATTTAGTTCTGGTGGGCTGTTTTTCCAGTGGCAAATGCCTCCTCGCAGGTCTTTGTAATGCTTAAGGGTTGTTCTTTTACTGTTTTTTGTTGGATCTTTGGGGCAGATTTGGTTCTGCCCGCGTAACTGGTGTTTGTAATCGGTTTCTAATAATGGAAATCGGGGGTAGCCCTCTAAAAAATTTAAAAAATATATATTATCAGTAGTATTACGTGCATGGTTCGCTTGCCCAGCGTACTGTCCATGAAGGCCTTCTCCGTCGGCTCATCGTACCAAGTAGCTAGCTACGTAAGTACGGAGTATAAGGTAGGGAACTAAGCTATGAGCTTAGCATGTGGCAGCTGCGACCATCAATTTATAGTACTACCTCTGGTCAAAAAAAAGTGTCGCATGGTCTACGTACGATTTGTGCTGGCTAAGTTCTTTTCTCCCGACAATTATAACGGATTGGAGGGAGTAGTAATCGCGTTCACATGACTAAGATTAGGAAACGGTTCGGTCGCTCCGGGAAAAACGGATCGCACCAAGGCGATCTAGGAGGCGATCGTGGTTCCCTTGCGTGCCGCCGGCGCCGCCGCCGGTTCCCTCTCTCTCCGTCTGCCGCTTCGGCGGCGGGAGGGAGGGGGAACCTCGGGTCTGTGCGTTCGGTGGGTGCGCGGTAGGGTTAGGGTTGAGGGAGACGCTGCCGAGGCCGCCGCGGTGGTGTCGCGTCGGAATAAATCTCTCCGGGCTCCGTTCGCGGTCAGGCGGAGCTACTGCCTTCGTCTAGGAGCTAGCGGAGTGGGGGATCCCCGGATCTCGTCGAGGTCGCGGGCTATGGAGTCTGGAGGTCAATCGGCACGGGCCGGTTGGTCCTCAGATGGGCGATGGGTGCATGGAGACGAAGACCCTTCTTCCTCCTTGTCGATATGATTTGCTGCTGCTGTTCTTCTCCTTCCTCTGCCCTGATGCTGGAGGGAGATCCTGCTTTGCCCGGGCGGATGGCCCGGCCGCGGTGCTGGACCGGTCGGATGACTCGAGTTCTCTTCCTCCCGGAAGGGACACTTTTCGCGGTACTCAAAGCCAAAGATGGCGACGGCTGTTGTAGGTGTGTTGGATTGGTGTCCATGCCCTCTCGGCGCTGGTGTCAAGGAAAGAGGAAGCAGCGTGGCGGCAATTGTACCGTGGTCGAAGATGATGACCTGCTTGCGCCTGGTTGTAGATCTTTCTGCTGCAGGGGTCTTCTCTCAAGATTCCGGGATGATGACACAGGGCTCCGGAGATCTTCATGTGTTATGGTTGTCTTAGGGTGTTCTAGGTGTTCATGGTCCTTTGTGATTGTGTTACAGTGTGCTTGTAAGGGTCAACTACTTTGTATTATTTTGTGATTTGAATGCAAAAACTCTCAAAAAACATGACTAAGATTAGAAGCAGAGATATCTCATGCTTATGTCCTGATGACTGTACTCCTGATCTATCGTCATGTGGAACTGTTCATGGTCGGCTTTGTTGGTTTCGCTTGTTCCAAATAACAACTTGCAGAAAATTATTGTGAATTGTCGGTTCGTCCTTGGGTGTTGTAGTCTTTCAGCGGGTCGCAGCATCTACCGGTCTGCCACAAGCTTATACTGTGTTTTACAAGAATTTGTTCAGTTTCACCAGAAACAGCGCTCAATATTACTGCGGTAGCAGCTTCAGATATCTGGCTCAGTAGATCATGCACGTCTACGGAGCAACCCTGTCAAATTCTCAAATTTCTCCTCGCAACAATGAGAACATGAGGGGAAACTAAAGTTTGCAACTAGTTAGGCTCCATTCCGTATGTCGCACTTTCAAGTTTTCAAAAAATGTGAAATAAATCATGGACATCGGTTATGTTATTTCTCATGCATCCAAAAAAATTCATCCAAAAATTTGAATATGTGAACTGCACAAAAAAACAAATGATTTGTGAATAGTACGATACAATTCACTTATGTCTTCTCTTTTTTTGCCCAGGATACATATGGTCATATTTTGGGATGAAGATTTCTAGATGCATGAGAAACAACATAGCCAATGTCCATGTTTATTTCACATTTTTTTAAACTCGAAAATAGCACATCCGATAATGGGGTGTCGAGTGTAACTAGTTGAATATTCGCAACAGAATATGAGATATGTTGCTAGTGATAAGTTGAAAACATGTCAAAGTATCCGGTGTAAACCAACTTTCGGTGAAAAACATGACAAAATATGTTGGGATGGTAGAATTCTATAGACATGTAAAATTGCAATCAATAGTAAGTGTTACTATTCATTGCTGAATTTTTCATTTTTATACCTCCTAAACCATTTTGAGTTTCAACTTGCAAATTTACATGTCTATATATCTCTATCTTCCCAACATAATGAATTTTAAAAACTTTTAAACATGATTTTTTTTTTAGTTTTCATTGGTATCCACTAAAAGTTGGTTTCCACCGGATATTTTCTCTCAAAACAGTTGTGAGACTTGCGGAGAAATAAGTCATCTTAGTGTGTACTTTTTTTATGGGAAGTGTTTACTTTATGTATTGGGCTAGTGCTAAGTATCATTCACAAGGTATATTTGGGCCATTTGCAGACCCATTGGGCCCTGATATCTGTAATCTCTATCGAGTGAGTAGTTAGCCAGGGGCCGGGTAGGTGATGAATGGCAATCAATCGAGCTAGCCGACGATACAGATAGAAAGGACAAGAAAATAACTACCTTTACATAAACAAAGCAAAAGAAACAACCCTATGAACCTATGACTTTGACAGAAGATCTGCATCAACGTTTTTGCAGTACTAGTGCCAGCTCTCTTTTCTTCAAAAAGAAACAAGAATGGTGGAAGAAAAAAAAATGGCAGACTTTTTGCGGCCGAGCGTTGTCAAAGTTGAACTATTGTTTTCACCACAAACATAATCGAAGTGGCAGAATGAGAGGCTAGGCTTGTCCTTTATTTTTTAGGACATAAGTTTAGGATAAGGTAGTTGAGATGTGGATTCTCTTTTGGTAATCCGCTCAATATGAGATGATCCGCTGGTACTACAGAGATTTTGGTAATCAGTATGGCAATAATGCAAGGTTAAGCAACAACTACGACTAACATTTTCAATCGTCCTAAATCCTAATGAAATTTCTTACACTAGAAATCTGGTATTGGATATTGGATCATAGCCCTCCCCATTGGTCCAATGGGGTCCTGACACGAAAAATATGTGAGCGGCAAAAACTGTCCAAAAACTCCTTATCTGCCCCAACCTTTGCGTCCGGCTCGGGAGTGCCGGACACACCCGCCACGTGGAACTCCGGGGAACGGGTTCCACATGCCAGCGACCTTGCCATTTGTCGCCCTCCTCTCCTTTATCTCGTGTCCGATCTTTCTGCTTCGCCCCCAATCGAATCTCGGCGCCGCCATTTCACCGCCTACTATCCCCCAGAGTCCCTAACGACCATGCTGGCCGACCCAGTTGTTGCTCTTGTTGTCGTTTTCTGCCGCCGCCCCCCTACAGCTCGTCAATCGACGGCCGAGACTATCTCGCTCCCGCCTCGCACGCAAGGTGTTTGCCTTTACTCAAATAGGTATTATTTTTGTCTTTTTTTCCTAGGTAAATTAGAAAGAATGTTTTGTAATTTGATTACTTCATTATTTCATTATTAGACTATGGATAGCGAAGATGGGTCTTTTTTTAATTACCAAATGATGGAAGATCATGCCAATGCCGCAACTAATGCTGATGAAGCCATGTGTATGTTTTGTGCAGCGATGGTCAAAGTGTTTGGGCCGACCTATTACAGAGGTCCAAATGCAGCAGACACAACTCAGCTAATGGCACAAGGTGCAACGAGATGATTTTATGTGATGCTTGTAAGCAAATGCAAGAATTGTCAATTCGATTGGCAAGAGTTGTATAAAGGTCATGTTGGAACGTGTAGTGTCGTAGTTCTATGGTAGATCTTAGAGTGACATCACGTGTTACAACACTTTTTAGCGTTTGCGAGACTTCCTGAAGATTAAAACTCCGAAATGCAACTAGACGACCAATGACAACAATATAGAAGTGCTCCCATAATGTTGCATGAAAACCAAACAAGTATTTGGCACTCTTCTTAACACGACGGCATGATCTCTCTGTGTTGAGAAGGGGAACTGCCTTTACCCGGCGTCCCGGCCATCGCATGCACTCATCATTGATCCACTGCCTTCAAAACGAACAGTTGCACTCGATCGGCAGCAGCAGCAGCAGCGTGCGTCATGAATCTCTTTGCTACGCGTCAGAATAACGGTCTCCAGTCTCCTCCACTCTGCAGCGTCAACCAGCTGTGATCGTCAGTATTCTATTGCAGTAGATCTGCGCCGTGGTGTTGTGTCGCTGAAGCTTTTCGCCGCATGTTCTACTCCTGCAACTTCCTGCCGCTTGTGCGTCAAGTGAGAGTCCGTCCAGTCAAAGAAGCATCTCGTTGCTCGCAGTTGGAACCAGCTGCCACCGCCTATTTTATACACTCCTCCTGCTAGCTAGGCCACTGCCGCTTTCCAGTATCAAGTTATACTCGATCGGCCCATATGTAAAAGCCCTAGAGGTTATATATAAGAATGTTTTGATCTGAAAAGCGGTCAAGGTGGTTGATTGCTGATAAAAGAGACCGTGGCTATGTTTCTTGATTTGGTTTCAGATGATATGAGAGATCAGGGTTAGGTTGGACGGATCATCCGATCATATGCATGCATGGAGCCATGGATCCATGTGTGCGTAGATTCCGGCCCTTGTCCTCTAGCATATGACGAGAATTGCACGAGGTGCGTTATGCAGGGAGGCAGCTGAGAATCGCAAAAATGAGCAAATTAGTGTTTATGACGTCGTACTTGAAGACCTATTTTGGTTAATTAACCGACGTCCGACGGCCATGGTGCTGTAGTACGGAATTGTTTGGCGCTGGGTGTATGCGGAGAGACGACGAGCCTAGGAGGCTAGATCTAGGAGTGGCGTGGTGCGGCCTACACTAGTGCTACTGCACCACCTACCGGAGTAGTACCGGGCCGAAGGAATGGGCGGCGGCCCCAGGATGTGAGGGGGTGCATTGCTTTGCCGCCTCTGTAGCAGTGGCTTTGCTGCGTGGTGGAGCCCACGCCGCACTGGCACCCGACCACGAATTGCTGTAGCTAGCGCCCAGCCGGCGGCTAACCGTTTTGGCTCGTCGCGTTGCATTTTTGGTCCGCCCATTCGCTCGCGGAAAAGTTCTTTGTAAATCTAAACTCGTAGATGTTCGACGGATCAAACAATAAAGTCGAAACCCATGTTGTTCGCTGCTGCAATATTAAATTCCAGGCTAAATCCACACTGTACCTGTTTGGCACACCCGAAAAAAGAGCGTCCTAAGTCCTAACTAGGATTATGGGCGACTATCACTGACGGTGGGACACACATGTCATATTAATCTTCTTCCACAATTTTTTTTCCATTCTCCCGGCCAAGATTACGGGCTACTGTCGCTAACAGTAGAACCCACATGTCACATTCATCTCCTTGCCCAATTTTTCCATTCTCTCGGACAGGATTACGGGCTACCGCCACCGCCCATTATCCCAATCAATTTGTTTCTCTAATATGGCGCACGTTGTTGCCGAACATGGAGGCGAGCTCGCGCGGATGCAACCGCTCCATCAGAAATTTGTCTCCATTAACACACGTCGCAGACAAGTTCTTGCGGCGGCAGTGACGACGCCGCACATCAGTATAGGTCTCCATTAACGCATGTCTACGGCGAGTTCTTGCAGCGGTGGCGACAACACACAACGTGGGGGGCAACAGAGACCACGAGGAAGCGAAATGATGGCGGCGACGGACAGAGTGAGGTCTCATCGGGAAGGTGCTCGAGGAGGGTTTAGAAAGTACCATTGGGACTTTATGGTACTCCGGGAACCATCGGAGAAGACCAGAACGTGGTGGAGGGGACGAATCGATCGCGGCGGCCGAGGAATGAGGAAACACGGGAGGCGCTTCCGAGCCTGCCGCAGGCGCCTCTTCTTTAAAAAAAAATGTTGGAGCCCCTTGCTAGGGGTGGCGTGGAAGAAGAGGACAGATGCGAGGAACGGAGCAGGCTTGGCTCGATTCCTTCGACGGGCACGTAAATGACGATGCGGCAGAGCTCTCTGCATGCTCGAACGAACGCGGTGGAGCCCGGCGCTGTGACGCGGATAAGCGCGTGCGTCCACGGCACCATGGCCTAGCTTCACGGTCGTGCTCACGGGTCCAAAGGAGATGACATGATAGGCGGGCATTATTATCAGCGGGAGTAGGAATTTTAATTTATTTTTGCTGTAAAAAACAGGTCAAGGTTAATTTAGATCGGAATTTAATGTTCAGGTGCAGAACGACAGAGATTCCGATTGTAAGGTTCGATCTATCCACCATGTACGAGTTTCACGTTTAAAATGGACCTTTTCCTACCCTCGCACTAGCAATCGTTCCCTCTAAACTGAAATGTGTGAGCATACCAAGCAGTGAAACTGAAATCGAAAGAGTAAACGATACTATAGGCTTAAGCAGCAAATTTTCACTAATCTCACCCATGATACTCAGGCCAAGGTGCAGTGCAGCCGCCAGCAGTGCAGGTAAAACAATAAAGTCGAAATCCCTGCTGTTCGCACAAAAAAAAAGAGCATCCCGACCAGAGGATTATGGGCTACTATCACTGACGGTGGGACATACATGTCATATTAATTTTCTTCCACAATTTTTTCCATTCTCCCGGCCAAAATTACTGGCTACTATCAGTGACAGGGGGACCCATATGTCATATTCATCTTCTTCTCAAATGTTTTCAATTCTCCCCGACAGGATTACGGGATACCGACACTGTCCCCTCCCAATCAATTGGTTTCTCTAATCTGCTGCACGTTGTTGCCAAACATAGAGGCGAGCTCGACGCGGATGTGACCGCTCCATCGTAAATTCGTCTCTGTTAATGCAAGCCGCAGACGAGTTCTTGCGGTGGCAGTGACGACGCCACATCAGTATCGGTCTCCATTAACGCAAGACAACGGCGAGTTCCTGTAACGGTGGCGACGGCACACGGCGTGTGGGGGGGGGGGGGGGGGGCAACAGAGACCACGAGGAAGAGAAATTATGGCTGCGACGACCAGAGTGAGGTCTCGTCGGGAAGGTGCTCGAGGACGCGCGGCTCCACGACGAGGGTTTAGAAAGTACCATTGGAACTTTATAGTACTCCACGAACCATCGTAGAAGATCAGAACGTGGGGGAGGGGACGAATCGTTGGGGCGGCCGACGAACGTCGACGTGGAAGAAGAGGACAAATGCGAGGAACGGAGCAGCCTTGGCACGATTTCTTCGACGGGGACGTAAATGACGATGCAGTAGAGCTCTCTGCATGCTCGGACGGACGTGGTGGTGGCCGGCGTTGTGACGTGGATAAGCGTGTGCGTCCACGGCACCATGGCCTAGCTTCACGGTCGTGCGCACAGGTCCAAAGGAGATGATATGACAAGCGGGCCATTATTGTCGGCGGGAGTAGGAATTTTTTTTGTGCTGTAAAAAACTGGTTCAAGGTTAATTTGGACCGAAATTTAACAGTTGAGGTGCGAACGACAGGGAATTCCATTGTAATTAAGGTTCGATCTATCCAACATCTACGAGTTTAAGGTTTAAAATGGACCTTTTCCTACCCACGCACTAGCAATCGTTCCCCATAAACTGAAACTAGAAGGGGTCACTAGTACAGAACGACACATCGGATACCCCTCTATGGAAACGACACGAGTTAGGCGACAGAGAATCGCGATTTTAGTGTTGCGGACGAGGCCTGGCAGAACTGGGCCGCGGCTGGTCCGTCAACATTGGTTACGGAGAATTTTCGATCTCCGTTACCAATATTATTGGCAACGGTCGTAAATTCACCTCCGTTTCCAATACGTATCTCTATGGCAACGGATGTTTATGGTTATCCGTTTGCGATGTGCTTGGAAAATTGCAGTTGCAAACTGGAAGCACGCATGTTCAATGCGGCTTAATTCATGAGGGATTGGAACCGCCTGCTAGACGCTAATAAAATGTGACTGGAACCGCGTGAAGCCAGGCAGTTCTCGCATTCTCCCCTTCGTTCTCTCTCACATTCTCTACCACACTAGCACAACCGCCATGGAGGAACCCTGGTGGCAGAACGAGGAAGTCCCGAGCGACGACGCGAGCGCTGAAGACCGTGGTGAAGTCCCATGGTGGGATCAAGACGGGCCGCCGGACTCGGACCCCGACGACTCGGACCCACCATCTTCACGCTCTGTAGAAGACGACTCGGACCCGCCGTCTTCACGCAAAGGAGAAGACGACTCCGAAGAGGACGAGTTGCCGGAGGAAGACGAGCCGGAGGACCCGCCGGAGCCGTATTCTAGCCAGGAAGAATACGACGCCGACGACGACGACGGTGAGGAGGAGGCACCGGAGGAGGAGGCATCGGAGGAGGCGCCGGAGAAGGACACGCCGGAGGAGGACGCGCCGGAGAAGGAGGATCACGCTCCGGAGAAGGAGGCGCGAGAGGAGGATTCGCCGGAGAAGGACGCACGGCCGGAGAAGGAGGAGCACGAGCCGGCGGAGGAGGAGGAGCACGCGCCTGAGGAGAAGGCAACCGGCAAGAAGCGACGCCGCACCGCGGATGACAATGGCGCGGAGGCAGGGCGTAAGAAGAACAAGTAGAGTAGATAGATAGTTCAATTCTACCGTATCGATCCTTTGTAAGTAGGTCCAGTGTGTCAGTGAAGAGATAAAAGGAAACGGTTGTTTATTGCCTCCGTTTGCGATGTTATACTTTGTGCTATAAATGTGCCACTGCGGAAACCCTAACGCTCTCGCTCTCACTCTCACTCCACAGTCACAGTGTGACGGCGGCTTCAAGCAGCACACCAGACCTAACCCTTATCTCGCAGATCTGAGCGGCGCGTCCGGCCGGCATCGCCGCCGTGCATCTTCCCCCAGCGGCACGTCGGCGAGCTGCTGCGCATCTTCCCCCAGCGGCGCGCCGTGAGCCGCCGCGCATCCCCCCAGCGGCGCGTCGGCGAGCCGCCGCGCATCTTCCCCGAGTATGTCGCCGACGCGGATCTACTGGTCTATTGCCGTGCATCTTCCCCGGGTATGTCGCCGACTAGATCTTACATTTTGTTTAAAGTAGCACAGAAAACTTGTCTAGTATTTGAAGTCTAGTATTGTGTTCTGTCTAGTATTGTAGTACTATCGATGATGAATACACCACTCGACACTAGATCTTACATTTTATTTAAAGTAGCATCTACCGATCTAGTATTGTAGTACTGTCTAATATTGTAGTATTGTGTTCTGTCTAGTATTGTAGTACTGCCGATGATGAATACATCCCTCAATACTAAATCTTGCACTATTTTAAGTCTACTAGGGTAAATTAATTTCAACGCTTTGTAGTACTATCGATGATGAATAGATCCCTCACTACTAGTACTACCGATGATGAATAGATTAATTTCAACCCTTTGTCAATGTGCTAATCCTCGTTATGGTTTTGTGTAGCTAGTGTATGAAGTAATAGTATATTTCGGCGACAATGCATAAAAATGGTGAGGCAATTGAAGGTAACATCACCTTCAAGTTCTGCCTCCAAATCGTTTCGATCGGACCGCAAGCACACGGATATAGGCGCTTAAGGTGTAAACTGTTTCCATCTTAAATTGTATTTATGTCATGTAGCATCATATTTGGCTCTTTTCTAACTAGACATCCATGTATTTTAGATGCAGAAACGCCATGCAGATCCAAACAAGCTTTAAAAGAGCTAAATACAAAGTGGGATCATATCCGTGAACCGTCGCTTTTGTGACGTTTCGCTGCACTGTTCAAAACACTTTTTTAATTAAGAGTGTCTTGGACAGTGTGGCCGAAATGTCACAGCGGTGACGTTATTATATTTCGGCGACACCGTCCAAGATGGAGCAAGTCTCAGTACGAAGAATTTGGCAAGATTAATTTGCTAAGGAGGCTTGCGAGCTCGGTGTGGTTTCTGTTTTTCAGTTTCTCCATCTATTTTATGTATGTGTGTAGCAATTTGGCTACAGATGTGATTTGGAGAAGCATGAAACCGCTACTCGAGTCTTTTGCTAGGTCGAATTCCGTTTTCGACGCTTCGGAACTGAGGAAGAAGGTGGAGCTGGAGAAGAGTGGAGTGTCATAAAAGTTAAGTTTAGGGAGGCATGAGAATGATAGGATTAGCGAGGCATGTGTAACTCATCTTTTGATGCTATGTAATGATGACAATTCTTATATACGTTATGAATGGATTTGCTAGCAACTTTGTGCTTCTGCTGTGAGATTTTGAATGTCAATTGGCAACCGCATTGCTGTTGTAGGCTTCTGAAGAAATCTCAATGCAAACGAGTAAAATAGAATCTCCGTTACTGATGCACCGATACATCGGAAACGGAGATTGGTCGGCAACCGTAGCCAAACTTATGCCTCATCGGTGACGGTTTTTTGCCTCCGTTCCCGATGAGGTCCTTCACATCAGCCACGGAGGCCGGGACAACGGACCCTTTCTCCGTTTTCGAAGAGGTTTTTGGCCCATTTCCGATGTGTCGTTCTGTACTAGTGGGTTGGCGCATTTTGCTGCGCCCGAGGATAGTATTGCGGTTATCAATACATGACATACTGGTCTGAGTAAAGATTATTGTCTCATACATGATCAGGTACAAACCATACCCTTTTTGTAAAATATTGTATGTATTGGTCTACCACCTGCAACATAAACTATATAATACTTTGGATTTGTTAATCTCTTAACGAGGCAAGCCCGACAACTGGTGTGTAGAGTCGGAGGAGTGATGGCCCTTCACGTAGTTACCTGCGTGAAAAGTAAATGGGTTAGGTTGAGACTCCAAGTGCAGAGTGTGTAGTAAGTGGAAGACGTGTTTTCCCCACGAGGGGTGACTCGAGGGTTTAATATCGAACTCTCGGGGAATCAGTAGTGAAGATTTATCTTTCCTATCCTTCTTTTGGTTACCTACAAAACAAAGTAAATGTTTCGGTCCTCAACCTCACCTAGTGGTTGTCAAGCACAAGGTGTGAGAATAATATCAAGATAATATGCAATGCAAACAAGAAATAAATATTCAATGGTGGTAAATAAATATGCAAGGATGGTGGTAGCAATGATAAATGATATTTTTGGGTTTTATATGATGAATGCAAGATGTAAAAGTGTTTTTGTATTTTCGGATTTTTAAATGGCAGAAAATGGAAAAGTGGTAAAAGTGGTTGGAAAGGTGTTTCTTATGATTAAAAATGGACCGGGGTTCATGGTTTCACAAATGCACTCTCTCTTTAATAAAGTGGTAGACAATGGAACACTAGAGTTGACATATGAGATTGCAACACAACAGTTTAATGACAAGTTATAATTATATGGGCATCACGTCCTAACATAGAGACCTTTTGGTTATTAGTCTCTCTTATACTCCACCAAGATGCGAACTAAATCATAACACCTCAGTAATTAAGATAACTCAGAGTATAGCAATAAGTATCATGACATGAAGTTAAAATAAGAACATGCTAGATCTAGTCATGGAGTAGTGGCAATGGTCACACCCACATCTCCGGTAGCATGGTATTTCTTTTTATCCCTAGTGAGGCAACAAAGTAAGGTAGAGATATCCAAGTGGATCGCAGAACTTTCTCTCACGTTCACTGCACTAGCCACCCCCCGTTACTCCAACTAATGCACACGTTCCCCCTCACACGCTCTCATAAACATGCTTGATCATGACAAGTAAATAAGAACGGGGTACATAATATGCATCTACTTTCATAACTGAAACAAAACGATTGCAATCTCAAACATATATTAACTCATAAAAAGATCCACCACAAAGGTATTACATAGATGACCGTAATCATGTTCAGCAGCTCATACGGTACTAATTAGTGAAGCTCAAGAGAGAGAGAGATACATAAGTTACTTCCACAAACCCATAGTCCAGAGGTGGACTACTCCCTCTTCATCATGGAGACGGTGGAGAAGTCGTTGGAGAAGATGGAGACCACGCCGGCAGCGCCCCGCCGGAGTTTCCCCCCTCCAATCTGCAACTCCAGGTCTCTGTTTCTGTGTTTCTGTGGCACTCCTTTCAGAGAACGTCGGGGGACTATTTTTATAGGCGGTTTTAGGTCAAAACGGAGTCGGTGGAGGAAAGATCGATGGCAACGGAGCTCCCAGGACCAAAAGGGGGGGGGGTCCCACGTGGCCAGGTACATGGGCGCGTGGGCCCACTCATCTGGGCCCTCGGGCCTCCGCTTGTTTGCTTCCTTCGCTCCCACGCTTTGTTCCTTCCAAAAACTGATGCTCGTAAATTTCCAGGTCATTTGGACGTCATTTGGGTCCCTGAAACATTAAAATATGGAAAATAGGGTTTTCTGCCTGCGCAGGGTTAATTCCATAAAAATAGGAAAATCATGAAATATTCCAAAAATCGTTATAAAACAGTGATATAACCCTTATATGATGCAAATATGACTGGAATATAAGTAAAATAATGCAAAGTTCATGTATGCATTTTACATGCATCAACATCCCCAAGCTTAACCAATACTCGTCCTCGAGTATGAAGGTGATAAAACTAACATGGACTTTGCAATTTAATACTAACAATGGATATCAAAGATGATTACTATTGCTACATAGAGTCAAATGGTTCATTCTTAAAAGGAGTAGCAATATGCAAGATAGATTATGAAGTGATATCAAGTATTCAATGCAAGGATGTTCAATGATAATTCACAAAGTGTAACATAAGAGAAGGTACTATGGACCACATGTATGCTTAATGAAAAGAAAGAACATCCTATAATGGTCATAGAGTATTGATGAAAATCTGAATATAAAAGGTGGGCACTTTGGAAAGATATATATATGAGTAGAGGTAAAGCATGAATAAATTTCATCTAACTTCTGAACTTCTCTACTTAAGTTAATGATTGTAATGTGGTAATCCTTGGTGTCAAGCTCTCATTCCCCTATCATAGCATCTTGAATGATTAAGTTTAAAGTGAAACCAAATATGAGTAGTGTGCTTAACAAAGTACAGGTTGAAAGTCTCATGCCCCTTGAATACAAGTACCTACTCTATGTGTTACTCATCTTGGGAAACAAAGCAAGTTCAAGTTAAATATCATTGTAAGTAATAATAGTATCATTAAAAGCGTCAACTGGGGTACCTCTTGTCCCAGGATATGGAACAAGCCCATATCAAAATGACAAGACAAACAAACATAATGAACAATCTCAACACCCTTTTTATTTACCATTAGATAGCTTTTTATTGCAAGGTGTATCACAGAAGGTTCACCATAGCATGTAAGTAAATTTCCACCATGAATGATGCATGGCTTAGATTAGCGGCCCAGGAGTCTCTCTAACCATTTATACAAACTCATTTAAACTCACTTCATTTCCACATTTATTTCACCCATGGTAAGCATCCATAAACAAAAGTACATGATATCAACTAAATGAGATGAATTGCATGTTGAAAGCTTGCCATGTGACAGCACATATGAGCTAACTCTGTCGGCCCAGTGGAAACCGGGGTATCATGGGCCGGCCTGCCACAGCCCTCAAACGCTCCGCGGGAAATTCTACTAAGGACCAGGCTCTCAGCCTGACGACCCTCGCGAGGCATTTTCCCTCGCGAGGGCTTTCTTGCTCGACTGAGCATTTCCGCTTGATAACCCACAAGTATAGGGGATCGCAACAGTCTTCGAGGGAAGTAAAACCCAAATTTATTGATTCGACACAAGGAGAGACAAAGAATACTTATAAGCCTTAACAACGGAGTTGTCAATTCAGCTGCACCTGGAAAAACACTAGTAACAGGGGTGATGTGAAAGCAGCAGTAATATGAGAGCAGTAGTAGCAGTAGCACAGAATCAATGGCACCAGAAAATAGTTGATTGCGTGGAGTTGACGGAAAAGCAATGATGATTACAGATGGACCGGGGTTCCCAGCTATCTACACTAGTGGTAACTCTCCAATAACAAGTGTTGGGTGAACAAATTACAGTTGGGCAATTGACAGAATATTGAGCGCATGACAATGCATATATATGACATGATGACTACTATGATATTTAATTGGGCATTACGACAAAATACATAGACCGTTATCCAACAGCGTCTATGACTAATAATCCACCGCCGGGTTGTCATCCGAGTTCCCCGTTGGTATTAAGTTGCAAGCAACGGATAATTGCATTAAGTAAAGTGCATAATGTAAACAAATACATATGCCCGTGGACATAGCATCGTTAGGTTATCCCTAGTGGCAACAGCACATCCACAACCTTAGAACTTTCTGTCACTGTCCCAGATTACCGGAGGCATGAACCCACTATCTAGCATAAATACTCTCTCTTGGAGATACAGGCAACTACTTGATCAAGGCAACCACAAGTACCGGAGAGCATGCAAGATCTTAAATAACATATAAGATAGATTGATAATCAACTTGACATAGTATTCAATATTCATCGGATCCCAACAAACACAACACCGATTACATCATATGGATCTCAATCATGTAAGGCAGCTCATGAGATCATTGTATTGAAGTACATGGGAGAGAGAGTACCAACTAGCTACAGCTAGAACCCGTAGTCCATGGGGGAACTACTCACAAACCATCATGTAGTCGTAGTGGAAGCGGCGTGGTCGATGGAGATGGCTCCGGGGGTCAATCCCCGTCCCGGCAGGGTGCCGGAACAGGACCTTCTGACCCCCGAAACGAAGTTTCGTGGCGGCGGAGCACGGAGATGTATTCGGGAGTTTCGTCGATTGTTTTGTGAGTTTTAGGTCAGGGGCAATATATAGTCCAAAGGGCGTCGCGAGGCGGTGACCGAGGAGACGACACCACCCCAGGGCGCCGGGCAAGGCCCAACCGCGCCCTGCCCACGTGTGGGGCCCTCGGGCCTCCCTCGGACTTGTCCTTCTGGCCCATGGAGTCTTCTGGTAAAATAGGGGCCTCCGTAAATTTTCGTCCAATTCCGAGAATATTTCCAGACTAGCTTTTCTGGAATACAAAAACAGCAGAAAACAGGAACTGGCACTGTGGCATCTTGTTAATAGGTTAGTCCCAGAAAATGTATAAAAGTGATATAAAGTAGATGCAAAACATGTAGCAATTGGTATAAAACAAGCATGGAACATCAAAAATTATAGATACGTTTGAGACGTATCACCGCTAAGGACCAGACGATCGGCCTGGAAGGCCTCGAGAGGAACCTCTGCCTCGGGAAGGCCTCTCCTAGAAGATCTTCAGGCCCTGGCGCGTCTCCGCGCCGCCCTCGGGAGGTTTTCCCTCGCGAGAAGTCAACGGCTGCAAAACCTCGGCGAGGCTTCAGGCCCTCGCGGGGTTCCTTCAAGTGGAAGCAAGCTCCTGCACCGCTGCAGAGCGCACATGGGCTCTGCGCCCGCCGCAGAGTGACGCGCGCGCCTGCGCGGGATGACGAAGACGCCGCAGTTGCCGTTCTCGTGTATAAAGTGGTCAAAGGAGCTGCGGCAAGCAAAGCGGACTCCAAGACTTGCCAAATTGGTGATAAAGGGGTCGGCCGCCGCTACGCTCCAACTGCGACGTCACCGTGGGGCACGCCCCAAAGCTCTGCAGCGCCAGCCCACCGTCCTGGTTGGACGGTGGCTTTTTCTGCCAAGACGACGTGCTCTCTGGCATGGACCGTGTCCATGGACGCCCCCGACGCTGTGCGCTGTGCTCCAACTCGGCGGCATTGTGGTATCCCTTCCCGCCGGAGCTTTTCGGGGAAGAGGACCAAGCCCAGTATATAAGGAGCCAGTGTACGACCTGGGAAGGGGATCCCGCATTTCACCAACTCATTCCACAACCAAGGAGCTACATCTGAGGAAGAAGACGGAGCTCGTTCCACCATAGTCCACCGTAGCCATAGCTGTGCCCTTGGCAAGCACCCTTGTACTGTGAACCTCTCCAAGCAGTGCAATACATCTTAGCAGGACGTAGGGCTTTTACACCTCACGGTGGGACTGAACCTGGGTAGCGGCTCGTGTTCCATCTCTGCCGTGATGTTCCTCACCGAGCTCGACGAGCACCGTCGCTGAGGTTGTTGAGGATTTGTTTGACGTTGTGTTCAGCCCCTTACTCGTTTCCTGGCTTTTGAGAGACACCCCTAGTTCCTGGGACTAGTCTCCGACATTTGGCGCGCCAGGTAGGGGGCTGAGGCGCGTCTTCAACTTCTTCAACCTCTCCGCGCCATGACTGACACGCGAGCTGCGCGTCTTGCGCGACGGACGTCCGATAGGGCCAACACCGAGCCCGCCGCCAACCACAACCCGCGTGGTCGCCCACGCGCCAACCGCGCTTCAGAGCGCAACGCCGAGCCGCGCGTCGAGCATCCTGAGGATGACGGCGGCAACGGTAGCGGAAACGACGGCAGCATCGACGGCGAGGACGAGGGAGCTTCCTCCCTGCACCCATCCAGGCGCGAGAGCGCCTCCACGATGGGCCAAGCGGCTCCCAGTCCAGCCACCGCGCTACTAATGGCGCAAGAGCTGCTGCGCTACCGTCCTACGCAGGCGGGCCACGACAACTGGCTTGGGCGTCTCGAGGAGCTCATCAACGCCGCCGCCGTTCCTGCCGCCACCACTGCAGCACCAGCACCCTCTCGCTCGCTGGTGCGCCACTCCGGACGCGAAGGGAAAATAGCGCACGGCACTCCTCCTCCCCCTCCGCCTCCGCCACCTCCTCCAGCTGCAGCTCCGGCAGCAAACCACCGTGCCGCGTCACACGCATCCTCGCCGCACGACTGCCAGATTGTGCAGCGGACTCCGGCGGATGCCCGCATGGAGATCGAGCGCCAGAGGGACCGCCACAACCGCGTCGTGCAGGAGATTGCCGCTGCGGGTCGCCAGAACCGCGGCGTACTCGCTGGTGGCGCCGTGATGTACGCCACGGGCTGCACCGCCTTCACCCGCAACCTGCGCCGCGTCGTCTGGCCTGTGAAGTTCAAGCCAGACCTCCCCCCACGCTACGACGGCAGGACCAACCCTCTGGAGTTCCTGCAGCTCTACACCGTCTCCATCCAGGCTGCGGGAGGCGACGACAATGTGATGGCCAACTGGCTCTCCATGGCGCTCAAGGACTCCGCGCTCTCGTGGCTCATGAACCTCCCCGAGAACACCATCGACACGTGGGAGGACCTCTGCAAGGTCTTCGTCGCCAACTTCAAGGGCACCTACGAGCGCGCGCTCACCTACAACGACCTTCGCGCGGTGCGCCAGAAGCCTGACGAGACCCTCCGAGGCTCGCGGTCACCTTCGACACGCCGCAGAACTACCGCACCGAGCAGATCGACTTCGACGTCGCACACATTGGCCTGCCCTACAACGCCATCCTCGGCTACCCCGCCCTCGCGAAGTTCATGGCCGTCACTCACCATGCGTACAACATCGTCAAGCTTCCAGGCAGCGGCGGCACCATCGCCATCCACGGTCAAGTCCAGGACGCAATGCGCTCTGTCGAGACCGCCTACAAGGCCGCTGCCGTGGCATTCCCCGCTGATGAGGACATGGAGCCCCTCGAGAGGCCCGCGAAGAAGAAGCAGCTGTTCTCACAGGAGCAGGCAGCCACGAAGAAGGTGTCATTGGACGCCAGCGGCTCGGGGGCTAGCGTCACCATAGGCGCTGGCTTGCCTCCCAAATAGGAAAGCGCGCTCGTCGCCTTCCTCAGGGCAAACTCTGACATGTTCGCATGGACACCGTCAGAGATGTCCGGAGTACCGAGGGAGGTGATCGAGCACCACTTAGCCGTGTGTCCAAACGCACGCCCCGTGAAGCAGAAAGCACGGCGCCAGGCGCCAGAGAAGCAAGAGTTCATCATCAAGGAAGTAGAGAAGTTGAAAGAAGCACACATCATCAGGAAGTTCCACACCCCACATGGCTCTCCAACACGGTGGTCGTTCCCAAGCACACCGGGGGCGGCAGGCTCTGCATCGACTACACCGACCTCAACAAGGCCTGCCCCAAGGACCCGTACCCCATGCCTCGGATAGACCAGATCGTGGACTCCACCGCCGGCTGCGACCTCCTCTGTTTTCTGGATGCCTTCTCAGGCTACCACCAGATCAAGATGGCGAAGGAGGATGAGGAGAAGACAGCATTCCTCACCCCTTGTGGTGTGTATTGCTACGTCTGCATGCCCTTTGGCTTGAAGAACGCCGGCGCCACCTTCCAGAGGCTCATGAGGAAGGCCTTGGGGGCTCAGATGGGAAGAAATGCAGAAGCCTACGTCGACGACATCGTGGTCAAGACTCGCGAAGAGCACACCCTCATGGAGGACCTCGAGGAGACCTTTGCCAGCCTGCGCAAAGTAAACATCAAGCTGAACCCCGCCAAGTGCGTCTTCGGGGTACCGTCAGGCAAACTCCTCGGGTTCCTAGTGTCTCACCGCGGCATAGAAGCGAATCCTGACAAGATCAAAGCCATAGAAGAGATGCAGCCACCTCGTCGCCTCAAGGACATGCAGCGCCTCGCGGGATGCATGGCCAGCCTCGGCCGTTTCATCTCCAAGTTCGGCGAGAGGGCGCTGCCATTTTTCAAGCTCATGAAGCGGTCTGGCACGTTCAAGTGGACGCCTGAGGCGGACAAGGCATTTGAAGACCTGAAGAAGTACTTGGCTAGCCCACCTGTCATGGTTGCCCCAAGGCCTGGCGAGCATCTGAAGCTGTACCTATCAGCCACTCCACAAACAGTGAGCGCAGCCTTGGTGGCAGAAAGGGAAGAGCCAGTCCTCGCCAAGAAGGACACCGCCACGCCAAGCCCAGATCCCCCCGACAAGGAAACATCCTCTTCAGGCCCTGAGCCCCATGCCGAGCCCGCGCAACCAGAAGGCACCCTCGTCGAGGGTCCACCTCAAGAGAGGCTCGACAAGGCTCCCGAGGAGCCCAGCGCTGCGTCACCATCGACAACCCTCGTCGAGCATCCCGTCTACTTCGTCAGCACTGTGCTGCGAGATGCTCGCGAGCGGTACACTATGCAGCAGAAGCTCCTCCTCGCGCTCCTCATCGCTTCCAGGAAGCTGCGCCACTACTTCCAGGGCCACCCCATCACGGTGGTCACATCATTCCCTCTGGAGCAGATCCTGCGCAATCCAAACGCCACTGACCGCGTCGCAGGGTGGAACATTGAGCTGCAACCTTTTGGCCTGCGCTTCGACACCACCAGGGTCATCAAGGGGAGAGCATTGGCTGACTTCGTCGCCGAGTGGACAGACACCAGCAAGAAGAGCCTCATGAGGCAGAAACCACGCCAGCAGGAGACACGGTGCCAAGCCACTGGACCATGCACTTCGACGGAGCATTCGCATGCCAGAACGCTGGGGCTGGCGTCGTCCTGACCTCACCCAAGGGCGACAAGCTCTACTACGCCGTCCAGCTGTGCTTCACGACAGACAAGGTCTCCAACAACATCGCCGAGTACGAGGGCCTCCTCGCCGGGCTCAGAGCCGCAATCGCCCTCGGCATCAAGCGCTTACTCATCAAGGGCGACTCCCAGCTCCTCGTCAACTTCTCCAACAAGAGCTACACGCCTAAGGACGGCCATATGGCCGCTTACCTCGAGGAGGTCCGCAAGCTCGAGAAACACTTCAAGGGGATGGAGCTCAGGCACATCCCACGAAGGGAGAACCAGGAGGCCGACGACATCGCCAGGCGAGCATCACGCAGAGAAGCCCAGCAGGCGGGCGTGTTCGAGGAGAGGCTCACCAGGGCATCGGTGAAACAGCCAAAAGAAGCGTTGAATGAACACGGACGAAGAGCTCCCACCACCACCAACATCTGGAGCGCCGAGCTGCGGTCCACCCACAGGGGAACGCCTGCTGCTGGCCATGACACACCAAGAGACGGGCTGGATCGATGAGCTCAAGGAGTACCTCAGGGACGGAGTCCTCCCTGAAGAGGACGCAGAAGCAGAGAGAGTTGCTCGCCAGGCCAAGTCATACTGCCTTCACGAGGGAGACCTGTACCGCAAGCGTCCAAATGGAGTTGCACTAAAATGCGTCCCCCCTGAAGAAGGCCGCCAGCTGATCAAGGACATACACAGTGGAGAATGTGGCCACCACTCATCATCACGCACCCTTGCAGGGAAAGTCTTCAGGAGTGGTTCTATTGGCCCTCAGTGCTTCAAGATGCAACCACCGTTGTCCAGGCTTGCGAGGCATGCCAGTTCCACGCCAAGCAAGTCCACCAGCCCGCACTGGGGCTCCAGACCATCCCTCTCTCCTGGCCCTTCGCGGTCTGGGGGCTGGACATCCTGGGACCTTTCCCACGCTCCAGCGGGGGCTACCGCTACCTCTACGTCGCCATCGACAAGTTCACCAAATGGGCGGAGGTTGAAGCGGTGCGCACCATCCCGGCGAGATCAGCGGTGAAATTCATCAGAGGCCTGGCCTGTCGCTTCGGCGTGCCAAATCGCATCATCACCGACAACGGCTCGCAGTTCACCAGCGGCATCTTCAGGGCCTACTGCGAGAGTCTTGGCACACGGCTCTGCTTCGCCTCGGTGGCTCATCCACGAAGCAACGGGCAGGCTGAGCGGGCGAACGCAGAAGTGCTCAAGGCCTCAAGACAAGAAGCTTCAATCGCCTCAAGGCCCACGGCAAGAACTGGATCGAAGAGCTCCCCTCCGTGCTCTGGTCCATCCGCACCACCGCCACGAAGCCCACTGGAGAAACGCCGTTCGCTCTCGTCTATGGCGCTGAAGCAGTCCTCCCCACCGAGATCAAGCATGGGTCCCCACGGATCCTTGCTTTCAACGAGGACAACCAAGAGGAGCTCCACAACGACGACTTGCTGCTGCTCGATGGACTACGCCGCCGTGCCGCCCTCCGAGCGGCGAAGTACCAGCAAGACCTGCGCCGCTACCACAGCCGCCACATACGGCCGCGCACCCTCGAGACAGGCGATCTCGTCCTCAGGAGGATCCTCTCCAGAGAGGCCTCCACAAGCTCTCACCCATGTGGGAAGGCCCCTACAGGGTCGCGCACATCGCCAGGCCGGCGCGGTACGGCTCGAGACGGAAGACGGCGATCCATCAAAAATCCATGGAACATCGAGCACCTACGCAAGTTCTACCCGTGATCACGTCGCGGCAGGCATTTTTTGTCTCAAGAGGGAAGCACGCGTCTTCACCTCCCAGCTTCACCAAGCTTTCCCTTCACGAGGGCCATCTCCACTGAGAGTTTCCTACAACGCGTGCCACGGGCCGCGGGAAGCCTCAGCCACTCCATGTGGAACCCCATGCCCAGACATGGCGGACTTTGTCTTGGCCTCGCCAAGTGTAATGAACAATTTCAGGTCATCATGAACCTATTGCGCTTCGGCGCCGTTATGTAATATTGCTTGGTGAGTTTGTTTTCTTACATTTCATTCGCGCTCACATTTTTCCCCATGCGCACCTCGCGAGCGGGGGCTGAGCACGGTGCCTGTGTCTCGGGAGCATCCCAGCAGCATCGTAAAATCCAAAGGATCCGAGCTCTAACTCGTGGCTCTCCGCCCACGACCGTTATCTCACCAAAGAGCTCTGACTCGTGGGTTAGCTCCCATGCACGTCACCTCACCAAGGACCTTGGTGCTTATTCTCCTCGTGAGATACCCATGAGGAAATCTATGAGCGCGCATGAGTTGTACAACTATGCTTTGCTTGTGGGTTCGCCTCTCTCTCCAACACAGGGAACAAGACGCCTTGCAGGGCTCCAAAAGCTCCAAACCAGCCTCAGGCAGCCTCGAGAGGGAGAACACCTCACCAGGAACACAACACCCTCTACAAAGCAGGCGTCTCGCCAGAGCTAAGTCCAGAACTTACGCCTCATGAGCTCTTTTTCCCTCTCGCTGGTTTTGTCGCCCCTCGAGCCTCTCTTTTCTCTCTTACGCCTCATGGGCTGCTTGCACGTCAAAGGGGAGCCCCTGAGCATCGCGCCTCGAGGGCTCTTACCTCTCTAAGCCTTACGCACCCCCCGGCCTTGTCGAGCCCTGACTCCGGCATACCGAAGCGGCGGTGCTATTTGCGCTAAGAGCAGGGTCCTAACGACGTAGAGCGAAAAAGACATGAGGGAACAGATAAAAGGCCTCCCGAGGGGCACTCACACTTGCACAAAATAAAAGTGTCTTTACAAACCAGCACAAATAAAAGCAACAAGTCTTAAGATAACTGGTGCCCTTGGCACATCTCTCTACAGGGGCAACCTAAGCAGCGGGGTTGTCGTCGTCGCCGTCGACGTCCTCGTCATCCACCTCCTCAGCGCCAGCCTCGTCGTCGCTCTCCTCGACCTCGACCCTCTTGAAGCGTTGAGTGTACTTCTCCACGTCGTCCCACACCGAGGCGTCCAGCTTCGAGGCGAGTTCCTTCTCCAGAGGCTCCATCACAGACGCGAAGTCGAAGCCGGGGTGGAGGTGTGCAAGGTTGGCGAAGACTTGGCCGACCGCGACGCCAAGGAGCTCGCGGCTCTCGGTGTCGACCAGTCGTCGAGGTTCGTCACGACCTCTTCAAACTTGGTGAGAAGCTGCTCGAAGAAGCCAAGGTAGATGGCGACGTCGTAGTTCCCCTCGACAGAGAGCCTGGGGGCTTCGGTCCCCAGGCGGCCCGCGACGGCCGCGCACGCCTCACCAAGGAAGCAAACATGCGCTCCCGCTGGCGCGACAAGACCTGCGCAGTCAGAGCGCTCCGCCGAGCTTCCTCGACGAGCTCCACAACAGGCCCCACCTGCTGCTGCATCTCGTTCATGTCCTGCGTCAAGGAGGCAAGGTCCTGCTCCGCGTGCTTCCGAGCCTCCACAGCGTCATGAAGGCGGGAGTCAAATCGCTTCTTCTGAGCCTCAAGCTCCCTGATGCGAGCCTCAAGCTCGTTGCGTCTCTTCGTGAAGCGCGCCTCCTGCTTCTTGGCCTTCTCCGCGAAGTCCTTCCTGCAATTGTCGCGGAAGAGCTGCTCCTTGGTCGCGGACTCCTCCGCCATCTGCTCCTCCTTCTTGCGGAGGTTCTCGTTGGTCAGCGCGAGGCGCTTCTGGTAGAACGCCTCGTCTTGAGTAACTTTGCTCTCGCGAGACTCCAGGTGCTCCCGCTGCGCAGATGATCCTTCTCGATCTGTTCGACCTGTTCCTCGCGCTTGCGTAGCTCGGTCTCGCGGGCATCAAGTTCTGCCCCGCGCTGCACCATCTGGTTCTCGCGGACGCAGGTCCTCGCGGAGCTTCTCCAGGCCTTGCCGCACGGTCTCCGACTCGGCATGATCCCGCCTCGCGGTCCAGAGCTCCTTGTGCTTGGTGGAGACCGCCGCCTCGCGCGCCGCCAGCTCCTGATGCTTGGCCTCCGTCTCCGCCTCGAGAGCCTCGCGCCTAGCACTCAGGTCCGCAAGGGTCTCCTCGACCTCGCGGACCACGCTGATGCGGATCTCTTCAGCAGAGCGCAGCGCCGCCTCGCGTTGCGCCTGGGCTGCCTCGTCCTTCCGGCGGCAGCGCTCCACGGTCTCCTGGAGGCAAGCCCAGCCCCGCGCAAGCTCGGCGACCTCCTCCGCCCTGGTGCGGTCTTCCTCAGCGAGCTGGGCCTCGAGCCCATCGAGCACCTCCCTCGCCGAGCGAACAGGGCGCCGACCCAGCAAGGCTAGGGCCCACGATTCTCCAGAGGGCCTGGAAGCGCCAGCGCCTGCCGAGGACTCCGGGGCATCGCGCCTTGGGCTCTGGGTGTCCTCGAGGCGCGCCTGGGGGCTCTGCTGGGAGCCTCCCTCTTCTCCGTGCAAGGGGCCTTCTGGGGGCTCTGGCGAGAGCCCCCCTCCTTCTGCGCTGGGAGCCTTCTGGGGGCTCGAGGCGCCCCCACCATCAGCTCCACCATCTTTCTGCCCCTGGGGAGCACTCTCCTCTTCCCAGGAGCAGGGTTGGCCTTCTCTGCTGAGGCCGTCCCCGCGCAGCCTCAGTGCCCCGTAGGCCCTCCAAGGCCCGAGCTCGGTGGAGGCGACGGCACGTGGTGTCCTCCATTTCGACGTCAGCATGCGTCTCTGCAGACGCAGCTGTCCCGCCGTGCCCTCCTTCGCCGGCGGCGTGGTCCTTGCCGCGTCCTCTCCGGCGTCTTCTCTTGCCGCAGGAGAGGCATCAGGCCGCGCAGGTGACGGCATCGTCACCTCACCTCCTCCTCCCCTCGCGGCGCTCCTCTGCCAGGAGGCGGCGCCGCAGCCTCGGGAGAGGAAGCGGTGGCCTCGGGTGCACCTCTTCAGCCGTAGGCGCCGCAGACGCCGCGGCAGAGCTGGAGATCTCTCCAAGTCTCCGGAGCCTCCGCCTCTTTGGCTCCTCAGTGCGCCTGGAGAGAAAAGACTCAGAAACCCTCGAGAGGCCTACACCAAGAACAACATCAAACAGGAAAGGGAGTACAAAAACTTACGCCGCGGTGTCGACCCACTTCCTCTTCTTCCGCTTCGCGGGCGGAGCACTGGGCTCCGCGCTCGTCCGTGCCTCTGTCTCCTCCTGGGCTCCGGCGTTCCTGTCGTGGATCGCCTTGGAGCGGGCTCGCAGTGGCCCGACGAAGCATCGTCATCGTCGCTCTCCTCCTCCCCTCGACACGCTTCGAGGGGGCAACCACGAACTCGTCGCCGCTGCCCGAGGAGATCTCGTGGATCTCAGCTCAGGCGCCGCACTCTTCGAGGCGCTCGAGTTCTCCGCCGAGGAAGCGGCGCCCCCGAGGCGCCGGTTGCGCCCGCGTCGACTCCGCGGGCGTCTCCGTCGTCTCCTCGTCCTCGCTGGTGCCCCCTGCGCCGCAGACTCCGGGTCCTCGCGAGGCCCAACGTGCCCCTTAGGCACCAGGCCCCACTGGTCGAACTTCGGCATCGCCTGCACGTGCGAGACACGACGCCCGAGATCGATCCGATGGAGCGGCACAGTCTGGTCGGTGGGCGCGGGGATGTCTGGGACGTGAAGAGGGTCTCCATGAGGGCGTGCAACTCCTCCTTCGTGTAGAGGGTAGCGCTCAGGCGCATCTTGTCCCTCTGGTTGGAGTACAGCCACATCGCGTCCGCGTGCCTCTGGAGCGGAGCAATGCGGCGCCTCACGAAGTCCTTGGCCACCATCTGCCCGGTGAGGCCGGCCTCGCGGAGGTCCCTCAAGCGCCTCACCACAGGGCCAAGCGTCGCGCCCTTGAGCCCTTGGAGGACCAGCTCGCCCTCTTCGTCGGAGGCGCTTCAGGCAGCTCGAAGAAGGCGCTCTGGCTCCCGAACTGCATGAGGAACCAGCGCTTGCGGAAGTCCTCCACCTTCTTCGTCACGCTGGTCACGATGTTCTCGCCGTTCCGCGCGATGGGGATG
Organism: Poa pratensis; assembly: GCA_947311845.1. NCBI lineage: Eukaryota > Viridiplantae > Streptophyta > Magnoliopsida > Poales > Poaceae > Poa > Poa pratensis. The sequence goes on along the minus strand of CAMZMU010000042.1, from coordinate 21,012,765 downwards.
TAGACGCCCTTCATGCCGTCGGTGATGCGGAAGGACACGCACCCGACCGCTCCTTGTTCGCCGTGAACCGGAGCGCGTAGAAGCTGCGGAAGAGGTCCACCGAAGGCGGAATGCCGATGTACGCCTCGCAGAGGTAGGCGAAGATGGCGAGGACGAGGATGGAGTTGGGGTGGAGATGGAGAACCTGGATCTGGTAGCGCTCCAGGACCGCCAGGAAGAAATCGGAGAAGGGAGGAACGAGCCCGGCGAAGAGAGAGTGCATGAAGATGGGGTAGAAGCTGCCGTGGGAGTTGCCCGCGCGCTTGAGCACCGTGGCGCCGTGCTCGTTGGTCTTCGAGGCCGCCATGTGGCGCACCTTGTCCAGCTGCGCCTCCGTCTCGAAGCGGGAGCCGCTCAGAGCCGGCTCGAAGTCACCGTCCCGCTGCATCTCAGCGGCTCGCCGCCCTGCACCACTGCCTTGCCCTTCGAAGCAGCGGTGGCCTTCTTGGGCGCCATTGCAGCAAGGTCGCGAAGGAGGAGATTGGGGATTGAGCGCTGGGAAAAGGAGCGAAAGGGGAACGAGTGGAGTAATGGCCGCCTGCGCCGAGCTCTTCGCCTTATATCGGCTCATCGAGCCGTTACCAGGACGTGGCGGGACCCACCACCACGCCCGTTACTTCAGAGGAGATCGTGGGATCGTGTCCGGCCGTGACGCTCCACGTGTCTCGGGCTTCGCAGGCTTCTTTGGGCCCACGACGATTCGCCTCCGCCTGAGGAGCTCCAGCGTGCCCATCGCGGGCCCGGGGGCTACTGTCGGCCCAGTGGAAACCGGGGTATCATGGGCCGGCCTGCCACAGCCCTCAACGCTCCGCAGGAAATTCTACTAAGGACCAGGCTTTCAGCCTGACGAGCCTCGCGAGGCATTTTCCCTCGCGAGGGCTTTCTTGCTCGACTGAGCATTTCTGCTAAGGACCAGACGATCGGCCTGGAGGCCTCGAGAGGAACCTCTGCCTCGGGAAGGCCTCTCCTAGAAGATCTTCAGGCCCTGGCGCGTCTCCGCGCCCCCTCGGGAGGTTTTCCCTCGCGAGAAGTCAACGGCTACAAAACCTCGGCGAGGCTTCAGGCCCTCGCGGGGTTCCTTCAAGTGGAAGCAAGCTCCTGCACCGCTGCAGAGCGCACATGGGCTCTGCGCCCGCCGCAGAGTGACGCGCGCGCCTGCGCGCGATGACGAAGACGCCGCAGTTGCCATTCTCGTGTATAAAGTGGTCAAAGGAGCTGCGGCAAGCAAAGCGGACTCCAAGACTTGCCAAATTGGTGATAAAGCGGCCGGCCGCCGCTACGCTCCAACTGCGACGTCACCGTGGGGCACGCCCCAAAGCTCTGCAGCGCCAGCCCACCGTCCTGGTTGGACGGTGGCTTTTTCTGCCAAGACGACGTGCTCTCTGCCATGGACCGTGTCCATGGACGCCCCCGACGCTGTGCGCTGTGCTCCAACTCGGCGGCATTGTGGTATCCCTTCCCGCCGGAGTTTTCGGGGAAGAGGACCAAGCCCAGTATATAAGGAGCCAGTGTACGACCTAGGAGGGGATCCCGCATTCACCAACTCATTCCACAACCAAGGAGCTACGTCTGAGGAAGAAGACGGAGCTCATTCCACCATAGTCCACCATAGCCATAGCTGTGCCCTCGGCAAGCACCCTTGTACTGTGAACCTCTCCAAGCAGTGCAATACATCTTAGCAGGACGTAGGGCTTTTACACCTCACGGTGGGCCTGAAACTCGGTAGCGGCTCGTGTTCCATCTCTGCCGTGATGTTCCTCACCGAGCTCGACGAGCACCGTCGCCGAGGTTGTTGAGGATTTGTTTGACGTTGTGTTCAGCCCCTTACTCGTTTCCTGGCTTTTGAGAGACACCCCTAGTTCCTGGGACTAGTCTCTGACAAACTCTCAACCAAAGACATTTGTCAAGCCCACAACATCATAATTTTAATCACAATGGGTCATGTTTTATTTATGCAATAAAAGTAAAGTGTGCATCAAGTTCGAGAGAGCTCTATAACCAACTTTTCCCATAACAATCAACAACATAAGCATTCTCATTCAGAGGTATAGATAACACAAATATCATGATAAACATACTCGGAATAGCATAAAGCTAATAGGTAGATATGGTGGACTCACTGGAAAAACTTTGGTTGAAGGTGCTGGAAACAAGTTTTTGCTTGTTGGAATTTTTTGGCTAGCAAGAGGGAGAAAGTTGACCATCTAAATGCATGCATGAGTGTCCATAGAACTAACTAATCCATGTTAAAACAAGGTAAAATAACATTCAGCATCAAAACATGAATAAAAGATAGCTCTTGATAAAATACTTGCAAATTATTACTCATTAACAAGCTCATGAATCATGCAACTATATGTGTCTTTTAAAATTAACTCCAACATCACTTTTCCCAATCTTATAATAGCATCCAACATAATTCAACCCAAATTTCCAGTAGCTCTCTCATATATAAATGATAGTGTGGTGGTCTCACAAAATAAAAATCAAAACTAAACAAACAAAAAGACACTCCAAGTTTATGCGATAAAGTGTTTCGATCAAAAAACAGAACTTAGATGTGTGCAAACTGAGAGTGTGTAGGTCTAGTGGGGTTGTCTTCACATCCCCAAGCTTATGGTCTTCACCATCCTTGGATAGCTCTTGGTGCATCTCCTCTAATCCCTGTGAAAAAAACTTCAAAACACCGTTTCTTCCATTTCTTTTTCTGTGGGGTGCATTAGTAGTGATAAACAAATAGATTTCTTGCTGCATATAATCCTTGAACAAAAATTCATATGAATGTCCAGAAAGTGTATAATGTTGTATGTCTACTCATAAACTTAATTGGATCAAAAAGATTCAAATTAAAAGTTCTAAGCATGCATCAAACAGAATGAGACAGAGTTTGTCCAGAAAAACAGCAGCAGCTAAACGTATTTTTCTACCCTACTTAACTTTGTCGGAAAATTCCGAAAAAATTCATGCATACATAGGATGACAAGTTGCAATTACAGTTCAAATATGAGCTCATTCGTAGTTACAGAATAAGAATTAAAAATCATACCGTGCACAGATTCGTGCAGGAATAAAATCTCCGAACGCTATAAGCAACTTTTTCACACCCAAATGAGTAAAACTTGGCACTTTATTGAAAATTCCAGAATATAAACTAAACACTAAGTCTCTTGTTACAGCAAGAGGACACAAAGAAAATCACAAATAAAAACAACCGGGTTGCCTCCCATAAAGCGTTTTCTTTATAGCCATATAGCTAGGCTTCTTACTTGATGTTTATTGTGGACGAAGCTCATGAGGGAGCTTGAACTTTGGTGTGTCCCTCTTCCTTGGGAAGTGTTCCATGCACTTCTTGTGTGGAAACTGAAACTTCACATTCCCTTCTTTTGAATCAATGATAGCACTTGTAGTACGAAGAAAAGGTCTTCCAAGAATAATTGGAGTAGAGGTTTTATTCCCCATATCCATGATTAGAAAATCAACAAGTACAAATGTCATATGTAACTCTACCATAACATCACTTACTTTTCCTAAAGCATGTTTAATGGAATCATCAGCAAGTGCAAGTTCAATAGAGCATTTTTCAAGATTTTTCAATTCAAATACTTCATGTAGTTCTTTAGATAAAACAGAGACACTAGATCCTAGATCAAGTATAGCATGGTGTGTCTCTTTTCCAATGGTTACTAGGACTTTGAGAATCCATATATCCCCAAGCTTAGGTGGTATCATAGCCTCTTGGTTGTACCTAGCAATCTTTTCTTTCAAGACATGATTAGCAATATAAGAACCAAAACCAGCTTGGTTATAGTTGATGGAAGGATCACTTGCAAATTTTTGTAAGATAGATATTAATTCATGCAAGCTACAATTTCCTAAATCAAGCAATCGTTCCTTGACTTCACTAAGCATTTTAACTTCCTCAACTTTCTTTTCCTTTTTAACCCAACTTGTTGCTTAACAGGAACTTCTTTCACATGTTTAAATGATGAGTCTTTTCTTATTGAATCACTAACACAAACCAGCTTTTCCTCAATTCTATTGAGGTAAACATCTTTTTCAAGAAATTCCTTCTCACATAATCTTAGTTTATGCATGACATTAACTAATTCATTGTTTATCTTGGGAATAATGTTTTCAGAATAAGATACTAGTTGTTCAAAATCCTCTTTACTTGGTAGCTTCTCTAACTTAGTTTCAAATTTATCTTTGGATAATGCAAGTTCTACCGCGGTGTCCTCCAACTTTTTCTTGCTACCCACAAAGCTACCAAAGATTCTTCTAAGTGTCATGGCTGCACAAGGTGGTGTTGACAACACAAAACTTCCCCCTGTAGCCCCATCTAAAGCATTTTGGTACCAAGGGTCTATTCCATAATAGAAGTAAAAGTTTAGCTTTTCATCTTCACAAGGTGTAGGATCTTCATAGTGCATCCTATTAATTCTTACCCAAGCATCTTTTAATGTTTCTCCATGATATTTTTTAAAATTAGAAACATAAATCAATGGAGGACTCACTCCTTGTTTGTTTCCCAGAACCATGATTGCAAGTTTTTATGTGTTTTTTAATTTTTTATGCAAAACTGAAAATAAATATGCAAACCGAACTTAAAAATGCAAGACAATGACAAAACGAGATAAATTGCTTTGAAGGTAAAGATGGATAAGATGATGCTCACGTAGGTGCAACCTCCCCAAGCTTAGGTGTTAGCACAAGTTGGTGATGAAGTTGAATTGGTGAGATATCCTTGGATAAACCTTTCAGCAATGATTCCCCGGCAACGGCGCCAGAAAACAGTCTTGATGGCCCTTCACGTAGTTACCTGCGTGAAAAGTAAATGGGTTAGGTTGAGACTCCAAGTGCAGAGTGTGTAGTAAGTGGAAGACGTGTTTTCCCCACGAGGGGTGACTCGAAGGTTTAATATCGAACTCTCGGGAAATCTGTAGTGAAGATTTGTCTTTCCTATCCTTCTTTTGGTTACCTACAAAACAAAGTAAATGTTTTGGTCCTCAACCTCACCTAGTGGTTGTCAAGCACAAGGTGTGAGAATGATATCAAGATAATATGCAATGCAAACAAGAAATAAATATGCAATGGTGGTAAATAAATATGCAAGGATGGTGGTAGCAATGATAAATGATATTTTTGGGTTTTATATGATGAATGCAAGATGTAAAAGTGTTTTTGTATTTTCGGATTTTTAAATGGCAGAAAATCGAAAAGTGGTAAAAGTGGTTGGAAAGGTGTTTCTTATGATTAAAAATGGACCGGGGTTCATGGTTTCACAAATGCACTCTCTCTTTAATAAAGTGGTAGACAATGGAACACTAGAGTTGACATATGAGATTGCAACACAACAGTTTAATGACAAGTTATAATTATATGGGCATCACGTCCTAACATAGAGACCTTTTTGGTTATTAGTCTCTCTTATACTCCACCAAGATGCGAACTAAATCATAACACCTCAGTAATTAAGATAACTCAGAGTATAGCAATAAGTATCATGACATGAAGTTAAAATAAGAACATGCTAGATCTAGTCATGGAGTAGTGGCAATGGTCACACCCACATCTCCGGTAGCATGGTATTTCTTTTTATCCCTAGTGAGACAACAAAGTAAGGTAGAGGTACCCAAGTGGATCGCAGAACTTTCTCTCACGTTCACTGCACTAGCCACCCCCGTTACTCCAACTAATGCACACGTTCCCCCTCACACGCTCTCATAAACATGCTTGATCATGACAAGTAAATAAGAACGGGGTACATAATATGCATCTACTTTCATAACTGAAACAAAACGATTGCAATCTCAAACATATATTAACTCATAAAAAGATCCACCACAAAGGTATTACATAGATGACCGTAATCATGTTCAGCAGCTCATACGGTACTAATTAGTTAAGCTCAAGAGAGAGAGATACATAAGTTACTTCCACAAACCCATAGTCCAGAGGTGGACTACTCCCTCTTCATCATGGAGACGGTGGAGAAGTCGTTGGAGAAGATGGAGACCACGCCGGCAGCGCCCCGCCGGAGTTTTCCCCCTCCAATCTGCAACTCCAGGTCTCTGTTTCGGTGTTTCTGTGTTTCTGCGGCGCTCCTTACAGAGAACGTCGGGGGACTATTTTTATAGGCGGTTTTAGGTCAAAACGGAGTCGGTGGACGGCAACGGAGCTCCGAGGACCAAAAGGGGGTCCCACACGGGCAGGTACATGGGCCGCGTGGGCCCACTCATCTGGGCCCTCGGGCCTCCGCTTGTTTGCTTCCTTCGCTCCCACGCTTTGTTCCTTCCAAAAACTGATGCTCGTAAATTTCCAGGTCATTTGGACGTCATTTGGGTCCCTGAAACATTAAAATATGGAAAATAGGGTTTTCTGCCTGCGCAGGGTTAATTCCATAAAAATAGTAAAATTCAAAAATCATTATAAAACAGTGATATAACCCTTATATGATGCAAATATGACTGGAATATAAGTAAAATAATGCAAAGTTCATGTATGCATTTTACATGCATCAAGGAGACGCGCAAGCGAAGCTAGTCAAGGTGCAGCCAGAGGCAGAGCTGTTGTGTGTCACTCGTGCTCGTGTTGGCAGGGAAGAAGGAGGCACATTTAAAAAGTGGAAGTGAGGAGGGCCGCTCGGGTGGCTCGTTTGCCAAAGCTATAAAAGGGCGCCATTGGTGGCCGCGCACGGGAGGTGAGCGAGGTCAACACTCGAGCCCGAATCCCTCCCGATATGTGGTGCCCTTGAGAAGTGGTGGTGAATTCTTGGTCGAATCGACAGAGTTGTGGCAGAGCTGCCGGATTCGACGCTGAATCGATGGGAGAAGAGCCGGCGGCGGTCACTGGAGCAGAGGCGTGAGGGCAACATGAAATTCCGATTGGCAGTTGTCCTGCACGCGTTGGCCTTTCTGTTATATAGCAGCGGCCCAAATATTTAGTTTTACATCACTTTTTTGTTTGACAAAAATAAATGGAAAAATTTACATCAAGTAAATCTGTTGGAGCAAGATTTTTGGTCCCAAATGACCTAATACAGGCGAGAGTCGATGGTGGCCGTTTGCCGAGGGAGAGCGACAGCTGGCATCCCTCGATGCCGAATCCCTCCGGATCCGCGGTGCCCTTGTACAGTAGTGGTGGATTGCACCCGAATTGGTCAGAGTTGTGGCGGAACTGCCGGATTTTAGGCCAAATTGATGTGAAAGAGACGGCGGTGGTCACTGTAGGAGAGTTGTGCGGGCGACATGAAACTTCCAATTGCCAGTTAGCGTGCGCATGTTGCTTTTTGTTATATAGTATCAGCCCAAGTGTTTTATATCTGCAACACTTGGAGTTTTTTATTTAACAAAAAAGATAAAATTTACATTAATTAAGCGCGGCTATTGGAGCAAGTTTTTAGCTTCAAATGACTTAAAAACTGTTATGGCCTAAAATATGGCAGCTATTGAAAATGCTCTTAAAAAGAGGAAACATCGCGAAAAAAGCATTTGTAGCCCGGGCTACATGTATCCCTATATTTTTTTTTTCAAAATAGTATTTTGAAGTTTCAAAAAATTATAAAAGTAAATCTGGATGTAGCTTATACCTTATCCTACAATTGTGCAAATTTTCAATCCAAAATTCTTAATATTTTGGGTTATGCAAAAAGACAAATTCTGAAGAAAAAAATTGGAGCTTCCCTATTCACACACCCCATGTATATTTTTGTCTTTTTTGCGCAGCATATACATCGTATTTCGGATTAAGATATTGCACCCTTGTAGGATATATCAGTTGCTATATGTACATATTTTTTCAGATTTTTTTGACACTTTAAAAATTATATTTCAAATCTTCAAAATAAAGGGCTACATTTAGCCCGGTCTATAAACATTGCACTCGAAAATACCGTAGTTTTATATGCAGGAGATAGAAAATAAGTTTTGTATACAAATAATATTATTTTTACCTTTATCAAAACCATGGAAGGTTGACACGTGGAGCAACAAGAGAGTTATATTTTTAGGGAGCTTAGTACTTTGAAGAGAAATAATATTATTTTTACTTTTGTCTAAACCAATGTAAGGTTGACACGTGAAGCAACAAGGAAGCTCTATTTTTATGGAGTTTAGTTCTTTTAAGGATGTGTGAGCATACCAAGCAGTGAAACTGAAACCTTGGCTTAAGCAGCAAATTTTCACTAATCTCATCCATCATACTCAGGCCAAGGTGCAGTGCAGGTAAAGAGTCTCCTGGGCACGACGCAGCAGTGCAGCACGTGCCGGCGCGGGCGCGAGGGGAGGCAGTGGACGGTGGCTTTCCGGGCGCAAAACAACTGGCTCCGGCCCCGCTTTACAGCTAGCTGCTTCTCCTTCCTCCCGTCGCGGGGAGGGGGGACACTCTGCTCTGTGCCGTCATCACATGGGATGGGACACCCTCTTCGGCCTCTCAATTATTTCGGGAATTATTGCGTCGCCAGGCCCATCGGCACAAGTTGAGAGGGGCGGAGCAAGTCTAGTACACTACCGCTGTTGATGGTGCTAGTAAGTACGATGTACGGGAGTGGTGGTTTAATACAACTGCAGTACTGGCGCGCTCGTTGTAATCAGAGTTTGGACTAGGGTCAAATCAGCAACAGCGAGGATCAGTCTCCCGTTCCGATGAGTCTGTTTGTTCGATACCGAAGTTCGGGTGATTTTTGTCATTTTCAGCTTTTTGTCAAAGTATAAATTTCACCCTCAAATCCATATCTCCGTAAACGCGGTATATCAGAGGCGGTTTTGATTCAAGACATGCATGTGTTTGCTGATTGTATGATGAACGAGGCTCATCGCGACATTGCTAATTAAGTTGCAGGGCGAGATTGCCAAAGCAAATATGTGCGAAGGCAACAACAACAGTATGCGAGCGCGGTTGGCGGCACGCAACTAGTACAACACACAACAGTATGGATCGGTGCAAATGCTTTATTCCGTTTCGTTCCCGTTCTTTCTTCGCTTATTATCGAATCCATTGGGGACTAGTGAGTGAAAGGTCTTATCATGTCGCAAGCATTTGATAAGTTCATGAATAACCTTGGAATTTTGGCACTTAAAAAAAAAAGAAATCTAGAAATAACCTTGGAATTTTGCAATCTTATTTACAAAGTAAAAAAACTCATGTTTGTGCCAAATTTGAGCATGATATCATTAACTTAGCCATGGATGTGGCCATGTGCCTGCCAAATCACCTTGGTGGGCCCCACAACTTGACTGAGTCAGCAAAGAGGTGGTAAAAAATGCTACCCTCGCATTTCCACCTTTGTCTCATCTCTTTCCGAACCTTTCCAAACCAGAGATCTCGCTGACTAAGAGAGAGAGAGAGAGGAGCTCGACGATGCTCCCCTCGTTGTTCCACCCCGGGGCCTAGCCACACGAAGTCTTCCAAGTGTATTTCTTGGAGCGATGAGAACTCCGAGAGGAGATTTTTCAACTGCACAAGAGTTTGGGTCAATTTTTTTTTTGTTACATGGTAAGTGATCTTAGTCTCTGGTTTGTGTTTATTAAAATAGAGGTTGGTGTTTACAAATTCTTAAAACGGTTCGACCCATAATTCCCATTTTTTAAAGCAACACTTATTAATTTGTGTGACATGGTGCATCGGCTCAACAGAGAAAATGTTGCACTTACTAGTTATTCATCGGCACCGAAAGCAAGGAATGGAAATTGCTGGAGAATAATGATAGGATTGACGAATGGCTGAAGAAAAAAGATATGCAAATTGAGAAGTTGCTAAAAAAGATGGTTTGTATCTGAGTGTGCGTTATAAAGACCAATACGGCAATACTACAATTCAAAGGGTGACATAGAATTTTTTTTTCTACATGAAAGGGTGTGAATTATGTGTGTTTACCTCCAAGTGCACAATTCTGCAAGCCAGCTAATCTAACCTCATAAACTACAATCCTCGTGACCAATCATGCGAATTCACCAGTGTAGCAAGACGCAGAATTGGCTAGACCAGATGCTGACCGGTGCTAGACCGGATGCTACCAACTGAAGTGACAGCCGAGAATTCATTGCTGTTCCAACCAAAAATTCAGACGAATCTCTCTTTAACGCAACCTTTTCTTTCACAGGGAAGACTATCATGCCCGTTCCTACGCCACTGGCACCGGCCAACACCACATACCACCAGAAGATCTCGAGAGGCTTTTGAGAGTGGAATCCGAAGTCCTGCGCAGCATGGGCGCATATGGCCCGAGCTTTCCACAAGCCGCAGGCTTCACTGCCGCCGCTGTTCTTTTCCGTGCTCACCGGGTGAGCGGTGACACTGACAGGGCAGACACGCCACCTGTCGAGTCTAACAAATTGAGGAAAAATGTGCAACACTACGTTTCAGAAAGGAAAATTTGTTCCAGCAAATATGATTAGGATTCAGGACACAGTCCCTGTTTAGGATTCACCGGGACGAAAATGTGCATCCCCTCCATGAATTGGAAGAACTTTTGAGTTCCAAACGCGGCCTTACACTGCAAGCGTGCTCTGATGATGCAACCACACGACGAAGATGAACAGTACCGAGAGGTCAGGATCCTAGTGATTCAGAGCATCCAAAGTTCCAAACTGCAAAAGAGATAAATTGGGCGTGAACACCGAACAGTCGAGGAGGTCCAGGCGCAATAAGCAGCAGGTCGAAAATTACGCCGGTATCCCTGTTCCAGGCCGGTCTCGGTCAACAAGGACAGCCGTCCTGGGAGAAGTTAATCCAGGACTCTGAAACAAGCCAGGTTATACTGGACCATTACCTAGATTCCTCCCTTGCTCCGAGAGGAAATACTCCAGCTGATTGTAAAAAAAGATTCCCTTTGCAGTGAAAGTAGGTGGCCAAATGATTAGGGAAAGAACAACGTACAAAAGGGGTAACATAGACAAAGGGTGCAAGAAAAGAAACTGTAATATAAGTGAGTTTGTACCTTGTCCATACATGCAGTACTAATATAACAATTACCAATGACCACATCACATACACAGTACACTTCCCTGATTAAGCCGAGATAACAAAAGGCGAGAGTGCACAGAGATATTTCAGGAAATTCTCCAGTTCGCTTGACGTTATGAAAAGGACATGTGTATGATGATCGCCTTTCCGGAAAGAATATGTGCCACCAAAATGCAGTTCAACAAATAGGTGTGCACTTTGTCCCGAATTGTAGGTTGGGCGCACAAATTCACACGTTTATACTCTCCGTCGGCTAAAAGCCAGACCATCCATATACATAGTAGCCGTCAGGTTGATATTCATATATCCGCTAACCTTCACAAAGTAGACAGGGACATTCCACCTTTCTTCATTGATTTCGCCAACCTCTGAACGCGCTCCTTATCGCCCACATGAACGTTGAGTAGTATTCTCTTCTCCAGTTGTGAGGAGTATTTCTTTGTGATAGAAACAATAAGTTGATCTCTGAACACACATGAGTTCCATGTGAAACAATCCAATAATTCAATTCCCACAGTAACCAAGCAACCAGTTTATATTCTGGGGCCATGTTAGCCTCACACCATACGTTTTTTGGTGTATCATTTTATACTCGTTCGTCAGGGAAAAGGAAGGGACAACTATTTAGTCGGCAGCAAGATATTGCATGGATAGGTACATACACACGGGCGTCAAAGATTGTATCGTTGCTGTCCGGGTGATGGACAGCGCTGTTGTTATCAGAGGTGACTTCAAGGCCAAGGGAGAAATGTAGTTAGGAGGAGCTATAGAGATAGGTAAAATCTTTGGCACAGCGTCCTTGTCCCCGGCCACTCCAACTGGTCTGGGCAACCCCAGCCGTCCATCTCCAGATCGGATCTGACGGCACTCCACATCACGCACTCTCCTCAGGTTGCCCGGCAGTGCACATCATCGAATATCTCTTCACGCTTTTGTATGTGCTTTATGCACAAGGGAAGAAACAGAGGCTCCACCACAGACCCAGAGGGTTTATCGAGCTCTAACGATAATTAATCTCCAACCATTGCTCCGCTGATCTTCATTTGCAGGTCCATTGCACACATCGATCTAAATGTAGCTGAAAATAACATAACTTTCCACGATTGGTGGCCCAATGTTCGGTGTAGAGAATTAGGATATTCGTGGGTTGGCGAAATGAGCCAACGGCAACGACATGGAAGAACACGAAAGCAACTTAATAAACATTAATAAAAATAATACTCAAAACAATTTGTGCCTAACAAAGTACTTACCGGCCCCAAATATGATGTTGCTGCAGTAAACATCACTGGTGACCTCTTGCAACGTATCAAAAGAACGTGGAATTTGCATCGTCAATGCGCAACCACTCCGCGCTCTGTTCTGTTGGATCATACGAATGCAGGCAAGAACTCCCGCTAAAACTGCTCCCCTAATGTTCATGTCACTGGCTGATCACACATGAGATTATCTATATATCTAGGCTAGCAATGACGACTCAGCTGATCCAAATACTCCCAAAAAGGAGAGAGAACTGAGAAAAGATTCGGATAAGTTAGCAAAGACCAGCACCTCCACATCCTACGACTCGTCCAGGTCCCAAGCCCCCTTAATTCCCGTCAGGATCCCTCCCCAACTCCGTTCCGTTTTTGCCACTCTACAGACAAGGACAGCCTAACGCCACCCTGTAACTACTGTTCACTCCCACTAGGGGCGTTCAGGTCATTCCACAGCGGGGTGGGTGTGTCTCCCGGTGGCTAGTATTATTATACGAGGCATGGCTTGGACCAAACGGACAAGGATGGTGCATCATCGCAGACGCCAGTATATATTGCCCCTCGCTGTACACACTCCCTTCCCCTCCCTCTCTCCCCCCTTTCCTCTAACCTTTACCTTTTCCTCACTCATCATCCATTTTCCTCTAACAAGAACTGCTAGTCCTAGCCGAATTCAGATCCTTAGTCGCAGCTGGTTTAGTTGTTTCCCCTCTGGAGCTGGTGCCCAGGTGAAGGAAGAAGAAGAAGAAGTGGGCATCATGAGTCCACCGAGCGTGATGGGGCAGTTCGGAGACACGACCTACACCAAGGTGTTCGTGGGCGGGCTGGCATGGGAGACCCAGAAGGAGACCATGAGGAAGTACTTCGAGCAGTTCGGGGAGATCCTGGAGGCAGTCGTCATCACCGACAAGAACACCGGAAGATCCAAGGGCTACGGATTTGTATGTTTCTATTCTATCTATATACACACACTTGCTGATTTCCCTTTGTATACGTGCAGTTTGGTTTGCAAAATTATTAAGCTTCTAGTGTATGTGAAGCTGCATACTTTCCTACCTTTTTTCTTCTTGTTTGCTGAGATATCAATGGATGCACCGTGAGAAATTTGGTATTGTAGGTTACCTTCCGTGACCCCGATGCGGCGATGAGGTCTTGCGTTGATCCCGCGCCGGTGATCGACGGGAGGAGGGCCAACTGCAACCTTGCCTCCCTTGGGGTGCAGAGATCCAGGCCTCCAACCCCACAGCACGGTTAGACATTCCCCATTATCTCACCACCTACACAAAGTAAAGTAACATTGAGAGAAGAAATAATTAGCTAGCTATAGCTTGATTGAAAATCTTTGATGACGGCGTCTCTTGAGTTGGAGACAGCCCAACACTAAAAGCTAGCTCTTGAAAAAAAAAGTAACCATCATCATTATAGATGCATTGTCTCTTGCATTATTCTGCAGAGTCCTATACGTAGTTCCATGATCACATACTTAGCTGTTATGATTTTATGCACAAAAGCGCCTTCGTACAATTGGAATAAAGGAGGTTAAGGAGCAACGCATACCTAGTTTTGCTCCATAAGGGCTTGATTAAGGATCTTGTCTACTCTTGGCATTTAGTAGAGAATAAAAAGCTTGAAATGTAGCTTAGTGCAACCGGATTTCCCCAAGTCCATTGATATAACTGGAACTTCCTTTGCAGCTACAAATGAATAGCCTTAAAAGGATATCCTCTGGGCATTTACTTGCTGAAAAAAGTAGATAAAGAGGAAACAACATTACAAGTACAAAGTTGTTAGTTATCCTCGGAACAAGTGCCTTGTTTTGGATAATGTGCTTAAATAACAAATCCAACCGATGAAGCCTTAATCTTAAAGTATCCAGGGCCAGATTCGAGAATCTTTTACTTCTATAATGTCGTCTTGCAATTCAGAGATTGACCAGGAACGGGGGCATGACCGTGAATATATTCATCAGAGGTGCATCGGAACAAGTGCATGCATACCTTGCTTGCTTTTACAGGAGTGTGTATTTTACTACTATCAAGCAATGTGGGGTAATTAACATTTGTTCTCCTAATGATGTTGCTACAGGAGGTGCTAGGAACTTTAGGGTGATGAAGTCCTTTAGCCAGCAGGCAGGGATCCAAGGTGCGCTGGGTGCAGCTTTTCCTTCGCAGGCCACCTTCCCTCATTATGCCATCCCACAAGGACTGCCTTACCATGTCTATGGGTAAGTTTTTTTTCTCTCTCTCCCACCTTGCTTCCTTCAGAGTGTGCTGTTTTTTCTCTCTCTCTCCCACCTAGCTTCCTTCAGAGTGTGCTAGGACCAGCTATGACGGGGAAGCTTGTCACATGCATGACATGTGCATTATGGCATGCTATCTTGGTCAATGACGACCGGCATGTAAACTTTTTAGCTTGCATTTGCATGCAACACATCTCTCTCACCCACAATCACTCATAAAGTGGCAGTGCGTGCTCTAGTGGCACTGCACATGACCGCCTAGTCTTGCACACTCGCCCTTCTCTCTGTCTCAATCACATGCTAAGCTAGCTGGTTTATCAAGGGCTACATTGTTTATTGCATCATGATTAATCTGTGAAAACACAACTAATATTTCTTACTCCTTCACTACCGCAGGTATTCCCCTATTCTGCAGACTACAGTTATCCTGCAGTAAGTTCCATTTTCCACACCATCAATAAGTTTTAATAACTCTACGAAGAGTTACATACTATTAATTGCAATGAATTGTGTTGATTTCACTGGGGTCGATTTGTATAGACAAGAGAGAAAAAAGATAAAGAGCATAACCTTCAAGTTTGCATGCCACTATGTTGATATGTTTAAGTGCATCCTTGTATGTTTGCATTATGCATGTATGATAAGAACCATGATAGAAGTATATGTGATATTCAATGTATGGAAATGTATGGAAATAGCATTATAGAAAAGCTTTTGCCTTTGTTTCAAAAAAAGAAATAGCACTATAGAAAAGTTCGTTGGGTAATGGCGGGCATGGTGTCACAAAAATATGCTTCAACGAACATAAATGATATCATGTAAAATACTGAGACAATGAAATGCTGACCATTTTTGCCTCTGCAAACTTCGAAGCCAATCTGGAACATTGGTGTTCATACTCGCTTTGTTTGCGCTGCAAGCAAGTTCCACACATGTTTTACTTCAAACTGACCAATTGCAATCGTCTTTGCTCGAAAAAAAATCGCCTTCTCTTAAGAGTTAGACTGATTATGAAACCTGCATGTAACTCCCATGTATTAGCTCAATGCATTCAATCTATGTTTCTATTAATGGAAACGAAAGAATTAACAGTACCCTCAGCAGCAACGACCGGGAATGCATAAAACGTTAAATAATTTCTATAAGCTCTCTACCGCGATATAGCCAAAACAATTACCTAAAGATAGAATAAAAAAATGTCATCTGCACGATCATCCTTCCAATTTCCTATTGGAAAACCTAGTCATTGTGATTTCAATGTTTCTGAACAATTTTAACTGCCACATGCAACCACATAAATGATGCATGGCGCCATGGCCTACTCGTTTTGTTTTGTTGCTGATATAAATCTCTTATTTCCTTTGGCAATGGAGTACTGTTAAAATGATAGCCATATGGTGGTACAACTAGCACAGTGACACTGAAGTAGTTTTTAGTTGCACACACCCCTGAAAAAAACTCTTGTGGCATGCTTATCATAAAAAAATATGAGGTAGCCACTTTTAAGTAGATTCATCTAGCTGTCCTGGATGTTCTTTGGCAATAAGATGCCATGATTGCCTCGAAACCATCCTTCCAAAACTATTATCTTTCTTCAACTTTGAGGGTGTAACCGGTATAGCTGTCATGTTAAGTATACCTTCTACTCAACGATAGATGGATGTTTTCTATTTTCCTTCAGAACATGTTTCCATATGAATATATGATCAAATGCGCAGTCTTTCTAGAGTGCACTTATCTAGAAAAACACCAATCAATTATGTATCGTCCATGAAGCAGTGCAGTGCCAAAAGTATATATAGTGCCTTGTGGTCCTAGCAACTTCTATTTGCCTTTGTACAGGCGCACATGGCATGGGCCCTAGTTTGTCTAGACCAAACCAGCTAAACACTTGGTCCATCTTTCCATCAGCAGCGCCCCTAGTTAACCCCAATAAACTTATGACAGCACATGGCTTGTGTCCCCATTCGCCAAGTCTATCCAAAGCCAACCCAGATTACCTGCTAGCACTCTGAATCTTGTGGATCTTGACCTGACTGTAGGCCAGAGTACAGTTAGTGCTATGGCCCAGTTCGATCCGGTGCAGATGACATATGCAGGCAAACAGCAAGCAGCGCCTCTGTAGTCTGTTCTTGCCAATGATGACCTTGTTTGGGTAAAAAATAAAGATATCTAGATCTTGCAATTTAAATACTGTTAGTGTGAGCTAGACAAAGATCTAAGGTATATCACTATAGCAACATATATCGGGGAGAAATCACTTTTGTCAAAAAGAAAGCTATAACAACAGAACTGGAGGAATCGAGGGAGGGAGGGAGGAAGAAGCTAATGATTGAATATGCAGGATATTAGCTGACACGATGTAGCACAACATGGATTAGAAACAATGATTATGGTAGCAGGAATTAGATTAGTTTTAAGGTAGTGGGTTTATGCCTTGGCAACTATCACAGCACAACTGATCCTAGCTTGTTAAATATACTGAAATGTTTATAAATCGCAACATTAGACATTACCTTTGTCTTCTGAATAACAGATGCTATAAAACAGTTGTGTGTTAAATGCCTTGACAATATCAGAAACACTAACACAAAGAAATTATCTGGTGAAATTGGATAGGAAGCGAGAAAATTGATAGAAAATATAAAAGAATGAATAGAGTAACATTTACTTAAGCTAAAAAGATGCACACTGCGTATAAAACATAATTAGAGTGTAATGTGAACTGTACATAGCAGAGTTGCTAACATACATCATAACATAAAGACTTACATATGTTTCTCATTTTTCTGTTAATTAGAACTACTACAACATCTATGGAGGAACCCAGTACCCATTGTATGGAGGAGCAGGAACTGGCATGGTGACTGGAACCAGTCCCTTCTATCCATATTTCCAGTTTGGGCAGTCAGGAAGCACTACGCCCAATTATGCAAGTGGACAGGGCTACAATATGCAGTACCCACAGATGTTCCCATTCTCAACTGTGGCCTCTACAGCTGCTGCTGTAACAGGCTTTGCACAACAATATGGAGGACCATTGTCACTTGCAGCGAGTCCTCAAGCCCAAGCAGGTACTACTAGCACCTTGTATACATCTACTTTGATAACGTAGCGCATATTAATAGGTTATATTTCAGTATAGTATAGTTCAGTCTGCATTTCTAACAAATTACCTTCCGATATGGATTTGTCAGTCTGTCAGCTTACTCACAATACAAGCATCTAAACTATATTAGAAAGGATGATTATTATTATTTGTGTATCCATAAGCAAAGATAACTTATCATATTATCATAAATTAGTTGATTTCTTTCTTTTCGCTCGGTTGTGATACTAATATCTTGACAGTGTGTATCCCCATTAAACAGGCATGACTATGGCTCTCACAGCTCCAACCTTGCCAAGTCCAACTCAAGCTGCTCATCCTTTCCGGCTCGTCCCCTCACACTTTGCTGTGTCTGCTGCTCCAGAGCAATCCTTGGCCTAACCATGGTCTCCTATCTCATCGTCGTTGTCTCGTTTTTATTTCCTACGTCGTGTCCATGCATCCATCTCTAACAGCAAAGGGCAATACCGCTGATCCGATCCCATATTGATCGGTCCAAGTGCCCCCCTCTCCATATCCCACATGGTTATGTGGTGATTGGAGATCAGCTTCAGCCCCAGGATGGGGTTGTACTGACAGTCAAGCACAAACCAGGCATTTAACCACAGTCCAAGGAAGGACTCCATCCAAGAGAGTTAATTTCAGCCCTAGCATGAGATGGCTGTGGGAAAAAGAAACCCTAACAGTCAAGCATGATCCCCAGGGAGGGTTCATGCTGATACAAGCCAAATTGGACAAAACTGACATGTAGACAACCAATTAAGCTAGCATGCCACTCCAAAATTTCATCAGTGGAATTTATACTGTATTTAGCTTAGGGCAAGTGCTTCTGGCTGAAGCATTTAGCAGATCCTAATATTCTATTCATGGGTGTTACCTAGAGCAAATAAATTTGACATCTGACCAGTCTATAACTTCATTCCCATGCATATTCAACCCCCCCCCCCCCCCCCCCCCCCCCCCACACCCACCCACACACACCACCACCACCCAACCCCCACTAGCAATACAACATGTTGTGGTAACTACCTTGTGTAACCAACCACTCACCTTTTCTATGCACTGAGTAGATGCACCAACTAACAGTCCCTTTATCCTTCAGTTTATAGCTTGCATCTAGGTGGTTTAGGCTCTAAGGAGAGCTTGTGCCCCTTATCAGAGACAGGTTCAGGAGTGCTAATGTTTGTTTTTGGCACTTAGCACTGCCTCCTGCCATTTATAACACAGTGATGGGATTCCAAGAAGGTTTTGGATATGCCAAACACTGCTGCGTAACTCAATAACCCCAATGGACCCAGACATTTTTTTATTGTCTTGGGTCACCCACTCATCTAGATGTTCATCTTCGCCAGTGTCATTACCATGGTTAGGTCCAGGATCCCCTCCCTTCCTCTCTCTATGCCTGCCTGGAGAGGGGACTTATTGCTTTTAATGTACTACTATTATCAGACATGGTGGTTGTAATAAATAAAGTAGTACTACGCTACTTCTAGGACAAGAACTCTTTATTACTTTATCGCACGGATCTAGCTAATACTCTGTTAATCTATAGTCAGTACCTTCTCTACCAACATTGTAGCTCACCATGTAATGCAATGTAAAATCTACCTGCTGTGTTGCACATTCCTTATTTGATGGTCTTTTAACTAATTTCTTATTCGATGGAGATTGGAAGGTTTGAGAATTTCAAGGCAAAATTCAAACCTGTCCAGTTGTAGTTTAGATATGAGTTCTAGTTGTTGACTGAAGAAAATCACTTCACCTGCCTTCTATGCTGTAGAGATCCTACAAACGTACCTCACGAGTAACGACCATAAGGGAAGACGTGGCAACTGCCAATATGCTCAGACTACAACGATATAAAAAAACATGTGCACTAACTGCTACCAGTATAAACCATTTGCATGCCTGATTCTGCATTTCTATATGAAAGACCAAACAACCTGTTTATAGTACCAGCTGCCAAATTAACGTAATTCAGCTTGAAGATGACAATAACCATTTATAACATTAATATAGTGTGCCTCAGCTGCAGCAATCTATTAAAGCTTGGTCTAACTAAATATGTAACCTGGGCCTAGAGGCCTTTTGTAGATATGTTGTAATAGAAATTAGGGTCCTTCCCTACTAGGGTCGGCCTTTTACTAGTGGTACCCTATTTTCGTACCAGCCGTCAGTCAAGGAGGGAGCTCCAACCTTCGCGCCTAGCCGCAACCTTCCCAGTAAAAAAATAACAACTACTGCCAATTATACAACTGTATATGAAGGTGACAACGCAAAACTGCTGTAGTAACCACATTCCAAGCAACCTGTACAGTGGCAGTTAAGACTATTTCTGCAATTCTATGTGAACATGACAACAAGCTGTTTATAGTAACAACATTCTAATTGTGGTTAGACTATCTGCTAGTCAGACATCATGGTCCAAAATGGCTTCATGAGTATATCATGAATAAAAATTAAGAGGAAATGACTCACCAGCCTACGATATAAGGTCACAGAAAATATAAAGCTGTAAAACACTTCAGCCTGACGGCAAATACAACAGATGGTATCAGTACCATAGGCTACTGTGGGATCAAAAGCTATTTAGCAACGAAAGGAACAACGAGTAACAGGCAACATGTTTCCTCTCAACAGACGATCTGCTAGCACACAAGTGAAATATCCATATCCAGATAAAGATAATTACAAATAAAAAACATAGAAAAACAAAATTCCATGAAATTGGTGAATTAAGACATTTAGACGATGGAACATGCTGATTCATAATAAGCATATAATTCAGGACAGTGATCCCCTTAGTAGCTTACATTTAGTCACCTACACGACAACCTAAAATACTTGGCTTTATATGCCAGCACATTCATATCACGTCCAGCACAAAAGGATAGCCTGGGTATCCTACTGAAGGGCAAGCGCCTGCACACCAAGAGACATGCAGAAGTCCATACCACAGACAACCAACAGTAAGCATCTATGACATATCTTCGTGATAGAGATGAAGTCCAAGACCAAGACGGGCACAAGCTCGGCGAAAAGCCATTCCTTCAGCCTTCTGAACAGGATCTCCAAAGCCTGTTTCCTCGGCAGATGCAGTTCCAGTAGCCTCTCTGTAGATCTGAAAAGAAGCATATCCAAATACTTTTTACATTAGTGCCTTTACAAGCAAAACTACGTACATTTACAGCAGTTTAGAATATGTCATCAACTGGATGTAAAACACTTGAATTTTCAGTTAATGTGATGCAAAAACAGTGAGATGAGTTTGTGTGAACAATGGAACATTGAGTGGTAGCTAGGATCCTTATTTTGACATTTCCACATAGTAGAAAATCTTATGATTCACTTATATATTTCCAGCATGCAAGTCCATGATCAAATAACTGATTATACACTCACCCACTTAGTAAGGAAGAATAATGTAAACCCAAAACAGATTCAGTAAACAGAACCAAACGCAACAGCATTGTCCCAGGACAAGAAAAAGGTACCTCTGCGTCAGTTCCATGGAGGGTAACACGATACACGACAGATACAGATTTCCCGTCAGATGAGTAGATAATGTTGCGAACCTCCCCAGACCATTCTGCAAAAGGTTACAAAATGTTAGAAGGAAAAAAGGCAACGCAGTTTCTCGACAATTTTGCCTGCATTGAACTTAACCCTCCTCAAGAGGACACATAAATATACTACTACCAGAAATTACCTGGAGCATGCACATTCAGAATTTTGTTGACAATGTGCCTGCAAAAAGACATCAAAAGTAAGATCACAAGGACACGAGAGAAAAGGTAAATATATAACATGCACTACCTCCATCCCTAATTATAAGACGTTTGGTAGACTAATTTAGCCTACCAAAACTTCTTATAAATTGGGACAGAGGAAGTATGTTCATACTATACGAATTGAAGCGATTTTCAACAATAAACAGAAAACTGAAGGGTCAAATTTTCTAAGGATGTCAGGAGGGCAAACAAACAAACAAACACTATAAGATGCAATGCTCAGTTTATTTTTCTGCTGAGAAATTCTCTCTGGTTGCTTTATAGTTCATACTATGATCAGTATTTCAACTGAATCGCATATACTATTCATTGCACTCTTGAATTTGTGCAGCAAGAATATACACTCAAGTGATGACAATAGCAGTGCCCATTGATGGCATGATCAAAATGTTTGCGATAAAAACACGATAGATTTAGTCCTAATTAGACATGCACCAGCATCCAGTTTGATTAGAAGAAAAATCACCAACTCCAACATCGAGAACAGAGCTACAGGTGCAGACCAACACTTTAGATGCAATTACATTTCAAGGAACGATAGATCATGAGATCAGAGCAGGAGTAGTTAACAGATAACAAGTTTTTTGCTAGGTCGAATGGTTAATTTGACCTACTCCACGAATCAACCCATCAAAGCACAGTAAAATAAACAGCGGAGTCCCTCAAGGGCACTGCTCCAACATAACCTAATGCTTATACATAAATCTGCATATACGACCAAATCATTCGAGAAACAGGCGGAAATCCCGAAATTAACTACACCGCCATGTGCACTAAAAGCGAATCCGGTGAACCGTCACTAGTGATCGAGGGGGTCTCACCATGGGATGTACTTGAGGGCAAAACCATTTTCCTCGACACGCGTCTTCACGAGGGAGTCGGGAACCCGCTTGCCGAGCTCCCGGAGGACGTCGGCGAGCGGCTTGCTGATGCCCTCGGTGGGGGCGACCTCCCCGCCGCTGGCGAAGTCGTCCTCCGACTCCGACAGGGGCTCCGGCTCCGGCGCCCGCCGCGACGCGCGGGCCTTCGCGGCGAAGGGGCGCGCCAGGAGCGGGGACGCCGCGCGGCGGGCGACGAGGAAGCGGGCTAGGGCTCCGGGCGCCATGGTGGGGAGGCGGAGTGGGGGAAAGGCGAGGAGAAAGAGGAGGGGTTTGCTTGGGTTTTGGGAAGGAAAGGAAATGGGGGATCGAAATTTATTGGAACTTGGAACTTGGAAGGTACGAAGCCCTTTAAGAGTGTGTTCGGTTGTGGAACCGAATAAAATGGAATGGAATGGCTGTGGAACCGAATAGAACCATTCCATTCCAATAAACTGAAATGTCACGGTTCCAACCTGTTCTTGTGTTCGGTTGGACAAAACGAGATGGAATGGAATGGTTCACATAATTTAGGATTAGCAATTCAATTTCGTCTAATTAGGATTAGCAATTCAATTAGCACTAACTAATTTGGAATTAGCAATTCAATTAGCAAATCAGAGAGGAAATGGGCCAAATCGGAGAAGAAAAAGGTCAAATCCCGGCTGGCAGATCCGCGTACAGATTGAGATAGAGTTCTGCAGCAGCCAGAGCAAGAAAATACTCTCGTACACCAATCCTTGCAGCCAAGAACAAAATCCAGTAGAGAAAGAGAGATGGGGAGGAGAAGAAGCCCAGCGCCGTTGTTGCTGATCCTCGCCGTCATCCTCATGGCTCTCCCTTACCTCACCGAATCCAGCGGCAGGCATGACCACCACCACCACGGCCAACGCTCCCATCTCCAAAGCAGAGGTACGAGAGGAGGAGATGAAGAGCAGGTACTGTCGCTGACGATGAAGGAGGCCAGGAGGCAGTGGCCGTGCTGCGCCGTCGCCGCTGCTGGCCGTGGCCGCCGCTGCTGGCCGAGGCCGCAGCTGGCCCGGCCGTGGCCGCGGCCGCAGCTGGCCGTGCTGCGCCTGGCCCGGCCATGGCCGCCGTCGCCGCTGCTGGCCGAGGACGCAGCTGGCCGTGCTGCGCCTCGCCCGGCCGTTCTTCCGCCGCCGTTCCGCTGCTATGGGCAGCCGCCCAACTGCTCAGCCGCCACCCTTCGCCGTCTTCGCGAGCCTGGCCGTCGCCCGTGCTACCTTGGGCGCCACCATTGGAGGAGAGGCGGGAACGGCGCGACCTTGGAGGAGAGGCGGGACAACGGCGAGCTCGAATGGAGATTGGAGTGGCGAGCTCGGAGCAGAGGCGGGACCGGCGATGGGGGCAGGGGCGGTGAGGGCGACCGGCGATGGGGGCAGGGGCGGGTCAGATGGGGAGAGGAGAGACGAGGGTGAGGGGAGACGAGGTGAGCGTTTGACTTTCTTTTTCCTTGACAGGCTCGGAACCAGGTGATTCCTCCGAATCGGAGTAACGACCACGTTCGGCATCTGGGCGAATATTCCGTTCAACCGAACACGGGAATTAGCTCTAGGGACAGGTCGGACCCATTACATCCTATCTTATTCTTCAACCGAACACACCCTAAAGGAATGTGTTTTTTTTACATGCCCACCAAGTTTTGTCCACTCCGATCATCAAAATTGCTGTGAGTTTTTGCAGCTTTTTCGCCCGACAAACATCTCAGCTCTTTCGGCTCTACCTTCCTCACCATTTTAGCAGCATAGCGAACGAGAAGCAAAGATGAAACTACTGGAAGCGTTGGGATGTCGTCTTCGAGCCACAGCAGCGGCGAAAAGTAATTTGAGAACTCATGCGACAGTGTTTGTGTATGAACTTGAAGTTTTACAGACGTACAGGATATAGCATGCCCACTCTCCAACATCTCATAATTCGATTTCCATGAAATTTCACCAATTCATATTCATCGACATTGAAATAAAGTACTATGTTCTCTTTGATACAAGTCGAATCATCAAAACTTACAATTTAAGTGGAGTTCGGACGGATTGGGCAAATATATGATGGGTCCGAATGGGAGTACAACAATCATTGGTACAAATGATTCACTAGTCCATTTGAATTTTACAAGTCAAATCCACTGAACCGCTACAGGTGAACTAGAACAGTTGTGCTGCGGGCTGTCTGAGATAACCTCCGTATGATTCAGCCCCAGGTCAAGTTTTACCCAATCATTGTTCGCTTTCTCCCCCGCTCCCTAACTGAAAATTCCATGAGAAGAACAGAAACAAGCAACGGGGTTAACGCAAGACTGACAGCAAAAGGTTATCATACATACTTCACAGAAGGGCCAGAACCATATAACGTACCTTGAGCTAGCTTGTTCGTAGTGGAGCACCACTGCCTTGAAGCTTTTCGGTATGCTGAGAGGATCTTCCCCATCTGATTCAGAGCAGAATGAATAGTTGTTACACACAAGACAACAGTAACAACGGCAACCAGTACTATCCATATCATGCGTGAAAAAAACCATGGTATCAGGCCGGGGAGATGGGAGATAATAGGTTCTGATTTGTCAAAACAGATGCTCTCTTGAAACACCGTTCTTCTAAAATAGGGTCAAGTGAAAACCAGCTGGAAGTCACACAAGACGTGGATATTCACAATCACAGAATGACAATTACGACAGATGAATCCAACCTTGTGGCCTCCGTATATATTTCGTTTCACACATTGCATGGTACATGAGACAACTTCAAATGCTATATTCTATCAAAATATGTAACCATGAAAACTGAGTTTAGTGAAAGTACATATTTATGATGGACATATTAGTATTACTTTCACTCGGTCAATGCAGACATATTTGCTCATACTACCCCAAGTTCCAAAAGTTTGGCTACACCGAGTCCAAAAATGCATGGAGGGGGTACTTGCAAATATGGCACCCTACACACCTTTTCTCCCCAGAAAAGTATCATGATAGTAAGAACTATGAGGGAATTAACAAAGATACAAAATACAACTCATAATACGTTTGTTTTATACAATGTCCTTACCACATCCCCGCACGAAGAATGCATGGAAATCAAAGCTCTCTCCAGAACATATAGGTCCACTGCTTTGTCCTCAGGAATAGCTGATGTAAAGCTCAGACCAAAATCAATAAGAACCTGCCAAAAGAAAATATGAAGTGGTAAACTGAAAGCCCAGATGCAATTCTTAAGAACCCTGGTCTTGTAAGTCAACACATAAGAAAAACAGAGCAACACGAAGGATACTGTATGCACCAGTTGATTGGTGTTGTTCTTGATCATCATATTTGAAGTTGTTAAGTCACCATGAACAAGGCCTCCATCATGTAGTTTGCCGACTGCATTTCCTATCTGTGTGGCAATGTCATTGAGACGTTCCTCATCGATCCCATTTGACCCAAATCCAAGGAGTATATCTTTCACGCACAAGCCATCCACATACTCAAAGGTTAATGTATGTGGAAGAGGGTCCATAGCATACAGAACTGGTGTAGGAACACCAAGCCGTCTTGCTTTTGTAATGCATCGAGCTTCCTAAAAATGAAGGGAGACCGAGCTAAGACGAATTTTAATATCAGATGTATTAAAAGCAGTTTTGACTACACGTTACAACTTAACACATGAGTACAGAGAATTCTAGAATTCTATCCTTCAAAGCATAGAGACCTCTTCACTGCTTGATAAACAGAATAAGAATGAAATTTGCAACTGATACTGTCTATCTTCGGAAGAACTTCAATTCGTCTTAAAATAAAGGAAACTGGAAAAGGGCTACTGAAAGAGCTTATCTAAAAAAAAGGTTAAGGAGACTGACAGCATTCAAGCGTTTTAGAGTCAACTTTGAGTCCAACAATGGGTGACGGTACTTCTTTGAAAAGCGTTCTTTGATTACGCATTTCTGCCCCACAAATGTCGAAACAAATACCCTCTGCAAAGAAGTAAACAAACTATTGAGAACAGAGTAGAAGGAGAAACTACAACTAGATAGACCTTGTGTTTTGACTCACTCCTTCAGCCCCCTGCTTCAGTAGCACACCAAAATCTTGTTGCTCCTGAGATGTGTCCATTAAGTTCAATGTGCATTCAAAATGGAACTGTAATGGTGATGGTAAAGAAAGGGAAAAGGTCAGCAAAAGAAAAGAAAAAAGCATACTAATCATAAGAGCTGGCTTTGTAATAGAGAACTTTGACATAACGAGAAACAGCTGATGTACCACACTGCCATTCATTTGCAAACTATTATAATGGGTAGAATAGCAATAAAGTACCCCATACAAAAATAACAGCTTCCCTGAATTAAAGCGAGTTCACATGCCTTTATTAAAAAAGTATTCGTGGAATGGGTTCCAGATAAGAATATGGTAAATATAAGCAAGTTTCAAGAAAAGTTTTTAAACGACTAATTGGTTGCTAATTAACATATAATACAAGGGTCATCATTACATAGCTCCAAAACAAAGAGAATCAATTACTCATATAAGTTGATTAGTACCTAGACTACCTACTTTGTCCTGGGGCAGCAATAACAGTATAGTCCTTCTTTATTGCTCCAACATCAGTGAACTTCTTATTTCGAAACACTCTTAAGCTTCTGAGCAGTCCGGCCTTTTGCAGGACAAACTGGTCTGAATACTTCTGTCTTCAAGGGATCCAACAGATCCTCTGAGCAGCCTAACACAATGCCACTCGTAGTAGCATCATCCCATAACTCCTTTCCAATCTCAAATCTACCGTTCCTACAAAGCTTTTCTATAAGCAGATCATAGGTATGAGTGTCCGCTAACTGACAACTCTTCATAATTTTGAACAAATCAAGAGCATGATCGACTTCCTCAGTTCCACAAAGTATGCCTATGAGACCGTGGAAAAACTTTGCTGTCGGAGGCACCCCATTTTCAAGCATATCATCTATGAGCCTTTTTCCTCTAATAACTCTCCCTGTTAAAAAGAGGACCTTAACCACAAGATAGTAACTGACCCAGTCAGGTGAGCACCCTTCTTTTCCTTCCCTCATCAAATAGAGGATTCTATATGCTTCTTTCACTCTTCTTGCTCGTCCCAGACAAGAAAGTAAGATGTTGAAGCTGGATGCAGCAGAGGCGACACCACAGGATCTCATCTCTGTTAAAATATCCATAGCTTCGGGAACAAGCGCAGAAGGGTTAAACCTCAGGTTTCTGTGGCACACACAGTTTAGAAAATCGTTGAACGATAGCAGCCCCAGTGGGCAGCCCGAGGACTTGATATCATCAAGGACTCTCCGAGCTTCTTTAGCATTTCCATGTACACACCATCCATGGAGGAGGCTCTGCTGAACAATCCCAACCATGGGCTCCACCGAGAGCTCGCTCTTGTGGTGCCACACAACACCCTGCGCCTCACGAGCATAGCCCTTCATGCACAATGCCTGGACCATGGCAAGGCTGCTCGACCATATGCCATCCCCTCCGGCACCAGCACCTTGCTGAGGCAGCAATTTCTGCCTCTCCAAGCCTCTAAACAACCGAACAGCCTCATCCTCCTTCCCTGCCTTGACAAGAGCCTCAACCACAGCAGTGAACGTCTCCGGGGTCATCCTTCGCCCATCCTTCTCACCATCTCCAACGGCGATTCTCATCGCGGTGAGGTCACCCATCCGCGCAAGCGCCGCAATCGCCCTGTCGCGCTCCCCGTCCCCTAATCCCTCGGGGTTCCTGGACCGGCACCACGACAGGAACCGCAGCAGCCTCCTGCCGGAATCAGTCCTCTCGCTACATGAGTCGACCACCCGCCTGACCAGCGCCGGCGAGACGGCCAGGTTCAGGCCGTCCAGCATGGTTCCCACCTCGTCCAGGCTCCCGGCGCCGAAGCAGACGATGTCGCGCACCGCCGCCTCGGACTCCCCGTCCTGCCACGCGCCGGAGCACAGGGCGCGGCGGACTCGATGGCGGCCTGGCCACGAGTTTGGCGCGAGAGCCGTTACTGACCTCCTCGTCGCCGCAGCCATCATGGCCTCTACGAGGCAGGTTCCCCCGGTGAAACCCCTAGCCCAATACGGTCACAGCTTGGTGTGGACCAGAGAGGAGGGAGGATGGTGGGAACTGACCTTAACGGATTTACACGGCCTCCGCCGTCAGCGACGCGTTGCTCCGGGGCGAGGTGAACGGAGGAGGAGGGCGGCGTGCGGTGGCGGCGGCCGGGTAGATTGACGAGCTGACGATGCACGGAGCACTGCTGGGCCACAAGAAGAACCTAGGCCTCAAAGGCCACGGCTGAGTAGCTGGGCCGGTTACCTCATGGAAAAAACAGACAGGCTCGTATAGAACTGAACCGAAAACCCTATTCATCGCCTTCTGCGTCCTAACTCCGCCTCGCCTGCGTAATTTTTTTTGCACTCCGCCTCGCCTGCGTAATTTTTTTTGCTGGGCCGGCCCATTAGCATTTCTCCAAAGCTAAAAGAGGCTAAAAGAGAGTTTTTTTTGCTGGGCCGGCCCATTAGCGTTTCTCCAAAGCAAAAAGAGAGAAAATAGGGTGCTGGGATTCGAACTCGCGACGCCCAGTTACAAGTGCAGAGCGCACCGCTGATAGGACACGAAACATTTTATGTTCATATACAATTGTTGGACCTTGTATTGTTTCGTGTTTTGGATTTTCGTTTCTTCTTCTCTTTCTTTTTTGTTTTCCGTTTTATTATTTCATTTCTTTCTTATTTGTTTCTTTTTGATTATTTAGTTTAGTTTTCTTTTTCTGTTTTCTTTTTATTTTTCTGTTTTCTTTTTCCGTTTTCTTTTTCCGTTTTCTTTTCCATTTTCTTTTCCCTTTTTTTTGTTTTCTTTTTCTGTTTTAATTTTCGCTTATTTTGAAAATGGTTCATATTTAGGAAAATAATTATTTTTAAAAATGGTTCCGAACCGAAAAAATGGTTCCTTTTTGAAAATGGTTTCGAACCGAAAAAATGGTTCCGAATGAAAAAAATGGTTCTTTTTTAAAATGGTTCCGATTTTTCGAAAATGGTTCTTTTTTTAAAAATGGTTCATTTTTGAAAAATAGTTCCGAACCGAAAAATGGTTCCGATTTTTGAAAATGGTTCCGAATGAAAAAAATGGTTCCTTTTTGAAAATGGTTCCGAACAGAAAAAATGGTTCCTTTTTTAAAATGGTTCCGAACCAAAAAATGGTTCCGAATAAAAAAAATGGTTCTTTTTATAAAATGGTTCCGATTTTTCGAAAATGGTTCTTTTTTGAAAATGGTTCCTTTTTGAAAAATGGTTCCGAACCGAAAAATGGTTCCGAATGAAAATAAGGTTCCTTTTTGAAAATGGTTTCGAACCGAAAAATGGTTCCGAATGAAAAAATGGTTCCGAACCAAAAAATGTTCCTTTTTAAAAAATGGTTCCGAATAGAAAATTTCTGATTTTTCGAAAATGGTTCCTTTTTGAAAATGGTTCCAAACCGAAAAAATGTTTCCTATTTCTAAAAATGGTTTCGAATGAAAAAATCCTGATATTTCGAAAATGGTTCCGAACCGAAAAAATGATTCCGATTATTGAAAATGGTTCCGAATGAAAAAAAAAATTGTTCCTTTTTTAAAATGGTTCCTTTTTTGAAATGGTTCCGATTTTTGAAAATGTTTCGAATGAAAAAAAAAGGTTCTGGTATTTTGAAAATGGTTTAGATTTTTTGGAATCATTTAAAAAACTAGTCCACTTCTATTAAACTAGATTAATTCATCACCAGCAACACATTTGTATAGTAGGAAGAACCAAACGAGTGTGAAGATGGAAGAAAAATGAAGCGATAGCGAATAACTAACGCGGGACAATTAGAAGAAGTAGTGATGTGGAACCAACGAGCGAACAATTCGGAAAAAGGAAGAAAAAAGAAGCGTTAACGAAGATCGGGACCAGCTGTTTAGAAGCGAACGATCCCGTAATGGGCTGTCGCGGTTATTGGGCCTTCTGGGGCGATGAAGCTATCTGCAGGCGAGTCGTACGATACGATTCGCTAAAGGCGATGTATAGGGAACCCCGAACTGAACTGCCATCCTCCACACAAAAAAACTGACCTGCCTCCGCCAAAAGAAATCAAACTAAACTTTTTTTTTTGCGAAACACAATACAGACGCATACGCTCACATACACGCGCATAGACTCACCCTTATGAATGAATGCACACATACCATACCCCTATGAGCACCTCCGAGAGACTGAGTCGGCGGATCAGGTCTTGAGATTGACGAATTCACCACGGGTGCCTCGCTGTAGACGGGAACTTCGCCTACCGCTAAAGAATATTCCTCGTAAATGAGAAACACCAGCGTCAAACCTGAGGTTTGAACTCTGGTGGGTTAGGGGTACAACCACCCTACTAACCATCCAACCATAGGTTGGTTCTCAGAAATCAAACTAAACTTGCCTCAAAAAAAAAATCAAAGTGAACTACGAGATCAAGAAAAGAACCCTCCTCCCAAGTGTAGCATTTTATAGGGTGAAGAGTGAATTCCATTAACCAGAGAAATAGGGGTTTACATTTCCGAGTTATAATGTCCCCGATTGGGGTAATGGATGAGCTACCCTATTTGCATCTCTCTTTTATCTCGTGCCACCGCACCTAGTCCACACAATCACAAACAATCGTCGTTTCCATGATCACTTCTATCCATGGAGGCCAGAAGTCCGTAGGGGCGGCAAGGTTATTTCATTACTTATGTGCAGTCTGATTCAATAATCACGGTCATGGGAATTATCTCCATCTCTATCTTTGCTCTTGATAAACAGGCGAGGGCCTCATCTTCTGACGCATCTCTAAGTGTAGTGTTTTGACTCCCAAACTATAAAGAGTTCGATATAAAAAAAATAAAAAAAATATCCCAAAGTTTTAGAAAGTTCTGACTTTTTATGATATATACACATCTGTAAAGTCTCAATGTATCTAAATAAGTTGTATTTTGGGCTATAAAAATCATAATAATATGGCTCTAAGAATGAAGAAAATCATTTTTGCCTATCACATTTGTATTGTTTTTGTTTATAATCAAATCTACATGTCCAAGATTCAGTTTTCCCGCTTATGAATTCAAATTATATACATGTCCGGTACTTCCGGGTTTCACCATCCGGTACAAGGTACTACTGGCTAGCTAATTTCTAAAACATTCATATTTTTTGCTTTTTCCTATGAATAGCTATCGACCCCAAGGGAGAATATGACTTTTTGAAGCGGTTTTATGACAAAAGAGAGAGATTTCTTAAACTACTCTTACGTTCTTCTCTCATATATCTAGAATTACACCTCAATCCATACTTTGTGAGATCTAGAGTGGTCTGGAGCCAATTTCGTTGTGAGATATTTGTAAGGGCTTCAAAATCCAAGTGCTAGCTAAGTGTTGTTACTTCTTTAAAGGGTGGGCGCCTCCTACAGTCGCATGGAAAAGCTTCATGGTGCTATTTGAATGAGCTAAGAGTTCTGAAGGCCGGTGATCACGTACTTGTGTAAAGATTCGTACTTAGTGGTTAGGCATGGACTGAGTATCCTAGTAAGGAGAATTAGGTTGGTCTTTTTGACCAACGAGTTGGTGTTCGTTGGATTTTGTGCCCTACCCTTTTGAGTTCCAAACCTCGAGATATACCCTCATGTTTGCTATTCGCTTACTTTGCACCTGTACTTATTGCAATCTACTTTTACGCAAGTTATATCTTTGTATATTCGCATGTTTAGAGAGTTTCAGGCAACCTAGAAAACTATTATAAGGATGCCAATTTTCATTTAGTTTTTTAAACATCGCCTATTCACCCCTGTAGATGGTTTTTCGATTCTTTAAGAAGTTTTCCTCATGTTGTGAATGTATTGCTTTAGTGTTGTCTAAATTGTTCACATATGTTGTATGTATTGGTGATTGTAGTTGCGTATGCTGGTATCGATTGTCTTAGAGTTTTGCTTCCATTGGTGGGTATTTGTTGTATATGTGGTGTTTTTTACACTCACACGTGTTTGAAACGCTGCACCATTTGTTCACAACATTGTACATAACACGTGAAAAAAATGTTGCATAAACACATGGAAAATACTACGCTCGGAGGTTTTGTGTCACAATGATCGCGTGTCCCAGATTTGCACTGAAGTGGATCAGATGTTGGGGGAGCCAGCTAATCCCCTAGTCAGTCAGCGGATAGCGCTGGCCAACAAAATGACGAATGAGACAGACTTACCTATGTCTTGTTTTCCTCGCATGAGAAACTTAAATTTATTAAGTTCATAATGTTGTTGACTTCTCTCTCTCCGTTCCTAATTATAAGATGTTCGTGAAATGCATTTATTCATGAATAACTTAAATTAACTAAAGACTTAACGTCAGCTCACCCTTGTGTTTCACGGTGAAGTCAGAGTGCGGAGAATGACATGGAGGTCTAGGTTTGAAGACTAGTAATAGTGGTTCGATTCCTGGTGGCAATGTGGAATTTGCTTGGTGATTTGTAACTTGGAGCAGCGGCAACGACAAGTGGGGGCGACAGCACAGGAGAAGTTCAGAGTCCAAACTTTCAGTGTGAAAACCCAAGGTCTGACCTTAATTGGTTGTGCCGGGCAATGACCTTGTTGAAAACATTGCTTTTGCGAGTGTGAATTTTCTTCAGGGTGAAAATCTATGATCTATGATCTATGATCAGGGCGGCGACGACGCTATAGCACTGTTCCCTTCTTGGAGGCGCCGCTTTTGGAGAAGCTGTACTTCTTGTGCTGTTTTTGGTGGTGTTAGGCCTGCTGCTAAAAGGAATAGATCACTGTAGCGGGACTTTTCTTTTTTGTAATTCTTCTTCTTATTCTGGGTTGTGTGCATCCGTGTTGTCGTTAGGATAATGCGTTGTTGCAGAGACTGGGTGTAATTGATATCTTCGTGATATTAATATATACTCTTTATCTAAAAAAAAGCTCACCCTTGTGTGATTGGATCGAAAGCATATTACAGAATTTAAGAGTTTGTAACATGCTTTTGGTGGATAACATCTTTCTCCCTAAATTAGACTTCTTTGCCGTAAAAAATAGAAATACATGATTTTTTACGGCATTGAAATACATGAAATTAGTGCTACATATAATAAACGAGAAAAAAGATCAGTGACACAATAGGCTTCGTTTTGTGCAGTGAAAATGTGAAATCCTTTGTTTTGAAGCGCCATGAACGTAACGCATCGATTCGAGCCTAGGTGTGACCATTCGCTGTTCGGCCTTCCCCCATTAGCACGGATCCAGCTTCAGTGACTTTGAGCACAAAAGTCTAGCTGTGACTTTGCTCTCATCTCAGCCATCTAAACTTGATCCAACGGATAGAAAAGAGTGAACATTTTTAGACTAAAACTTAAAACATTATTTACTCACAAACTGTATGTCCAAATACGACGAAACTTTGTCCTAATGCATACTAACGAATATGTGATTTAATAGAATTTTTTCAATTTTTCTGAGAAATTTGAATTTTAAGTTCAAATTTGTGTAGTGAATTTAAAAATGATGTTTATTCACAAATTATTTTTCCAAATACGACGAAATTTTCACAGTATGCATAGTATAACATATAAGATTTACTGGAATTTTTTCAATTTTTTCTAAACATTATACAGTGTACATCTAGTGCAAAGTCACCGCTAGACTTTTGTGCTCAAAGTCACTCAAGCTGCATCCCATTAGCACTAGCACCATCGGCGGCGCAATTTCAAATCAAATCCCTCCTCCTTCCCCCACGCTGCCCCGCGAGTCCGCGACTCCCTGGCCGCCAGAACCCTAGGAAGCTTCTAGAACCCCCCCCGCGAGGCCCGCGAGATGCTTCTCCGGACTCCACCGCAGCGGAAGCGGCGCGCCGCCCCCGACGACGCCGACCTCGACCCTGACCTCGCCGCCGCCGTCGCCGTCGCCACCGGCCGGACCCCCGTCTCCGACCGCCGCCTCGTGCTCTACGACCGCCCGACATCCCTCGTGCCCGCCTCCGGCCCAGGGGAGCCCTCCCACGACATGGTCTGCACGTACCACTGCCGCCAGATGGTGAGATCGCGTCGCCCCTATCTCTAACGGTTTATGGTCTAGCTCTGTATGTCCTATGCAATTTGTGTTACTTCGAGGGAGGAGCTGCTGTCAATTAGTGGTAGTGCCAAATTTGTTATACTTAAGCCAGATTTGGGCTATATTGCTGTCAGTAGTGTATAGTGATTTGTTGATTGGATTTGAAGGATCTGCGGTGAGGTACCCACTGTGAAATGGCGAACCCTTGCTTTTCTGTCTGTAGCGTGACTAGTATTATATGCCACTTTAATAGTCGTATTAATGTTTATCCCATGTGTGCTTGTCTGATAGGTGAAATCGGAGTTCATCGTGGCGCTAGACACTGCGGAGAAGCATGTTCAGGAGTATCAAGTATTGCTTGACACGTTGGAGAAACAATTATCCAAGAGTGGTGCGCTTTTGTTTACAGAATTTTGTTCTGAATTGTTTTCATGAGTACAGTTCATTTGGCTGTTAAATAATCATGTTTGTTGCCGGAGAAGGAAATAAGCACTTGAAATATGCATCGACTGTGGAAGTAAAGTAATATATAATCCTCCAAGTTATACCATAGTAATAAGTTCTAATCTCTTGGGAGTAGGAACTACAAGCTAGGAAAAAAAATGTAGGTTCTGCTTGCTGCTTGGAGCAATCTAGGGCCAGAATTTAGATGTTAGCATTATTCTGTTGCAAGCCATTGGATGTGCATACTTACGAACATATTTTTTTCTGTTACTTCAGAGGATGAAAGGACTACATATAAGGATAAACTGAACTATGTTGAACAAGAACTAGCAGCAACAAAAGGACGGGAGAGTGCATTGCAAGAACGGCTATTGAAGGAGCTGGACGGGTATCAGGAACGATACCGAGATCAAGTCAAGAAGATAGGGGAACTTGATGTATAGACCTTTTTCCCTTTGGCAAATGAATTCCATTTTGTTGCTGTGATGAAATCCTGGACACATAGTCAAAATTTAGCATGCTTTGCCATATCTCTGTTTATCAATTGACACGACCAATGATAGATTTGCTTGTGCTGTAGGTTCAACTCAAGAAAGAGATTGATTCTCGAATTAGCGCCGAATCAGTATCAGCATCTGCAAAGGAATCGGTCAAGGAGTTGGAACGGACTTTGCAGCAGTTGTCAGAAAATTCAGAAAGGGAGAAGAGAGCCCTTAAGAAGGAACTTTCATATATGCAAGACGACTCAAAATTATCCTTGTCGAAACTTAATGCTGAGGTTTGTGTTGCTAGATTCTTGTGAACATTGTTTTTTCATTGCATGCTAGCTTATCTGTCTGAACATGCCTTGCCGTAGCTTGAGAGAATGAGTCTCAGGGCACAAAATTCTGAGAAGGAAGCAAAAATGTTAACTGAGCAGTTGGAGGACTTGAAGAAACTATTAGACGAGGTAAGGTTGTTGATTCACATGCTGATCAATATTTCCCACTCCTTTCCCTTCTGTGAGAGTTCTCATCAGATGCTCAAACTCGTGTATATTAGTTTTACATTTTGGTACAACAGCTAAAATGATTAACATTTTATTTTCTTGGTCAGCGTCTTCGTGAAAAGAACGAAACAGAGCACAGGCTATTGGATTCTGGTGCTCCTGTTCAGCGTAGTCCAACTGATGATCAGAAGTTAATAAAGCTTTTGCAAGAGGAGCTCCGAAACTATGTGAGCATTTAGCATTGAAAATTCGAATTCTTGATGATGACAGCTGATGTTATGTAAATATTTGATGGCATGCTTGTTTCATTTACTCCTTGATAAGGGAAGCCAAAGACTGCCAGAAAACTATGTAACCTATCAGCGTTTGACATATACTGTATGCTTACAGCATTCTTAGTATTAATCACTGATCCAGGATACATGTAGGGAGAGTATTTTGCTGTCTTATGTGGTTATCTGAGCTGCCATAGAAGTAAAAAAAATGTTCAAGCTATGTAGGAAGCTCTAATCTTACCTCGGATATGTTTGTTTGAATGGATCACTTCTGTATGCTCACACCACCTGAAGCATTTTCGTAGTGCATGATGTACCCCTCAATTTTAGACATATCCGAGGTTGTCTTTCTTTTCTGTTGTCGCAGGTTTTCAATAATAACCTGCCATGTAATTTTCCAAAATAAATAAAGACCTTGACCTGTATGATTTCTATATCCAAGGAAAAAGAAGTGCATGAAGCTAGAAGACTAAAATCTTCCCACACAAATGTTGAGCTGCTAAGTGAAAAGCTGTTGGAGGAGCAGGGACGAAGGGAACGAGCCGAAACGGAACTATCTAAGCTGCAAGAAATCGAAGCGAAAGCACATAAGTTGGAGCTGGAATTAGCATCATGTACATCATTACTCAGCAACATACCTGACGTGTCTTCTTACAGCAACATTGCAGATTTGCAAAGGTATGTGTCCATCATCACTTGACCAAAAGAAAAATTCTGCTAAAATTCATCGTTGTTAAAACTACTCAGCATACTATCTTTCCTATGATCGTAACACAACTGCACAACTAGTACATTTGATAAATTTGACATAGTTTTTGCTTGAAACTTGTGAGAAAGAATGGTGTTGTTGGTAAGGAGCCAAGGACGTAATTTTGTACTCCTTTCCCATTAAGATTTATACTGTTCTTTGAATTGTTAACAGGCAAGCATTAACAGACATGAATAAATTTGGTGAAGTAACATCGCGTTTGAAAGAACTGGAAGTTAAGTTAGAATTTGCTGAAATCAGCAAGCAACATGCAGAAGGTGAAGCTACCCTTGCAAAAGAGAGAGCAGAAAGTGCTAGCAGGGAGGTGAAGCGGCTTGAACTTCTGGTATTGTTTTTCTGTCCCCTGCTCCATGTAGAAATAAACTGAGACCTTAGGTTTCCATTTTTCTGTCTATGCAACACGTATCATAAATACACTTGTAGTCCATACTCCCATAGCACTTCTGCTGCTTACGCTATCTTAAGATATACTCGCAGTTACAAAGCTTCTGTGTACTTTCTGCATTTACATTGAGAGTTCATCCATTTATAGGTCAATAATTCACATTAGCATGCTTTACTTTCCTCTTGGTGACTTGTTTCTTATGAACAGCTTACTGCAGTCAGTGAAGAAAGAGATAGATTACGAAAAGACCATATTATGTTATCTAACCAAAAATCTAGGGATGGAGATGACACGTCATCCAAGGTTAGGAGATTTCATTTTTTGAATATTGGAGCCTGCGTGCCATAACAACTTTCTTAATTTATAACGCTTCTTATGGGGAATAATGCAGAAAGTGGAGTCAGATCTATCTCAAATGGAAAAGGTAGTAAAAGAACTGGAGAGCTCTCTACACGAGCAGAGAACACTAATTAGTCAGCAACATGCAGAGCTCAATCTGATGAATGAAAAATTGAGCATAGAAGCAAGAAAAGCAAAATCTTTGGAGCGAGAGGGTGATCAACTGCGCTCTCAGGTGGCATTACTCGAGTCAAAGGTACAGATGAAGATCACTTTTTAATAGCGAGTGGCCAATCTCGCTTCTCTCTGTAGCAGGCCTGAGCTACTGGCTGTGGAGGCTTTTATCATATGATTCCTGTAAACAAAAGCACGCGTTAAGAATTCTTATGGTCCTTTGAACTTCAATGAAGCAGCGATGAATCTTTATGTTGAATGACTATTGTGGTCGTATGTGTTATCATTTATTATAGTACGGAGATATGTTGCTGAAGCTTTAACTAGGCATTTCATCTTGCTTCAACAACAGAGCTAGTTATAGGTGCAATTATGAGTTACGCTATGAAGTATAATAATTTTACCTACAATTATTTGCTCTGTATTTTATGCTTCGTGTCTTGAAAATTCTTGTCATATTTGACAGCTGGGTCATGGAGATTACTCTGCCTCGAGCACAAAAGTACTTCGTATGGTAAATACTCTTGCAGTTGATAGTGAAGCAAAGCAGACAATAGAAGCACTGCAAGCCGAGCTAAAGAAAACAAAAGAGAGGCTGCAGGCAATCGAAGAACTAAAGGGACAAGCTGGTAAGTAATCTTATGAATTATTTTCACTATTCATGATCTCAACATGCTGTTTGAGTTTCTCGTTTGCTTGCCAGTTTTTCTGTTTAAAATTCCGGGCGAGAATTATTATCTAGTGAGTATCATGCAGTAACTAGTTTCATTCCTGGGTAAATTTGCTCATTTTACAATTTAGGATAGCTTGTTCTTTGGCGTAGTTGCATTTCTAACGGATAGACATCTGCATCTTCTGCTGGATGTCTTTTGCTAATATCATGTGCTTCATATGTTCAAGCTCTGAGAGACCTTGTCTGGTTTTCCTTTAAATGCATTTATAACTGGAATATTTATTTTACATGTAGATGCTGGAATTGTAGTAGATGTAAATGTTGCTGAAAAGCTAGCACAGCTTAAAAATCAAGTTGCCACACTAGAGAAACGTGAAGAAAGGTAATCTAGTTTATTAATTTATATGTTATAAGCTTTCTGTATATACTGTTTCGTTGGAGATGACCTTATACTTGCTTGGAAACAGATATAAGGCAGTGTTTTTTGAGAGGATCTCCGTCTTCCGAAAGGCTTGCTGCTCACTTTTTGGTTATCAGGTATGATAATATTAAAAAGTTGATGGTGGGCTCAACTCTCTCAACCTTTTCTGTTAGCCATGTGAAATCTCAGGAAACAATGCATAATTGTGCAGTAGCCTTGAAGCGATATTTTAGCAGCTGAGACATCTTACTGTCATGGTTTTTAAGGCGACGCCTTGGCGCCTTGACAGGAGGGGGCGCCTTGGCGCCTAGGCGACGCCTAGGCGGGCGCTTTGGACGCCTAGGCGCCTAAAACGGTCGTTTTTCCAAGGCGGAGGGCGGGCGCCTCGACGCCTAGGCGGACGCCTTTAAAACCATGCTTACTGTTCAGCTACCTGTAGTAACAATAGTTTTTGCATGCACTGTTCCTAAATCAAGTTAACTGTTCTCCAGTTGTGAGCTTCTCTTCATAGACTTGCATCCTTTTGACAACAGAAGCTACATATCCTGCTTTGAGAGTCGAACTTAAAACAGTCATGCCTTTATGAGAAGTAACGGAAAAACAGTCTGTTTTGCATCCCTCAGTTATCTTCAGAGTCTAACTCTCACCCCTAACTTCAAAGCTGTAGTTCTCATATGCCAGCTAAACATCTTCCATATCCTCCCATCTCTTGGCATGATGGATTCAATTGTTTCACACATTTTGACTTATCAAGCCACATAATCTTATACCAACTATGATGCTATGTCACTATTCTCATTTTTTCTGGCTTCAACATTTAGTCCAATTTTTTCTTGTTACTTGGTTCTTAGTTGTATCTATGCTCAGCTGTTAAACATCATTTTCTTATTTTGGGGTTTTAGATAGTGATGAATGATGAGCAGCAGTCAAATGGGATCCATGTAACACGATTTACTCTGCAATCAGTATATGCCCAAAACGATGATGAGAAACTTGAGTTTGTCTACGAATCAGGAAGCACCAATATCGTGGTAGGTTTATTTCATTGCTGAAGTGTTCCTTTGTATGTTTAAGTAAACATTTATTTGACATCACTCAACAATGCAGGTCAATGGCTACACGTCTCAACATGACATTGCTGAGCAGGTATTCAACTTATTAATTTCATTGGAATGTTTTCTATTTCGAAATATTGTACAAACAACCTGTAGTGTTGTTACTGGTGATAAGTGTTAGTAAGAGGCTTAACAGATTTAGTCCAGTTGGCTTTTAATTGTTACTAAATGCACATCAAAGTATGCTTCTGATACAAAATACTGTACAATGAACTATTCTAGGTGATTAGATAGATATCGATCTTAAAAATATTGGAAAACATTGCAATTCAGTCAAGGCTTGGCTTGCGCTATTGTGTAAAGAAACGGAGCTATTTGTGACATTGTGTTTGGAGTATTTGGTCTAGGTACTTGATCGTGTCATACAGTTGTGGTGAAGTTAGCACTCATGCAAGTAAAGGAAAATCTGGAACTGTTTTTAGTTTGGCATTGAACCTAAGCTGGATTAACTGCTTTTGATGATCTAACCATACTTTCCAGGTCGAGATTTTCATAAGAAAGATGAACTCCATCCCCGCCTTCACTGCTAATCTGACAATGGAATCCTTTAACAAGAGAAGTTTATGTTGAGGACAAAATGAGCAAGAAATCATATTCTTCGTGCATTGTGTTTGAAGGTATGATGTTTTACCCGTGGATGAAAAAAAATACACCCCCTTGCAGAAACTCAGGGCTTATATTTTATCTTTGCATTCTTGCAGCATGCCCGTCAGGTTGTGATATTTTGGTGGAACAGATTCGTTGTCAAGGCGGGCTCCCAAAATTTATCTTGGTTGTCCAATCCTTCCCGGTATTTGCAGCTATTCTAGGATTAACTTGATGTGAGGGATTACTTGCAGTTGTGTGTTTGATGATTCATTCAAACTCCAACAGATGAAGAACAGTGAGTAGAAGGTTGTTGCTGACAGCATGGTGCTATCAGATGGATACCATTTTAGTTCCAACAATGTATATACCGGTACATACACTGTAATACAGCGCTGAAAGCTTGTGAGTGTTGTGAACTAGCAACTTGGGAATATCACGTTATATTCTCTGGGTGGAAATCGCATCATACGTACTGTCGAGTTAGTATGCAAATAACGACCGTTCTATGCAAATAACGACCGTTCTTCTTTATCTGCAAATGGGCTTCTACTTCAGTAAATCCCGGACTCCCTGTGAGTTGAACTGTCTTCGTGGATGACAAGCTACGATATGTTTGTTCGAGCAGACTTTGCTAACATCCTTTTGCGGCTCAAAGCATGGTGATTTTTTTTCTGACTCGAAGCACTGCCATGACGTTCTTTACTGAAAGCACACTATCTCCTAAACAAACACAGTTATCTTCATTTAAACCTAACGTGAGAAATATGATTGGGCCACACACATCAACATAAGCTGGCAGCGGTAACGTAAATCCGTATTTCTTGCTTATTAACTCTACAGGTCACACTGCAGGGCGTTTCTCACAGCACAGCAGGTGAGCCAGCCAGTCTCGTTC
Organism: Poa pratensis; assembly: GCA_947311845.1. Classification (NCBI taxonomy): domain Eukaryota; kingdom Viridiplantae; phylum Streptophyta; class Magnoliopsida; order Poales; family Poaceae; genus Poa; species Poa pratensis. The sequence goes on along the minus strand of CAMZMU010000042.1, from coordinate 20,971,379 downwards.
TCAGTCTCTCGGCATGAGGCACCTCACAGGCTCACACAATCTTTTTTTACCGCTAGCACACGGCTGTCCCTAACCCTCGCATGAAACGTAAGCCATGGAGCGTGCACACCAGTACAAACACCATGAGCTGGCAAACCGTAACGTAAATCTCCATATTTTCTGCTGATTAGCTCCACTGCAGGGCGTTTCTTACCGCACAGCTGGTGAGCCAGCCAGCCTCGTCGTCCTCACACGCTCTCTGCATGAGGGCGCCTCACACAAACGGGCCGCTCGAACTGAACCCCCTCGCGCTGCAAGTGCAACGGCACGCGCCGGGGCCAGGCGAGTGGACGGGCAGATAACCGGCGTTTTCCAGCACGCGCCGGCGCATAAATCACCTCGCCTTCAACACAAAGGTGCCCGGCCAGGAAGTCCCTCTCTTCTCAAGCACGGGTTCAGGAGCCCCAATAGCTAGCTAGCTTCTGGTGACAATCTTCTGCGATGATGGTGCGTGTCCGTGCGAATCCTATTCGCCGCGTTAATGGTAGCTAGCCTCGTGTGGTGAGATTAACCTGCGTATGTTTGAAATTTGGTGCAGGCGCAGCCGCAGCTGGAGAAGAAGCTGCTGCCGCGCGGGAGGGCGCCGCTAACGGGGAAGGCCGTGGCCGCGCTCTGCGTGGCCAGCTTCGCCGTGGGGTTGCTGCTCAGTGGCCGGGATTCGCTTCTGCCGCCGTCGGCCTCGGCGCCGGGCAAGGTGACGACGAACTCTGCTTCTGGATGCGACGACAACCGCGTAAGTATATATGTCGTTGCTGTGCATCGATCAAGGCCAAGTCTCCGTAATTCTTTGCATGCATCTATATGTTGCTGCGTGCTAACTGCTTGCCCTGAACTGAATCTGGCAGAAGCCGGGGGAGAGCCATGATCCCAAGGGCATCATGAACGAGGTGTCCAGGACGCACCAGGCGATTCGGTAGGCTTATTTCTTCCTCGAGCGAACCAGTGCATGCAGTTGATCGTGCCATACGCATGTGGTCCATGTGAATCACACGTACCCCGTGCGTGCAGTGCAACGGTGAACTGATGAGTCCGTGCGTGCCCTCCCTACAGGTCACTGGACAAGGCTGTGTCTTCGCTGGAGATGGAGCTGGCCGTGGAGCGCGCGCGGAGGGGCGTGGCCGGCGCCGGCGGCGCCGCCACTTACAAGGCACCGCAAAAGGCCTTCGTCGTGATCGGCATCAACACGGCCTTCAGCAGCAAGAAGCGCCGCGACTCCCTCCGGGAGACCTGGGTCCCCACAGGGGAGAAGCTGAGGAGGCTGGAGAAGGAGAAGGGGATCGTGATCCGGTTCGTGATCGGGCGCAGCGGGACGGCGGGCGGCGGGCCGGCGGACCGCGCCATTGACGCGGAGGAGGCGGAGAACAAGGACTTCATGCGGCTGGACCACGTGGAGGGCTACCACGAGCTGTCCTCCAAGACCAGGATCTACTTTGCCACCGCCGTCGCCACCTGGGACGCCGACTTCTACGTCAAGGTCGACGACGACGTCCATGTCAACCTCGGTACGTGCTTAGTCGACGTGGACAGCTGCTGCTGCTGCTGCTGCATGTCAGGCATGTTTTTGTGATCGAGTTGCCCATCAATTGTGATTTTATTTGCAGGAATGCTGACAACTAGGCTGGCCAAGTATAGGGCACGGCCGCGGGTGTACGTCGGCTGCATGAAGTCCGGGCCTGTTCTGTCACAAAGGTAATGGAAATCGATCATGTGTGCACGCCCTCTCACACCGCCAATATGAGCATTTTTTGTACACTGACTGATTCCTCATCCATCTTGTTAATTCTGGATGGCAGAGGAGTGAAGTACCACGAACCGGAGTACTGGAAGTTCGGGGACGTCGGGAACAAGTACTTCCGGCACGCCACCGGCCAGATCTACGCCGTCTCCAAGGACCTCGCCGCCTACATCTCCGTCAACCAGTAAGCCCGCCAGCACACATTTGCGTTTGTTTCTCGAATCGTAATTCCTGCACTGTCGTGCGATACCGATCTGATGATGTTTCTCCCAGGCCGATCCTGCACAGATTCGCGAACGAGGACGTGTCTCTCGGTGCGTGGCTGATCGGGCTGGAGGTCGAGCACGTCGACGACCGGAGCATGTGCTGCGCGACGCCTCCAGGTAAGCCGGCTAAAAACTCGTCTTGTCATCGCGATCAACTTCACCATCAGCCGTGCAATTTCATTTCATCTCTTCTTCTTCTTTTGCCATCAGCAGCTGTGCGTTTTGTAGACTGCGAGTGGAAGAAGCGGGCCGGGAACGTGTGCGCGGCGTCCTTCGACTGGTCCTGCAGCGGGGTCTGCAGGTCGGTGGACAGGATGAAGCTCATCCACATGGCCTGCGGCGAAGGCCAAGAGGCGCTCTGGAGCGCCGCGACTTGATCGCCTGGCGAGTGCATCGGCCGGATGCATGCACCGTTAGTTTAGCTAGAGCTAGCTTGATTTGGGATGCTGTGAACTCTGAATGTGTGTATGGGGAACAGGCTAGGAAGTAGGAACGGCCGAGTGGCACCTCTGAACTTGTCTATGCAAGTTGTTCGTTCTTCTGCTGCTCGAGTTAGCGAAGTTTCAAGGTTTTGGGCTCTAGTTTTGGGGCGGGGCCTGTGATGGTCTTTGGCCGTATGTCGTCTGAAGTTTCCACGCCTTGATTGGCCAAGACGTACGTGAATGGGCCGTATGTCGCGTGAAGTTTCCGGAAACAGACGCGCCGAACAGGTTACGGAGCCGATCGAAACAACAAGCAGAAAAACCGAACATGGTACGTACACGGAGGCGTTAGTGCCCTGTATATAACGCCTATATACAGGTTCGATAAGGATCGTGGCTGTCTATCTCACACATATAGATCCAATCCATCCACGCTGTTCTCTCCCTCGCTCGCGGCAACGATCCACAGCTTACCAGACGAACGATGGCCGTCAACGGCGGCGATCAGGGGTGGTCGGACCTCCCCGACGACCTCCTCTCCACGATCTACCTCGGATTCACCTCCGCGTACGACCGTGCGCGCTTCGCCGCTGTCTGCACATCATGGCGCGCCGTCGCGGCATGCCACCCACGGCTGCCGGCCCTGCCCCTGCTGCTCCCACCCACCGGCGACGTCTTGCGCGACCTCAAGGTGCGGGCATACAGCCCCGAGGATGGCAGGTCCCTCCGTGTCCCTCTCCCGTGGTTTTCACAGGGCACCAGGCTCGTCGGGTCCTATGATGGCGGCTGGATCGTCAGTGCGTCTGCCTCCAACGAGCTGCTCGTCGTCAACCTCTTCTCAGGCGCTCAGACGACACTCTCGGCCAAGCAGAGGTTTGTCGTGTGTGCATGCGAAATATCCTTCTGGGGACCCGATGCGGCCTACGTTCGAAAAATCGTCTTCTCAACCAGCCCTTCCTCGAGCAACTGCATCCTCGCAGCAATAACCAGACAATGCTACCTAGCGGTCTGCATGGTTGGCTGCCCAGATGGTGGTTGGACAACGCAAGGATGCGGAACCATCGCGTATAAGGAGCTTGTAGACATCACCTTCTGCAACGGCGAGCTATATGGCTTTACAGACACAGAACTGTTGAACTTCGACATCGGCATGAACAGAGACGGCGCTCCGGTTGCCAACCCAATCCACCGCCTAGACATGGGGCTGAGTGGCTTGTATCTGCTGGGGGTGAACAGCATCACGAGCCACATCTTTGAGCTGCGTGGCAAGCTGGCAATAGCAGTGAAGGTCTTCCCAGAAAGAGGACAGCTTCAAGATTGTTTTATCAAGGTGTATGACCTAGTCCAAGGAGACATCATGTGGGAAGAGGTGACGAGCCTGGGCGACCACGCCTTGTTCCTCGGTCGAGCGTCCTCTAAGGCGGTGCATCTGTCAATGGCGGGCCAGCGCGGCGCGGTGGAAGGGAACCACATCTACTATTCCGAGGACCAGTTCTTGCTCAAAAAGAATGTGGAGTGCTTATCTTGGTTGGATATCGGTGGTTGGGCGGTACTATGCTGGGAAAGCAAAGGCTCGCACCACTTAGAAAAGATCTTGTCACACGGATATCATTCTTACCAGAATGAGAATAGCAATATTGGTTGTAATAGTTGCATCTGGCTTTGGCCTACTGATTTATAACCCCTCGTCCATTATACTCATAGTATGAGTAACATAGCTGCTCGTAACATTTTTTTTTGAAACGAGGCAAAATCTTTGCCTTTTATATTGATATAAGAGAAGCAAACATGATACGACCGAAGCCAAAAGAAAAAGAGTCACACAGGTTGGGGCCTACTAAACGATAGAAAAGTATCCCCACGAGGATTCAGATCATCCTACTTCGTCCAGTCTCTCGGAAAGATAAATCGTCATTTCTTCAAAATGAGACTAGGTGGCGTGGTCTGGGACCAGGAAGCAGATCAGGCGGAGACGTCCGGCGCCGCCGGTGGCGGGAAGTCGCGTCCCCATGGGCCAGTAAGGCCAATCAAAGCTTCATCGACTGCCGTCATGGACGACAATTTCAGCCTGAAGAGGGTATTCAACCCATCGATTGCTGAATCAGAGAACGGAGACTTGCAGGTGTTTGCGAATTCCTTCATAGCCTTCACCAGGGGCATATCTCCAAAGTCGAGCCCCATTTTCTTGTGGAGGACACGCTGCGCTTTGTCGACCGTTGGGATTTGTGGCTTCGCCGCGAGCCTGCTGTTGCGACGGTCGGGGGCGGGCAGGGCCGCAGGAGCACATGGCATTGGTGGAATAGGCGTGGGCAGCAGCGGCACAGCCGGCAGACTGAACAGATCCGCAACATAGCGTATCGCGGTGCCTGATGAGGGAGCAGTACCACCAGCGTCAGCAGCATCATCATCATCAGCGTCGTCATCAGTATCGACAGCGAGGAGGTTTCCAATCGTAGCAGCCTCCGTGTCAGCGTCAATGACGTCCGCAACGGGCCGAAACTCCCTCCTCGCCAAGTCGCCGTCGTTATCAAGGCCGTCTTCGTGCGCCACCTCCTTGCCGTCCAGTAGCATCACCTGCTGATCCAGCTCAACGAGGCATGGCAGGAGCTGCTCCATCTCCCCGTCTACAGCCTCAGCCTCATCATCATCACTGGAAAGTCCCCCGTCGCACAGCGCGTCGCCAGGCGAGATCAGCGCCATGGTGAGACCCGCACCCGGAGAAAGCAGTGGGTCATGGCCAGTCAGCAATGGGGAGCGCGCCAAAGATGGACGCGAGACATGTCGCGACAGGACCTCCCCCTGTCATAGCCGGTGACGGGAGCATATGCACGTCCAGCCCAATAACATCGTGGTCGCCGTCCTCTCCTTGCATTAGCAGCAGCCCTAGGCCGACCCTCTCGTTCTCCTCTGAGAGTGCCTCGTCCACGCTCACCATGTAGCACCTCTCTCTGGCCAGCACCACTCATGTCGGTGTGGTGTAGCACACGTCCATCGTCGGGCGAGCCATGAGCACGTCCGCGAACGAGCGAAGTGGGCTGACAGGCGCCGCACGTTGCTCAGGAAGGTTTGCCGACTGGACTCTAGGCATGGCGTGGCGTCGTTCGGGCGATCAGAGCCACCCCGTGCGGCGAGGAGAGCGCTCGCGCTCAGGTTCTCGGTCGCGATTGGAGCGGAAAGCCATGGTCCGCACAGGCGTAGGCAGTGGTGCAGGCGGGGTCGGGCGAGGGTGCGGCGGAGGCGGGAGAGGGGCACAGACGTGGCTCCGTGGAGACGGTGAAGGAGCCAACGGCGAGCCGCAGCGCTGTGGAGGCTTGGAGGTCGACGGACGAGACGCCTGGCAGTCACGCGTCCAGTGACCCCAACGCCGGCAAGAGCCGCACCGCACTGGGTCGCGGTAGTCGATGATGAGGTGGTCCTGAGACTGGCACCGGACAGCGGCGTGGGGACGACAGGGAGCGGCTGGGCATGTGGTGGAGGCGAGCGGAGGGATGGAGCCGGGCATGGGGTCTTGGAGGGGCGCGACGTTGCATTGAGGAGCCGTCGCGTTGAGAGGAGCATCGTTCCTTGCGATGTGCCCGGCGGGGGAGCACACGGGTCCGGCCTATCTCAGGCGACGCGCATCTTGAGCCCCGCGAAGCCGGAGGACGGGGGCGACGGGGCTCGTTGCCATGGCGCTGGCGGGGCGAGGGGGAGGGAGTCCCCCTATCTTGAATGCAAGGCGCCGGGATGCAGAACCGCACAGACTTGGCCTGACGCGTCGGTGCAGAGGCGTTGAGGGCCTTAACGCGAAGGATTCCGACGGGCATCCTTGCCGCCCGGGAAGAAAGGCATCCCCCTTCGCACACCGTTGGAGATGGCGTGTCCAGCAGCAACGAGCCCACCACGACGCTCTAGAGGCGTCGCACAACCGGAGCGGACGAGGCGTCGCATGGCCGGAGCGGACAGTCATCATTGTCCCCGTTCACCATGGGAACCGTCCCTGCGGAGGGGGAGCGAAGGGCGAAATCCTCCTCGCCAAAGCACATGAGGCGAGGCGGCGACTGGGACGGTGGCGTCGGCACCGGGGAGGGCGATAGGAAGGAGAGGGAGCCGAATACGATGGGTCCAGGCGCGGCCACCACGCCAAGGAACGCCGGAGTGAAGCCTGCGGGGATGGACGCCGGAGGCGGGGGGGGGGGCCTGTCGTATTGGGTTGCGGGTAAAACTTTAAAATTTTCCGTAACCTTGCCGCCAAAGATCTATTCAATGAAGATATGCTGCACCCCATAATGCTAGATCTAGAATACTTACAAACACCGTTGCGGAAGATCTTGTGTTTGTCGAAGTAGATGTCGGTGAAGCCTGATGAAGAATCTCACGTCTACGCCGGGAGGTGAGATTGTTGCCGATCTGTCGTCGAGGGATTACTTGCGCAGCCCCTCCAGTTGCGTTCGCCGCCTAGAGCTACTAGCACCGACGAAGAGAGATCGCCTTTCGGCGTAGTTTAGGTGGTCGACCTAATCAACTAGATTGGATCTATATGAGACTTGGAGAGATCTAATTCTCAACATATGAGATCTACTAGAGAGAGATTAGATCAATGTCCAATTAGAGCGCCATCTAATTAGAGCATCATCTAATTGCACAATATCTCAAGAGAGAGGAACTTGCACAAATCTTGGATTGGTTGTATCTCCCATGGGGGAGGAGTATATATAGTGGGTCAAGGGGAGGAGGTGCTTGGGGAAGGGGCAAGCCCTTCCCCCTTGGTGCGCCAGCCCTAGAGGGCTTGGCTCCCACCCCAAGTAGGTTTGGGAGGGGAGTCCTTGTCCAACAAGGACTCCCTCCCTTCCCTTTTATCTTTTTGCCTTTTTCCTTTATTCTTTCCTTCTCCTATTCGGACTCTTTTAATTCTCCAAATAAAACGAGAAAAGAGAGGGAGAGGTGGTCGTGTGCCGGCCAGGGAGGTGGGGCCTAGCCGTCCGACCCACACCAGGTGCGGTTCGGCCCCTAGGGCTCCCCCTTCCTCCTCCGGCACTCCCCCCCTTTGTTGGCAAACCTCCGAAACTCGTCCGGAACCAAATATACTCTTTAAATAAAATCTTCGACTCTATCCACTGATGTCGGAAACACTTCCCGGCATCCCGGAACATCTCATGTTCACCATATTTCTCTCTCGGGAAATTCTGCCCTAATCCGGCATTATTTCCCCTCATGATAACTTCACCGGAACACCTCCGAATTACTCCGGAGTTGTTTCTGTGACATCGGAGGGACTCCGACCTTTTCTCATAACCACAAAACTATTACTTTATTCTCTCAACAAAGGATTGACTCACAGCTTAAGTGTGTGACCCGAAAGGTTCAGTAAACACAAAGTCATGCCTGGGAGCTTACCAGACAATAACCAGCATTGGGACCTAGACGGCCGTACTGGCTCCCATGTGTTTATGAGTGAATGACAGAACCTGTGTGTTACTCATTACGCTAATCCCCTTACGTACACGATACCAATGATATCTCGAGACTGAGACAATGTGCTCTAGTGTGATTAAACCCTTTAATCATAACACATAATTCTCGTACCAATATCATTCTCTTTTCTCATTCCGTATTTATATTGTCCCGTAGTTAATCACGTTGTGTCTGGCCAGACGATTGGGTGACAATAATAATACTGAGATGGCCTAGAGGATGTATCTCTCCATCGTCTGGATGAGTAAGTGCCATTCTTGAATAATCTCTGTTCCAATATATTACTCTAGTTCACACCCAAAAGTCGCCGTTATGGTCCCTAGTTACGGCAAGACGTTAGGTAACAATCAAAGCATGAGTGTCGAATAAGCGGTCACCAGATATTCTCAGGGCATAGGATATAGCTAATGAAAACAAAACATATGATCAATTGATATCTTCATCGTTGACGATTAGTCTCATAGCAAAATCATACAGTGGATCGGTTCAGTACTATTATCATTCCGATAACAAACTCCTATAGTTACATGACTTTCACAAAGTCCATGATCAGGAAAACATGATCATCAGGTAACAAGATAGGCTAGTCTTAGAGACAAGACTAGGAACACTTTTACTTGTTCGTATCTCTACACCTGTATTGGAGGTTTTCCTCTTGAACACGTTGTAATTGCTATTCAAGTGCCCAATACAGTTATAGCATAAAGATATAAACATTAATAATAAACTTGGAGATAAATAATAACTAAATTATTATTGTCTCTAGGGCATATCTCCAACAGTCTCCCACTTGCACTAGAGTCAATAATGATTCTAGTTAGCATGATGACATGACACCAAATGGAACTAAGGTGCCACTCACGCTTTCGCATGTGCTCTGAAACCGTGTCCATAATTTTGATCCAGTCAAAATACATAAACTTATTTAACTCCTCACACGTCAAACTTGACAATGTAAATCGGATTTATTAGGAATTGGATTTCGATATATCCGGTTCCGTAGTAGCATTAATAATATCAAGCTTCTCCGAATGATATCATTATACCGTCTATTGAAACCTTACCAAGTCAACGACTTATCCAATAACTTGCTTATCATGACGTCTCACATCAATGATGCAACTATCCTTTATAGAAATTCTATTTATGTTGTAGAATCCACACATAATATACTAGTGATTTGATAAAATCAAAACACCAAATATTTATCAATTGAAAATTGCATTTCTCAGATTTAAATCAATTAAGATTTGATTTCATAATTCCACTACAAATATGTATATGAGTAACTTCTCATCATACACTATTTGAAGCTTTACAAAATCCACTAAGTCGTTATTCTTTTGTAATATCACTATCGGGTCCTTTTACCAAACCCTCATGATCAATTACATCTTTTAATTAACTGCCTTTATGAGAAAACTTTTATCAAGTATTTCTCTTTAACTGCCGGTGGCTAAATAAAATTTAGCACTTTGGAAACTTTCCGGCTTAATGTACTATATATAGCAATGAGATAAGCAAAATCACATTTAAATATGATTTGATCTTATTCCTCTCTATTTGCTCATCATTGACTACGAATGTCAATGTGTCTTGCAAATATCACGCTATGAATTCTTGATCAAATTTATTTGACTCAAGACACAATTCGAATTACCTTTCAGAATTATATTTAGCACATTCATACTCATGTTTATTAAACTCTTAATCTATCTCATAGATAAAACTTTAATAAGACACTTTCCGACCTTTTATTTAAAACTCTTTTAAATCTTTATTCCACAAGATATACATTTTTGAATTCGGCCTAGCCTTATCCAACAAATATAATATCAGCTCACACTGTCTTTTAAATCCCTTCGATTTATATAATGAAAAGAATAGAATTCTTTATTCATTAATACGACTGACTTTCAAACACTCATAATATATTTATCTATATTATTCTCATAATCCAAATTAATTATACTTAGCAATCAACTTTTGCTACTTTGGTCCAATAACAGCTTTGAGCAATTGATATGATAAGTTTTGCAACTTCTCACTATCATTTGTTCGTCCTTGATAAAACAACTTTAATCAAGACTAGCTCTATGAATATTAGATATTCACATCTGTCCTTTCTTTATGAAACATTCATGCCCAGTGATTTCACATCACGTCCAAACTACTCTCAAGATTGAATCTTGGAGCTACATGAATTTTCCTGGGACTCCTTTATGACATATACTGTCATTTATGAGTATTCTTTACTCTGTTTGTAATTGGTTTGCCTTTAATCATGTTCCAGGACCTTTTTAATAATTCAACAACTAGGTGATTTAATCATTAAATTCCTCACATGACTTTTATCTTAAAACTTAATTCGAACCATGTATAACTCACATGTGTTCTTGGACAAAGTAATGATATGGAAAACATTTGCATGTTTCTCCTCTCATTCTTACACTTGTCCAAAGACTCCCAGTCTTAATTTAGTATTTTGATTTCCACTCTCTCTTCATGAGAAGACACTTTTCTCCAATTCTAAAGTCAACAAGCATTTAGAATTTTGTGTGGAAAATATCTGCCAATATAAAATTTTGGACTTTACTTTTATGCAAAACATTTGTTCAATTCGAATCAATACTTAGATTCAAAATCAAAAAATTCTTGGAACTTTCTATCAAAATAACTCCAAGTTAAAATTGATATAGGCCCCATGGATACAAACAAAATAATCTATTTACTTTAGTGGGTAATTTGGAATTCTATTTCACATCATATCAGAACAAGACCTTTTGTTTTAATTATTATAACATCTCCTTTTAATCTTTATCTTGCAAAAGATTTTATTACCATGATAATTTCGAATCATCATCAGTAATTTGACTAAGAAAACTTTCTTTGGTCAACAATGTTACAATAATTTATTAAGTCCTTTTAATTTATTTTCATCAAATACCTTTGATTACTTTATTTTGATTCTCACATTCTCCCACTGAATTATATGAAACATTGAAACTTCAATAATTTCATTAACTCTATTTCATTAATATGCAAATTCATATTAAATCTTTAATAGAATTGAATTAATGGGTAGACTCCACTCCTTTATGTAAATTTCGAAATTTACTAGTGCCTAGCACTTTGCCCATTTCGAATCTACCAAATGCCCAGCATTTTGTGGATTTCGATTTTCAATAAATGCCTAGCACTTTATGAATTTCGAATTTCTCTAAGTGCCCAGCACTTTGTGATTTCAGTTTTATCGATTTAATTTTAGAGATAAACTTTAAGAGTTTCAAAGAGAACCAACGAAAAGTGTAACTCTAAACTTAAATATTAAACCAACTTTATTATTACTCAAAACTTTAAGTAATATCTTGAATCAAAACAATAAAGACTTAACAAACAAAACTTAATGACATATTACAATAAAGAAGATAAAGCCGAATTCATAAAATGAACTCCTTCACATACTTTATAATTCGAACACAACTTGTTCCAAAAATATAAAATATTCATTACAAAATGATCGAACTGAAAATAACTCTTATTTAAAGTCCTAGTGTAAATCTCCTTCATTGACTTGGATTGTAGAAATAGTGGTCACTTTGCATAAAATGCGATCTTCCACTGTGCTACTTCTGGGATGTTCAGCTACACTCCAAGCGTATCATAAACGTCACCCCAGAATTTCCTCTTCTTTCCAGCATTAGCTCCTTCCAAAGTACCTGCCACTGGTGCAAGTGCGAGCATCAATTAGTATCTCATACCAATGATCATAATTGCTGAAATTATTTCAACATGTATAAATGTATTATACCTGTCCTGGTCCAGTTAAGATCCCCATTCTGAATATCAGCTTCTGCTTCCTTGAGCAAGGAAAACAGCATCCGAACCGGCCACTCATCCGCCATGCGATTATACATTGCCACAAAGGCATGATACGCAGGTGGTAGTGCCGTCAGTATAATGTCACTGAAAAACTCATGACCAACTAGATAACCAAGTTGTCTAAGTTTCTCCTCTATAGCAGTTATCCTGATTTCAAACAGCTGAATGGGTTCACCCAACTCAAGCCGAATGTTTTTCAGTTCCCTGTTTAGATTGTAACGCTCAGTGCGCACTTCAATTATGAACTGAGCTTTTAATACTTCCATGAGATGGAAGGGACGAAGGTCCGAAAACCGATCGCCCAGCTCGGGATCAATACAAGCGTGCATAAGCTCCTTGACAATACACTCTTCACAGAATAAATGTGGCCCACCATGGGCTTCATTATCTGAGTCAATGGGATTCAGAACTTGTTCCTTTCCTGTGTTCCTCTGAACACTCATCATGTGGTGAAACCGCTCTCCAAAGTTGTTTCCATTTGCAGCTAACGGTGCACGACTCAACATCTGATTGAAATGGTATTTTTCAAAGTGGTCCATACTCTACAACAAAACAAGTTTATTTAGACTCATAGTTTATTATCAATTTAATGCACTACTTTAACTCAATATAAAATTAAGTCCAAGATATGCTCCCACTAAGCCCAATAATCCTCATGATTGGCGCTAAGCGATTCAGGACCCGATAACCCGACGAACCAAGTATGAATACATATCATGGTCGTGGCCAAACGGTAGGCACCATGCCAGTTGTAGTAGCTACAACTCCTGTCTGTCTTTCGACGTGTGTTCAGAACTCATAACTTGTTGTGCTAGGACTTCAACACAACCAACCGATCATGCTGCTGGAACGGTTCGTGCCCGCCTCCCAAACCCTTGGCACACATTACTCGTGGATACACGGCGCACGGTGACAAGCATCTGGTTTGACGGTGCCACGGTCGGAAGAACACGATCTCCTTGATATTTTACTTGAGGATTCACCCTAATAAACGTCTACTGCGCAATCAAGGTGCAAACAACAAAGGATAAACATCACAGGCAATTAATAATAATTCATGTGTTCTGGTATAGCCTTTTGTTGTTCTCCGGAAGTTCTTGACACTCGCCCTTGAGGATCACCATCTTCATGATTCCTGGTCACAACAAAATCCCCGAAGGAAAATTGCCGTAGCCAAGAACTCGCCAAGTACTTGTCGCCAACATACCGCCGGCGCCTGATGCATGTAAAATGCATACATGAACTTTGCACTTTAATTGCTTATATTCCAATCATATTTGCATCATATAAGGGTTATATCAATGTTTTATAATGATTTTGGGAATACTTCATAGTTTTCCCATTTATTTGGAATTAACCCTGTTTTTCCAGAAAACGTCTTTTTTAGTGTTTCAGACTTTCCGGGAGCTTCGGGACTCCAAAAAGGGCAAGGTCAAAGAGCACGGTTCAGAATTTTCGAGACGAACGCAATGGGCTTAAATTGAAGACCAGAAGCCCAACAGGCTGGAAATGGGAGGGTCCCACGCGGCCTAAAATGCATGGCCGCGTGGGCCCAGCTCTTTTCCACCTCGGAGCTCCGTTGTCGATCTTTCGTCCACCGACTTCGTCTTGACCTAAAAACGCCTATAAAAAAGGTCCCTGGCGTTTCGCGAAAGGAGGCGGCGGAGAAACAGAAAACCACGAAACAGAGAGTCAGAAGGCTGCCGCCGGAGAAGATCGGAGGGGGGAAACGCCGCCGGAATCACCTCCGGAGGGCTCCACCCCCCTCCGGCGTGTTCATCATCAACATCTACAGCAAGATCATCTCCATCTCCCCACTGTAAACTCTTGGCAAACATGATGTATGATGCAATATACTATTCCCTTGATCTATTGTGTCTCTCCATCTGTGTTTGAGAAGTGATTTGTTCATGGCACTTGTGAAATAGTTCGTTGATTGGTTGCATACAAGTGTTGTTATCTTTTATGATTGTCTTTATGTACAATATATGAGTGCACGCATATGTTGGGGAATGCATGTAAGGTGATCACCGTAGCGTAATGGATTGAGTAGGACATGTCGGAGTAGAGAGAAACCGGTGTCTGAGACTTGAAGTTACTTTATGGGGGATATTTGGGGGACCCTAGAACTTAAGGCTATGGTGGGACAATTATGTCTTAATAATTCTTGTGCTGCACATTTATTTGGCCATGAGATCCATCATAAGAGTTGTGTTATTGCTCATTTACTTGGCTACACCTATTTATGGCTCCCACCTAAAAGAAACAACTAAGACTGAAACATGTGCTTCACTAATTGTGACAACCACGCGAATGAAATAACAATTGCTAGAACATTTGCTCCCTTGAGATATTTGCTACTTGAGATATTTGATACTTGCTGCTTGAGAAACTTGCTTGAGAAAACTGCTGAGAGAAACTTGCTCTAAGAAACCTGTGTCTGAAACTTGCTTGAGAAACTTGTTACTAGATAAACCCATTCCACATCACTTGCTTCCATTAGTTAGATCCTTTCATATTTATTGCTTTGCATAAAAGGCCATATAAGAGGGTTATAGGGCTTTAGAGAATAGATAGTTTACCTTCAGCTCCTCGTGGGTTCGACACTCAAATACTTATCGAATTGTGCTACAGTGATTCCTTGCTCTTGGGGATTATCAAGTACTTTTCTGGCGCCGTTGCCGGGGAGCGTTGTGCTAAACTTTTATTCTTGTTTGCATTGCATACTAACATATAAATCTAAAACACAAAAAAATAGAAAATGGAAAAGAACAAAAAATTAGAGTTGTATAATATCTATCTTGAGTTAGGACATGAAGTGTTTGAGGAGAAAATTAAATTTTATTTGCATAACACTCATGTTTGTGGTACTAACTCTTTGAACACCTTTATTGCTAATGCTCTGGAAAAGTTTAAGCTTGGGGAAGCCGTTGAGGATGAAAGTGATTTAATTGAGTTTGATGATCCATTATGCTCATTAGATGATAAGTCTTTATGTGGTGATTCTATTCAAAACTATGTGGGTATGTTTAACTTTAATGCTTGCAACTATTATGAGAGAGGAAGAGATAAGCCTCTTTATGTTTCTATGTTATTTAAAATGCAAGCTACTGATCACTACATGCATTGGTTACAAAATTGCTGCTATTTATTCATATATAAAATGCCAATGCATAGGAAAAGAGTTAGACTTAAAAGTTGATGGTTTAATTTTGGTGTGCTCTCTATGCTTTAACTTCCTATTCGGTTTGGGCACACCTTTATATCTTGAGAACATGCAAAATAACTTTACCTACTGATTTGTGACAATTAGTTTAGGATTTTCATTTATATAAAATTTGGGAAAGTAAATGAGAAGGATGAGTAATGGAGAAGTTGGGGTCGACCTTGAACATGTGTTGTTCATGCCAATGGAACCATTGCAAAGTCTCTATCATTAAACTTTTCCCAAAGCTAAAACCAAATAAAAAGAGTGATAATAGTAATTCGCTGTCCAGTTTTTGACATATCCTGTCTTTATTCTGCATTACTCTCATTACTTGTGTTTTGTGCGGTTCTTTTGATCAAGGAGCATTACATAACCATAGTAACAGTAGCTAATGTTTAAAATCAATTCATGATATGTCTTTGCTGTGCCTATGTGGATTTAATTTATGAAGGCACTAACCCCTCTAATCAAGTTTGTGACGAGTGTTGTGTAAAGAGAATTTTAAGGTGGAAGAATTGAGGGTGATGAACAAGATCAAGAGGGACAAAAACTCAAGCTTGGGGATGTACCCCTAGGCTCACCCTACATATATCAAATAAGTACAAGAATTTAAGCTTGGGGATGCCAAGCCACCTCACTTCAACCATCTTGATACCAAGTAAGTAAGCCTAGCTATATGGCTATAAAGAAAGCGCTTTGCGGGAGGCAACCCGGTTATTTTTGTGTGTGATTTTTCTTTGTGTCCTCTTGCTGTAACAAGAGATTTGTGTCTAGTTTAGTTCTGGAGTTTTTAATAAAGTGCCAAGTTTTACCCATGTTGGTCTTGAAAAGTTGCTATTTGAGTTCGGAGATTTTATTCCTGCACGAATCTGTGCACGGTATGATTTTTAATTCTTATTCTGTAACTCCGAATGAGCTCATATTTGAACTGTAGTTGCAACTTTTCATCCTCTGTATGCATGAATTTTTCGGAATTTTTCGAGAAAGTTTGGTAGGGTAGAAAAATACGTTTTGCTGCTGCTGTTTTTCTGGACAGATTCTGTCCCATTTTGTTTGATGCATGCTTTGAGCTTTTAAGTTGAATCTTTTTGATCCAATTGAGTTTATGAGTAGGCATACAACATTATACACTTTCTGGACATTCATATGAATTTTTGTTCAAGGATTATATGCAGCAAGAAACCTATTTGTTTATCACTATTAATGCACCCCACAGAAAAGAGATGGAGAAACGGTGTTTTGAAGTTTTTTCACAGGGATTGGAGGAGATGCACCAAGAGCTATCCAAGGATGGTGAAGACCATAAGCTTGGGGATGTGAAGACAACCCCGCTGGACCTACACACTCTCGGTTTGCACACGTCCAACTTCTGTTTTTCGATCAAAACACTTTATCGCATAAACTTGGAGCGTCGTTTTTGTTTTTGTTTGAGTCTTGAGAGACCACCACACTATCAATTATATATGAGAGAGCTACTGGAAATATGGGTTGAAATATGTTGGATGCTTTATAAGATGGGAAAAGGGATGTTTGAGTTGATTTTTAATGATACATATAGTTGCATGATTCATGAGCTTGTTAATGAGTAATAGTTTGCAAATCTTTTCAAGAGTTATCACTTATTCATGTTTTGATGCTGATTGTTATTTCACTTTGTTTAACATGGATTAGTTAGTTCTATGGACACTCATGCATGCATCTAGATGGTCAACTTTCTCCCTTTTGCTAGCCCAAAAACTCCAACAAGCAAAAACTTGTTTCCAACACCTTCAACCAAAGTTATTCCAGTGAGTCCACCATATCTACCTACTAGCTATATGCTATTCCGAGTATGTTCATCATGATATTTGTGTTATCTATACCTCTGAATGAAAATGATTATGTTATTGATTGCCATGGGAAAAGTTGGTTATATAGCTCTCACGAACTTGATGCACATTTTTTTTATTGCAATAAATAAAACATGACCCATTGTGATTAAGATTATGATGCTAGTGGCTTGATAAATGTTCGGGTTGGGAGTTAGCCCATATGTGCTGTCACATGCAAAGCTTTCAACATGCTCCTTCATCTCATTTAGTTGATATCATGTACTTTTGTTTATGGATGCCTATCATGGTGAAATGAGGTGGAAATGAAGAGTTTAAATGAGTTTGTATAAATGGTTAGAGAGACGCCTGGGCCGCTAATCTAAGCCATGCATTATTCATGGTGGAAATTTACTTACATGCTATGGTGAATTATCTATACACCTTACAATAAAAAGCTATTCCAATGGTAAATAAAAAGGGTGTTGAGGTTTTTCATCTTGTTTGTTTGTCTTGTCATTTTGATATGGGCTTGTTCCATATCCTGGGACAAGAGGTACCCCAGTTGACGCTCTTGATGATACTATTATACTTACAATGATATATAACTTGAACTTGCTTTGTTTCCTAAGTTGAGTAAT
Source organism: Poa pratensis (assembly GCA_947311845.1). Taxonomy (NCBI): domain Eukaryota; kingdom Viridiplantae; phylum Streptophyta; class Magnoliopsida; order Poales; family Poaceae; genus Poa; species Poa pratensis. The sequence continues at coordinate 20,953,924 of CAMZMU010000042.1, read as the reverse complement.
CATGGTGTAGGTACTTGTATTCAAGGGGCATGAGACATCCAACCTTTACTTTGTCAAGCACACTACTCATATTTGCTTTCACTTTAACCTTAATCATTCAAGATGCTATGATAGGGGCAATGAGAGCTTGACACCAATGAATACCTTATTGCAATCATTAACTTAAGTAGAAGAGTTTGGAAGTTGGATGAAACTTATGCATGCTTTACCTCTACTCACATATACATCTTTCCAAAGTGTACACCTATCATATTCAGATTTCATCTACACTCTATGACCATTGTAGGATGTTCTACTTATCATTATGCATACATGTGTTCCATATTACTTGCTACTATGTTACACTTTGTGAACTATCAATGAACATCCTTGTCTTGAATACTTGATATCACTTCATAAACTATTTGCATATTGCTACTCCTTTGAAGAATGAATCATTTGACTATATGTAGCAATAGTAATCATCTTTGATATTCATTGTTAAGTATTAAATTGCAAAGTCCATGTTAGTTTTATCATCTTCATACTCGAGGACGAGCATGGATTAAGCTTGGGGATGTTGATGCATGTAAAATGCATACATGAACTTTGCACTTTAATTGCTTATATTCCAATCATATTTGCATCATATAAGGGTTATATCAATGTTTTATAATGATTTTGGGAATACTTCATAGTTTTCCCATTTATTTGGAATTAACCCTGTTTTTCCAGAAAACGTCTTTTTTAGTGTTTCAGACTTTCCGGGAGCTTCGGGACTCCAAAAAGGGCAAGGTCAAAGAGCACGGTTCAGAATTTTCGAGACGAACGCAATGGGCTTAAATTGAAGACCAGAAGCCCAACAGGCTGGAAATGGGAGGGTCCCACGCGGCCTAAAGTACATGGCCGCGTGGGCCCATCTCGTTTCCACCTCGGAGCTCCGTGGCCGTCGATCTTTCGTCCACCGACTTCGTCTTGACCTAAAAACGCCTATAAAAAAGGTCCCTGGCGTTTCGCGAAAGGAGGCGGCGGAGAAACAGAAAACCACGAAACAGAGAGTCAGAAGGCTGCCGCCGGAGAAGATCGGAGGGGGGAAACGCCGCCGGAATCACCTCCGGAGGGCTCCACCCCCCTCCGGCGTGTTCATCATCAACATCTACAGCAAGATCATCTCCATCTCCCCACTGTAAACTCTTGGCAAACATGATGTGTGATGCAATATACTATTCCCTTGATCTATTGTGTCTCCCATCTGTGTTTGAGAAGTGATTTGTTCATGGCACTTGTGAAATAGTTCGTTGATTGGTTGCATACAAGTGTTGTTATCTTTTATGATTGTCTTTATGTACAATATATGAGTGCACGCATATGTTGGGGAATGCATGTAAGGTGATCACCGTAGCGTAATGGATTGAGTAGGACATGTCGGAGTAGAGAGAAACCGGTGTCTGAGACTTGAAGTTACTTTATGGGGGATATATTTGGGGGACCCTAGAACTTAAGGCTATGGTGGGACAATTATGTCTTAATAATTCTTGTGCTGCACATTTATTTGGCCATGAGATCCATCATAAGAGTTGTGTTTTTGCTCATTTACTTGGCTACACCTATTTATGGCTCCCACCTAAAAGAAACAACTAAGACTGAAACATGTGCTTCACTAATTGTGACAACCACGCGAATGAAATAACAATTGCTAGAACATTTGCTCCCTTGAGATATTTGCTACTTGAGATATTTGATACTTGCTGCTTGAGAAACTTGCTTGAGAAAACTGCTGAGAGAAACTTGCTCTAAGAAACCTGTGTCTGAAACTTGCTTGAGAAACTTGTTACTAGATAAACCCATTCACATCACTTGCTTCCATTAGTTAGATCCTTTCATATTTATTGCTTTGCATAAAAGGCCATATAAGAGGGTTATAGGGCTTTAGAGAATAGATAGTTTACCTTCAGCTCCTCGTGGGTTCGACACTCAAATACTTATCGAATAGTGCTACAGTGATTCCTTGCTCTTGGGGATTATCAGCGCCTCCTCCCGGTTCTCCACGATGAACTCTTCTTTGTTTGATTGTCGATGACGAACTCGATCAATTATCTTGGCGTCGCCATCATGTTAAAACACCGTAACAAAATAGCTATATCAAAACACATGCACACAATCCTGCAAAACCAAGTTAGACGTTTCTAACGTTTGTTTGCAAGTTTTACGTGACCTTGTAGGATCTATGGAAGAACCGTCACTACCTACGAATTGAGGCATGTTTAGGCTAGTTGCTAGATTAACTTTGCGGGGTGAGTGAGATCCCAACATTACGAAAACGTTGCGAACCCCACTCTAAGCGATCGCACTGCGCGTGGCCCCCGTGAGGCGTCCAACCCTCATGCCCTGTCCATTATACAACAATATCCACAACTATATGTATAGACCCGAAGCTACTGAAGCACTTCGTTGGCGCCGACGGGCATACTAGGAGCAGCCGGAAGGTCCGCGGATTGCCAGAATTCGTAAGATCTTGCCTATGCCGCAATGGAATATGAAGTATAACTTATTGCGAAGCAACTAAAATAAACTTAATACAAGAACCATGCAATGCCCGCACCAACATGTGCTCTAGATCAAATCATATCTACGCATAGATCGGCTCTGATACCACTATTGGGTTGCGGGTAAAAGTTTAAAATTTCCGTAACCTTGCCGCCAAAGATCTATTCTATGAAGATATGTTGCACCCCATAATGCTAGATCTAGAATACTTACAAACACCGTTGCGGAAGATCTTGTGTTTAAGTAGATGTCGGTGAAGCCCGATGAAGAATCTCACGTCTACGCCGGGAGGTGAGATTGTTGCCGGTCTGTCGTCGTGGGACTACTTGTGCAGCCCCGCTCTAGCAGTATCCACACGTGCACCGCGCCAACCCGCCAGTTGCGTTCGTCGCCTAGAGCTACTAGCACCGACGAAGAGAGACCGCCTTTCGGCGTAGTTTAGGTGGTATATCTAATCAACTTGATTAGATCTATATGAGACTTGGAGAGATCTAATTCTCAACACATGAGATCTACTAGAGAGAGATTAGATCAATGTCCAATTAGAGCGCCATCTAATTAGAGCATCATCTAATTGCACAATATCTCAAGAGAGAGGAACTTGCACAAATCTTGGATTGGTTGTATCTCCCAAGAAGGAGGAGTATATATACTGGGTCAAGGGGAGGAGGTGCTTGGGGAAGGGGCAAGCCCTTCCCCCTTGGTGCGCCGGCCCTAGAGGGCTTGGCTCCCTTCCCAAGTCGGTTTGGGAGGGGAGTCCTTGTCCAACAAGGACTCCCTCCCTTCCCTTTTATCTTTTTGCCTTTTTCCTTTATTCTTTCCTTCTCCTATTCGGACTCTTTTAATTCTCCAAATAAAACAAGAAAAAGAGGGAGAGGTGGTGGTGTGCCAGCCAGGGAGGTGGGGCCTAGCCGGCCAACCCACACCAGGTGCGGTTCGGCCCCTAGGGCTCCCCCTTCCTCCTCCGGCACCCCCCCTTTGTTGGCAAACCTCCGAAACTTGTCCGGAACCAAATATACACTTTAGATAAAATCTTCGACTCTATCCACTAATGTCGGAAACACTTCCCAGCATCCTGGAACATCTCATGTTCGCCATATTTCTCTCTCGGGAAATTCTGCCCTAATCCGGCATTATTTCCCTCTCATGATAACTTCACCGGAACACCTCCGAATTACTCCGGAGTTGTTTCTGTGACATCGGAGGGACTCCGACCTTTTCTCATAACTACAAAACTACTACTTTATTCTCTCAACAAAGGATTGACTCACAGCTTAAGTGTGTAACCCGAAAGGTTCAGTAAACACAAAGTCATGCCTGGGAGCTTACCAGACAATAACCAACATTGGGACCTAGACGGCCGTACTGGCTCCCGTGCGTTTATGAGTGAACGACAGAACCTGTGTGTTACTCATTACGCTAATCCTCTTACGTACACGATACCAATGATATCTCGAGACTGAGACAATGTGCTCTAGTGTGATTAAACCCTTTAATCATAACACATATAATTCTCGTACCAATATCATTCTCTTTTCTCATTCCATATTTATATTGTCCCATGATTAATCACGCTGTGTCTGGCCAGACGATTGGGTGACAATAATAATACTGAGATGGCCTAGAGGATGTATCTCTCCATCGTCTGGAGGAGTAAGTGCCATTTTTGAATAATCTCTGTTCCAATACATTACTCTAGTTCACACCCAAAAGTCACCGTTATGGTCCCTAGTTACGGCAAGACGTTAGGTAACAATCAAAGCATGAGTGTCGAATAAGCGGTCACCAGATATTCTCCGGGCATAGGAATATAGCTAATGAAAACAAAACATATGATCAATTGCTATCTTCATCATTGACGATTAGTCTCATAGCAAGATCATACAGTGGGTCGGTTCAGTACTATTATCATTCCGATAACAAACTCCTATAGTTACATGACTTTCACAAAGTTCATGATCAGGAAAACATGATCATCAGGTAACAAGATAGGCTAGTCTTAGAGACAAGACCAGGAACACTTTTACTTGTTTGTATCTCTACACCTGTATTGGAGGTTTTCCTCCTGAACACGTTGTAATTGCTATTCAAGTGCCCAATACAGTTACAGCATAAAGATATAAACATTAATAATAAACTTGGATATAAATAATAACTAAATTATTATTGTCTCTAGGGCATATCTCCAACATGTCGGGGAAGCTGGGGCGCAGGAAGGGGGTCGTCCGGGCCTGAGAAGCGCGCGTCGACATCGGCGGCGGCTGGTCGCCGCGGGGACGCGGCGAAGGCAGCGGCCGGGCGCCACCCACGTCGCGGGAGCGTGGAGCTGGCACCGACAGAGCTTCGAGCGTGGCAGGGGCCCAGGCCCAGTCCGAGCCTGCAACGATGGAACAACAAGGATGGAGACGGGGCGGCACGCCGGCCGGCTAAAGGAGACGGTGGTGGGCGCCACCGGCAGCGCCCGGGACGGGGAGGAGCGGGCATCCGGCAGGGTTGCATGCGGCGGGGGCGGTCGACCGAATGGCCGCAGCGAGACACCGTCGCCGGAGGACGCCGTCGCCGAAGAAGGCGGCTGCAAAGTCGAAGTCAGGGCGCAGCATCCCCGAGTGGTCGCCGGCGGTGGGGGGAGTCTGCTAGCTCCGCCAGAATGCAGGGAGAGGGCCGGCGAGTCCATGGTGGCGTGGGGCGCCGTCGGGCGTGGAAGGTCCTTGAAGCCGAGGAACGGGCGTGAGGCCCGCGGGGATGGTCGCCGGCGGTGGGGGGAGCCAACCATGGCCACCTAGGAGCAGGGAGAGGGCCGGCGAGGCCATGGTGGTGCGGGGCGCCGCCGGCGGTCGCGAGAGCTTGAGGACCAGAGCCGGAGAAGGTCCTAGCCACGGCGGAGAGAGGACGAGGAGGCGGTTCCGGATCTGAGCTCAGCGGCGCAAGACGAGGCCGGTGTAGGGAGATCGGGTCGCCGGCGGTAGCTGCTTACCTCGCGTCGCCATGTCGCGAGCGCAGTTTCCTATGCCGGGCTCTTCTGCTCGTAACATTCAAGCCACCTAAATAAAAAAGATGATCGTCCCACACTCCAGGAACAATATACAGCTCTATACAATATTATTTGTCCCAAGAGTGATGCTATCGCTACGGTTATAGAGACATCTCCACCGAACATGACGTTCAGACGTGAGTTACTCGGCCCCAGACTTGCGGCATCTAATGCTCTGTTGGGGAGACTTGCGGCATGACAATGGTAGTTTCTCAGTAGATTCTATGGATTGAGCACTTGTCCATCAATGTGATAAACTAGTGTACGATCGAAACTTGGGAATCGCTCAACACACACAAGAGATTCAATACATGTACAATGCCAGATATGGTACACATAGGACATGACATAGTAATTTAGAACTCTATCTAGCATCCTCCCTCAATATGAACTGAGTCAACAAGATGAAGATTGCAATGACATGCCTGAAACGCGGGCAAGGGCAGGGGTCTAGTGAAAATATCAACAAGTTGGTCTTTAGAGGTGTAGGATTTAGTTTCTAATTTATGTTATGTTAGGTATGTTTTGGAACCCTCTGGGTCTTAATGACTATGGAAAAAACCGCTATTTTCGAAGCTATTAAGTATTGTAAGCTTGAATTGGTGGGTTAGCGGGAAACAAGAAAATCTATATATAGTAGAGTTTTTTTTAGATTCTCTTACTATCGTTCCCACGGGAATTGGGTTACCCCCAGGCCCGTCTAACGTGGGCCACAGCCGCCTCCCCGGAGAAATCAGGTAACTAAAGAGAACTTCGAGATACGCAGACCGACATTGTCAATGCCAAGATTCAGAATAAGAAGGACTCTTCCCGGGAGCTAGGGCTCACCTGGTGATGAGGTTCCAACCTCAGGGGTGGCCCGATCTTCACGGATTGATGGCGGAAAAGGGCGAACTCACGCAAGAACACGAGGAACACGAAGAACGTAATAACACAAGAACACAAACACGATACACAGACCATTTCCCTCACCGGTCGGTCCAAACCAGCCCAATAGAATCCCAACGGGGAGAGATTGGCGAGCACTCGGTAGAATCATGGGAGGAGAGACTGTGGCAGTAGAATCCCGCAGGAGAGACGACCATGATAGAATCCAACCAAGAAATACAAAGCACAAGAAGGGGCCTTGATACAACTCAATAGATGAATGATCTAAGGAGCGGTCTTGAATCCACAAGAGGGATCTTCTCCAGAAGGGGAGGCCTTAAATCCACCAGGGGATCTTCTTCACAAGGGGAGGTATGGGGAGCCAATGCTCTAACCTCTATCTCATCTCTTTCCTAACCCTAGATCTAAGGAGAGGGGGTTTATTTATAGCCTAAGGGAGTAGGGGGAAGGAATACAAGGCCTCAGCTCGAGTTGACTCGCAGGTCAAAGTATTGCCGGTTGAAAAGCTGGTTCAACCGGATTTGCAACCAGAAAAGCCGGTTTAACCGGACTTTTAACCGGAAACCCTTTCTATAGTGCCAGATTCCTAACCGGATTTTTGATACGTCCCAAACGTATCTATAATTTTTGATGTTTCATTCTTGTTTTATAACAATACCACATATGTTTATTATAGTTTTATATCATTTTAGACATTTATTGGACTAACCTATTAATAGTGGCAAAAGTGCACAATGTTCTTGTTTTACACTTTAATGTGTAGGAATTGCTTGGAAATTGACAAGAACACAAAAGAAGCCTTGTTGGAGTTGGAACCTGATTCGCTGGAATCTGTCCCACCAGATAGTTTTTAAAGATGTCTCCGAACCGACCTAAAGACGACGTCAAACGGAAAAAGTCTAGTCGCGAAAGTTTTCAAAAAAATTCCGTTGATCGTCGTGGACTAGGGCATCGTCCAAAACCGAGCCCGAGGGAGCCAGATGACACCTAGGCGCAGCCCAGGGCAAATCAGGCCTGGCCGCGCCCAGGGGTGGTGTGGCCGCCTCGTGCATCGTCTCGGGCCGCCCTTCGGACTATATATTCACCTCGTGAAGAAAACCCTAACCACAGAAGGATTTTACGAGAAACACAACAGAGCTCCGCCGCCACCAAACTTTGTTTCGGGGGTCAGAAGGTCCTGTTCCGGCACCCTGCCGGGACGGGGATTGACCCCCGGAGCCATCTCCATCGACCACGCTATCTCCACTTCGCCTCCATGATGGCTTGTGAGTAGTTCCCGCATGAACTACGAGTTCTAGCTGTAGCTAGTTGGTACTCTCTCCCATGTACTTCAATACAATGATCTCATGAGCTGCTTTACATGATTGAGATCCATCTGATGTAATTGGTGTTGTGTTTGTTGAGATCCGATGAATTGTTACATTATGATCAGTCTATCTATTAAGTTTGTGAGTTATTTGTTTCTGCAATCTTGTTGTGTTCATTGCTTGTCATTAGTGCACGAGTGGCATGATCTTAGATCTAAAGTATAATTGTTGCTTAGATTGTATCACAAGTTGTATGCACCTGTTACTGTGTTGAACCTGAGGTCCTGGAGTGACAACAACCAGGGCAGCCAAGGGGAATGGCTGTAGCATGAGGATAACATGTTTTCACCAAGTGTTAATGCTTTGCTCCGGTGCTCTATTAAAAGGAGTACCTTAATTATCAGTATGTTCCATGATTGACCCCGCTGCAAACGGGTTGGTAGGACAAAAGATGTTGTGCAAGTTTCTCATTGCGAGCACGTATGACTATATATGGAAAACATGCCTACATATGATTTATAGACTGTATGTTCTGTCTTAATGCTATTTCAATTCTGTTAATTGCCCAACTGTAATTTGTTCATCCAACACATGTTCTTTATTTTGGAGAGATACCACTAGCAAAGCTGGGAACCCCAGTCCATATATACGCCATCAACTATTTTCCGCACCATTGCTGCATTGTCACTTGTGCTGCTCCTATGTTACTGTCACTACTGCTCTCATATTACTGCTGCTCTCACATCACTCCTGTTACTTGTGCTTTTCTAGGTGTGCTGAACTGACAACTCAGCTGCTAAGCTTATAAGTATTCTTTGGCTCCCCTTATGTCGAATCAATAAATTTGGATTTTACTTCCCTCGAAGACTGTTGTGATCCCCTATACTTGTGGGTTATCAAGACTATTTTCTGGCGCCGTTGCCGGGGACCATAGCTCTACTTATAAGTTCACTTGGGAGTACACTCTACCTCTCTCTTTGTTTAGTTTTTATTTTATTTTGTTTAGTTTAATTTTGTCTAGTTTTATTTTCCTTAGTTTACTTCTGTTTAGTTGTGTTTTGTTTAGTTTACTTTTGCTTAGTTTATTTTTGTTTAGTTTTATTTTCCTTATATACTCGAAAATCCATAAAAATTTGAAAAACCAAAAATCTAAAAAAACTGTTGCTATGTCTTGTTGGCAAGATGGGTTCACGGAGGATGAACAAAAATATTATAAGGAATACCGCTTGTCTCAAAAAGGGAAATATTTATTGGGACAAATAAATACATTGAATGGTTTTGCCAGAAACTTGTGCTCTACATATGATGAATCCTGGTGCTTTAATGAATCTATTTGTTGTAGAAGGCATAAACACCTCCCATTCCAATGTGATTATAATGATAATGAAACCTTGGCTGCTTATGTTAAAAGAAACTATGATTTAGATAATCTTGAACAAATTGAAGAATTTGTTGCTTTTATGGGAGCTTATGAAATTGGTGCTTTGCTTAAAAATAGAGATGATGCTCCTTATAAATCTGATAATTTTGCTATACTTGGATATTGCCTTGAGTATTATAATGATAATCATTATATTACTGAATTTCTTGAGAAAAAGTATCCTAAAAAAGAAGAGACCGCTGCCTTGCAAGAACCTGTAGAAGAAGAAATTGCTGAAGGTGAAATCTCATTGGATGAAAAGGAGGAGGAGAGTGATGAACAAAAGGAGGAAGAATGGATTAGCTACCCATGCCTACCTTCTAATGAGAGTAACTCTTAACTCTTACACTTTTTGATTGCCCTCCATGCTTACCAAAGGAGGATGAATGTTATGTTCCTGTGGATTCTCTTGAAATATCCCTATGATTGAGACTTGTGGAAATGATTATGCTACTGTTATTTATGATAATCCATGCTATTTTGACAAGTCTTATGATAATCCTCTATTTATTCCTAATTTCGAAATGCATGGTAATGAGAAAGTTTGCTTAGAAAATGTTTATGATAAAGCACTAGATGATGGTCCTATGTTGTTTGATAATATTAATTGTACTACTATTGAAAATGGGATTAGAGAGGTCTTGTCTTTAGCTAGATGGAGTCCCATAACTTTTGAGAGTGATCAATCATCTTGTTTTAATATTGTTAAAAGTGGGTTTGGAGAAGTCATGACTTTAATTAATTTTGATCCCACTATCTTGGAGCTTGATAGAAATTATATGTGTGTAGATCATGAAAAACCTGCTTTATGTGATAATTATGTTGTTGAGTTTTTTCATGATGCTACTGTAAATTATTATGAGAGAGGAAAATATGGTTGTCGAAATTTTCATGTTACTAAAACACCTCTCTTTAGGTTGAAAGTTTTGAAGCTACTTTTGTTTTATCTTCCTATGCTTGTCACTTTGTTCTTCATGGACTTATTTGTTTACAAGATTCCTATGCATAGGAAGTGAGTTAGACTTAAATGTGTTTTATATTTTCTTCTTGATGCTCCCTTTTGCTTCATTTTATATTCTTATGAGAGCATCATTAAAATCTCTATGCCTAGCTAAAAGGCTTTAAAGAAAAGCGCTTATGGGAGGCAACCCATGTTATTTTTGTTTTCTGTTGTCCTTTTGTTTTTGTTGAGTCAAGGATGTTGTTAACTCTGTAACATATCCTTTGTATCTTTTTATTTTCATTTGTTGTGCCAAGAGTAGCCTCTAATGGTAAGAAAGTGTTAAAACTGAGTTTGCTGCCTAGAAACAGATTTCTGCTCTTCACTGTACGAAAATCCAAAAAATCACAGAACGTGATATTGATCTGAAATTTTTTGTGCACAAGACTCCGCTTTATACCTATCTTTCGTTACTTTACCATTTTCTGATTTGAGCAACGGAAGTGTCCCGAAAAAATTCATCTTTACTGGTTGTTCTGTTTTTGACAGATTCTGTCTCTGATTTTTTTCATTGTCTCTTTGCGGGTTTTATGCGAGGTTCTCTAATGTGGAGGGCCACAAATAAGGCTTAGGAACAGTAGCTGATGTTTTATTGAGTATTATAATATGTCTTTATAGAACCAAAGTGGATTAAAGTTTTTGAGTACTAACCCCTCTAATGAAGTTTATGAGAAGTTGTGTGTGAAGGAAGTTTTCAAGTATCAAGAGAGAGGATACTGAAAGAAGATCAAGAAGGGATACAAGCTTAAGCTTGGGGATGCCCCTGCACCGCAAGGAAATGTTCTAGAAGTCACAAGCATCTAAGCTTGGGGATGCCCAAGGCATCCCCTTCTTCATCAACAATTATCAGGTAATCTCTAGTGAAAGTATATTTTTATTGCTTCACATATTATGTGCTATTCTTGGAGCGTATTGTGTGTTTCATTTTTGTTTTGTTTTTGTTTTGTTCTCTGATCATATCAATGTTGGATCCTAACTATCTTGTTTGGGAGAGAGACACGCTCCGCTTTTTCGTAGAATACTCCTGTTCTTCACTTATACATGTTGAGTATTCTGTTTTTGCTCTGTTAAGCTTCTAGCTCTTGTTTTTCATGTATCTCTTGTTCAGAGCTATTAGTTCTTTTATAGAAAGTACTCTCTTGCTTCACTTATATTTGTTTGGAGAGCTGGTTAATATGTTGGTACAGTAAATGTCATGCATCTGGTTTGGTATAATGAAAAACTTGCATAGTCTTGTAGATCATTGAACTTTGATAACATGATTCTTTGCAAATGTTTTGAGGTATTAATTAATTAGATGTTAATGATTTCTGGTTACTTAAGTTAAAACTTGTTAGTGGTTGTTTCCGTAAAGCTTGTTCCATACTACAAACTCTACTAAAATTGTTGAAGGTGTAGTTGGTCTTGATAGTTGTTCATGTCTAAAAGTAATTCGTAATAACATAGTTGCATGCTAAGGTCGAGGGATCTAACGGAGTACTTGTGCCGCCATGAATGGCCCTCCTTGGAGTAAAATTTAATCATGCTCTTAATGTTGAACCTGCTAGTCGTTTGCAATAAATTTGTGAGTTCTTTTTGACTAATGTTGAGCAACGGTTTTTGGCACTTTCACCATCCAAATTTTGCTAGCCTCTTCGGTGTTGTGCATTGCCCTCTTCTCACATTGAGAGTTGGTGCATACTTCGCTAGTACATTCAAAACCCGTGGGAGGACTTCCTCTTGTTCTCCTACACATAAGCCCATACATCTTCCTCAAAACAGGCACCATACCTACCTACCACAACATTTACATAACTGTTCCGAGATATATTGCCATGCAATTTACATCTTACATTACATGACTTGTTGTCATTCATCATTTATTTATTGCTTTGCATGATTCTATACAGCTGATGTGTGGTTTCACCCATGTTACGCTAGATCATTGAACATCCTGCTACACTGGCAGAGGCATACAGTTTTATACATCATGTTCTGTTTATTATGAGTTATGTGTGCAAAAAGTGTGTTGTCATTTTAGAGTGTTGCCCCTTCCAGAAAAGTGAAAAGAGCCGTGGAGGCCATCGAAAAGAGAAATAGAAAAAGAAAAAATAGAAAAAAGAAAAGAAGAAAAAAAAGAAATAAAGAAAGAGGGGGGCAACACAACTATCCTTTATCCACACTTGTGCTCATGTTTAGCACCTATACTCTATTTGAGAGAGTTTTCATGTTTTACTAGTATAACTATGTGGGAAATTTACACTATAGAACTGGGGTTGTATATTCTAATGATGAGCCTCCTCAAAAGTGCTCTAGGTCTTCATGAGCACCTGAGTTGTATGCCCCACTAGTTCCATTGGAGAGCTTTCATACACATATAGCTCTATGTGCATTTGTTGCATGGCGATCACTACTCTTTGCATAGCTTCGATTATAAGACTTCCTCTTGTCTAATGATCACTTTTTTAAGCTTTGTGAGACTTTCTTTCATTGGCCTTCCAAACCCCCATTATTATTCTATTTGCCATAACATCCTGGTGCCAATACCAAATGCTTACGCTCACCGGTTGAGTAAACTTCGAAACAGTTGATTCATGACGTTCATGTTTATTTTTACTTGACTGGATCCTTTCTATGTTGTGAAAAATTGCTTGATGCTTGGATTGAAGGATAGAACTGCTACACTGGATACTTAAATCATCTAAAATGAACTTTGTACGGTTTCATGTCTCTAAAGCATCATTCATGAAAAGTTTTAACTTGTTTAACTATCTTGTTTTATTATCTTTTATTTAATATCAATTATAGACATTTGCTTTGAATGATTTGATCTCAGTTCACATGCCTTACATCACTATTGGATCAAGATTATGTTAGTAGCATGTCACTTCAAAAATTATCTTTTTATCGTTTACCTACTCGAGGACGAGTAGGAACTAAGCTTGGGGATGCTGATACGTCTCAAACGTATCTATAATTTTTGATGTTTCATGCTTGTTTTATAACAATACCACATATGTTTATTATAGTTTTATATCATTTTAGACATTTATTGGACTAACCTATTAATAGTGGCAAAAGTGCACAATGTTCTTGTTTTACACTTTGATGTGTAGGAATTGCTTGGGAATTGACAAGAACACAAAAGAAGCTTTGTTGGAGTTGGATTCTGATTCGCTGGAATCTGTCCCACCAGATAGTTTTTAAAGATGTCCCCGAACCGACCTGAAGACGACGTCAAACGAAAAAAGTCTAGTCGCGAAAGTTTTCAAAAAAGATCCGCTGATAGTCGTGGACTAGGGCATCATCCAAAACCGAGCCCGAGGGAGCCAGACGACACCTAGGCGCGGCCGAGGGCAGATCAGGCCTGGCCGCGCCTAGGGTGGTGTGGCCGCCTCGTGCATCATCTCGCGCCGCTGTTCGGACTATATATTCACCCCGTGAAGAAAACCCTAAACCCAGAAGGATTTTACGAGAAACACAACAGAGCTCCGCCGCCACCAAACTTCGTTTCAGGGGTCAGAAGTCCTGTTCCGGCACCCTGCCGGGACGGGGATTGACCCCCGGAGCCATCTCCATCGACCACGCCGTCTCCACTTCGCCTCCATGATGGTTTGTGAGTAGTTCCCCCATGGACTACGGGTTAGAGCTGTAGCTAGTTGGTACTCTCTCTCCCATGTACTTCAATACAATGATCTCATGGCTGCTTTACATGATTGAGATCCATCTGATGTAATTGGTGTTGTGTTTGTTGGGATCCGATGAATTGTTACATTATGATCAGTCTATCTATTAGGTTTGTGAGTTATTTATTGCTGCAATCTTGTTGTGTTCATTGCTTGTCACTAGTGCACGAGTGGCATGATCTTAGATCTAAAGTATAATTGTTGCTTAGATTGTATCTACAAGTTGTATTCACCTGTTACAGTTGTATTCACCTGTTACTGTGTTGAACTGAGGTCCTGGAGTGACAACAACCAGGGCAGCCAAGGGGAATGGCTGTAGCATGAGGATCACATGTTTTCACCAAGTGTTAATGCTTTGCTCCGGTGCTCTATTAAAAGGAGTATCTTAATTTCCCGTAGGTTCCATGATTGGCCCCGCTGCAAACGGGCTGGTAGGACAAAAGATGTTGTGCAAGTTTCTCATTGCAAGCACGTATGACTATATATGGAAAACATGCCTACGTATGATTTATATACTGGATGTTCTGTCTTAATGCTATTTCAATTCTGTCAATTGCCCAACTGTAATTTGTTCACCCAACACATGTTCTTTATTTTGGAGAGATATCACTAGCAAAGCTGGGAACCCCGGTCCATATACACGCCATCAACTATTTTCCGCACCATTGCCTGCATTGTCACTTGTGCTGCTGCTACGTTACTGTCACTACTACTCTCATATTACTGCTGCTCTCACATCACTCCTGTTACTAGTGATTTTCCAGGTGTGGCTGAACTGACAACTCAGCTGCTAAGGCTTATAAGTATTATTTGGCTCCCTTGTGTCGAATCAATAAATTTGGGTTTTACTTCTCTCGAAGACTGTTGTGATCCCCTATACTTGTGGGTTATCAATTTTCAACTGGGAAAAGCTGGTTGAACCGGTTGTAGAACCAAATTTTCCTGGTTCAACCGGTTCTGGAACCGACTTTCGGAACCTTCATTTTTATCTTTGACTTGTCTGTTTTGCCTCCTCTTCCACGCGTACACCGTGCATGGTCTTGAGTCTTGGGCCTCTTCGGCATCTCCCGGACGTCCTTACTGGTCATTTCAAACCTAGCATAGCAAAGGGGTAGATGCTCAAGTAGTATGTATACTATCCAAAGGGGCACGAAATGGGTTCTCGTAGAGGAAGGAGTTCACCTTTGAACTCAATGACGACGTGTCATATGTTGTAGTGCTCGACATGGTGATGGTCGTGGGCTGGGCTATATCATCTCCCCCACTTCAAAAAGAGTCGTCCTCGACGATAACTCGTCATCACCATGTAGGGGAGGTAGATGAGTTGACCTTGTTGTGGCTTTCACCATGTAGGCGGTCTTGACATTTTGACCCACACACACCAAAGACCAAGCAAACCATGTGTGTGCATGGTAAAGAAGCATATCATCCATGATATTTCCATTCTGCTTTGTCATAACACTGTTAGCACAACACAAATAGATGAAAGTGAAAGCATATGCAAGGTCAATGTGCAAGCAACTTCTCGAAACATTCTCAAAATGTGGGAACACAAAAACTCCATGAAGATTTGAGAAGGCAATTCTAGCTATCTCATTTTTTGAAGCGAAACAATGGGAAAGGCTCCCACTGCAATTTTCGATTTTCCATATCAACAAAGTGTTACAAGTATATTTACAAGGCTATTTACAACAAAGAGCAGGATAAAAAGGTCAAAATCTTTGTGTCTCTAGCCAATCTTTGTACCGCTGAGAATACTTATTCTTTATTCTATAGCTGACAAGCTTTAATTCTTGAATATAAATTGCCTTCCAGCTCGCAAAACTTGGAGTCTGATTATTTAAGATTTTATTGTTTCTAACAATCCAAATGCCCCATGCTGCCAGGAACATAATCTCCATGAAAAAAGGAACATTCAATCTGTTTTTGATGCCCTCGAAAGCCTCATGCACTGATAGATTCTTAGTTCTTTGTGGTCAAACAAAGTCCCAACATCAGGCAGCAAAAGGACAGGTCCGGAAAAGGTGCATCAAAGTTTCTTCATGAGGACATTGCAGTGCTGCACAGAGATAGGACTGAAGATGAAACTGTTTTCTGAACAAGGGATTTCTACTATTTAGTGTGTCTTGAAGAAGCAACCAGAAAAAGAACTTGTGTTTTGCTTGACAGGAGGATTTCCAATCCAACCAAAGTGGGGAATTGCAGGCCTCACGCCTACCAGAGCCTTGTAAGGCTTTTTTGAAGAAAAATGATCATTGCCCTAGATATAACTCCACTTGTCATCATTTCCCAGAGTAACTTCTTCCTTTGCCTCCTCCCAAATACTTTCAAGGATCAAAAATTCATCATACGCTTGTCGAGACAAAGGCAGGTGAAATAAATCTTCAAGAAATTCAGCTTGCAAGGCCACTTGCACTGAAATATCATTCTTTTTAGCAAAAGAAGCCAAGTGAAAAAGTTTGTGTTGGAGACAGTTATCACCGCAGACATCATTCCAAAAAAATGCAGATTTACCATCACCAATACTGCATTTTGCCATTCCATTATATGTATCCACTAATTTAAGATGAGCCTTCCACCAGAAAGAGCCTTCAGGCTGTTGCCCAGGCAATGAACCATTTGAGTAATAAGAACTCCAAATAAGATTTACCCAAGGAATATCCATCCTATTGTAAAACTTGTGCAGATTTTTCAGCAACAAAGCTTTGTTTTGGGTTCTGAGATTAAGGACACCCAGTTCTCCTTGCTCTTTGGGTCTGCAAATCCTATCCCAAGCCACTAGGGCAGATCCTTTTGCTTGAACATCAGCTATTTTTTTTCTCCATAGACAATGTCTCATGTACTTCACTACCTGGGTCTGAATTGCCACACACACATCAAAACAGCTCAGAAAGAATATTGGTAGAGAAGCTAGCACTGATTTTACCATCAAAAGTTTTCCTCCATAATCCAGGAAATCAGCAACACTACAAAGTCTTATTTCAACTCTCTGAACCATGGGTAAGAAAAAATCCAAAGAAGGTTCAGTTAATCCCAGCAGCAGACCCAAGTAAGTGAAGGGAAAATTTCCTTTTTTGCAGTTCAAGGTTCTTGCGAAATGCAACAGTCTCTCATCATCCATATTGATAGGAATCATGTTGA
Source organism: Poa pratensis (assembly GCA_947311845.1). Taxonomy (NCBI): domain Eukaryota; kingdom Viridiplantae; phylum Streptophyta; class Magnoliopsida; order Poales; family Poaceae; genus Poa; species Poa pratensis. The sequence continues at coordinate 20,936,946 of CAMZMU010000042.1, read as the reverse complement.
ATTTGTTGTAGTTAACTTTCAGTCCAGTCGATTCAACAAAAGTGTGTAAAAGTGCTTTAAGACAAATGAGCTGATTAGCATCAGCTTGCATAACCACCAGAGTGTCATCTACATATTGAATGACCAAAAAATCAGGACATGCGGGGCAGTTCAATGGCCGCTGCAGAAGACCTTGACTCATGGTTTTGTTTAGAATTGTTTGTAATAGATCTGCTGCCAACATAAATAAGAGAGGAGAGAGAGGATCACCCTGACTCACTCCTCTTTTGCAATAAAATTTCTTTCCAAGTGCTCCATTCAGAAGGACTGAGGAAGATCCAGTTTCTAAATCATTTGGACCCACTTTATCCATTTTGCACCAAAGCCTCTAGCTTTTAGAATTTCCAGAATTGTGTTGTGCTCAATTTTATCAAATGTGTTTACAAAATCCAATTTCAGCACCAGAATCTCTTCTTTTGATTTGTGACATGAAACAAGTATTCAAAAGCCCATCCAAGACAGTCTTGAATTGATCTCTTCTTGAGAAATCCATACTGGTTTTTATGCACCAGCTTCAAAATTATTTTCTGCAGTCTATTTGCCTACAATTTGGTGATCAGTTTGAGCACACTATTCAGCAATGAAATTGGCCTAAAATCATTGGCCTTTACAGGGTTATCCACCTTTGGGATCAGAGTAATATAAGACAAATTTATACTCTCAAGGGAAATCTTTTCATCACAGAAGTCATGAATCAGATTCTTGATGTCTTGTCCAATTATAGACCAACAGTTTTTTATGAACTCATTGTTAAATCCATCAGGCCCTAGTGACTTTTCACTTTGCAGCATTGCAATATAATTGTGTCTGTAGCTAATTGTAGCTCTTGAGTGAGAATCTTGTATTTTCATTTCCAAGTTTTACCCATTTGATGTTTCCTCATTGTTTCCAATAGGATTTTTGATTTTGGAGAAGAGTGATAAGATGCTCTCTAAAAATATCTCTCAAGATCCTCTAAGAATTAGACAAATTTATGATTTCTTCAAAAACATCTAGCAGTTCAATGAAATCAGTTTTTGAGGCAAGGAAGATTCTTTGCCCACAACTTTAATCCCCTTCTCACATTTTTTGAGTTTAGCATTCACTTTTTTAGCACTGTCAGTGTACCCCACTGGAATGTTCCAAGCATTTTCCACTATTTGTTTGAAATCACTATGATGCAGCCAGTAATTTTCAAATCTGAATTTTTTCTTTCAAAATATTTGAATCAATTGCAATCACACAGGGGACATGATCAGAAGTTGGTTTAACCAGAGGATATGCCATTGTGTTAGGGAAGGAAGTGGTCCAAGAACTGGAAAGATGGTCCAGCCAATGTTAATGATTCTTTTATCTGGGATAACTTGCTGGGAATTCACTAGAGCTCCTGAAGCCACTTGATCCTTATAGAGGTCTATCATTTGGCTAAAAAGATCCCTGCGTGCATTGTCTAAGTAAAAAACCAATCAAGCCTTACAAGAAGAGGATCCTGTTGCATATTACTCTAGGTGAATTTTCTACCTTTCAGAGGCAACTCAACAAGCCCAATATTACTGATAGCTTCATTAATTAACAACATGTCATTGACATCGCCCCCTGGCGTATTCCTACCACTTGGCTTTCTTATAAAGTTGAAATCTCCAACAATCATCCAATTTGTGTCATCTAGCATATCAATATTTGAGAACCAGTCAATGAAAAGAGCTTTTCTTTCTGGAGTACATGGCCCATAAATATTGGTAAGGAACCAACATTCATTGGAAAAATTATTAGTGAATTTCACAGAGACGGAGAACTCATTTTGAAAAGCCAATTCACCATTAAACAAAGCACCATTCCAGATAATAATGATTCCAGCGGAAGCTCCCACCCAGGCCAGATAATCAAATCTATTAAACTTTTTTGGACAGAATTATCTGATATACTCCATGTCAAAATGTTCTCTTTTGGTTTCTTGAAGACAAATTATGTCACATCCAGACACATCATTTTTATTGGCAAGTGCAATCCATTTGACTTCCGAATTAATACCCCTAATGTTCGAGTTCATTACTTTCCATGATTTGTTGTAGTCCATATCCCAACAATTTTTGAAGGATTAAACTCACAGTTGCACCACTGTGAATTTATCAGTGCAACAAGCGGGAGGCAACAAAAGCATCATAAGTTTTCCAACAAGATTACCAAAGTACATTGCATCCTTAACATCCAGACATTTTTGAAGCAAATAAGTCTGAAAGCACACTGATTCAAATTACATTTCTAGAAACAGCCATGCACAATTGCCCTAACAAAATATCTTATTTGAGCTATCATTGGGAAACTGCTTATTTCTTCTTCTTTTTCTCCTGCTGCACCTCAGGTCCAGTAGTAGCTCCCTTGGTCTTCGGCACCTCCTTGCCCTTTTCTTTCTGAGCATCTTTGCCGTTTTCTTTCAACACCACCTTGCCCTTCTTCTTTCATCACCACCTTAGCCTTTCTGAGCGAAGTTTCATGGTTTTGGGCTCTAGTTTTGGGGCGGCCTGTGATGGTCTTTGGCAGATAAACTATGAATGTGTGTATGGGCCATATGTCGTCTGAAGTTTCCACGCCTTGATTGGCCAAGACGTACGTGAATCGAAAAAAGAAAGAAAAGAAAAACGTTACACGTACATGTGAAGACATGGTTTCGGTACAACTTGTGATTCACGTATCGTGCCCTAAATTGACTCAGCTTTACCTTTCTTCTTTCTTTATAAAACTAGGCAGATAAATTATGGCTGATCGACCGCTCCGTTCCTGGACTAAACGAAATCTCGCCACGCACGCCATGGCTTCACGGAAACGCTGGCGACCACAAGACACATGTGCCGCAGCGCCGGAGACGTGGACGCTTCCCGCGGATCTCCTGCTCGAGATCGCGGGGCGCTCCGGCCTCCGCGCCTTGATCCGTTTCGCTGCCACCAGCAAGCTGTTGCGCCGTGACTTCCTCGCTGTCGGCCCAGTGAAATCCAGGGTGTGCTGGGCCTGTCCTATACGGCCCTCGACACTTGATGGCCGATTTTTGCTAAGGACCAAGCCTACGGCTTGGAGAGCCTCATGAGGCGAATTGCCTCGCGAGGGATTTGAGGCAGCAGAGGCCTGCGGAGGCCATATCCACTGCTGCCCCCTCTTTAAGGAAATCTCCCCTGGGGAGAGGTCAACGCCGAATTCTCTACAGGGCATCCAAGCCCTCGTGGAGATCGCTTCGCTGCAAAGCAACCTCTGCAGAGCGCACATGGGCTCTGCAGCGGCCGCAGAGTGACGCGCGCCCCTGCGCGCGGTGACGACGACGCCGCAGTTGCCATTTTGGTGATTAAAGGGGTCAATAAAGCTGTGCCACCCGCTCCGGACTACAAGGATTTCCTCTTTGGTGATAAGGGGACCGGCCGGCGCTACGCTCCAAGGCCAACGTCACCGTGGGCACCCCCACGTTCCTCTGCGGCCCCAGCTGGCCGTCCTGCATGGACGGTGGGTACTCTGCTACAGGAGTCAGCTTTACGCTCATGGACCGCGTCCATGGACATCCGGGCTGCGATGCACCGCGCTCCACCTTCTGCGCCACGTGACAGCCCTACCACAGTAGTGCAAGGAGGGAGCACGGGGCGCCTATAAAAGGAGGGCAAGGTGCACCGTAGCAAGGATCGCATTCTCATTCCAGCATCGCCACTTACGCGCAAGGAAGAAGAAGACCCTTGCTTCCCTTCCTTGTATACACCATTGCCAAAAGAGAGCCTCGGCAAGCTCATTGTACTGTAACCTCTACAAGCAGTGCAATACAGACAAGCAGGAGTAGCGGTATTACCTCCACACGAGGGCCGTGAACCTGGGTACGGGCTGGTGTTCATCTCTGTCGTGATGTCCCTCCGCTTGCTCGACGAGCACCGTCGCCGTGCAGGTTGAGGGTTGTTTGACCAACGTGTTCAGCCCCTTACACGAACTCTCTTCGTGAGCTTGACTATCCCTGTTTCGTGGGAGTCATTCTCCGACAATTGGCGCGCGTTGAGGCGCGTCTTCGCTTCATCACCTCTGCCCGCACACTCGCGCAGCTCGCGCCACCCGGCGGGCGTCAGGCAGGGCAACCACCGAGCCCGCTGCCAACACCACCAACCCTCGCGGCCGTCCCCGCGCCAGCCGTGCCACGGGGCGCAACACCGCTGAACCGCGGGTGGAGCACCCCGAGGACGACGACGGCAACCACGACGACCGCTTCGACGACGACGTCGACCACGGGCACGGCGAGGACGCAGAGTCCTCGCACCCGTCCCAGCGCCACAGCGCCTCCACTCTTGGGCGTCCAGCGCCCAGCCCAAACACCGCGCTGCTCATGGCCGCGGAACTCTTCCGCTACCGTCCCACAGCTGAGGCGCACGACAACTGGCTCGGCCGCCTTCAGCACCTCGTCGACATTGCGGCGGCACCGCGCGCTGCTCCTGCGGCGTCGCGCTCTCTGGTGCACCACAACTCCGGACGCGCTGGAACCACCGCGCATGGCGCACCTCCGCCGCCGCCTCCGCCAGGTCCGCCTCCGCCGCGGCGCACAAGGCCGCATCCCACGCGTCGTCGCCGCGCGATTGTCAAATCGTGCAGCGGACACCCCCAGACGCGCGGGTGGAAATGGAGCGCCAGAAGGACCTCCAGAAGCGCATCGTGGAGGAGATCGGCCAGGCAGGGCGACAGAACCGCCGTGCTCTTCAGGGGGCATCGCCTCGTACGCCACAGGTTGCGCGGCCTTCACCCGCAACCTGCGGCGCGTCGTCTGGCCACAGAAGTTCAGGCCTGACCTACCCAAGGGCTACGACGGCACGAACAACCCCATCGAGTTCTTGCAGCTCTACACCACCTCCATCCAAGCTGCGGGGGGAGACGACAAGGTCATGGCCAACTGGTTCTCCCACGCTCTCAAGGATTCCGCCTTGTCGTGGCTCCTGAACCTTCCCGAGGACTCCATTGACTCGTGGGAGGAGCTCTGCCAGCAGTTCGTTGCGAACTTCAAGGGCACGTACGAGCGCGCCCTCACCTACAACGACCTGCGAGCTGTGCGCCAGAAGCCTGGCGAGACCCTCCGCAGGTACATCCAGCGCTTCAGCCAAGTCCGCAACAAGATCCCGAACATCCCGGACTCGCACGTCATTGCGGCCTTCAGAGAGGGCGTCACCAACCACAGGATGCTCGAGAAGCTCGGCATCCATGATACCCTCTCCTCCGTGGTGAAGCTCTTCGACATCGCAGACAAATGCGCCAAGGCAGAGAAGGGCTCCTCTTCGTCAAGGTGGGCTCGACAGACGACCCTGTCGAGGGATCCAAGACCCAGAAGAGGCGTGACGAGATCAAACGCAAGCCTACCGCAGTCCTGGCAGCTGAACCCGACGCCAAGCATGTTCGCGAGGACTCTCCAGAGGCTGGCAAGAAAGAGGTGGACAACCGCCCGTTCTGCATCTACCACAACAGGCGCGGCCATGCGACAGAGAACTGCTATGACCTCAAGCAACTGAGCAAGAAGCGTGAGCAAGAAGAGGCAGCGGTGGCCGCGGCAGAGGCCGTGGTTACCGCAAAGGTGGACGCAAGGGCAACTTCCAGAGGCCTCAGGGAACTCAGGCGAATGCCGCCGAGAAAAACAACAATCTGCCCGACGAAGAGCCTGGAGGCTACCAGGCCCCCAAGGGTGCCATGGCATGCATCCTCGGCGGATCCCAGGCGCCCAAGTCGAACAACCAGTTCAAGCAGTTCGCTCGCGAGCTCAACGCAGCGCTTCCCGGGGTCGAGACGTCCCGCCCCCTCAAGTGGTCCCAGTACACCATCGCCTTCGACGCCAAAGACCACCCCAAGTCTACAAAGACTGTGGGCACCCTCCCGTTGGTGTGCACCCCCACCATCAACAACATCGCCGTCGGCAAGACGCTCATTGATGGGGGTGCAGGCCTAAACGTCATCTCTGTCGAGACCTTCGAGACGCTTCAAGTGCCCTACGAGTGGCTCATGCCCTCCAGGCCCTTCACCGGGGTCACCAGCGGCTCAATCTCGCCTCTGGGGCAAGTGAGGCTCGCGGTCACTTTTGGCACGCAGGAGAACTACCGCACCGAGCTAATTGACTTCGACGTCGCGCACATTGGCCTGCCCTACAACGCCATCCTCGGCTACCCCGCCCTCGCGAAGTTCATGGCCGTCACGCACCATGCCTACAACATGGTCAAGATCCCTGGCAGCGGTGGCACCATCACCATACGCGGTCACGTACAGGACGCCACGCGCGCCGTCGAGATCGCCTACAAGGCCGCTGCCATGGCATTCCCCGCTGACGAGGACATGGAGCCTCTCGAGAGGCCCAAGAAGAAGAAACAACTGTTCACTCAAGAGCAAGCATCTACAAAGAAGGTGTCGCTGAGCACCAGCGGCTCGGGGGCTGAAGGCTCGGGGGCTAGCGTCACCATAGGCGCTGGCTTGCCTCCCAAATAGGAAAGCGCGCTCGTCGCCTTCCTTCGGGCAAATTCTGACATGTTCGCATGGACTCCGTCAGAAATGTCCGGTGTACCAAGGGAGGTGATCGAGCACCACTTAGCCGTGTGTCCAGACGCACGCCCTGTAAAGCAAAAAGCGCGGAAACAAGCCCCCGAGAAGCAAGCGTTCATCATCAAAGAAGTAGAGAAGCTGAAAGCAGCAGACATCATTCGAGAAGTTGCCCACCCCACTTGGCTCTCCAACGGTGTGGTTGTCCCAAAACCCAATGGAGGAGGCCGGCTCTGCATCGACTACACAGACGTGAACAAGGCTGCCCCAAGGATCCTTACCCCATGCCAAGGATAGACCAGATTGTGGACTCCACCGCCGGCTGTGATCTCCTCTGTTTCCTGGATGCCTTCTCAGGCTACCACCAGATCAAAATGGCCAAGGAAGACGAGGAGAAAACAGCATTTCTCACCCCTTGTGGTGTGTATTGCTACACTTGCATGCCCTTTGGCCTAAAAAACGCCGGCGCCACCTTCCAGAGGCTCATGAGGATCGCCTTGGGGGCTCAGATGGGAAGAAATGCAGAAGCTTATGTCGACGACATCGTGGTCAAGTCTCGCGAGGGAGACACTCTCTTGAAGGATCTCGAGGAAACCTTCGCCAGCCTGCGCAAGGTGAACATCAAGTTAAACCCCGCCAAGTGCGTCTTCGGGGTGCCTTCAGGCAAGCTCCTCGGGTTCCTCGTGTCCCACCGCGGCATAGAAGCAACCCTGACAAGATCAAGGCTATAGAAGACATGCAGCCACCTCGCCGCCTCAAGGACATGCAGCGCCTAGCAGGATGCATGGCCAGCTTAGGCCGCTTCATCTCCAAGTTCGGCGAGAGAGCCTTGCCATTTTTCAAGATCATGAAGAAATCCGGCACCTTCAAGTGGACTCCAGAGGCTGACGAAGCATTTAAGGACTTGAAGAAATACTTGGCTAGCTCACCAGTCATGGTAGCCCCCAGGGCAGGCGAGCATCTGAAGCTGTACCTAGCAGCCACTCCACAAACTGCTAGCGCCGTCCTGGTGGTGGAAAGAGAAGAGCCAGTTCTCCCAAGAAAAGCACTGCCACACCAAGTCCAGAACCTCCCGACGAGGAACAGTCTCTCCAGACCCAGCGCCAGGCCCACAGCCTCAAGTCGAGCCCTCCACGAGCACCCTGCCGAGGCTCCTCCACAGGCAAACCTCGCCAAAACTCCTGAGGAGCCTCTCGAGGGAGCCGACGCTGCTGCACCATCAACGACCCTCGTCGAGCATCCAGTCTACTTCGTCAGTACTGTACTGCGAGATGCTCGCGAGCGGTACCCAGTGCAGCAGAAGCTCCTCCTCGCGCTACTCATCGCCTCCAGGAAGCTGCGCCACTACTTCCAGGGTCACCCCATCACGGTGGTCACGTCCTTCCCCCTGGAGCAGATCCTGCGCAACCCCAACGCTACTGACCGCGTCGCAGGGTGGAACATTGAGCTGCAGCCATTCAACTTGCGCTTCGACACCACAAGAGTCATAAAAGGGAGAGCGCTGGCGGATTTCGTCGCCGAGTGGACAGACCCAACTCCTGAAGAGCCTCGCGAAGAAGAAACCGCGTCATCGGGAGATACAATGCCAAGCCACTGGACCATGCACTTCGATGGAGCTTTCGCCTGCCGCAATGGTGGGGCTGGCGTTGTCTTAACCTCACCAAAAGGTGACAAGCTCTACTACGCCATCCAGCTGTGCTTCACAATAGACAAGATCTCCAACAACATCGCCGAGTACGAGGGCCTCCTCGCCGGGCTCAGAGCCGCAATCGCCCTTGGCGTCAAGCACTTACTCATAAAGGGTGATTCCCAGCTCCTGGTTAACTTCTCCAACAAGAGCTACACGCCTAAGACGACCACATGGCCGCCTACCTTGAAGAGGTCGCAAGCTCGAGAAGCACTTCAGGGGCATGGAGCTCATGCACATCCCGCGAAAGGAGAACCAAGAGGCAGATGACATCGCCAAGCGAGCATCACGAAGGCAGGCCCAGTCGGCCGGCGTGTTTGAAGAGAGACTCTCCAAGGCGTCCATAAAGCAGCCACAAGAAGCAGCAGCCGCAAGCACAGACGAAGTACTCCCACCACCTCCTATAGGTGGGGCACCCAACTGCGGTCCATCCTCAGGGGAGCGTCTGCTGCTGGCTATGGTGCACCAAGAGACAGGCTGGGTTGACGAACTCAAAGACTACCTGCTGAAGGGAGTCCTTCCTGAAGAAGACGCGGAGGCAGAACGAGTGGCTCGACAAGCCAAGTCATACTACATCCTCGAGGGAGACCTGTACCGCAAGCGCCCAAATGGAATTGCACTCAAGTGCGTCCCCCCCGAGGAAGGCCGCATGCTGATCAGAGACATTCACAGTGGAGAGTGTGGCCACCATTCCTCTGCACGCACCCTGGCAGGCAAGGTCTTCAGGAGCGGTTTCTACTGGCCCCAAGTGCTTCAAGATGCCACCACCATCGTCCAATCTTGCGATGCGTGCCAGTTCCACGCCAAGCAAGTTCATCAGCCTGCACTGGGACTCCAAACCATCCCGCTCTCGTGGCCTTTCGCGGTCTGGGGCCTTGACATTCTGGGACCCTTCCCGAGATCACAAGGGGGCTACCGCTTCCTCTTCGTGGCAGTCGACAAGTTCACCAAGTGGGCAGAGGTTGAAGCAGTGCGCAGCATACCGGCCAGGGCGGCAGTAAAATTCATCAGAGGCCTGGTCTGCCGCTTTGGTGTGCCTAATCGCATCATCACCGACAATGGCTCACAATTCACCAGCGGCATCTTCAGGGCCTACTGCGAGAGCCTCGGCACCAAGCTCTGCTTCGCCTCGGTGGCTCACCCACAGAGCAACGGCCAAGCCGAGCGAGCAAATGCTGAGGTCCTCAAGGGCCTCAAGACAAGAGCTTCAATCGCCTGAAGGGCTACGGCAAGGGCTGGATAGACGAACTCCCGTCCGTGCTCTGGTCCATCCGCACGAACCCCACGAAGCCCACTGGTGAGACGCCATTTGCTCTCGTGTATGGAGCTGAAGCAGTCCTCCCCACAGAGATCAAGCATGGATCCGCACGGGTCCTTGCCTTCAACGAGGACGATCAAGCAGACCTCCACAGCGACGACCTGCTACTCCTTGACGGGTTGCGCCGCCGTGCCGCCCTCAGGGCAGCCAAGTACCAGCAAGACCTGCGACGCTACCACAGCCGCCACATACGTCCGCGCACTCTCGAGACAGGCGACCTCGTCCTCAGGAGAATCCTCTCCAGGGAAGGTCTCCACAAGCTCTCGCCAATGTGGGAAGGCCCCTACAGGGTCTCCACATCGCCAGGCCTGGCGCGGTACGCCTCGAAACGGAGGACGGCATTCCGGTCAAAATCCATGGAACATCGCGCATCTACGCAAGTTCTACCCGTGATCATAGTCACGCCAGACATTTTTTGTCTCTAGAGGGAAGCACACAACTTCACCTCCAAGCTTCACAAAAGCTTCTCCTCCCGAGGGCCAGCCCCTCTGAGCTCTCCTGATTACGTGCCGCCGCAGGCCGTGAAGAGTCTCAGCCACTGAATGTGGTCCCCATGCCTCGACATGGAAAACTTTATCTTGGTCACACCAAGTGTAATGAACCAATTCGTTTCTCGATGAAACATTGCGCTGAGGCGCCGCTATGTAATATTTTGGTGGTGAGTTTTACTTTTCATCATCTTAGTTCATTTCGCGCTTATATTCTTCCCCATGCGCACCTCGCGAGCGGGGGCTGAGTACGGTGACTGTGCCTCAAGAGCACCCCAACAGCACCGCAAAATCCAAAGGATCCGAGCTCTAGCACGTGAGCACGCTCTCACGCCTGTTACCTCCCCAAAGAGCTCTGGCCCATGGGCTTGCTCCCAAAACACGCCACCTCACCAAAGGACCTTGGTACTTACTCTCCTCGCGAGATACCCATGAGGAAGCCTATAAGCGCGCATGGGTGTTTACTACCATGTGCCGCTTTGGGTCTGCCTCTCTAACCAATACAGGGAACAAGAAGTCCTCCCCAAGGTCGAGAAGTCACGCTCCGACCCCTAGAAGGGAGCGCACCATCAGGGAAGCCAACGCCCTCTACGAGGCCAAAGTCTCACCAAGCTAAGTCTAGCGCTTGCGCTCCTCAGAAGTGTTTTCTCCCTCTCACGGGCACCTGTCGCCCCTCGAGCGGTTTTTTCTCTCTCACACTCCATGGACTGCTTGTGCGTCAAAGGGGAGCCCTCGAGCACCGCGACTCGAGAGCCCTTACCTCTCCAAGCCTTAAACACCCCCCGGCCTTGCCGAGTCACGCTCCGGCATACCGTAGCGGCGGTGTCATAGCGCAAAGAGACGGGTCCTGACGACGTAGAGCGAAGAAAGACATGGAACAGGGACAAAGGACCCTTCGAGGGGCACACACACATGTTTGCATACGATTAAAGTATCTTACAAGCCAGCGTGAATTAAAACAAGTCTTAAAACAAAGATAATTGCGCCAAGCGCATCTTGTTGCAGGAGTGGCCTAGGCAGAGGGTTCACCATCGCCGTCCTCTTCAGCCTTCTCTTCTTCGGCGCCTTCATCCTCCTCAGCGGCCTGCTCCGCCTCAACCCTCTTGAAGCGGTCGACGTAATCGTTGACTTCTTCTCGAACCAAGTTGGAGAGCTCCCAGGCCGGATCTCCCTCGATGGGCTCGGTCACTGACTCGAAGTCGAAGCCGGGGTGAAGGCGCTGGAGGTTGGCGAAGACGCGATCGATCGCCACGGTCAAGAGCTTGCGGCACTCCTCATCAACAACGTCGCCAAGTTCCGCCACAGGGCCCTCGAGCACAGAGAAGAGCTGGTCGAAGTAAGCAAGATATGTGGCGGCATCAGCGTTCCCATGGACGGGAACAATAGGTGCATCCACTCCTAGCTGCCCCGCGAGAGTATTCCCCCGGGCCACTAAGGATTGGAACATGCGCTCCCGTTGCTGCGTCAAGACCTGTGCCGCCTGCACGCGATGCTCAGCCTCTTCGGCGCGCTCCACGACAGGGCCCACCTGAGCGGTCAACTCCTTCATGTCCGCCATCAGAGAGGCAAAGTTCTGTTCCGCACGCGCCCGAGCCTCCGCGGCAGCCTGGAGGCGAGAGTCGAATCGCTTCTTCTGGGCCTCAAGGTCCTGGACGCGAGCCTCAAGCTCTTTGCGTCTCTTCGTGAAGCGCTCCTCTTGCTTCTTGGCCTTATCCGCGAAGTCTTTTCTACAGCTGTCGCGAAAGAGCTTCTCCTTCGTCGCAGACTCTTCCGCCATCTTCTCCTCCTTTTTGCGAAGGTTCTCGTTGGTCAGCGCAAGGCGCTTCTGGTAGAACTCCTCATCTTGAGTGACCTTGTACTCGCGGGCTTCCAGGTGCTCCCGCTGCGCGGATTGATCCTTCTCGATCTGCTCAACCTGGTCTTCGCGTTTGCGCGCCTCGGCCTCGCGGGCGTCGAGATCAGCTCCGCGCTGCACGATCAAGTCTTCGCGAATGCTCAAACTCTCACGGAATTTCTCCAAACTCTGCCGCACATTTTCCGACTCGGCGACGATCCCCGCCTCGCGGTCCAGAAGCTCTTTGTGCTTGGCGGAGACCGCCGCCTCGCGCGCCGCCAGCTCCTGGTGTTTGGCCTCGGTCTCCACCTCGAGAGCCTCGCGCCTAGCACCCAGGTCCGCTAGGGTCTCCTCGACCTCGCGGACCACGCTGATGCGGATTCCTCAGCAGAGCGCAGCGCTGCCTCGCGCTGCGCCTGGGCAGCTTCGTTCTTCCGGCGGCAGCTCTCCACGGTCTCATGAAGACAAGCCCAGCCCCGCGCAAGCTCAGCGGCCTCCTCCGCCCTGGAGCGATCTTCCTCGGCAAGCTGGGCCTCAAGCTCGTCGAGAACCTCCCTCGCCGAGCGGAGGACAGCCCCACGGCGGGCTGCGGCGGGGCGCCGCCCCCGCAGAACTAAGGCCCATGGCTCGCCGGAGGGCCTGGAAACGCCGGCGCCTGCCGAGGATTCCGGAGCGTCCAACCTTGGGCTCCGAGTGGCCTCAAGGCGCGCCTGGGGGCTCTGGTGCGAGCCCCCCTCTTGGTCCACCCAAGGGGCCTTCAGGGGGCTTTGATGAGAACCCCCCTCACCGGAGGCCTCCTGGGGGTTCGGGGCATCTTCATCTTCAACCACGTCATTCTTCTGCCCCTGGGGAGCGCTCTCCTCTCCAGGGACAGGGTTGGCCTTCTCAGTTGAGGCCGCCTCCCCAGCGGCCTCAGAGTCCGCTGTGGCCTCTCCAAGTTTCGTGCTCGGTGGGGGCGATGACGCGGCGGCCTCCTCCATTTCGACGTCAGCGCACGCCCCCGCGGACGCCCCTGTCACCGCGGCACACTCCTTCGCCGGCGGCGTGAACCTCGCCGCATCCGCATCCGCCGTCCCCTCCGGCTGCGGGGGGAGACGTCAGGCCGCATAGGTGGAGGCATCGCCACCTCTGCCTCCCCCTCCATCTCCTTGCAGTGCTCCTCCGCTTCAGGAGGCGGCGCCGCGGCCTCAGGAGATGAAGCAGTGCCCTCGGGAGGCACCTCGTCAACTGTACACGCTGCAGGCGCCGCTGCAGCGCTGGGGATCTCTCCAAGCCTCCGAAGTCTCCGCCTCTTCGGCACCTCGGGGCCCCTGGAGAGGCTAAAACTCAAAAACTCCGCAGGAAGCCTACGCAAAAGCAAGCCAAGACAGAAAAGGGAGTCAGTTCTTACCCTGATGTCTTGGCGCGGGAATCGACCCACACCGTGTTCGACGACCGCCACGGCCTCGGTGGTGCGGCTCCGGCGCCGGACCCCTCGAGAGCGGCCTCGGCTTTCCTCTTGAGGGAGATGCCCGCTGGACTCCCGGCGGCCCGGTCATGAACGGCCTTGGAGCGGGGCTCGCAATGGCCTGATGAAGCTCCGTCATCGTCGCTCTCCTCTTGCCCCTCGGCGCGCTGCGAGGGAGCGACCACGAACTGGCCGCTGCTGCCTGAAGAAGCCTCGTGGGCCTCACCTCAGGCGCCGCGCTCTTCGAGGTGCTCGAGCTCTCCGCTGGAGAGGCAGAGCCTCCCGAGGCGCCGGTTGCGCCTGCGTCGGATTCCACAGGCGTTACCGTCGTCTCCTCGTCGCCCTCAGCTGGCGCCCCCTGCGCCGCGGACTCAGGATCTTCGCGGGGCCCCGCATGACCCTTGGGCACCAGGCCCCACCGGTCGAACTTCGGCATCGTCTGCACGAGCGAGACGCGGCGCCCAAGGTCAATCCTGTGGAGCGGGACCGCCTTATCGCCGGGCTGGGGGATATCAGGAGCCGTGAAGAGCGTCTCCATAATGGTGCGCACCTCCTGCTGCGTGAAGAGGGTTGCGCTCAGGCGCATTTTGTCCCTCTGGTTGGAGTAAAGCCACATTGCGTCCGCGTGCCACTGGAGCGGAGCAATGCGGCGCTTCACGAAGTCCTTGGCCACCATCTGCCCGGTGAGGCCTGCCTCGCGGAGGTCCTTCAAGCGCCTCATCACAGGGCCAAGCGCGGCTCCCTTGAGCGCTTTAGAAGACCAGCTCGCCCTCTTCATCGGAGGCGCCTCGGGCAGGTCAAAGAAGGCGCTCCGGCTGCCAAACTTCATGAGGAACCAGCGCTTGCGGAAGTCCTCCACCCTCTTCGTCACATTGGTCACAATGTTCTCGCCGTTCCGCGCGATGGGGATGTATGTGCCCTTCATGCCCTCCGCGATGCGGAAGGACACGCACCCTGACCGCTCCTTGTTCGCCGTGAACCGGAGCGCATAGAAGCTTCGGAAGAGGTCCACCGAGGTGGATGCCGATGTATGCCTCGCAGAGGTAGGCGAAGATGGCGAGGACAAGGATGGAATTAGGATGGAGATGAAGGACCTGGATCTGGTAGCGCTCCAGAACCGCCAGGAAGAAATCGGAGAAAGGAGGCACAAGCCCGGCGAATAGGGTGTGCATGAAGATGGGGTAG